>CARXXK010000001.1:59004627-60204627 GCA_949089665.1 Macrosiphum euphorbiae | reverse complement strand
TTATAATATACCTTATAAGCTGGTCTATGTTTGTCATGGTAAATGGTAATAAGGTAATAACTACCGTATAGATAAGAGTCATCTCATCCTTCAATGACAACTTACTGTTGGCATGCCTGCTGAATAGGCCTGAGCACGGTTGTATTATAGATATCTTAAACTTAAGCCGTGGCCTGAGGCAGCTTGCTAACAGCTAACACCATATTATTGCGGTCTGCGACCACTGATAACGTCGATTGATATTTTGATAACGTTCTCGACTTCTTGACTCTGGTATCGCATTTCTACGCACCTACTACCTATAGAAAAACGAAATAGTAATAATATATTTTTAAGTTATACATTATTATTATTACTGTAATATTTACGTTTTTGCACGCGCACACTGCAAACGACAATAACGGCGTACTACCCATTAAATGGCACCCAAACGCTACAGTCTTCGCGTCGCATAAAATGAGGTACAGACGTCTGACGTGCCCGATGAGTTTTTCACAAACACACCGCCGCCGCCGTGCACAGCGATTTGGCGCACGTCCGAAAATAACGCGAACGATGTGTACTCTAATTCATATTACTCTACTTTTTTGATCAATACAGCAGTCTACACAAACGCCTATCCGCGTCATAAAGTTCTCAGTGGTACGGAGGACGGTGTAACCAGACCCGCAACCGCCGGACCTACAATACATCGAATCGCCAAAATTATCCGACACCCCCGTTCCGTTGGCTGCAATCTCAAAAAGAAATATTATCAGGTGTGTTACTACTTATTGCAACATTTTAAAGTAAAGTATCAATCAACTTAAATCGAAATTTAAAAGACTGTATTAATAATGTTGATAACTAAAAGAATGAAAAATATTTTCTGCAATTAATATAAAAAATGCTGATCTATGTTTATAATACATACAAGGTGATTCGCTTAGCATGCTTATCTCTTTTATTAAAATTTTGATTATTTCAATTTTTTATTGTAGGTATATTTTCTGGGTAAATGGATATTTTCCCCTGACTGTTGTCAGTGTAGTAGAACATCTTCCCCCGATACAGTTTTTGATAATTTTCCATCCATACTTAATTTTTAAAAGTTAATTATTTATTATTTAATATGATTTATGAAGTTATTTTTTTTTTGTCTGGATCTTAAAAATGGATCATCTTATGATTTCCTACTTCACTGAAAGCAGCATGTGGGGGGGGGAGGGAATATCATGGATTAATTTTCAGATGCCTAATTAGTAATTACTAATTTTTATACCATATAAGGAGTGTCCTTATTTATATAGACTTATTTTAATCTAATGAGAACCATTCTTTTTAACTATAAATAAAATTGTTTAGTAGACAATTGTTTTTTTAGATTTTATGCATCTAAACAGGCGCGTACTGGGTCCATTTTCCCTACTGGGAAACTGAATATAATTAGGGCCCACTTACTAATAGCAATGAGTCCCATGTATACCTATAACAAAAGCCAGGTTATCTAGCCATTTCTTAGGACATGCCCTCAAAAGTACCTTTTTTTTTATACCAATTCCCCCCAAACTACCTAGAGCAAAATGTACCACTTGCCCTCATATGCAAATATGTATTTGATTAAAATATATAGCCCATAAAATAGGGGACGTAAGTATACAAATAGTAATTATTATAACAAAACATAGTTCATAATATTAGATCAAATTTTTTCTTTTTTTTTGACAAATTATCACATTGAATATCACATAATTATAATATTTATTATTTTTTTGACTTTTATATTCATATTATTTTGTTAGTAATTATTATTTATTACAAAATACAATATTAGGTATATATTCCAAGCATATGAATTTTTTTCCATCATTTTATATTATTTTAAATAATTTTATTTATTATTTGTATATTCACCTCCCCTATTTTACGGGCTATATATTGTAATAGTGTATATAGTATATATTAACATGCAGTGGCATATATAAGGGGTGGGCACAGTGGGCTGCAGCCCCCCTCCCTTTGAAAACTACAGTCTTTTTAAATAGAACAACAATATATTTTATTAGGTACTATATAAGTTATAATATTTTATACCCTGTTGAAAAATAACAAATACGAATATATTTATAGAAACTGTTAAATATATAGTAGACAATAGCTTCTAAGTAATAGATCACTTGCTAGTTTCTGTCTACTAAAGCCCACCCCAAAAATTATTTCTATTTACGCTACCGTTAAACATGTAAGGGCAATCGGTACATTCAGTTGGGGGCAACTGGTACATTTGGTTGAGGGCAACTGGTATATTTTTAAAATACTGATAACAGCCGTGGGGAGCAACTGGTCAACACCCATTTCTTACACTAAGAAAAAACTTATAGGAGCGCATAAGGTGAATAATTAGGAAGTGCTAGAATAATTCATATTTCATAGATCTCACTGACTCTCTCTAAATACTATATGCTCAATAAATTAAAAAAATACATTTTATTGAATTAATAAGAGATAAATAATTTTATTACAAATCAATCACAAATATTAACAATTAAGGATAATAACAAGATTATGTTTTTGGTTTGATAACCCAATTTATTTATATTTTTAAAGTAGGTTAACAAAAACATCAAAAACAAAGTTTAGCTCTTAATTTTAACTTGGGAATGTAAGCATGTAATGTTTCCCCTATGTGTGCCAATAATTTTAACAAAGTAATAATTATTAATGTGTTTAAAAATGTATGCTAGTAAAAAGTTGTAATTTTTAGAATGGAGACTGAATGTAAATCAATTTCAAATCAAAAAAATGAGTCTGCTCCAAGTTATAATTGGAAGGATGTTACTCCAGAATTTTTTGATTCAATCAAAGGTAATATAGTTATTATTGTCTTGCGGACCGAATATATCAATATTTTTGTAGGAGATCTTTTTAGTTTTTATACCACCATTTTATAGGGTAACTTTTCCCGGTTTATTGAGTGAGTGATCTTTACGAATCTCTAAGAGTGCTGTTAAAAATGGGTGGGATATTGTATAAGAGATCTTGTTTGTAAAATCTAGAAGTGTCATTGATTATATTATTTATTTGATTGATTTAACGGGCTTCAGCCATTTAAATATAAGGTATAATTTATTACATATTACTAATAAGTAATAATTATTACCGTTTTGGTCATCTAGGGTGGCATACAAATATAAGAAATTTTTTGTTAACCTAACTGGTGACAAAAAATTTAAGTTTTTTCATAACCTATTCATGGCAACAACCTCTGCAATAACTTTACTTAGGCCAAAGCCCTGCTAGATATGTAAAACTAATGGTAGTATATTTTATTCTTTATCTTTAACTTAAGTTAATGTTAAACTTATAATATATAACCAACACAACTTCCATTAACCAATATTTAATATACTTCTTAAATTAATACATAAATCATTAACATGTATACAATTGAAGAATAGAAGATAAAATTTAAAAAAAATTGTTATCAGTCATCAAATTTACCTCCTATTCTTTTTGACGTGCTTCTGTAACTTTCAATCAAGTTAAAGATATATTTTATATCAAACATATTTAATTTTTTTTAATTATGAATTTGTGTTGGGAATGTATTATTTTTCATATTAAATTGATGGATTAGTTTCAATAGTTATAAACATAATTAGGTAATTAATGTTTAATGTTAGGTACCTATTTATAGTATAATCATTTTTTTAGTAATTGATCTTAAAATATGTATCATTTAAACTGTGAGGTAGTTGTAACAATTTTTTTCAATCCAATACATTTTTGCAATGCTTAAATAAAATATATCTACTAAAACTCATGAAAATGATTTATAATAAAATATTTACAACAAAAATTAATTTATTATGGTTTTCTCTTTACTTACTATATTTTTAAAATATAAATATAAACTTTTTTATTTTTCAGAGTTAGAATTAGGTGAACTTTTACATGGCTACTTCTTTGGTTTATTTGAAGCAATGTCAGCTATTGAAATAATGGATCCCAAAATGGATGCAGGCATGATGTGTAATCGTGAATCAAAAGCAATAAAAGTGAAACTAATGCTTATTTATTATATATTATTCATTCATTAATTTATAAATCTGTCAAAAATGACAGAATATTGAGAAAAATTCATTTTAGTTTTTATCATAGTAAAATTTGTTTAAGACGCTCACGCTTAAGGGGGTCAGAGCCTGTGCATTTTTTGTTACAAAAACATGTCTTATAGGAAATATACTCACGCACTGTAGAATAGTCGTATTTCGTTATTTTTTTTTTTATTTCTAAATTAAGAACATTTTGTAGGTCGGAGTAAGCCCGATTTTGAAAATTATAATTGAATGGGTTAGTGGATGAAGGTGTTAACTCACAATTTTTAAATTTTTCAGGAGGATAGTTTTAGTGGTTTAATTATATAAACGTTTGGAATTTTTTAACTGTTCAAATGCTAAGATTTTTTAAAACAAAAATTATGTATTTTAAAGTGATAGATAATACTCTGAAATTTTTTAATTTAATTATACATTTTATCTGCTCATATGATAGTAGGGAATATAATACAATAACACCTTAATCCACAAAACAAGAACGACAGACTATATAAATAACACCTTTATCAATTTGATATCTCCATAAATATATGTTATTTTGTTCTGATATTTGTATAGCCTATGTAATACGTCATAATGCATTATTTTGTATAATAATAACGATTTAAAAAAAATTTCAGTTAACACCTTCATCCACTAACCCCCTTCAATTATAGAAGCTGGAATGTGCATTCGGACAATGCACAATATTTGTTCTTTTTCAAACTTATTTTTCTACTATTGTTTAAAGTAAAATAAAAATTTGAGCTTTGATCCGACCTGCAAAAACTTCTCATCTTTCAGATAAAAAAATAATTACCAAAATCCGACATATTAATGAGGCTTGAGAGTTTTTCCTATAAAAGCATTTATGTTCATCCAAATAGTGCTTCGATAAAACTCATCTATGTCATTCATTGACTTGTGCATGCGCGTACGTAAATATTTTTATCTGCACGTGTAATTATAGTTCACTCACACCAATATCGATTAACATACTCACACACATGCACGTTCCGCGTAAAGCCGATACAACACGTGAATTGCCTAAATTGTACTGCTTAATAAATGACCGGCACCGACACCCTTAACCCTATAGATTTAAAATATTCATGAAGTGAATACAGCATGGCAATAATCATAGTCAACTAGCAATAATATCACCAGTCTCAATGAAAATATCATAACTATTAATTTTGTTTATCGAGCAGCAATTATTAGAAACACAATTTAAAAATAACCCATAGTTTATTTTTTACGATCACGCACACGGGTCTTTTTGATCGTATATTAATAGATAATGTCTGGTAATGAACTTTGAACACTTCTATATTACTGATATCAGATCGTATACAGTTGGGAGTTGTAACTAATTTTAGTTTATCACCTAATTAGAAGCTACCTAGGTTATATTAGGTTTATATTTCGTATTTTTGAAACAATGAACAAAATTCTAAAAGTCCGGTCTTTTTGACTGTGAAGCATGTGCTCTGGGGTTAACACACTCATTGTCCTAAGTCCCTTGATGAAAAATGTCCAGCTTAATAATTTATTTTCAACTGGTCCCTTGGAGTCTTCTTAAACATATTTTACTATATACTAATTAATATGTAATAATTGTATAAATAAGATTTAAAAAAAAAATGTATAATTAAGTGTATTAATATTTGTTATTAAATATAATTATTACAGTTAGAGGATTTGAAATTGAGTGGCCTTTCTGTGTCTGAACAAATATCTATAATAGATGTTACATTAGCTTGTCTTGTATCATGGCTTGAAGGGCATTCTTTAGCACAAACGGTATTCACAAATCTATATTTCCAAAAGCCATATGAAATTGAAGATGTTCCATTGAAAGCATTTTGTATATGTATTTATAAAATCATTGAAGAAATTAGGGACTTTGCTAACAGGTAATATTTTTATATTTAAAACTAGTAATTAGTATTTTCAATATTGTGTACTACAAATTGCATATAATTTTATTCTTCAGGGCACAAGTTTTTGAAGAAGAAGATTTTCAACCTGCGCTATATAGCTATCATTATTTTAATGAAATTTCTGTCACTCGTGTAATTGGTATGATGAGAGAAGTTGATGAGTCAATAAATCATAAACTAAAATCAAATGCAAATAGTGATGAAGTACAGTACATGGATTATTTTTAGTAAGCTCCAATTTAAATTTTAAACAATTTTTCTTTTACAGAATGAATCTTATGTTGCATTAAATACACGCATTAAGTTTGTTAGACTTTTTTTTCAAATTTTACTTTCTTTTAATCGTCGTGAAAATCATTCGAGTTCAATGGGAGAAACCCAGAGGTTGTTAACTACTTGTGGATTATTGATTCCTTCTTTAATAAATACTGTGGATAAAGGAGTTCCCAAAGTTGGCAGTGAGAAAACTTAAAAATATTCCTATTTCATGCTCTTATTCTTTTTTTTTGTATATTTTTCAGACTGGTGTTATGATTTGGGCTTTGACCCTCTAATAAATCAAAAATTATTACCGCCTACATTTCCTCGTTATACAAAAATTAAACCAGCTGGTGAAGCTTATGTTTATTTTGATTTGTTGTTAACAAGACTGAAACAAATTTGTAAATTGACAAATTGTGCAACTTTTATTAGTGCTTTGGTATTTTATGCTTTTATAAAAAATTATATTACTAATGAATATAATTTGGTTCTGTACCTAATATAATTTTTTAGGAATGTTTTATTGAACTTGGTCATAACAGTCACTTGTGTATCGTATCAAGATCAATAATGCAAACTCTTTATTTTCCTCAACCTGGTCAAGTTTTTGGTACTCAGGATTTAGAGGACTGTCTTCGAGAATGGGCTAAGTCATTTATAGCACCACCATCACTCATACCACGTTTAAACATTCTGTCTAACTCTCAAGTAATATTTTTATTTTCTACCTTTGTAATACAAATAAGATAAAAATAAAAAAAAATGTACTTTATATTTTTAGGCTAAGGATTGTATACATAATTTTTTTGATCATTGCACTCGTCCATTTGCTGGGTTGATTCAGATTTGTGGTCACAATAAAGCTAGGCAAAGGGATAAATTAGCACATCTTATGGAAGATTTTTCAGCACTACAAGATGAGGTACATATTTAAAAACAATATATTTTAATGTATAATTTTGTAACTTATTGATTATTAACCAACTTATTTATTAAATAAATGTATTATGTTATTTAATCATCAGTCTCAGAGGGTTGATGCTTTTTTGCACTCATTCTCATCAAAATTGGATCCACCTAGAGAGCATCTAGCTAGCTTTAGCACATGGATAATTTATCATACAATTAGAATTATGATAATGTACTTACTGTCTGGTTTTGAATTGGAATTGTATAGTCCACACGAATATCAGTATATTTATTGGTAAGCACTTCTAAAAATGTTGTTATGATTTTTATTGATAAATTGTAATCATTTTAGGTATTTATATCAATTTTTGTATGGTTGGTTAGTGTCTACATTAAATAGAGCTGATAATGTGTTGCTTGGCAGTGATTCATTAGTTGATTCTCAAAAGAATCGAACAAAGCGGAATAAGCCTAAAAAGAAAAAACCACATCCATATAGCCAAGAAATTGTTATGTGCCATGCAATGCAAAGTTTAACGGGTGCTTATTTCAAGGTATCTGAATAAAAAAGCCATACATAATATTAATATAAGATTTTGTAATATTTTTGAATATTTAAAAAAATGTAATTACAGTTTACAAGCAAATGTTAAGAGGACGCTACCCATGCATTTGTTGTCTCCATCTTACACACGCAGGGCTTAGCAAATTTCCATTTCCTAGTATAAATAGGGTGTTGTTAGTTTTAATATTAGAATGATTTGACCTATTATCACACTTTTATGTAAGAATATTATCTGTGCTTAAGCCTTGGCGATTTTACTATAATTTCAATTTCAAGTAAGATATGTGTATGTGAAATATCAAAAATTGAAAATGCTCATATCTCGCTTGAAAATTAAAATATCGAATAAAAGCCAACTCTTAAGCACAGATAATTTTATTATCTAAAAATGTTTGAATAGGTAAATTCACTCTAGTATCAAAACTAACAACATACTATTGAAACTAGTGAACGAAAATTTGGTATGTCGTAAGTGTGTAAGACGGAGACAACAAATGCATGGGTAGCGTCCTCTTAACAGAAACTACAAAGTTAGATATTATAAATTATATTTTTCTAAAAATATTTAAATACTTATTTAAACACTATTTAACTATTTTTTTTTTTTGTTATAGACATTGGTTGGATTTCAATTAGAAGGTAAAATCCGTACTCCAAAACATGCAAAGTTTGACAATGAAAAAGTTCGTTATGAACACAGATTTGCTGCATTCTCAGCAGTAGCTGTACCACCACCGTTTTCGTATAATGAATTTCAAATGACTAGATGCCAATTACGTGATTCAGTATCTGGGGATTCTGGAATGTTATATTTGAATAGCTGTGAGCTATTTCACCAAGCAAGGTGTTTACTAGATACAATTGCACAGCCACACTCGCAACAAGTAACTACTAAATTTTATAACTTTATTGCTTTGCTTTAACAAATACTGAATTATGTGTATTCTTTTTAGGTACTTGATTTAATAAAAGTGTGTAAAACAAATTTTGTAACCATGAAGTTGCTAGCTAGTGGATATATGAGAGGACCAGATGTATCGTTGGACTTCGACTTCTCAACTAATTCTTACTTTCCTATATTAAAGCTCAGCTAATCTTGAACAATATTTTTAGACTTCAAAGATGTTTAATTATTTAAAGACTGTTTGAACCCAAAATAATTAAACACAAAATAATTTAATCATTAAAATTGTATGTGGATTTTGTTTGTTTTCTTTTTTATATTAATGCGTTGAAACCTGTTGTGATGTAAAAACAAAAACTTTTTGTCTAATATATCATTAATTAATATACTTATAACATACTATTAATATATGTATATAAATATATAATGTGTGATACAAGAAAGTGAATGCTTTTTATTTTATTTTTATTGATCAATTTTATAATAATATAAGAATTACAATAAACTGTGGGGTCCATAATCATCAATCCACCATAATCTTGGGTATTTATGATCCTTTACTATCAAAGCTTGATCAAAAGTTCTACCAATAGAATCCTTGTGACTGAGGGTGTTTTAGCTTCTTTTTACAACCTCTATGCCCCATACACATGCATTTCGTTTTGATTCATTAAAATCTAATTATGTTTCGTTTAAACATATTACATAGCAATGGTTAGCCAATGCATAGGTTACAGAAAAAAATTAACTAAGACCAGCCGATCTGCTGTGCGTTGGTATAGGATTTTTTTAAATAAAATAACATAATATTTAATTTATAATTATGTTTATAATTAAAATGTATGCAACAAAAGGCAATATCGTAAATTATAGACTCAAACTATGATTTTGGCGATAGTCTTATATTGATTATTATTTGAGATATCACGAGAATTTAGAGAATAGTTTGAAATTATGCCAATTGTTTTTTTCAATCCACCACATGATTGTCCATCTCGATCGAATCCGTTCATAAATATATTTTAAACAGTTTTATACTTTATTTTAACTATAGTGATTGAACAGGTTGAAAACTGTTTTAAAACGACGTTTCTGTTACATAGATTATTAGGTAGAAGGAGCTTATTTTTTCTTTTGGAAATGGCGGCAACTATATATTTAAATAGCGGTCTTAATGTTAATACGAAAAAATTCGGAAAATGTTACTTTTTATTTACATAGATGTCTGCAACATACCTGTTGAATGGATTTTTAATACAAATTTAACTTATTATATTTTTTGATTGAAGGATTTAAGATCCAACTTCAAAACTAATACAGACAGTTTATCCCGTCATTGAGTAACACTTTTGGCAAAAAAAAATTTCAAATATTTTAATTATAGTGATTGAACGGGTTGAAAACTGTTTTTAAACGACGTTTCTGTTACTTAGATTATTAGGTAGAGGATTATATGTTTTCTTTTGCAAATGTTTGCAACTATATTTTTTGATTGGAGGATTTATTTTTTTATTTATTTAGAATTCAACGGCCCTTTTACAAAATTGAATGTGGTATATACCTAGACCAATAATGTATAGAAAACATTAATTACAGAAAATAATAATTATTAAGAACAATACTAAGTAATATTGAAACGTATATAAATATATAAGTATACAAACAATTAAAAATATAAAATACATAAAAACAAAAAAGAAACAATAAAGAAATCACTGATTGACGAGGACTAATATTAAAATTATAAGGTTTCTTCTAAAAACATAATTGACATAAATCTGAAAGTATCACGAGGAGTATTGAAAAGATCTAAGGAGATGGAGACTAAATTATCAAGTTTCAGAGCTCTAACAATTAACAAAGAATGAGTCATTGCTTGATATGGATTTGAAGAATGGGATTGCAAAAAGATCATGATTTCTCGAGTGGAAGGAGGGAATACGGAAATTGACCTGAGTTAGAAGCTCAGATCTTACAACATTATAGAATATAGTTTAGCAAGTCGTATACGAACATGTTATCAAATAGTTGACGTCTTAGTTGGAGGGAGCCTAAGTTTACTAATTTTTGAACTGGCATAATGGAATCTTTAGAAATGGGTATGTTTTTCATATGGACAGTTATTTTTAAGAATTTAAATTGAATATTATCTAGATCATGAATATCACTTCATAACGATTGACTCCAAATTAGTGATGCATATTCAAGAACAGATCGTACAAGGGAGCAATACATTGTTTTTATTGTAGTAGGGTTATTAAACTGTTGAGTGTTCCTATTTATGAATCCTAACATTTTATAAGATCTGCTGAGCATATGCTCATGATTTAGCTTAAAGGATAAATCTGAGCTAAAGAGAACACCCAGATATTTTATTGAATAAGCTCTATTTAACACTATATTATCTAAAGAGTAATTGTAAACAATAGGATTTTTACAACGAGTAAAAGAGACAACTTTACATTTCTCTATATTTAGAGGAAGAAATTTATTTTTTGTCCAAATTGAAAATTTAAGCATGTTATTTTGCAAATTGATTGAATCATTAATTGAATTGATTTGGGTAGAAAATTTAGCATCATCAGCAAAAAGAAGAACTTTTACGTCGTTACTGAAAATTTGGGGCAAATCATTTATAAATAATAAAAAAAGAAGAGGTCCTAAGTGAGAGCCTTGTGGTACACTAGCTAGATTGCTAGATAACACTTGAAACTCTTTTGAAATTTGAAAGGAAATTTTTACTACTTGTGTTCGATCGTGCAGATATGAGACAATCCATTTCCAAAACGATCCAGAAATACTGAAAATTTTTAATTTGTATAAAAAAAGTAAGTAAATGATTTATTTTATCGAAGGCTTTTTGGAAATCGGTATAGATAGTATCAACTTGATTTTCAAAGGATTTTATGAGATCAGACTGATATATTAATAGATGAGTAGAGATAGAGTGTTTCTCTAAGAAGCCATGCTGAGAAGGACTTATTAAATTCGAAGTAATGATGATAACTTCTTAGTGATAATTGCTTCGAACATTTTTGGTATTAAAGATATTTTAGTTATTGGTCTGTAATTACGAACATTATTTTTACTACCAGATTTTAAAATGGGGGTGACAAAAGATTTTTTCCATAGTTTGGGAAAAATACCTTGATTAAGTGAACGGTTAAATAAAATATGTAACGGTTTAATAAGAGAATGTTTACATGATTTCAAAAACGAAGGTGGTATCCCATCTGGTCCTACACCTGAATGTGCATTTAAAGTATCAAGCGCTTCCAAGATTTCTCCTTCTGATATATTCCAAGAGTTAATGTAAAGATTAAAATTATTTGGAGCTTCGAAATCAAAGTAGTCGGTGTTTGAATTTGGATCAACAAAGACAGATGATAAGTAGGTAGCGAATAAATTTAAGATTTCTTCAATGGTATTCGATTTGTTATTATCTAGGAAAACTATTGCAGGAATGTTATTTGAATTTGATCTAAGTGATTTAATGTATTTCCAAAATGATTTTATGTTGTAATTAATGTTAAGCTCTAAATTAGAAATGAATTGATTATGAGCTAGTACCGATAAGTTTTTACATTTTTTACGCAGATCAGAAAAAGTGTCATAATTAATATTAGAATTAGTTAGTTTATATTTTTTGTGAGCTAATTTTTTCAATTTTATTAAGTTTCTCAACGATTTATTCGACCAGATAGTATTTTGTACATTGTTGGTATTCAACTGAATTTTTGGAACAAAAACATCAAAAGAATGAAGTATCATTTCATGAAACTTTAGTACAGTCAGTACAGATGAATCCAAATCAATTGAGTTAGGTAAGATTCGATATAAAATCTAAGTCATCAAGGAAAGAACAAATATTATTAAAGTTACAGGCTTTAAAATTATAAATGATAGGATTGGTTGAGATTGAGATTTGAGATACTAGTACGAACCTCACAAATGAAATAAAGTATTGGGTGATAAGCATCCGGTAGAGGTGTTAATGAGGTTCCAATCCGCACAGTGTTTATTTGTAAATTTGAGAATATCAAATCAAGAGTTTCATTTCGAAAATTAAGTACATTATTATATTGTTTAAGATCCAAATAATTGACAAAACTGTTTTTAATAACATTAATAGCTGGGTTATGGGATAATTCCTTATCTTGGGAAGTGAAGTTCGATAAATTAAAATCACCTATAAGTAAAATATTAGTATTCGGATGTAAATGTATTGTATCTAAATAAATAAATAAAAAATAAATCGAGGTTCACTGATTTGAACATGAGGTACACAAAAACCGAGATAAATGATAATATACCTCAGTTTTTGATGTTTGGTTATACAGCTAGTAGCTACCTATATAATTATATCACAGTCTACAGACTAAGATATTGCATATTGATAGTTTTATTGAATAGTCAATTAAAGACAACTCAGACAACTATTGGTATTTTAAGACTATAAATTCTAATGTATAATGCAATGATTCATCTAATACAGTAATACCTATTACGAACAAAAACATTTGAATTGAATATTAAAAAATTAAGAAAAAATAAGTATGAAAGAGAAATTAAAAATAGATACCTACTATGTAAGCCTACGATATAAATATATTTATTATTTGTTTCCGACACAATTTTATTGGTTAACTAATAAAAACCCACTGTGAATTAGTAATTACATAGACATAGAGCTTTGGCAATGTTAATAATTATTATAAGGTAATAAGGTAAGTACAGACCTTATAATTGGATAACCAGTGCTGAATCTTGAACTCTGAGGGGGCCCTGGTGCAAAAGAAAATTCAGGGGCACCCTTGAAAATTTACAGTATTATAACTTAATATTTTTACTACAAATCAAATTGCATTGTAAAATTATAACCATACTTTAACATATAGGAAATATAATATTTAAAAGTAATCTTAAATAATGAATTATTTATTTAACATAATTATAAGGTACCTAAATATCTAAGATGTTTTATTTAAAGAAATATCTGTTCTCGATTTTGCTTTGACTAAATAGTAAATTATTTTCGCAGTATTTAGATTTTTGGTTAGTTATTTAATATTTTTCTATATTTGAAATTTCTATTCTAGATAAACGCACTAGTTCAAATGTGTTTCTTAAGAGGACGCTACCCATACATTTGTTGTCTCCGTCTTACACACACACGGCATAGAAAATTGTCGTTCACTAGTTTCAATAGTATACTGTTAGTTTTGATACTAGAGTGAATTTACCTATTATAACATGTTTAGATAATACAATTTTTTGTGCTTAAGAGTTGGCTTTTATTCGATATTTTAATTTTCAAGCGAGATATGAGCATTTTAAATTTTTGATATTTCACATACACATATCTTACTTGAAAATGAAAATATAGTAAAATCGCCAAGGCTTAAGCACAGATAATTTCTTACATAAAAGTGTGATAATAGGTCAAATCATTCTAATATTAAAACTAACAACACCCTATTTAAACTAGCTAATGGAAATTTGCTATGTCGTGCGTGTGTAAGACAGAGACAACAAATGCTTATGTAGAGTCCTCTTAAGTAATTTTCAATTAGTTTTAGTTTGGAAAATGATCGTTCTGGTCCTGCCACACTGGCACAGTGATTGCTAGCATTATAAGAAAAATGATGTAAGCTCTTAAAACGTCTGGAAAACTACGTAGGTACTCAATCAGGGGTTAAAGTGAGAAAAAATTCCAGAGGGGGATAAATATGTCTATATTTAGTTTTAAGCGTTCCAAATATAATTGTATGTATAATGTCTAATGTATAACTGTATAAGATCCTAATTTTGTTAAAGGGGACGCTTTTTAACAGCTGTCAGAGGTGGGGGGACTGAGTCCTCCAGCGCCCCCCCCCCCACTTTAACCCCTGTACTTAATAGACAATAAATAGTTATTTACACTAAAGCTATAGGTACACAAATGTTTTTACTTTTTTTAGACTTCATCTTTTATAACTGTTTTTAAAGTTAACATTTGTTGTGGAGAGTCAGAATTAATAACATCATTAATTCTTTATATGTTGATCCAAAATCGTATAATGTTTTAATACCTAATATTTTCATTTGAAAATCATTTCGACGGGTCGGCGCGGTAGGTATACCTTCCTAGTTTTATGTTAACGCAATGTGGTGTTCATGCAAAAACTATAGTTATTATTATTAATATTATTGCTTCAAACTCCGAGCCGTGCGATAAATGGATTGATTTCATAATAATGTGTGCGTGTTTTCTTAAATTAATTTTATCACATTTTGTTCACAGATGTCACCACTCCGGTAAATTTATATACTTCCACGTGGCGACCTCGGCGACCTCGAGCGATCCCGTCGCGTCACCACAGGATGGCCGGAGAACGTGTATCGGTGACTTTACCGAAAGTGCACTGTCACGTACCTATTACCACGACCCCACGTCGCCTTGCCTTTTGTCCTCTGCCCTCAACCAGGGAGGAAACTTTCTGACGGTTTAACTTCGGGGGATAACAACACAACATGAGTGAGGCTCTCGCTAGACCTTTCCACGCAGACGAGACAACTCTCATCGTTCCACTGCGAGTGTTTCTGTTTTGACCCCCGAGTCCAGCCAACCAATCAAGATTCCAAAACTGTTTTTTTGACTTCTAGTCCCCTGGCTGGTGCCTCACCACTTAGCTTCTTTTTTGCGGCTTCCTGCACCGTCGGAGCGGCCCCCACGTCGTCCTGCAGCTTTGCAAGAATTGTCTGCCGGTTTATTGACGTTGAACGGAACGTAGTCGTCGCCCGCGAAGCTTGTCGCATATAACAAAAGTCCCTCTAAGTTAGTCCCCGATGGTCGGTTCCTCATCGATGTCGTCGAATCTACTAAGTTCTTCTTCCATCATTTCGTATTGGGCCTTGTTGATAATCTTTCCCAAGATGTGCTTGCGATGGTTCTTTCGATTGTCATTTCGTCATTACGCGATGCAGCCATTTTTTACAGGTTTTTTGTCCACGTATAGGTATCAGAGTTGCAAATGTGCCGATTTCTAGATTTCTTCCTGTGCCGTCTACGATGATTTAAAACAAACATCGTTAATTAGTATCCAGCGAGTACGCCATCACATTATTAATCGACCGGCATCAGCTTGGATTTATTTTTCCAAACACCATGTCACCATTATTATTATTGATATACCAACTCTTACTGTATACTCACGTAGAGGTATACAACTACAATTATATTTTATTATAATATTTTAACGAGGATTTATATATTGATCTGCATTATATTATACTGTTATGTTTATACTCGTTTTATACTTTTATAGGTGAAGTTTTTATATTCCACACAAAATGACCATGTGGCCAGTGGGTATTGCGATTTTACAATTATTGTTTTTTGTGTAGGTACGTTGCGTGTTATAGTAGAAAAAATGCCTTGATATTCAACATTGGGGATGATTTCTGATCAAGTTGAATCTAGTTGGTACTATTTTAAAGGGAGAAATTGCAGAAATTTAAAAGTTCTTTTCTTGATAATTAGGAAAAATAACGAAAAATAAGTTAAAATCTGTTTATGATCATCTTCCATATTATACTGTATAATTTTCAAATGACTATTTTAGAGATTTTTAATTTTATATTTTAGGTTCTGAGCGGATCGATGAATGTATTGATTTTACAATAGTGTGTATTTTTTAATTTTATTTTTTGTGGGTTTACACGATAAGTAGTTGAAATAATGCTTCTATTTTCAACTTCAGTATATATTGTTCGACGGGAAAGTGAATCTAGTTGGTGGATTGAGGGGTAAAAATCGGTTCAAAGCGCAGAGAAAACAAAAAAAAAAATTTAAGGAAACCCGGGAATTTTTACTCTTAATCGGTTTCGACAAAATTTTGGTTTTTGGTGAAACTCTAAGACAAATGACCGTATGGATAGTAGATACACGAAGTTTTCACTGGTTGTTTATATTAGTATTTTCTATACCTTTTTTAAAATATTTTGATTTGTTTTGAACTGTTTACGGACATTTTCAGTTTCCAAAATGTTTAGTTTTTTTTTCTATTTATGTCATTTAAATTTTACCTATCTGTTTGGTAAAAAAGCTTGACATTTTAATACAAGGCTTCTAATATATTGTTACAATTACGTTTGAAAAATATTAAAAATCCATTATCACAATTTTTTTCATAAGCAATTAAAGGTCAAATCTTGACAAAATACGTAAAAATCACGAAAATGTGATTACCGATGGAAATTGTTGTTTATAAAATACGCCTGCTATTGATTATAGGAGAAATCATTAGTAGAAATTAGTATTTTTTTTTGTATATTGGTCGCCATTGGTTAATCGGGAAGATCAGGTATAAGCATGCATCAAATCGAATTGTCGCACGTTGCCTACCGGCTACCGAGGTGGCTGAATTGCACTTATAGTCTTATAGATGCTCATCGGTTTGATCGGCTGTCACATATTGTCCGCGATCCAACGTAGTCGGGGATTGCCTACCTACAGGGTGGCTGAGTTGCACTTACTGCAAAGAGTTACAAACAAAAGGAGTTGCAATTGTGGAATCACAATTTTTTAAAAGTTGTCATTTTTTAAGAGCAACAAAGCGCGTGGGATCGGCTAGTTTTACTACATTAAAAAAAATATATAAATCATTAATTAATAAATTAATAAATTAAGCGTATGACAACGTCTAAAGGGATTTTATTCAATTTAATAACACGGAAAACGTTTTATAACGTCACCTCTCATCATGACCATCCTTCAAAGGTGCCCTAGGGCCTAGTTATTATTGGCACTTTGGTGGATTACTCGCATCACATGTGTACGTTTCGTTAGTATTGTATATATTATTATACATACAGAAATACATCAGTTCAAAATAGTACAATGATTAAACTATATGTACCTACTATAATTAGTACTAGCTATAGATAATATATTATATAATCATGTAAATTATCTGAACACATTAAACCAGTGGCGCTGAACCCTATTTGTTTAGGTCAGGTCAAGAACTGATAATTTTTTAAAAAATGTGGACTGGGGCCGAACGGCTATATGATTTGCATTCATTCAAAGTATATTATGTACGATTATAGGTACTTAATGAAAATAAGGGGTAGATTTAAATACTTATTTATATTGGTTAGACTTTAGATAATATATTATATGTATATAATATAATTGCTAATATATAATATATACATATAATTCACAATCTCACATAGCTCAATAAAGGTACCTACTACTTCTTACGTTATTCAAATCAAATTAAGTGTATCTAATAAAGATTAATGTATTGCTTATCAATTGTATTGCATTGCGTGATAAATATTATTGTTTTTGGTAGTTAAACAAATTAAACTTACACAAATTGTTTTTCTATACGAGTTAAAAATGTAGACTTGTGGCCCGTTGCATTTATATTTTGCTTGAGTTCATACAATAAAAGTTCACAGAAGTTCGGCGCCAGCTATTGAATTATTGAAACACTGAATTATCGTAATAATTAATTAATTAATTATCATATTATTTAATATTATATATATTATTATGATAAATATATTGCTGAACTATTGTGACTTATGTTGAGACTAGACGGTCGTTTTACTATATAAATATTGTGTAGTGTGTACAAGGGTTAAAGTAAGGGGGGGTCAAGGGGACACAGTCCCCCTACCACGGACGGCGGTCAAAAGGCGTCCCCTTTAACAAACTAGAATTTTATACATTAGACATTATACTTATAATTATGTATGGAATGCTTAAGCCTATATGGAGACTTTAATACCCTCTGGAATTTTTTCTCACTTTAAGCCCTGAGTGTGTACCTATACCCTATAGTAGTACAGTGATTCAGGAAAAAAAACGGTATATAGGTACAGTAGGTACACCGTACACAAAACTAAAGTGGAGTATGGCCGTTTAGGTATGAACAGCACTTAGACGATACCTACTATATAATAACGAGCTATTCATTTAAAAGAATATGTCAAACAACTAATTTGGAGTTAATTCTATTCTAATATATCCTTTATATAAACATAATATAAGTGTCTTACTGTCTTAGTGTTTAAACAATCATTGAATTATAGCGATGTTAAAATTAACAGTTACAACTTACAACACCTATCGCTAAGCCACCGTTTATAGGCTTATCCGCTTATCCAGCTTTCGGGCTTACAAATGCCGAGTATTACTTGGTACCTAAACCTATACTTATTAAGCATTTATACCTACGTGATGACTGATGAGGATCTACAGTGGTATTCAAATCGATAATAACTGCTGTACAGTGTACCTGTGTACGGCTATACCTACATTATATCACTTGTTTGTGTATTTTTTTCCGTATTTTTTCTCTTGCAGTTTTTCCCCATTAAAATTAAAAAATGCACTGTATAATTTTAGAGTTTTAGACGTATAAAAGCTATAGAAAACAATATTTTTGGTAACCTTTACTAATCAATTATATTCATTACATTAGTTTATTATTAAGCATAGTGTTTTTATTGGTTATATTTTTACAAACACTATATATGGTAATCATACCAATGATATACCTATACCTACCTACCACGCTTAGCCAGTTAGCCATTTTGTGTTTCAAAAACGTATCAGAAGTAAAAGTTTTTATTTGTATTCATATAAGTATTTGAAATACGAATTCTTAATATTGATACGTTTTTTGAAAAACAAAATGGCTTAGTGTGTTGGCTCTGCAGCTATTTCCAAATTAAGTGACAAGTATTAACCATATCCACGATGGACTTCAGATATTTTCGACGCACTAAAAATCACTTTCCGATCGTCGTTTGATGACTGCTCTTATACAGAGTACAGATCTTTTCGTCGACTTTCTCGTGCGAAAGCCATACATATCAGATATGTGTTTTATAATTTGTACCTTTTCCGAAGATATTTTTCGGCTTTATCAGGTTTATTATAGGTATTCGCTGGAATTGTATTTTAACTTTTAAGTAATAATTATGTAAATGTTGTCTAGATTTAAAAATTAAAAAAAAAAAATTATAGACACATAATATAGTCGGAACCTTGGAACACTTATCAAGATACATCACTTACACATAATATTACATACAGTGTAAATAATAATGTATATAGTGCAATGTTAAAGTATATTACCTATACTGTTAAGTGTTAACTAATTACGTACACAGCTACATGAATATAATATTTATATCATATATTAATATTATAATAACAAGACGTATAATTGATTCAAGGAAATCATGTAGATTAAACATTAAACACTATATAGGTATTTATCTACATGTAAGTATGTAATACGCGTGTATTATATTTCTCTTAAGAAAACGCACTTATATTTTCTTGTCGTAGGTACTTCAATATCGTTTATTAGTCGGATAGGTAGGTACCACATTATTTGTATTATCATTATTGTAAAGTGTCTGATAACACATGTTGAAAAAATCACACTTTTGACGTAGGTAAACCGTGATAGATCACTCCATCAAACGATTTATTTACACACATAATCAATTAATCAATACTTCGTCTTGTAGACTGTAGTCGAGTTTTCCGTTTTGTATAATTATATAATATTGTAACAGCATTGTTTTCAGAATATTTTTCTTTATTGTTTCTCTGTTATCCGTTAGGTAGGTACCTATAGTTTTACGAACACAAAAACAATTCAAAAATAACAAGATTATAATATTATGTAAAATAAGCGGGCAATACCGTGTAAATACTTCAAATATACGTTGTTGAGGCTTTTTAAAATGTAATCAATATTTTCGATGTAATATGCAATAATATTAATAATATAAATAATAATATGATTCATAATAAAGATAACCTATATGTCTCGAGTTAAGGAAGAAATGGAATAATGATTAAAAAAACCCAATTAGAAGGTGAATTTCTATTGTAGGCACCTACCTATACGTACAGAAAAATAAACAACTGAATAATTAAAAACCGAGGAATTTGCTCGTATAGTAGGTGTGGAGTGTACTTCGCCATTGAGTAGGTCACTGCTGTAATGACTAATGGATGAGTTTAATTTGAATTAAATAATAAATCATTGCCCACGAAAAATGGTTCTGAGCGGTTTGTCGGCCCATATATTTCTGAGCATAGATGAAGGTGTAAAGGTTTCGTCAAAATAAACGATGAACCATAGGTATAGACGATGTAATGTGTAAATTATTTAATATTAATCAAAATATTTTGAAAATTTTACTGTGAATAGTAAAGGAAAATTTTAAGACCCTACGAAAAAATATTTTTTGAATTACAATACGTCAGTTATGATATTTTATAGATATTATTTAGGTATCCAATATGTTGTCGTAACACAATGTTTATACTTTATTTATAATTTTCGATCTGTAATACTTATTGTGAAAGCTAATAAAAAAAAAACACAATGTTTAAAAATTGTATATTTATATTTTTGAGATTTTTAAATTTAGAGAAAAACAACTTATATTGGATAAAATCAAAATCGATCAAGTGTTTGAGGGAAATTGTATAAATTTAATGTAAACACAATATTAACTACCTTAAGTTTAATATAAATTAATAATGCATAATATACCTATATATATTTACAATAACGGGAAACTCGTATAAAATATTTATACAATATACACGCGTATAATCAACAAATTGTTTTATCTCTAAATATATTATATAGTTGTTTATAATTTATAAGCATGTGTAAATTTCAAGTAGCTATATACTATATTTAATACAAATACGTAGTGTTTGAAGTATGAGAAATATTTCATGAAATATTTCAAATGAAATATTTCATTTTGAAATATTTCACTAAGTTGTGAAATATTTCACAAAAACGTGAAACATTGAAATTTTTTTTAACACAAATAAAAACACAATTTATTTATTTTTTTAACACAATGTTCAGTGTTCTAAATTCTAATTTCAGAATTCAGTAAGTATACAATATACATGTATAATATTGTATACCTACTTGTATCATTTAAACATTAAAATATTTAAACATTTTGAATACCAATTTAAATGTATAATACCAAAGGTTAGGTATACATACAGGTACCATATAGTGATGAAGGTAATTTATGACAATTATACGTAAATATAAAAATTATTTAAAAATAAAACAAAATATATTAAAATACTGAAATATTTCACATATTTTGAAATATTTCACGAAATATTTCATTTTTTTAAATTTCATGAAATTTTCAAACACTACAAATACGTATTTCAATTGCGTCTTTGATTTTTCGGCTAGGTATCCCATATAATGCATAATTCGTTTTATACTTAGAAAAATAATATATGAGTACAGGTATGAGGTAGGTACTGCACTACTGCAGTTTGCAGATACGGTTCTATAAACGTGGGTAGGTACAGCTTGGTGTATTATAAATAATTATATTATACTGTTTTAAATTTTAAGTGCTCATAAAAACATGAGCTCCCAGATTTTGTCGAAATAATCAATGTATAATAAATAATTTAATAATATCTTATTGTTGATATCATCGTGATTGGTGAAATTAATGTGCGTGTTTCAAATTTCAACGTGTTAAATTTTTTTCAATAACCATGTTTGATATGTGTATTATAAAAAGTAATAGGCATATTACTATTTAGTCATAATATGTTCTATATAATGACATAAATTTTAACGTTACAATTTACAATACTATAGTAACCAAACCACAACCTATATATTTTAATATAGGTAATACCTACCTAGGTATAATTCATATTTGTGTATAACATAACTCGTACCTACTTATTCATTTCGTATTGGATCAATACGAATTCATAATTTAAATAGTTATTATATATTATTACGAAGCCTTTTATCGATTGTTATATACTATTATTAATACTTTTGTTCTTTGTACAACAGTAATACACATAATCATTAATATAAATTAATATATTGCTAGTCTTTAGCTATAAATATAAGATGTTGGACGAATTCAAAAATGAACTCCAATTTGCCAATTAGGCGCGTGGTTTACAAAACCTTTGTTATGATTTGCCACCAAAAGCCATTTTCATAGACTATATTATGCGAGTATATACTATAGAGATTATATTTCTGTGTGCCACCATACATTCAGTGTGAAATGAGAATCATTTTACAAAATACTGTTTACAGCGTAGAACTAAATGAAACGGTTAAAAAAAATCACACACTGAACCATAATAAGATCTTGTATAATACTCCTCGTCCCACCCAGGGGACCGATTCAGAAAAGAAATCGAAAACAGATGCGTACAATCGGTCGAAAACTGTTTGGTATAATGTTCGACCTTTATGACAGTAATAAACATATACATAAAACGTATACACAAACAAGAACCATTTTTGAACAAATCTATAGCTGTCCTATTTTATAAATAAGGGTCCAACATGAGTAATAAATTATTTTCATTTATTTTATTATTAACATATTTTTTAACCTATGGTTTTTTTGAACTAATTCCACAGTTATATATATAACACTATAATATTATATATTATATACGATATTTTATCTGCGTTTTCTGGTCACAGTTTTATTTATTATTTATTTATCATTAAACCGTAGGCCCAAGTTTACAAGTTGTGACTTGCAGTAGTGCCTATACTCTATATGCTATAAATATATCATGTAGATTGTAGACCATGTAGTACAATAATATAGTACCTATATATAATTATATATGTACATTGACCATCTTTTTAGAATTATATTTTCAAAGATTTACAGATTTTCAATCAAGCTAATTACCAAAAAAGAATTCGGAATTCAAATTAGCTTGTCTCTCTTGCACCGAGCCCAACCGAGCTATATAGATTAATTATTCAGATATATTCTATAGTTAGAGAACAAAGGGAATTGAGGAAAGGAGCAACGTTACGAGTAGAGAGACGAGAGTGCTCAGAAGTCAGGAACTCTGAAATTCATAAATTGGAGGAGAAAAGGATGAGCACCAATATTCAATTATCTACTGTACCACCGTTTATTATTGAAGAATGATATTATATATGTTACGAGCAAGTCGTTGACGAGCAAGAAATTCTTCAGCTTATGGAGCACCGGAACATCGGGTATTATTTTAAATGTATTTGGTAAGTTGGTCGATGACACGTTTATTATATAGTATAAATCATAATATTATAATATTATCATTTATCTTCATTGGTAGTATTACAGTTGTTAATGCGTATACTAGACCAATCTATAGTCGTTAATGATCTTAACATTAGCTTATGTACTAATTAATCATTATTGTAAACTAATATTATAATACATTTATTATTTTAGCTGAAGCGATTACCCAAACTGAAGTCTATACAAGCGTAAAGACACAAAAATGTACATGCTATCGGTCAAAGCAGATGTTATTCCTGGTTAAATATTATTAAATTTTTTGAACCGCATGGTCGCATGCATAATATTATGACGAATATGAGCAATATAATGATTAAACAATCGATATTGTGTCTATGCCCCATAGTAATAAAATATTATGGATAATATAGTACCAACATATTACTGTATATTCTGCTTTTTGATATTTAGATTTTGAGCGGAGCAAGGAAGCTAGTGGTTTTACAATGATGTTTATTTATTTATTTATTTTTATATTCTGTATACAACATTTCTACCAGAAGGAGTGCTTCGATTTCAACATATAGTACCTTATATTTTAGAAAATTGGATCAAGATGGTACTTTAAAGAGGTTATTTTAGATTTTCTCAATAGTTATTTAATACCAACCGAAAAACTACTGACAAATTACGAAAAACCGCTAAAAATTGGATTTTAATTTCTAACGCTTTGTTTATTACCATAGAAACGAATAAAAAATAATAATATTATAATATTAATTCAACTTACATGATATAATAATTAATGACAATATAAAATACCTAGACAAACCGTCTCCGCTCAGAATCGTTTTACTTATACAATGATAAACTTAGACCCACTTGTAACCTACTGTACAGTAGAGCGACATCCACTTACCCGATTTTTTATTTTTACTTGTTTTCGTTTTGAAAATAAAAACAAACTATAACTATAATACAATAACATAATATTATATTGAAATTACATAGATATATTATAATAAACAATTATTAATTAATATTATATTATAGGTTTCTTAAAAACGTAGTATAGATAAATTGTTTACGGAAACTCGATAGCTGGTACGGCGGTACGCAACAACACTTGTGTTGAAGGCATATTATAGGTACACAAAAATCGCGAGTAAAATGTCATTCGACGATAACGACTTCTGAGGTTCTCTCTTCATATTATTTTAATAATAGTATAACATACGTTCGCGGGATAATCTATCAACAACTTTCTGTGTAATGTGTATTATGTACTATCTTATGACGCTTATATAATATTATCATTATTATCTTCATTATTAGTACCTACAACTGTGAATATTAAAATGACGAGCCAGAGATTAAAGCTTTATCGCAGTCACGATTTGTTCAACCTGATCGATGTGGTTATAAAAATTGAACGCGTCCCGTGTTTTTTTGCATTCTTCTCGCGGAACCGCCGCCGCCGAAAAGAACGCGCGCAAACTATAAGCTACCAAAGTTTTAGAGTAAACGCCATCAATTATTTGTATCCGCATTTGTATTCATTATATCGTACATAGAGTCTTCGTACATCACTGAATCAGCATTATAATATTCACAACGTTTCACCGCCTTCTTCCAAAATGTTGAACAAAATATCCATTGTGGAACTGAAACTGGTAAGCCAATCACGACGTCGAATTATGCTTAATAGTATTGTGTTAGTGCAGTTTTCCAAAATGTAATTTTGTCAATCTTTGATACGATCGTTATCGCACCTTTTATAGTGCACATTTTTTTTAAGGAAATTTAATCTCTAACATTTTAGCAATAGTTATATTAGATACTGAGGGGAACTATGAATGTATTGATTTTATAATGATGTGTTTTTTTTATTTTTTTTATTTGTGCCTGTGTACACGATAAGTAGTCGAAATAATTCTTCTATTTTCAACTTCAGTATCTTGTTCGATTGGAAAGTGAATACGGTTGGTGCATTGAGGAGGTCAAAATTTAAAATGCCCAGTAATTTTCAAAAGCGCCAAGAAAAACAAAAGAAAAATTAAGGAAAAACGGGAATTTTTACACAAAATCGAATTTGGTTTTCGGTGTAACTTTAAAACAAATGACCGTAGATACATGAAATTTTCACTGGTTGTTTATATTTACATTTTCTATGCACGATAACATTTTCAAAATATTTTGATTTATTATGAACTGTTTAGGGACATTTTCAGTTTGCAATTTTATTAGTTTTTATTTTTATGAATATCAATAAAATTTTAGTTGTTGAGTAAGAATACTTGAAAATTTAATAGAAGGCTAGTAGTATATTGTTTCAAAGGCTAGATGACAAATATTAAAAAATCCTTAGTCACAGTTTTTTTTATAAGCATTTAAAGTTAAAAAAGTGCCGCAGTACAGTAGGTTACAAGTGGGCCACTATACATGGAGAGTATTACATTTGAATCATGATCTATCATGTTAAAAAAACGATTTGGCGGAGACGGTATTCAGTTAGGTATAAGAATATTACTTATCATGTATGACCTAAATAGCCATAATAAATCCAAATTATACCAACATAGGTATTTATGCTATACGTCAACAACAAACCTATACTAGGCCATACTCATAGAATATAATAGTGTACTTTAAAGTTTAAGTACCCAAAAATATACAATCACACAAATAACTAAATATTATTCTAGGTTTTTTTATGTATTTATCCAAATTTGAACTTAAAAAATAAAAAACTGTGTTGTTATTTTTTAGATTTTTGGTAACAGAATGAAGTACTTACGTGGAATCTTGATTTAAATTTTCAATCCTTAGCTATAAAAACTGAACATTTTATAATTTATTAATTACGATGATTGATAATTTTCGAGATTTTGAAAAATTCTCTGAAAAATAATCTTATAAGGAATCTTGTATTACATTTTAAAATCTTAGATTTAAAAGAAAAATTTTTACGAATTCTTAACTCAAGATAATTTGCTAATTTTTGTGATTTTTCCATATTTTGTCAATTTCTGGACTTTAAATGTTTATAAAAAAAAACTGTGACTAAGGATTTTTAATATTTTTTAAATGCCATTGTAATAATATAGTAGGAGCCTTGTATTAAATTCTCAAGCTCTTTTAACCAACAAATAAAATTTTATTGATATTTTTAAAAAAAAACTAAAAAAAAATGGAAAATGAAAATGTGCCTTAACAGTTCAAAATAAATCATAACCTTTTTGAAAATGTTATCGTGTATAGAAAATTCTACTATAAATATTCAGTCAAAATGTCATGTACCTACGGTCATTTGTTTAAGAGTTGCACCAAAAACCAAAATCGATTTTCTCGAAAACCGATTTTGCGTAAAAATTCTCGTTTTTCCTTAGTTTTTCTTTTGTTTTTCATGGTACTTTTGAAAACAAATGGGATTTTTACTTTTGACCCCCCAAAACTAGATTCACTTTCCTATCAGAAAAGCTACTGTTGAAGAAAATATAAGCACTTTTACTGTCCTAAAACGTGATGACAGACACAAAAAAAATTAAAAATAAAAAAATAAAAAAAAACACACACATCATTGTAAAATCAATGCATTAAATTTTTATGAGCGTTTGAATTTAAATTTTTACAACATTGGATATTCACTCGATTTCTCATATAGCGATTTCCTTATTTTGTTGTAATTCAAAAACAAATAACTGTAGATACATGAAAATTTCACTGAATGTTTAAATTAGCATTTTCTATACACCATACAATTTTGAAAATATTTTGACTCTTTTTGAGCTGTTTACGGACATTTTCAGTTTTCAATTTTTTTAGTTTTTTTTCTATGAATATCAATAAAGTTTTATCAGTTGGGCCAAAAAGTGTAAACATTTAATACAAGGCTCCTGATATATTGTTACAATATCAGTTGAAAAATATTAAAAATATATAGGCACAATTTTTTTATAAGCATTTAAAGATCGAATTTTGACAAAATTTATCAAATTTAAAATTGAATAATTATTTTGTAGTTAAAAATGTATGAAATGTTCAACTTTTATATCTAAGGATTGAAAATGTAAAACAAAATTCCATATAAGTAGTTAATTCTGTAACTAAAAATCTAAAAAATACACAAGTACAGTTTATTTTTATAGTCATTTTAAGTTCAAATTTGAACGAAATTACATATTAAAATCAATATTAACATTTTTTTTTTTTTGTTGTAATTTAAAAATATTATTCGGGGATATATGAAACTGAAAAATCAAAAAATCAAAATATTATGGCCTATCCATACAATCTACCATAGTATAAAGAATAAGAAGTATGCTCAATGATAAGACTGTGCATATTTTTTTTTATCACCATTGATATGTATATAATATGTCTTAAACCTAGACTGACACACCGTCTCCGCTCAGAATCGTTTTTCTTATACAATGATATTATATCATTGCATTCAAATTTAATACCATTCATTATACAGTGACTCACTTGTAACCTACTGTACAGCAGAGCACCTTTTTTTTTTATTTGATTGTTGCAAGAAAGGCCAATGTTGCATTTTCATAAAACTGAGATTTCTTGACCGATGTGATTATTTTAAAGGGATACATTTTAAAATTATATTTCCCAACCATCCAAACTATGGTTAGTTTTTGATATTGGCTTTTTTGCACCAAGTCATCGAGTTATATTATTTATTTGTGTATCTTTTTATGCAGTTCTTCACGACCAGTGTAATGTCGTTTCAACAGTTCATCATCGGTGGGGTGTTCGGATTTACAGCCGTCATACTACCGCAGCTCGAACTGTCCGACGCTATCGTCAAAGTCGACTCTGACCAAGCGTCCTGGATAGGTATGTATAAACTCGTGAAAACGCCCCTCATCAATAAAATGTAATTTTTCGACAACTACATCTAAAAACATTCGTGTACCGATCCAATAATACTATTAGTAAGAATTAAATTATCGTTTGTATAGTCACCATATTTTAAAACTGTAGGTAATAGGTCTATATTTGGATACACTCATCATAAGTTATAAATTATAATATAGTATGTACTAAATATTAAGTACTAAATACTTAGGTATACAATATATTAGTATAGTTACATCCATTAATATTGGCCCCTCAGACAAGTTAAAAATAATAATAAAAAAATTCTAAAGGAAATTTCTAATTTTACCCTCCAAAATATAAACAAGAGGTAATTTTCTATCAGAAATTTTCCTATAAAGTTGAAGATTGGAACATTTTTTCTACTATAAAAAGCACCTTTCGGTAGTTCAAAGTGCATGACACAAAAAAATCCAATATGCACATCAATGTAAAAACATACATTCATCTCTGAGTCTAATATTATTTTGAGGGACTAAGCCCACGTAATATTTATGTAATATGTCATGATAGAAGTGACGGATACCGTGAGAATATTATATTATGTATTACGTAGTATGAACGGTTTGGGTTTTTTGCAGCAAGTCTTCCGCTCCTGCTGTGCCCCATCGGTTCGCTGGTGTTCGGATATTTGTCCGACAGGTTCGGCCGGAAGTTATCGCTACAGCTTACGTACGTACCCCTGCTAATCAGCTGGTCACTGCTCAGCAACGCCGAGAGCTTGAATGACATTTATATCGGCAGACTGTTGACCGGACTGGCTACCGGTGAGTGCTTATTACTATAAAGTAATTTAATACAGCCGATAATTATAGTTGTAATGAAATGACTTGACACTTGATGAGCATCTAACGAGATTAGTTGTTTGTGAGTCATAAGTTCATAAGCCTACTGCCTACTCATTACATTTTGGTTGTAAATCGATCGGCTTGCTAATTTATTGCAATTATTACTAATTTAGTGAACGGATATAATAATGTATACATAAATACATAATACTCATAATAGGTACCGCTCAAAACAACAATGAGCTAAACGATTTTTAACGGGGATTCCGTGTAAACACTACATACATATCTATAATATATACTATTATATACCTGAAGGTTTTTACAATTTATTTTCTCATTATTAGGGTTAATATTTGAAACAACTAATTGGTCAATGACGGCTACTTCTTCACCAATCTTAGGTATATTCAACCAGTCTCGTACCTTAACTTTTTTTGGGCAGCTACGGCCATCAAATACTGAATTATGGGCCTCAATAAATTTTTACCTCCATAAAATCATATTTATACAAATTATATACAATGTACATCGTGCATTATAATAAGTTAATAATACTCATACTATTTTTGTATACTTTTTAGAAAATTTGTAGAAATGTTTCTACAGCCGCTTCACCATCATTATAGAAATGTTGGTTTTAAATGAGATTTATTTTCCCACAGATTTAGCTTATAGAACGGCCACCCTCCCCCTATCCTTATTATAAAAAGTTTAATTTCCTCATATTTTTTCTGTCCCACAATAAATAGCAATATTTATAAATTATAGCATGTAATCAGCGTGAATTTACGTAACCTATATTTTGAAGACGTAATGCCCGCAGAAATCAAAATTGCCTGAATAATCTCAATATCTCATACCGGCCCTGTAATTTAGAGTCTGCGCACGTTTAACTCTCTTATAGTCTTATAATAACCTCTATCCCATCCACCTCTGCAGTGCACGTGATGTCCTGTCCGTTCTAGCCATTTACTACTGTATACTTGGGAAATCATGCACACTCACAATCGTTGTGCTTCAGTGCTCATGCAGATACATATATTATTATATTGGTAATAACTAATAGCCAGTGTAGGTAGTAGTTAAATTATTATAAAATATTATGCTCTCGTTTGTCTTCGTTCGAACCTTCTCGATAACTGGTCCTCCTCGAAGGAACAGAAACTGAGAAACATTTCGGATCCCAACAAATATTTCTTCGCCACCTATTGTCGCATTAGGTATATAAATATGAGACCGTGTTTCGTACTCACATGTCAGTGGCATTATGATATTTATTATGTTCATTCAACGAAGATTGTGCGGCGACGGCGGTGTCCCTGTGTATATAATATTATATAATAGCGACCTCCGGATGTGCGGGATTGTGGGTAAACCGCATATATATATAAAGCGATTTTTCGTATACAGACGTGCTGTTGTTCTTTTGGGTCAAACGAGCACGTTTTTCCTTTTCGTGACAAACACGAAATTGTTATATACATTTGTAGGAATATATCGTTTATTCGTAGGTAGTGCACAGCTCTCGGGTCTGTAGAATTATATTATGATTTATTATCAGGCGATAAACAAAATAATATATATCATATCCGATTCGCCTCTTGCCCGTACATCAAAGCAGCGCTAAATATATATATATATTGTCCGGTGACATATACATAGGTATATATCATGTACAGAATAATATAATATATATATATAGTCAAAACACGTCATGTCGGGAGGATACAAATCCTGATTGAGGCACGTATAATACTTAGACGTTGTGTATATGACGACCTCTACATTATTTGTGTGCGATATAATTTATAGGCGTGTACGGATACATCCGTAATACGATGGGTCGGATTATTTTATTATTACATATTATTATTATTATTGTTGTTGGACGACGACTTGTAATACGAAGTCACAATAAGTATTGTTGTACGCAGCCGATAAGTGAGAGATTTGCAGCATTGTATAATATAGTGTATATATACTTTAATACAATAAAATAAAAATAATATATGATAAATATAACGGTATACCCACTATCTATAAATTATAATATATTATTATGAGGAGATTGGATGACACGTCTTGTCACTATTGTTGTATTATATTATATTCGTCTATAATACTAAAATTATTCACAATAATATCATAAAATATACCTATTTAGTAATATTATAGGCTGATGGTCAGTCTTCGCTCAAGATCGTTTTTCGTATGCAATGATTTATATCATTGAATTCAAATTTCAGACCATCCATTACATTGACCCATTTGGGTCACTTGTAACCAACTGTACAGCAGAGTGACATCCACTAACCCGCTTTTTTAATATTCGTTTTGAGGCTACATTTTGGGGCAGTAAAAATGATTTGATGTTTTACATCAGCATCTTTTCTGATACTTGGTACGTCCTATTTGTTACCTACTTTGTGGGGTCAAGAGTAAAAAGTATTACAATTTTTAAAATGCCATTGAGTACAGTCGAATGTATAATATACGTAAAAGTGCCAAGTTATCTATGGTTATCTATTAATTATTATATTAAAATATTTACCTGACCAAAAATACCCAACAAAAAATATTATTCCAATACATTATTGATATATTTGATGCGTGACAAAAACATTGCTAGTAGGTAGTTATTACTTTGCATGGGCCCTCACAGGGGCATGTTCAGTGGAGCCCATTATTCTGTTGAAATAAATATAAATATACAAATACACTCTAATAAGTAAAAAAAGAAAGAATATTCGTGCACTCTACCATCGTCGCGTGGTACCGTCGGGGCGGTATCGTTGCCCGCGCCGGTACAGCTAGCCACCGCCGTCGTCGTCGTCCATCGGCTCCTGGTGTGACCGAAGTAGTCGGGCCCTCGCCGAGTCGTCTTGATGGTCTCGAGTGTCGGCAACCGCGAGCTCGCGACGCTGGCGACTGCGATCTCGTCTTTCTGCGGGTGGCCGGAAAACGTATAGGGTGACTTACCGCCGGGCACCGTACAGTGCTCTTTCACGTACCACTCCCCCGTCGCCGCCGTCTTGTCCTGGTGTCTTCATCTGGGGGGAGGGGGTTTCTATGCGCCTGGCTTCACGACCTCCGGAAACAACACGCCAGAAGCAGTACGCGCTTTCGCGCCTTTCCATGTGGCGGCGCACAACCGCCTTATAGTCCTACCACGTGGATTTTTCCTCGGTAATACTGCACTGATGGTCGTATTGGTCCACGTTCTCTACGTCTAGCATTAGTCGTGTCCCGTTTCTCCCGCAGATGGAATAAAGTCTGCCTTCTGATGTTGTACTGGCACTTGCTGGTCTTCAGCCTACTGTAGTCCGTGTCCCTGCTCGGAGTGCGTCGGGACTACTGCTGCAGCGTCTCCGCTGCCTACCTCGACGGTATCATTTTCACTAAACAACCAAATTATATCGCCTAGTATATTGTCTTCATCCTCGTCGTCATCTAGTTTTTGTTCTATGTCTTTAATTTCAAGCGTTAGTTCTTCGTCTTCCACTGGCATTACCCATGTTTCAACGCGTTCGACTACATTCATCATGGCAATTTCTCGAGCAAAGTCACTAGTGGCCATTTTTCTTTTTGGTTGTTTCAGGTCAGACATTTAATTGCAAGTGAACTCGAAGTTCAATTCAAAATCAGTTTACTCGAAAAATTCAAACATTTCCCAGACAACGGGTACCTACACAACGACGCGAGTATGGTCGTTGCGAAGTCGTTTTTTTTTAATCAACAATCGTTAAGATTTTCGGCTCGTTTATTTTTCCAAGACCATTATCAATGATATATACCCGACACCCGTAGTTATAATGTATTAAACTATAATATTTGAACAAGGATTTGTGTTTCGATTCGTACTATACACTGCAGACCTGCGTGCTTATTTTATACTTCCAGGTTAAGTCTTTTAGAATCTTAGTAAAACAATGGATGTATTGACTTACAATGACTTGTGTTTTTTTGTGTATGCGTAGGTACAAGTTTTATAGTAAAAAAATGATTCAATATTTAATTCTAAGGAACAAGGGTGATTTATGATACGAAATTGTATTTAGTTGGAGCCCATTGAGAGATCAATATTGAAATTTATTTTTACCTAGCAGCTGTCATCGTTTATCTATTATCTGCAGTCTATCAGCATCTAGTCTATCATTATTTATTTTATAAATACATATTTTATAAATAAAAATTGGGGGCTGTTCACGCATCGATAATGGAGTCATAAGGTCACATTAATAAACTATTATTACGCTTGACTTTTTGAATAGTTCACCAAAATGAAAATGTCGATAGCAACAATATAGAACAACAGTAATAATATAAAACTTATCCGTGTCGTGTTTCAGGTACCGGAGGCGTGATCTACGTGTACATAGCCGAGACGAGCCCGACAGACAGTCGGCCCTTTTTCCTGTTGATCTACACACTGTTCGTAGGATTGGGCCTTATGACATCTGCGATCTTGGGCGCGCTGTTCCACTGGCACACGGTAGCAGCCGTGTACGCCGTGATGTGCGCGATCGGTTTCATCGCTCCGTTCTTCGTGCCTTCCACTCCGATGTGGCTGCGGTCCCGGAAGCGGGAAGAGGAGGCCCGACTGGCCGAGAAGTGGTTCGGGTTCCAGCTGGACCGCACCGACGACCTACCAACGCTGCCACCGCCCCCTTGCGCGGCTGCGGCCATGGCCACCTTGACTCGGGCCGACTCGACGGTTGGTGCGATCATGGACACGAACGTGAGTTGCTGGGGCACGTACACCTCACCCACCGTCTGGAAGCCCACGCTCGCCTCACTCGCGTTCTTCTGCTGCCAACAAGCGTCCGGGTTCTACGTGCTGCTGTTCTACTCGGTGGACGTGATGCGTGACTGCCGCGTGTCCATCGACGGCATGACTGCCGCCGTGTACCTGTGCGCCGCCCGACTGGCCGGGACCATCGTCAGCCTCGTGTTTCAATCGGCGCGCAAGCGCACGCTAACTACCGTCTCGGGGCTGGGCATGTGCGTGTCCATGTCCACCGTTGTCGGTTACCTGTACGCTTTCAACGGCGTGTCCTCCCCGCCGGCCACCGACTTGCTGATCGTGCCGTTCATGTTCTACGTGTTCTTCGCCATGTTCGCCGTGCTGCCGTTACCATGGAGCGCGTGCGGTGAGATGTTCCCGATGGCCGTCAAGGGCACCATGAACGGCGTGATGTACTCGTGCGGTTACGAGCTCATGTTCGGCGCCATAAAGGTGTACCCGATGATGGTGGACATGTTTGGCATCCGGGCCGTATGGACAGCTTGCGCGTGCACGTGCTTCATCACCTCACTGTTCGGCGCGTTCGTCCTGCCCGAGACCACTGGCAAGACGCTAAACGAGATTACCGACGGGTTCAGGTCGTCCAGCGACAAGGCCCGCAAGAAGATAGTCAAGCCTCAAATACCTTAGACCCAACCCCTTTGCAGCTCCACAGCCGGTTTTTAAGTATTATTTAGTCATTGTCGTCGTCGTCGTAGTTGGTTAGTTATGTAGCCGGCATTTCTAACAATGATATAGAGTTCGAATTGCCTATATTACAAAACAGACTGTGCATGTATAAAAGACTTCACACACTGCAGCGATGGCGGTAAAATTGGGTTCGGACTCATTTTGCCGTAACCGCTACCGCCATGCCACCGCTGTAGTGCGTGGGGACCTTAAACTGTGAAGATTTAAAAATATATTTTTTACTTGAGTATGAGCACGACGAGTGACGACGTCGCGTCACCGTACACTATATTTTGATACCTAACACACGATTGTGTCATAAAAACAATAAATGCATCACTTCTGATTTAAAATATAATTATCATCGTATTCCACGTAATGACTATATTTCTTCCTCGATACCAGCCAGGTCAGTGTACATAATAACGCGTTGTAGTTGGGTACAATACTATATTGACCCATTTTTTACAATTTAATGTAATAATAAAAGTACTGTAAGTCTGTTTTATATCCATGTAAATAATATTTACAATATCGTATACTGTATATACTATATATTATGTATATATAAGTGTAATTAATTTTTGTAGTAAATAATATGATTGTGTAATTAATAAGACGCGTGCGTTGTGTTAGGATGCGACCTATAAATATCATTTTGTAAAGCAATTAATATTTTTTTATGTAAATTATAGCTTTTAACGAAATATAAAATAATATATTTATTCTGTAATATAATATATAATATTTATTATAAAATTATGTCTATGTACCTATATAGGTATACAATTTTAGAGGCGGTATACGTGGCGTACGTTCTTGCTACATATTGATTTTTGTATTTATATTAACGTATTATGTTGCATATAGATTTTCATGAAACTGACAAACGCTTAAGCTTATTTTTCATCAAGCCTTACAGGTTAAAAACACAGATGACGTTACAGATATCTTATACTGCAATAAACCAACATTACAATTTATAATTATAACATATAGATTAAAATTGATTTCTATAGGCGAATTTAAAGAAAAAATTGACCTATTATTTTAATACGAGTAAGGAAATGCGTGGAAGCTACGCTAATTGTACATTGTTAATTTCAATATTATATATTTATTTATATATCAGATTGCTCCAGTATATTAATTAAACATACATGTATTTGGTATGTATGTATAGATTATAGGTCAGGTACCTACAACCTACTACCTACGTTATTCAAGCCTACAACTTAATCAAACATATTATATAATGTATTAAAATGTTTCATAATAAAATATTGTTGACAGTTGTTACTGGGAGAATAAAAATTTAGAAACATTTTACTTTACAATATCACTATTCGATATTACATTTTGTGTAAATAATAAAATGTTTAAAAAAATAAACTATAGCGTGAGACTAAATAATTTTAAATTCATAATATCAGTATAAATCATACAAGCTTACTTCTTATATAGTTATATTATAGTCTCACGTTAATCAATATCGAATTATAATAAATTCGTATTTTAATAAAAATGAAGTTAATATATATACGATATACCTAATAAATTATAGAAAGATTAGTTTGTAGGATTTTGTTTAAAGGATTTAAGGATGGATGGATCTGCAGCTGCAGGGTATATTAATATAATCAATAACATATAATATACTGTTTGTCGGATTTTAATATAATATAATAATATTATGGTTGAACAGTGGTGAAAACGCTTTAATATAAATGACAGTCGCAATTTAAGTAAAATTGAAATTCCGTAGGTTTCTTTTGTTTTGCATACAATTTGTATATAAGCCATATCGGTTTACAGCCAGTGCACGGCCAGAGAATAATATCATATTATAGCATACCTACACAATTAATAATATTATAATCGTTAATAATTTAAAAAAATAAAAAACTGCAGCCCTGTGGCAGGTGTTACAGCGACGGCGGGTATTGTACGATATAATATGAAAAGAAATGTTTAGTCTTTGTTCGCATAACATTAATTTGACGTTTTTACAATCGATGTCGTTTAAAAACTTAAATCTTATGAAAAAAAAAATACAATAATAATAGTACACATACAAAAAAAGGAACTATTGGGCTGTTAAACACATTCACAAATACTTCAGATAATTATGTACATGTGCCTCAAAGTCTGATCGTGTGATGTTTGTTTGTTTTTCGTGTTAGGAAAAGGAGGTAAAAAACCAACGTTCGCAGAAATCACAGGACGTGTAATAATATTTCAATGATACACAAATCAAACTTTGCTTTGCACACATATCACAATCGAAATCCTTATATAGGCGCATATACAACAAATGCGTTTTAAAAAAAAAAATTACCTAATAATAATATAATAATATAATAATAATAATAATAATGATAATAATAAAAATAAATTATAGTTGGCACTGTGCGTGTATATATAATATATATATAAACGCCGGCGAGCGTACAACCGCGAACGTGAATGTTACAATGGATTTATTTTGTATTGTTTTTTTATAATTTGATCGATTGGATAGGGAAAAAAGGAATCTATATAGTTTTTGGGAAAAAGGATCTTTGTTGATGTCGCCGACCCGGTTGGTCCAGTGCAGCGCAGCAAACATGCTCGTAAAAAACACAAACATGTAATGTATATGTATACAATATGTAAGTATATACCTAATAATATATGATAATGTTGTTAATATACACGATGAAAAGGAATTAAACTGATTTTTTCGTTGTTCTCTCTCTCACACACACACACTCTCTGTCTCAAACTATGTAATAGTCGTAGTGATGATAATGATGGTGTTCGTGTATGTGATGATGGATCTTCTTGGACGCCAATTTGGCGCGTTTGTACCGCTGATGATCGATGTTTTTGGTTTGCTCTTGAGCGGCTGCGGCGGCGGACGCGGTGGTGGTTTTGGCCGCTGCCGCGTCCTTCGACTGTTGCAGTTTGCTACCGCTGACTACCGCGGTGGTCCGGTGGTGTTGGCGGGAGTGACCCGACGAATACTTGACCCCGTGGTGCTCCTCGGCCGTTACATCATTACTGTACAACTGGTGCTGCTGGCTTCTGACGTTTTTGAGGTGTTCGTGCTGTCGGTGCTGCTGCTGGAGCTGTTGCTGGAAATGGTGGTGGTGCGAAGGCACGTGCGCCACCGGTTCGAAGTCGTACGGGCTCCACGCTACCTTGGCCGGCAGGGCTCCGGTCTGGCGACGCTTCGTCCGTGGTCTGTGATAAACGACCTCCGCCGGCTTTTCGGATTTCCTGTAAACATAAAAAATAAATGGTTTTAAAAACGTTTTAATATTATAATGCCGAACACTCGTGGCGCGTTTATAAATAATAGTCCGATAAAATATTATTAAACTACCGACTTGCATATTTCTCCGAGTCGATTGTTTATTATAATATACAATATCTAGAGCCGATATACCTAGTGACCTAGTGTGCACACTGCACAGTGTTGAACGAAGTCGTAATTAAAATAGTGTACTTAATGATTTCACATTATTTCCATCTCGACTAAAATGTTAGTTTTGTTACGTCAAAAAACACTGTATTATACGCATGACACATTAAAAAAATACCACTAAGTAGGTACACTAAAATAACGCAAGTGTCTATCAGGCCTTATTTTGAGGGAAAAGGCGTATCGATAAAATATAATATGTTTAAAAAACAAACGTATTGATATTATAATATGGTGATATATTATATCAATAATAATATAATTAAATATTTCGGTAAACATGTAGTCTTCTTATTTTGAATACGTTTTCGGATCTAATTGTTAATACGTATATTATTATGTCGTTAAGTCCAACAACTTAAGTATACTTAATTATAGGTATATAACGTAGCTGGAGATATTATATAATATTATGAATTATGATGATATCGTTATCGGATGCACGTGATATTTTGTATGCATTACAATAATAATATTATGATCTATTACTCGGCTGCGGCGTTTCGTCGGACACAAATTCTCGCTGCAGTGCGAGAACGGTTCACGGCGATAGATATTTGTCGACTTCCGGCTCCTGAAGAAGCGGTGAAATTTATCATTTTAAATTTCAAAACCGTCTATTAATAATAATATTGTATTTACCCCCTCGGAACTCCGCGGGTGCATACGCGCACGGGCGTCATCTTTCGTCGTCACGTGTGCCGGATCGCTTTGGAGAGTGTCGGATTTGGACCGAGTCCAATGCACACACACATGGGCGCACACATATTGTGTGTACCGGCGAAACGTTTACAATACGTTATTAAAAAGATAGGTATATAATATTATTATAATCGTCCGGCGATCTATATAGAGGTATACACGCAGAATTCCTTTTTCGCGACCCGACGAACGGTTATTATGTATACAGCGTGCGTGCTGCACATAATATATACCGGTCGGCCTCGCTCGCGTAGTATAACTGTATACAACAATATATTATTATTATTGTACATGCGGCGTACATATATTATAAATTATAATAAACGGACGACGACGACGACGTTATGATTTTATTTACTAGCGCCGCCGCCGCGGGGTTTGCGCGCGTAATCTCTTCTGGCCCGTTCGCATAGTTTTGATTTATTTACAATAATTGAATAATATAATAATATTATGTACATCGGGCGATTACGTATTGTGAAAAATGCGTGCCGCCACTATAGTCGGGAAATATATATTAGTCAGACTGATCTACAATAACGTAATAAAATTCGTACGATAAATTAATACGAGAGTGCGATCAAATTTCCGAAAGTCTGTCGATAACGCATTTTAATACCTCGTAACCGCAACCGACAATCGTGAATCGAAATACGGTAATATAATAACATTATATTTATTTGTTATTATAATATTATAGTCGTTATAAAACTGTCGAATTTGTATTATTATTTATTATAAATTATAATATACGAATCAATCAGTTGCAAAAGATATTAAATATTACTATGGTTAAGTCCATTTTCACAAAATTGATATTTCGCCATAGTTTAAGCAATAATTGGTCATCTCTAAGAAAACTGTAAAAACACGTTTTGAAACGCTGACCCATAAGCATACAATATACATTCGATTTAATGTCCAGTGTAAGAGTGAGGTAAGTATGTAAATAATAGTTGCAAGTCATTGTTTACTTCAACTATGTTTTTATTTACTATGTTTGGTCGTAACTCGTTAGGTCCTAGATATTATTATTATCCACATTACCTATAACATTTCCATTTACATACAGCTATACATTTTGCAACTGGTTGACTCATATAATAAACGATCACATGACGTCACATACCTTTGATTTTGAAAACTCAAGTTTTCCGCCAGACTCCTCTGCACCATTTCGATCAGTTGTTCGCGCCTATACCGCTGTGCGCCCAGCTTGGCACTTTTGTGGTGCGGCAACCAGGACCCCTTAACACCATCGTAAACTGAAGGATAGCCCGACTGCTCCAACAGAGTCGCATCGTCGACAGCCCCGTATTCGGTGGTGTCTGTCCTGCCACGATGTCTGTCCGACTTGGTCTTGCGCTCGCGGCTGCTCTGGTGGCCACGGTACGGCGTACCCGTCGTCGTGCTGTCCACGACCACCGCCACCGATTGTCTGATGTTGAGCGTCACTTTGACAGTTCGCTGGCCCCGCGCCGAGAATTTCAACGTCGTACCGTACATGGACTCGAGTATTTTCGTAGCCAGTCCTTCGACATCCTGCGGTAGCACAATATATAAAAATCGTTATTAAATATATTATATAATATTATGGTAAAACGGAGACGAGCACGATATTAAAAAAAAAATTTAAGAAAACCAAAAATAATAATAATAATGGATTTGACGGTTTGCCAAGAGCGGAGGTTCAGACGTCCCCAATGGGATTTCGAGGAATTACATATTATATTTAATATATATTACTATTAACTGACAATGTGTCTGTGAAACAGTGAAATGTGTCTTAATTGGAAGATCAAAGGCGGACGAGCAAAAACAAAGAGATCCCGTTGTTGTCGCGCCTATATGAGAAGTTTCACAGACGGTTTGAGTGGACTACTTTGATTGCGTTGCCAAACATCAGAAGGAACGATTTGTTATTTTTAAATGCGTTCCATTTAAAAACTTTTAAGTCAGGGCGGTGGACTATATACCTACTATAAAGTGTTTATTATTTTTCGGGTATATAAAATACCATGTGCTAGATAATTTAGGTATACCTTATGTTGCGTTCAGAGTATAATATTATAATTTATAATACAATTGTTGTAAGTATATAAAAAAATATTTACGGACACATACGGTGACAATGCGACATAACGTGATTTTTAAGGAGGGTTTTATGACCAAAATACAAAAAAATCGTGTGTAAAATGTGTAACTATCAGATTAACCGAACAAATAATTTTAGGGTTGGTTTGAACCCGGAAAACCCTCATGCCACTCCCTGTAGAATACGTGATAACGTTGTGTACATATTAAAACATAATATATTAATAAATAGAAAGGGAGACTTACGTGTTTGGTGATTTTTCCATGACCGTCGGTGTCGGAGAAGGTGTACTGAAACTCGTGTTTGATGGGTATTCCGTCCAGCGATACGCAGCAATCGTATACCTGTTTTAGGAAGAAATCCGTTTAGATTTAAAAACTTTAAATATTCAAAGCATTACAATATTTAATACGAATGGACGGAATACTCACGTCGTTAGGTAGCTGTGGCGGCGACGGCGAAACTTGTGAAGTAGGTGGTGGCGGCGGCAACATCGGACGCTGGTGTGGGGGTGCGGCGGCGTTAATGAATTCATCGTCAGCAATTACCGAGGAGGTATAAGCGTAATTGATGGTCTTCGAACTGGCCGAATCAATTAACGTTTCCATGCTACCAGTTTTCGTGTCCAGGATACCTGCGAAACCGGGAAGTGGGGAAAAAATGTCAATTAAAATCCACTTAAAGACATTAACATAATTTACAAATTTACGTGCACGTATATATACGGTATGTATATTACATATATATAAAGAGTGGCGGTTTTTAATTAAAAATATTTAATAACTGGAATCTGGTATTACATCTCCGCCGCTACCATCACCAGCAGGATGCGGTGAAACACATCATCAAAAAAGCGGCGGCGGCGTGTATATACGCTTTTGTTTAGTTTTAATTTTTTTTCACCGTTTTTATTCTCTCCCACCCAGAGGAAATGCTACGCGGTTTAGGGTAAGAACCAGTTCTGTTCTATTCGACCCGTGTTTGCTGCAGCGCGAGTACAATATATATAAAACATACATCGAGTATTCGAGTGGCACGCGGGCGGGGATAGCAAGTCGGACGCGGACAATACGACTGTAATGAGTGCGGTGTACATAATATGACGTGCCTATTATTATATTATTTTATTCGCGGGACCGGAGAATTAGGTAGGTACCCACGCGATGAAAACGAAGCAGGACCTCGGAATACGATTAGAGATATAATATGTATAATTATTATAATATTAGTATAATATAATGTGCCCCAAATATATATGTCTTATTCCTTTCCCTAAATATTAATCTCGTTACACATGGTTGATGTACAGACGTACAGTGTAACGTCTATAATATTAATGTGACCAGTAGTGTATATAGGGGGGTAGGCATAGTGGGCTGCAGCCCCCCTGGAATTACAGTCTTTTTAAATAGAACAATAATATATTTTATTAGGTACTATTATAAGTTATAATATTTCATAGCCAGTTGAAAAATAACAAATACGAATATATTTATAGAAACTGTTAAATATGTAGTAGACAGTTGCCTCTAAGTAATAACTAATAGATCACTTGCTAGTTTCTATCTACTATAGCCCAACCCAAAAAATATTTCTATATACTAAACTGAATGTAAAATTATAGTATATTAATTTCGTCTTTACTAGTCTATCTTCACTAGTCTATTCAGTCATCGCGAAATCGTGTGCTCATATTATTATTATAACGTATATACTATTTAGGTATATGATTATGAATAATACAGGAGTGTATTATTGAGTAAGAAAAATTAATGCACACGGTCAAAACGAAAAGAGTGCTAGAAAGGGGTGCAGGTGGGATCGGTGCAGGGGTCTGCTGGGGAAGAAAAAAAATAGACAGATGGAGAGAGCGAGCTAGAGAGGTGAGAGCGCGGTTGCGACGACGACGACGATAATATTATAGAGGCGCACACACGCACGAAAGAACAACCACACGGCAACAACAACACACACACACACACACACACACAAACGCGCGCGGTCGAGGAAACGAAACCGGTTTGGTTGTCGGCGACGTAGACCGGAGGAGGCGAGAGCGGCGAACGTTTGATACGTACCGCCGAGCACATCCATCCATCCATCTTCTCTCCCGCAGCCGAAGCCGCCGCCGCGGCCGATTCAACTCGCATCTTACACACACACACACAAACTCCGTTTCTACCGAATAAAAAACATAACAGAACAATAGACGCACAAACTAGAATAATATTATATTATTATTATTATATGTCCGCATGTGTTATATACGGTGTGCCGTGCGCGCGCGAGTGTAATTTTTTTCTCCATCATTTTTGTGCTGACTCCGCTAGGTCACGACGACGAAGATTACGAAAATACGGTACGTAAAAAGATATTATAATACGCTACCACAGCAGTGCTTGCATGCGCAAGTGACACGCGTACGTCAAACGTAATATTATCATAATATGTGGTCGAGAAGAGGGGACGGGGTTTTAAGCGCGCGACCTTCGAGAGATATCTTTTCTTCTACTTAGCCAGGGGTGGGGGTGGAGGGAGAATAGACGAAAAAAATATATATCCATAATATTCGATCCCGATTATTATTATTACGATTTTTTTCGGAACCGGATTTCTATAATATGCTAATAACACGTTTTCATAGTATTGTTCTGTCCCGCGCGCGCGCGAACGGCGGCGTTAGGTACAATCATCTACGGGCAACGGACCGAATGTAAGTGTGAGTATGCGTGTGTGTGTGTGTCTGAGCGAGAGGGTGGGACGACCGTGTGAGAAGGAGAGAGAGACGAAACAACATGCGGCAACAACGTTTCAGAAGAGATCCTTGGTTGAGATATATAATCTTGGCCTTGACTCTTGGCTACAAAGAGTACCGACAAGGCGGAGCCGCCGACATAACATTAGTCGCCGGCCGGCTGGTCGGTAATATTCTTTTTTTTCTTTCCTTATATATACCATATATATATTTTTCCCCCTCGTATATATTCCAACGCACGCATAACACATGACACGTCATTATTTTATATTATATTATATACTTTTTTTTTTCTGGAGGATAAAAACCGCTCGGACTTATCGTGGTCGTCAATCCCCGGAGATTGTAAAACGCGGTCGCGCGTCCGCGTACTGTGGCCACGACCGAATAAGTAATAACTGAAAAAAAAGACCAACTCGTCTATGTACCTACATTATATCATACTATGTATTATATTATACGGATACACTCGTCGTCGTAGTCTTCGACAGGCTAGGAAATACTTATTGTTGCTTACTATGCTTTCACGAATTCCAGACGCGTACCTACCCATTACCCATACCTACACTAGGAAATCCGAAAAAGGAATCAAACAAATCTGTGGAGGGTGGGTGGTGGACGGAGCTGATGTTTTTCGCGCTCTTAACGTCATTATTATTTTTATTTTTTATACGATATATGCGTATAATGTATATTGGCCGACTGCGGTGTAAACACGGTAGCGATTAATTTTAGCGCTAGCCGACGACTAAACACGTGTTTTCAGCCGCCGCAGAGAATTGGCACCAAAACGACGCGCGGACCTCACGACACCGACGTCCTTGAACCCGTAACAAATAATAATAATAATATTATATCATAATATGTATATCCTAATGTAATTAAGTATTGAGTAATAATATAATATCACATCGTCGATAACGCCAAACACAAACATTAATGTTATTATCTCGTCCTAAATAATAATAATTACATTCTACGAGCTTGGTCAATACGTGGTCGTCCATATCGCAGAGGTAAAAAAGAAGGGGAAAAAAAGGACCCACGGAATGCGCGCCCCAAGAAGCAAGAATGCGGCGGACAACGAAAAGGGCCTGAAACGATTTCGGGAACTCGATCCCCGCGCCACCTCCCTGCCAACCAATTTGAGTGGTGGGTGCCGTGCACGCCGTCGACGCGACCGTCGGCACATCGTATCGGTTACAAACGAATGCGCGCGCACACACGCGCACATGAAATGACTGTAGGGCGGCGCGGAGAGATGATGATGACCGTTGTAACGTTGTTTATTGGGCCGGTTCTCGGAATGTCGGCAGATAAAAACCAAACAGTGCGCGCGAGGCCCGTCCGAGTTCCAAGAAGTACGGCCGACCGACCGACGATGACCGGCCGCGCAACCGCGTATATTACACAATACAAAAATACCGAATACGCACACGCATACATCGTCTATAGCCGACTATAGGGCCCGTTTCAGTTTACATTGTCCAAGTTCGAACGCGCCACTCCGATGAATGATATAAGCGCGCAAGAGTGAGACAGAAGACTATATTATCCTCTCGAAAGTCTCGTTATGGTGGACAACGTCTGCGTGCAGTAGATTTCCCACTTCGGCACAACCCTTTCGCCACGGTTTTCGTACCCGCATACACCGGACATGACAATGGGCAATGTATACTACTATACTATATGAGTAGGTATATCGTATATGAGTTTAATACAATATAGCACGGAGAAATTAAACACAAACACGAAAGCCGGACGGCGGCGGCAGACTTCCGGAGTGGCAACCGGGCGGAGGGGTAGGGGAGAGGGGGAGAGAGAGAGAGAGATTGAGTGAGACTGCAGAGAACGACGGATGAAGAGGGCAAATACACTATACATAATCTAAAACATGTAAACAAAAAGGCGTGGGTTGCCGTCGCACAAGGGGACCCGCCGATATACACGCGGCGCTGCACCACCCACAAACATTCCGTGTTTGTTCCTTCACCGAGTGTGTGTGTCGTGTGTGCGTGTGCGTCTTCGGTGTAAATCTATGCCGGGACCCGATTCACAATCACGGGAGACCCGGGGCGCGCGGCATCACAATGGTGCGAGCCAGCTGGATACTGCGGCAGCGGGAGCGATGGAAAACATTATATTATATTATTATTGTTGTTGTTGTTATGCGAAAGACGGTACAGGGGTGGTAGTGAGGGGTGACGTCGGCGGCAGAAAGAAAAAAAAATCCCATTTCCAAGGAAACACGCGAACCCCTCTGAATTCCTTTGCAGCAGAGATGAAAAAAACCGCAGGTCTAACGTGCCGTCTCTGCAGCTCTTCTCTCTTGTATTGTTGTATAATAATAATAATAATAATAATAATATAAAACGCTGCGTGTACGATACTATGCAAGTATGCAATGGATCGATCGCGCTGCAAGTTACACACGACGGAATCGAATTGATTCGTGATCGACGAAAACCATGTTATATGACTACAATACGACAAAGACCTCTGAGAGGAAGAGGAGGAGGAGACGCGGCTCCCCGCTGAGTGCTGGCGTTTTTTTCGTCATTAATTTTTTTGCATAACATTCGAAATCTGAGCGTTTTAAGGCGACGGTTGCATTTCTCGCGGCGGCGTCGGTGGCTTTTCGTCTCGTCCGTCACGCCGCACACGCATCGCGTCGAGTCTTCCGCCTCGGTAGTGGTTAGTGGTAGTGGTTCATCGACCCTCGACGGCAATTTGCCGCCGACCGTTGGCGGCGATTGCTTGTCACAACAATCGTGAGCGCCAAATATAACATACTCACACGCGTTCGCGTTGTATATAGTAATAATAATAATAATAATACACGAGACATAGGTTCTCGTGTTGTACAACCCGTGTATATACGATGACATATCGATATTTATGTATAGTATAAAATACCTATACTATATAATTAAACGACAAATTATGTTACATTATAGTTAAACGATATTGTACACGCCCGCTGCAGGTGAAACTTTAAGCGCGGCGCCTGACCATCTCCGGTTTTCGGCCCCGCGTTGTATACAACCGTACGCAGTACATTTTTTCGCCGCGGCGTCCCCCGTAACCCGTTATGTAATGAAGCTTTACTGCGTTGATGACGAGATAATAAACAGAGCCGGCGGCGGAAATAACCGTTAAACAAGTGTCGTAAAACGTGTGAGTACTTAACGAGTGCTGGGTAAGTGCCTATAACCTATACTCTATAATAGTATATATACCCAGTAAGAATATTTAGAACGTGCGTCGTATGGGTCGATGGAGATGAGAGACTATAATATTATTATTATACACCGCCATAAACCTACCGGAAATATCCCACACAATGTACGAAACACGACAACGGCAGTAAAAAAAAACACTAATAAATAAAAAAATGTTTACCTGTAGAATATTTTCGTATCCACTTAAGCCATTCCATTTTTTTGGCCAGTCCCATGAAGACGGTAACTGTTGCGCGAACCAAATAGAAAAATGTCTTAATAAAAAAGATTGATTAACGGCGACAGTAGAAAACCTCTCGTCATTGGTTCGAAACGAAAGTCACGAATAAAATAATAAACACTTTTCAAATGCAAAACGTTTGAAAATATTAATAACGAACGATAAAACCCGGCTAAAGAGAACGCATAGACGGCTCGCGACGAGGCGAACACACGCCTAACAACGCACACGTTATACTCGATCGAATGCTGACGGTCGACTGCCGTTGTAGTTGCGGCGGCAGTGGCGTCGGCACATCGGCAAGGCGACCGCCTATATAGTACGGCATGACACACACTCGCTCATCCTTGGGGCCTCGTCGGACCGTCGCCGTCGCCGCCGCCGTACGGAATGCCTGCCTGCCATCCCTCCCGCCCGTCCGCCATCCAGCCGGCAATACTGTGACGGCCGTTCCGGGGGCCCCGCGCGAGCGTTCTTTGAAACGATACCGCGCGCGCGCGCACATGTGTGCGTAGGTACATATTATATACCTAGTCTGTGTGCGTGTTATTTTCTCGGTCCATTATTACCCGGCACGTTTTATATATACATGTATACGTATATAAAGGTACCCATTCTTTTCTTCACTTTTACCATTATTATTTTTACGATTATTATACGTTACGCTCCTCGACACACACACACGCACACAAACACACTGTCCGGTATACCGCTGGGCATGACGTACGGCGGGCCGTGTGTGTGAGTCCGCGAGGTAGGTGTATATATTTTCTATGGGTGTACCTAGCTATACCGATGAAACGACGAGACGACGACCATGCGCTAGAGAGCGAGCGCGAGCGGTAATAATTAGGAGTCGGGAGGTGCGATTATAATAATAATATTATATCACAACAATATTATTATTATTATTGTTACTATTATGTAGAACGCGCGTTTTCGTTTGGTGGGTCTCTCTATACATATACATTGGCGAGCGAGATAATCGACTCAAAAGTTGATTTCACACCATATTATGATAGGTATATATGCGTAAAAAACCGGGCCCAAGAGAAGAAGTATTATAATATTATATAGGTACACATTGCAGCCGGTATAATCTGTTTATTACTATTATTATTCATATAAACCGCGAGTTCTGACGAGTTATTATTATTATGACCGGCAAAATAATCGCGTGTAAGAAATCGTAGTCGATCCGGTTTCTGCGGGATGCTGTATGTTAATAATATGTACATATAATATTAAATAGCTTAAATCGAGCATAGGTATATTAAATATATAGTACACAATAAATTAGGATTTAGGACTTGGGAGGGACTGTGGATTACAATAATATATTTCAGTATATTATAATACGTTATGTCCGGACTAAGATTATGATAATATTATATAGTATATTATAGGTAAATAGCATTTGCTAATAATTATAAAATACCCATAAAAATGACATTACATTTGTTTTATGCGTCAAGGATTTCAAATATAAAACGTACCTACATTGCATATTATACTTATTACTTTTAGTGCTATTTTGACAGTTTTGCTACTTTTTTTTTCTAATACGCGTAAATTTGATTTATTTTATGTTTTTCATAAATCTTGTAATTTTAATGAAAATAGTAACATAATAAAAAGTAGATGCCCACCTATGTGAATACTGAATGCATAAAAAAAATTCCAAATTTCATAGCTTTTAATCGACGCAATTCATTCAAGTTAAATTCAGTATTTTACAATGATGTTTTTTTAGATAACAATTTGTTGAAGGATCTAGTGATTATACAATAGTGTTTATTTTTTTTTTTATCCTGTATACAAAATTTTTACCAGAAGGAATGCTTCGATATCGTATCTTATCTTTTAGCAAATTGGATCAATATGGTACTTTAAAGAAGTCATTTTTCGATATCCTCAATTGTTATTTAATGCCACGGGAAAAACCACCAAAAAATTACAAAAAACCGCTAAAAATCGGATTTTAATTTCTAACCCTTTGTTTATCAGTTATTACCATAGAAACGAATAAAAATAACGATTTTTTTGTAATTTATAATTTTAATTCAACTTACAGGCTATAATAAAATATAATAACAGTATAAAATATCTAGACTAACCACCTGTCTCTGCTCAGAAACGTTGTTCTTATACAATGATATAATATCATAGAATTAAAATGTAATACAATCCATTATACAGAGGGACATCCACTTACCCACTTTTTTCACTATTTTTATTTTTATTTTAATTTTAGATTCTGAGTGGAGCGATGAATGTATTGATTTTACAATGATGTGTGTTTTTTTATTTATATTTTTTATTTGTGTCTGTGAACACGATATATTTATTAGGTACTGACTTATAAAAAGTCGAAATAAAGATTGGATCCAACTTCAGTATCTTGTTCGATAGGAAAATGAATCTAGTGGATGTATTGGGGAGGTCAAAATTCTCTATAGGTAGTTTTCAAAAGCTTTATTTTTATTTGTTTTTAGTCCAAGCAGTTTTTTTTTGTGCGTGTACACGATAAGTAGTTGAAATAATGCATGGATTTTCAACTTCAGTATCTTTTTCGATGGGAAAGTGAATCTAGTTGGGGCATTGAATAGGTCAAAATCCCATATTACCATTAGTGTTCAAAAGCGCAGAGAAAAACAAAAAAAAATTAAGTTAAACAGAGAATTTTTACGCAAAATCGGATTTTGACGTTTTTTATTTTTGGTGTAACTCTAAAATAAATTACCGTAGATACATGAAATTTTCACTGGTTGTTTCAGAATTTTCTATACACAATAAAATTTTGGATTTGTTTGAACTGTTTACGGACAGTTTTCAGTTTCTAAGTTTCTTAGTTTTTTTTCTACGAATGTCAATAAAATTTGATGGGTAAAAAAACTTGAAAATGTAATACAAGGCTCTTAATGAATCGTTACAATGACAAAGTAATAGTTTTAATTGTATACAAGTAATTTTATCCATTTGCGTAGCATATTTTTTATTAATTTATATAATTATTAATACTTTTATAAGTACTAAGTGAAAGTGAAGTTTGATTTTATAATGTGTGTTTTTTTTGTAAGTGTAAACGATTTCTAGAAGAAATAATGATTTGATATTCAACTTCAATATCTTATTTTCTGGTATGGGATAATCTAGTCGGTACCAACTACCTATGGGAGGTTAAAATTAAATATTCTAAATAATCAGGAGAAAAAATATTAAGGTAAACGGCATTTTTACACTATAATACCTAGGCTTTGGCAAAATTGGTTTTCTTCGAAAACTAGGAAATTTATAAATTATTCTGTACCTAGTTAAAAATACATCAGATTTTTGGTTTTAGGAATTTTTAGTTAAAAGTAGTTTTATGAAAATATGTGAATTTATTCAATTTAATATGTGTTATAAATTATAATGAAAATACTTATTCTAATAACACATATGTATAGACGTATAGTCATTAGCGAACATAATATTATATACTCGTATAGTCGAATGTATATTATTTATTATGATTTATGAATGAAATTTGTGCAATGTATATTATATAGCCATATAGGAATAGATAGGTACTTCATAAATGTATATATTATTTAATTTTTTTATAAGATCATTACATTTAATATAATACATTATTATGTAACTATGTAATAGCTAAATAAATAACAATGTTTCCTGCATTTTTTGAATCCCCTTAATAAATAATTTAACGAATGATCTGTGATGCTCGTTGAAATATAACAATTTACTAAGTTCGGAGTTCTTATACCTATAATATTTAAATAAATTACTTATTTTCAACAAGTTTTATTACTTACGAGTATCTATGAATGATTGATATTCCTAGAATTTGTTGCTTAATGAATCCCAATTAAACTTTTAATGTTTTTTATTTGCCTTCTTTACACACAATGTTATCATATAATTATATTTTAGGCGTAATAACATTAAATTTAATCTCGTAATAACTAATATAATTATAATAGTACCTTGGTTGAATGGCATAATTTAAAAATTAAATACAATCAGTTCATCTTTAAAACATTTAAAAATAAATTAAACATCTATAAGAAATTCTCTGATAATTATTTATTGTAATGTCTGAAGCAATATTTTATGTGTTTTATTATGCACCGTTTAGATCAAAATCTCAGAAGCAGAGATTTTTTTTGTGTGTGTCATCACCTTTTGATAAAAAATACTTTATATTTCAACTTTGAGAGTGGTTTCCGGTATAGCTAATTGGGTTGAGTTAATACTTAAGACTTTAAAGGGTAAAATTTAAAAGCAAATTTTTACGCAAACGCAGTTTTTGGCAACATTTTTAAACTTATCACTTAAGGTTTGAATATTTAATATAAGGTTCCTCATAAGTATTGAGTTATTCTTTCAGAAATCTAAACATTTCATGTTAAAATGTTGATAAATTTGAATATTTGTAATTTATAATATATTATATTAGCTAAAATTAGTCCCTTGTAATTTTCACCACAACTTATATTATATTATTTACTATAAACCTACTGCATAATGATATTTTCCCAAATATTTATTGACTTTGACTATAAATATAAAAATGCAAATTTTAATAGCAGTAGCCAGTAATATAAAATATTTTACAAGAAGTGTTTTTGAAAGCTCCATGCCATGTTTTTAAATTTCAAAAATTGTTTACAAATTAACCCTTACAGCGGTAGAACCACAACTTACTATATTACGTGATTATTAAATTAGCAAGTTTCCTCGTTACATTTCACTAATAATTTAAATTCCACAATAAAAAGAGTTATTTTGTAAATAGACGAAAAAAATTAAAAAGCCACTAAAAGTGGTATAGGGTTGTTTGAGAATACGTCTATCAACAATTATTCAGTTTACATTAAAAGTATAACTTTGGTTTTCTCAGTCATTCTAACTAAAATTAAGAAGATTCTACAGGAAATGAATGTTAATTTATTAATTGTATTGTTTATACATACTTTAATTTGTATATAGTCTCATTAGAAGTGTGAATAGTGTCACTGGAGTCTGGACTCTGGAGTAATGAACTAATATTATTTTTAATTTAAAATATTATAGGATAATTAAATAAAAATGTTTAAATTAGATTAAAAAATTAATTATAAAACACTTATTCTCAATCAGTTTGTTTTCCAATTAAACTTTATATTTTTAATTTTTAGTTATATGAGTGTAAGGTTTATGACACATAATAATATTACTTAATAAAAGAAAATAGTTATCAATCAATATTGCGTGGTATGTATATTATGTATGTGTAAAAGTATAAAATATAATAATAATTATGGTACCTATATAAGATATATCATATATAAGTGCACATACATATAAATATTATTAACATATAGGTATGGTAGTTGGTAGTTTATGTGGTTGTGGTAGATGGTAGCCTGTACACATTGATTATCGATATACAGGGTGATAAGCATCGAATTTCCATTTTTTTTCTCTTATTATAATGTGCAGTAATTAAAATCGGAATTTTTAATTTTAAATACCCACACTTAAAGACCATATCTTCCAAATCTTGAGATTTTATGTAGGTACTACTGTAGAAGTGCCTTGCGAAGATACAAACTTTTGTTTTTCGAATGATAACCCATCTTTTCTACTGTAAATTATTTAGAGGATAATTTTTCTGAAAATCTTGACGTATCAAAACAAAAATTCGTACTAGTAGTTTATTGAGTTACTTAAGTTTGTTTACGAGAAATAATATGTCCACTTGATTATGGGTTTGGAAGATATGGAGGCTATTTGATTTTAAATAAATATAGTATCTATAAAATATAAATCAATGAAAATATGTAGCATAAAAAAAATCGTGAATGACAAATAATTCCATTTTTCTTCTATTCTAAAACTATTTTGAAAAAAATTTAAAAAATTGAAGTAAGAAAATTGCATCATAATATACAAAATAATATACCGCTAAAATTTTAGACGTTCTGCTTTTCTTTGCAGGTTTTAAATACTATTTAGTGTCTAAATTTCCTTAATAGACGACAACGATAATATGTATGTATATACAATATACCTATATAATTTATAAATATAATAGAAATATAGAACCACTTCCACGTCTGCGTGTCGTGAAGAAATCGAAATAATAAATTACATACATATATGATATATATTTATTTTCCAATCTTATAGATGCTGCAGTATACGCGTGCATATAATGTGTACGTGTACCAGCGCCTCAATACTTATGTATCGCACGAAAACTGTAATTTTCTTTTATAATGTCCGTCTTAATTCGATGCACGATTACGAAATTAACGGGTGCGGCGTCGCTCACGGCAGGGGACTGGTTAAGACTGATGCGAAGAGGGAACAAGGTGGGGGGGTGAAGTGAAAGAGAGAAGGAAAAGGACGGAGGCTATTATTGAACGAAATCATTGGCAGCCCGGCAAGGCAGTAGTAGCTAATTCGAAAAGGGTTAGCAACATTGTCTTAAATTATGGGTTACACCGCTCCGCCACCGCCGCATAACCTATGTACCCGGCTCAATTATAATAATAACGTGACAGACGGATACACGTGATTCATGAAGAATATTATCAGGTATATTATAAGGAAATGTTAAAATGGGGAAAAAATCGATGCATAATATAAAAAAGGTGTCCTACCTTATAAGTATTATAGGATTATATAAATTTGGCTACAAAACGTACCTCACTTATTGACTTCATGTATAATATAGTATATACGATATACCTCTATTACCTAATACGTCTCAACATTTGTATTTATTGTTTCATCGATGCCGTGTACTGGGAGTAGTATTATATATTATTTAATATAGTGTGTACAAGTAAGACAAAAAGGGTTCATGACATTTTTTAGGGGGGGGGGGATAAATAGTTAATAATAATTTATTTTTATTATAAAATATAATATAATATCTATAACTTATACTTGTATGTAATATGTATATATTTCATTTGTTTAATAATATTATGTATATTATAATGCATTTTTACTTTATTAGTTATACTTATTGAATTATTATATTTTTGAGAAGTTAAAGCCTAATGTATTATAAATTAAAATACATTTTTTTAATTTCCATTTATAACGTTCAACACTTTTCCACATGTCTACTCCGGCCCCCTTAAGAAGAGTATTTTAAGATGTACAAACAATTTACAATTTTAAAATAGGTACTCATAACTCGCTTTAAAATTAAAATATAATAAAAAGCCCATTAGATTGGCTAGATAATAATCTTACCTTTAAATTTTAATTTTTAAGCTAACGGAGCTACTGCTGAGTGTTCAATTTGCTATGTACTCTCGTGTAAGACGGAGACAACATATGCGGATGAGGCGTCCAGGCGTCCTCTTAAGTATTCTCTTAAAAGTATAATTGTTTGATGATAATGTATGTAACAAAAATATCTTAATTGAATTTTATATTTTGGTATTCATAGATATAATTTAAGAAAAATAAAGAGTAATACAAGCTTCGAAGCGGGCTCTTTAGTAATTTTGTCCTGTTTTTATAGTAGATATAGAGTGTCTCGTTTTAATCCCGTTTTCTCGGTGCAGTTTTGCAATGACATCAAATATGTAAAATAATGATATTTTAAATTCTGAGCAAATCTTTAAGATAAATCTTTTCGAAATAGTGTAGATACTTAAAGGGATCACCTTGTATATTGTAATCAAATTTTGATATTAATTGAAAATGTATACTAAAATATTAAACTTAAAAGTTAAAATACTAAAATATTGTCTGCTATTCATTAGATGGTTAAGTTTGTAGAAATATTGTAGCTACAATGTAGTTATTGTTCCCCAAAAAATGTTTATTATTTTGAGGTGTCTGCTATTAAGAGGCGTCTGTTAGAGGAGATTTCATTTTATCTACTTTATTTTTAAGACCAATGTTACATTTTTTTCTCATTGTTTATCATATTTACATAATTAAAATGTCACTACCAATTCATGAGTGCATGACATTTATTTTTTATGTTAACTAGTACTATATCCTCAATGCGTTTTTGGCCTGATTTTGAAATGCCAACATAAATAAAGGGACGGTAATGCAATTGAATCGATACAAGGTAATATAATGTGTTTTTTTCGTGTTAGTATGTGCCCTATTATTAAAAAGAAAAATGTTCGTGCCAAGCAATATATATTACGACTTTATGATTTCTCAAAACCAACATACCTCTCAGTGGGGCATTTCACTCAGTGTGACAAAAAGTAATAACGACGACCCTGCAGGGTATCACCGCATCTGTATCGAAATCGAACGTATGACTATAATATAATATAATAAAATATAACTTCGTAGGACGTTTCTACCTAAATGCTTTTATAGGTTTTTATTCTACGAATCTTATTGAGTATTTTGTTAAAAAAATAATGGCCATTTAAAAATTCTTAACATCTTTCAAAATAATGTTAATTATAAATTGACTAAAAATAGTAATAACTAATAATTACGTGTTGTTCTTAGATAAAAAAAAGTTATTAGATATAGATAAGATATCTGAATTTAAAACTATCTAGATATAGATAGATAAAATAATTTTTATCTAGATAACTATATAAGGCATTAGTGAATTACCACAACATTTAAATGTATAACATTATATAATATTTAGCGATATTTAGCGATTTTGTTGGTGTTAATTTAATAAATTATTAATTAATAATTATATAAATTATATTAAATTATATTAATTATATGTGATTAACTATACTGGAGTAGTCAACATTTTGATATTAACACTGAGTAATAAGCACACTATATTACATAATATTCTCACATTACAGTTTTTATAGCAATATTTATTTCAATTGTATCAAATGAAAGTAAGGATCAGACTGTCCCATTGCGCATAGCCTTATAGCTTGGGCGTACTGACATATTATTTCATAAGAAAAAATACCAATTAACTAAAATTTGTTTCCTATTTCTAATACCCAATTGGCTATTTGGGTATTTTACTGTTTGTTATTAATTTGATTGACTTCCATTATATTTATATATATATATATTATATATTCGCACTAATGTGAAGTATGGAGTATTATATTATATAAAAAAAAAAAATATATAGGAGATTTACATACTGCATAATATATAATTTTATCACTGTTATAACTATAATTTCAGTAATAGAAAAGTGCCGTCTTATAAGCTGTTATTGATATTTAAAAAAATGGTAAGTGTCCGTCAATGTGTTAATAATATCATAATATATATTGATAGTTGTATATATTATGTTAATTTATTAGGAATATAACCATTATTATATATGACATCAGCTGACCCCATGCATTCGTTGCCCGTTAAAAATGCCAACATTATGAAATATTTATATGATTCAAATATCAAACTCTTTGTTCAATTCATTATTTAATTTTCGGTGTAATGATGTTCAAAACTTAAAAATTTTCATCGATCATGTAAGATGTCTACAATTTTTTTCAACAGAATTTGTTCATTATAGTTTATAAACCTTTCTTAGGTGCCTGATTGGGTGAATAGTGTATGAAATATGAATGCGTAAAAACAAACAAGACATACATTCGCTTTTAAATATTACATACATATTAGGTACCTACATACAGATGAGTGCAACCACAATAATTAATAATATATACTTCAGCCTTCAATAATAATATCTTATTTCTTTTGAGGTATAATATAATTGCTAATTATATTTGAATGACAATTTGTTAAAAGGGACCTTAGTAGTTAGTTACATTTTTGACCAAAATAGTTTTGTTGTTTATTATTCATCCACTTATGTAAACACATCATTTTGTGTTAAAAAGTACCTATTTCATATCCATTCATTTATAAAATAATTGTTTAAGTTTTAACTACAAGTAATTTATTTTGAAAAATGTTTGAGAATAAAATTTTAATAATTTACATTGTTATTTTATCATTACAGCAGCAATCTCACTCTCACGAACTATATAGCCTATAAATAAAATGAAATATTTGGGTAGAATAATTAAAAGGATTTAAAACATATTGAAAGTTTTAAAGCTAATGTCTCTAATTGATGCTGTTCAATAATAATAGACAACAAATAATTATAATTTTAATATAGGTATAGGTATAAGTGTATAACACAATTTATGTACTTGTACAAATTCTTCGTTTTATGAAATAGGTACCTATAAAAAAAAAAAAATATATAGTCATCGATACGGATGAATCTGTTATTCAGTTGTATTCTATACCATATTGCGATTGTTATATATAAGTATATAAATATATAAATATATTATAGGTGTAATAATAAATACCTAGATAATATTAGCAAACTGCGAAGGTATTTTTTTGTTTTGACGAAAAAAATATTACAATTAATATTATAACGTCGATTGTCCGCCGAGAAGATTTATAGACTGCCGTATATAGCTCGGGGTCTACAACGCCCTTATACACTGTGCCCGGATACACCTTTAGTGCTAATCGTCCACAATTGAAATTGCAGCTCGCTTCCACACACTCACACACAGACACGCACACACACACACACACACACACACACACACACACACACACACACACAAACACACACACTCAGAAAAGTCCTGTTTGTCGGCGACGAACGCCGCCATGCATATACCCATGACCGTGCCTCCACAACACACACGTCACACACATACACACACAGGTGTACGGCTGGCTACATTATATTACAAACACCACCGGCTGCGTAGGACTTTTTTTTTTTTTAACTTTGTGTGTGATGTTTTCATTATTGCCGGTAATTACAGAGCGGCGCAACAACAAAAGACGCCGCGCGCGCGTATGTATTATATAATATATTATAAGTAATATCCTTCTCGTACTTACGTATATACCTCATATTGTATATTATACATGGAGTAGATGCAGTACACACAGCACACCAGGGCTACAAATCGAGCCGACGATATCCGTTGGCCATCTCCCCCTCTACCTCCTCTCAGGTGCACCGCAAAAAGTTTTCAATAAAACGTTTGAAAAAAAAAAAACGTCATCGTAGTGTCGTCGTCGTCATCATTTCATAATATTAATAATAATATGTACTGTTGGTGGTATATCATGCCTACATAAATACGCCATAATACGACTCTACTACGTAATTTATCTTAAAGCGCCGCAGCCGCCGCCGTGCAGGGGATTTCGGACCACTACAAAGAAATTATACTTTTTTTACACATGTATATAGGTATGCGTGGGGCCAGTCATATTATATACTTATTATATTATTATTATTAGTTTTTTTTTAAATGATAATCGTTCTCGCTATATACGATTTGCCACGTGTTACCGGTGACTGTCAAAGTGCCGCCGCCGCCGTCGCCACCGACAATAATTATTATTATCCGATTGTGACGCAGCGGCGGCGTTAGTTCTTTTGATGTGCCCGGTCGCAGAGACTTGGTGGTTGATATATGTTATATATTATGCGCGCAGCTGATTTTTCTTTACACACGTTTTACATATTATAATCATTTTTTTTCTCCTTTTTTGCCGGTTTCTCCGTCAATCATTATCTCTCACTCTATCCCTGTACCCTTCTGTCTATCAATGTATATACTGAATATATATACAACTACCGAGATATCTTTGTACTTAGTTCCTATATCAATATCTATGTAGGGCGTATAGGTATACAAACCAGCTGCTATGATCGCCGAGTAAAATAATTGTATAAAATCGATATTATGTATTATTAAAATTAAAAAAAAACTATTAACAACCACTATCATGTCATATAAACGGAATACCTATGCTAAATATCGCCAATAATTGTACTCAGGTACATTTATTCTTATATTTTTTTTTTGCGTTTTCGCATAATTACCTACTATATATTTATATATGTCCGTAATAAATTATAATAAATAATACACTTAAATTACTGGACGAACTACTGTACTGTGTATAATGGACTACCGACAATCGCCATAACGTCAAGTATAAAACATAAAATAAGTCATATTTTAAAGCGCCAGTTTATTGCCAAATTATGATATATTATTATAATTTAAAAAATAATATGCTACAACCGGCAATAGACATAATATTTTAATAAATGTTTGTAGCCTTGTAGGCACATTACACACTGCAGTGTGATGTTTTGAATGATGTCAGTTCATACACAATATAATATATTATAAATCATAATTTATACTTAGTATACCTACCTAATTATATTGGCTTATATCCACATTCTACAAATAATTGCTTACATATTCAATATTAAGACATTTTCGATTACCCTATATTGGTTATTAGGCATCATAGACACATTTTACAAAAAATATTTTTTTTTAAATAAACTGTGACGACATCATAAACAACGTTACGTGTAAAAAAAAACATTTAATTATTTTCTTGGCATAGGTTATAAACTTATAAATATTATATAATAACAATTAACATTAATGTATAATCCGACTTCGCCCGTGAAAATATAAAATATCTATAGTACTATATTATAGGTGTAAGGTATACGCTATCTCGGTTTTAGTATAGGTACCTCCAAGTTCAAAGGGAAATCGGCGCCGGTGTACTTCGTTTTATGAACTAATTCGACCGAGATGGTCAATCCACCTGTGGAAAAAAAAACCAGTACACGGACGTTTCGTCCCCGGCAATTATTGAGATAGGACGTTTCGTCCCGGAGAGTTATTAGCCATAGGACGTTTGGTTCCCCGCATACTTTGATAATCTAAATACATTAATTTTTAATGAACAATTTAATCTTTAAATGACAATATTACAAAATATACAAGTACATAATCAATATTCATACAATACAATTACAAATAGTCAAGATTTTAATAAATCACAATTATATTAAGTCAACTCAAAATGTAGTAAAAATTAATAAATTAAAATTAAATACTATAATATTAAAATAAATTATATATTAATATATAATTTATAATTAATATTATTTTATATTTTTTGTAAATAGGTTCTAAATATAAAGTTAAATGTACCATTGTACCTACATTATTATTTGTATACATTATTATTGTTAAATATGTATTGAAATTTTGAATACAGTTATATTTTTGGTATTAGTGGTACATAACCGATCATGTGAGTGGTAGGTATCCAAGAGATAAAATAAGTTTGTGAATCTCTACTATGTATATACAAGAAAAACGTGATCCAAAACAAAATTAATGGCAACATATAAGGGTTGAAAGATACTTCTGTGTCTCAAGGAATATGTGTGCGGAATTTGGAGCCAATTGGATCAGTAGTTTTTAAGTTTATAAGCCCCATACAACCATATATATTAATTAATAAATATTTATAAATACACAATATAAAAACATTATATAGGTAGGACGTAGATAGTAGAAGTATCTATAAAAAAAATAGTAGTGTATATATGTGATATTAATGATAACGTAAAATATAAATAGTATACAATATGTACGAATTCGGAATTATAATGTTTTTAGAATATAATAAAATATACAATAATAACAGGTTACAGGTGTTTCTATTACAACTTTGATATATACCGCTACACGCGAATACACGGTAAATACATACTCTGTGTTAATAACACAGTTTTATCAATACGTCATGTTAATTAACTGAATGGGCGAAATATAAAGGTAGTTTGGCTTTTATTCATACTAAGTTATGATGAGATATAATTAAAAATAGCAAAAAAGATGGTAATTACTGGGCAGTGATAAAGATAAAGAAGAGTTTTTCTAAAAAATTATCATTATAATTATACAAATTAACATTATTTATAATTAAGTATTTAGAGCATTACTTTAATAGTATAATACACTATAAAATACTTAGTATGCTTTTAAAACGATATATTTTGTAATACATATGAAATAATAAATCTTATATTTATTTTTGCTAAATGATTAGGTATATACGAGTATAATAAAAACATTAATAAGCCAATAAATCATATATATCCAGATTAAAATGTAGCAATGAATATACGTATATACTTCCACAATTAACCAAATATTTGTTAACTGTTTATAAATGAATAATTGTGTAGGTCAGTGACGGTGAAAACATTTAATTATTTGTCATGATTCAAGTTGGACTCGCTGACTGACATTTTGTAGCAATACTTAAAAATCTAATCTGATCTGATATTGAACATAACTATATAGTAGTAAAGTAACTATGTCCTATATATATTATGTATATTGTATAATGTATACAATATAAGATAAATCATATTTAAATTTTTTTGTTATTCAATAACTATTTATGGTACATGGAACTGACATCAGCTGTAAAAATGTAAATGTGCGGTCACAGTTTTTGAGAATTTTCTACAGAAAAATGTTTTTTTGTTCATTCCACTAGCCAATAGGTGTATTTCAGAAGCAGGTGGCAGGTGAGCATTGGCACTCGTCCTGCCACCCCGCCTACCCACAGTGATGTAGCCGGCCATTATACAAATGCGGTTGTTTTGCTTTGATCGTGTTTCACACTTCTTGTACCTTGTATAGTCGTGTAACTTGTAAAGTGCCCTATGGCTATACGGAGTGCGTGTAGCATGATCGCGGTATGATTGAGAATAAAGAAGAAGCGTGAAATGAGAAGTACAATTTTTAAAACCGGAATTTAAATGTTTATACTGTATATTATTCTTACTATTATTCAGTGTTATTTTTGTCAGACTGCATAAAAAAATGTATATTACTTATGACAAAATTATGAATATTTATGAACACAATTTAAATTATTCACACGCTTTAATTTATATTTTATTTTCTACACTAATTTTCAATAAATTATATAATGTACATTAGTACCTTCTGGTTTTCCTACTATTGACGATTGTGATAATGTGGATTAACTGTTCATTATATGATATTGTGTCGATTAGACAGTAGTACTTTCAGACAGAAGATGGAAAATTGTAGGAGATATTTTAAATATTTCTTAGTTGTTAACTATTAGTGTTTATATTTTTAATTTTATATGGGCAAATCAAAAATATGTAGACAACTTTGTTAAGTTAACAATTAATTATACTATTATATTAAATATAAATAGTAAATCATGAACCATTTGTAGGTTTTATTTATAAAAATATAAAATAAATCATTTTAATATCAATTTTAAACTGGTAGGTTTTTTAAACCTATGAATTCTTAATGACTAACTTGTTTTATATAATATTTTATCATTTATTTATTTATTTATAATGTGTAACATCAATGAATATAAAAACAAAATACCTATACAATAATATTAGATAAACTTATACAATTGTCAATTATTGAAAATAAAATAATATTATCATTTATCATAATCGCTAATAATGTTACTATTATTATTTTTTTTAAAAATTATTACAATAATATAACCAACATTGATTTAGTCAAAATCCTAAATTATCATCGTCAGTTTTAAGTTACACATAACTTTAATCAGAAAATAAAATATAACCTCTTGAAAGTTACATTACCTACTTACTTATAATTTTTAATTTATCGATGGAATTTTAAACTTAATACGGAACACTGACTATATGAACAAAATTATAAATTCTCACAGGTATAATATTGTAAAACCGTTATGAATCTAAAATATCCATATTATGAAACGCAATAAAAATTTGAGTGTTTAAAATACAAAATTATGTAGGTATTTTAAGTTCCTATGATATTTATTTAATTTAATTTAATCAAGGTTGAACTATGAATTTGTTAAATCGCTTTTTTTGTTACTGAACCTGAAATTCTTTTATCTTTACCGCACGGTAAGTCAATAAAATATTTTGTCAATAAAAAAAATGGGAAAACATTCGTTGGCCAACGATGTAGGTACCTCAATAAATGTATACCTATAATATTCGTTCTAGACGAGGCGACATATCTCGATAATGGTTTTCGGGAATTAAGTACATGCCGCCATAAAAATAATAATAATGAGTTTAAATGTATAAAGGCGGCGGTAGTTTCAAGAGAAAATCAATTATATTGAAAAAATATTGTTTTTTTCAAAAACGACGATGTCTCGCATTTGTATCTTACGCATTATTACATTAACATTATATAAAATGGAAATCAGCTATCTCGGGGTTAATATAATAATATTATATGGGTGTGCCCACTGTGTTTCAATTGTGCGAGTCTGTGTAGTTTCTTATTTAATGCCTGCTTGCTCTGTATACACCTCCCTTGTACTCGAGTTTTGAGACATAGGTAGGTACGTAACTGTGCGCGGCGGTTGACATAAAAATAATGACAGCGTGTAGTCGTATCTTATGTGCTCGGCGCCGAAAAGGACTGGTCGGCAATGATTAATAAGACACATTTAACGCGGCTTTTAGGCGGCACGGCAACAAATAACACTATAATGGAAACAGGAACTATAAAAGGGTCTTAGCTCCTACTGCGGGTTCGGGTATAACAGCTATCGCCACGGCTATCCTATAGGCACCACAAACACATTATGGAACACTATAAGTCTCCGGAACAAACGACATCAACGTTCCGCGCTGTTTGACGCCTACGTGTATCGATATATTATATATTATGTAGTGTATACACACGTCACACGCCATACATACCTACAAATGAATTTATATATATATACACACACACATACACGATAGACATTATATCTTGGTCCATAGGTATATCGTATTGTACAATACGTGTATATACGTCAATATACGCCACCTATGTAGAATGTTACAATATAGGTATGTAGGAGGTGATGGGTAGAAGTTTTAAGAATTTAATTTTCTATCAGAATTTTATAACCGGCTTTCGGCTTTCCTTCAAAGATTACAAAGGTACCACACACACGACGGACGGACGAACACATATTATTATATACTGCGTAATATACAAATGTATACATTTACACATTATATTTATATAATATGCGTATACACCATATACTGCAGTATGTCAGTATTGAGTATACTATATATATATATTTTATGTGTGCATAGGTACAAAATAAACGTACCTATACAGCAATAATTACATTATACCATAATATACAGTATACACGATGACGGACTGACGGACGAACGATATAGCCATGGTATCAATATATTATAATACCTAGTATATTATATAATCGCGTAGTAATACATAGTACTATCAGTAGTTCATTCTCGTGTGTGATACAAATTTATAATGTTTATACTTTACATAATAAAGTTGCGGATACGGGGGTGTGATAGAGAAATCCACCCCTTGATCTGTGTTTTTTACGTAATCCTAATACTTTATAATTTTTTATATAGTTACAATATTATAATTAAGCTACAGACATTATGACTGGTCTGCCGGCAAATATATTCTCATTGTACAAATCCCTCATAAATATAAGTAATATACCTATTAATAAACTGATTATATATCATAAAAATTTATTTTGAAAATCCCTTCCGTCTTAAACAACAAACTCCTATGTTATATACCGACAGGCGCGTAGCCAGGGGGGGTGTTACAGGTGTAATAACAACCCCCTCAACCGTGGTGTACTATGTTTTATAATTTAAACCGGGACACTGGCACACGGAATTAGATAATTATTATTTTAGACCATTCTGTGTCAGTTTATCGTTGACTCATTTCATGTACGATACAAGATATCTTTTAATGCAGAGTATTTACAACTTGTTTACAACTTCATCATTAGAGTGTTACTCTATGGTATCAACTATCATTGGGGATTACAATTTCAATACCTCGACTAGCTATAAACCGAACAAATCGTTTTAGCATTTCAGCAGAATCACCGGAAGTCTATTTTAGGATTTTGATTTTTGTACCTCTTTTGGATCATTTCTGTGAGCAACTAAATGACAGATTTTTGAACCATAAATCACTATTAAAACAATTTACTTGTTTAATAAATGCAAATGAAAAAAATGAGACCGAATTAAAAGAACTTCTTAAGACATATTCTTCAGATATTGAAGCTGATGAAATATCTGCAATTGGTGAGTTTGCAATATGGTATGAACATATAAAAAATAAAAATCCTAAAAATGCAACCGAAGCCTTCTTTGACAGCAACGAAGACATATTTCCTACTGTTTATCGACTTTTGCAAGTATTGATTACTTTACCTGTAACAACTGCAAGCAGTGAAACGTCTTTTTCCTCATTAAGACGCTTGAAAACATATCTAAGAAATACAACTGGTGAAAATCGCTTGAATGGTTTAGCTGTTATAAATATTCATCGAAATTTAGTCGTAACCACAGACGAAATAATAGATACACTAGCCTCAAAAAGTCGACACATTAAGTTAATTTAAAAATGTATTCATTTTTTTTTTATTGATAATAATATTATATAAGATAACTATTATTCTAAACTATTATCTATTCACTGTTAAGTTGTAATACGTTTGTATAATAAATAATTTTCAAGCGAGATATGAGCATTTTTAATATTTCCATACACTTATTTTTCTCAAAAGTGAAAGTATCGAAAAATCGCCCAAGCTAAGACCCAGATAATGTTCTTACCTAAAAGTTTGATAATATGTCTATTTACTCTAGTATCAAAACTAACAGCTCACTATTGAAAAAAAGTGGACGACAATTTGTTATGTCGTGCGTGTGTAAGACAGAGACAACACACGCGTCTTAGTGTCCTCTTAAGTTTGAATAACACCCCCCCCCCCTTTGAAATTTCTAGCTACCCGCCTGTATACCGATACCTACGGTGGTTACAGTAATCAATACTAATCATAATTATCATCATATATTAGTCATTAGTTATAGCTAGAGCAAGGACTTTCATGCATTCGCATATTTTGTCTGGTTAACTTTAACGTATGCAGAGTAAGTACACAATACATTTCACAACATTTGTGAACAAAAGCTAAAAGTTTTTAGTGCATATTTTTGCATATTTTGACATTTTTTGGTTTAAAAGACATATTTTTGATTATAAGAGCATATTTTAAGTTTTTAGTGCATATTTCGAAGGTTTTTCGAAAATCATGCGCTTCTGTGAATATTTTAATGAATCAAGGACAAAAATTATTGTATTTAACTGTTTCTATATAATTTGTCATTAAGACGATAGATTACAATTATAAGTCGGGATCACACAGCGCTGTTCAGCGGAGTATCGAGTGGTATAGCGTGGTACAGTGTGATTCGTGTTACGTGGTAAGGTTTTTGCCAAAAGAAAATTGGTGCGGCGCGTCTTATCCAATCTAACGGCACGTAAATAATTAAAATAAATCTAGTTAAAACCTTTTTAAACTAAATATTTAAAGAAAATATATAATTTTAAGAGCTATAAGTTTTAGTGTTTTAATTTGTTGGGCTCATATTTAACAGCATATTTTAAATTTTTTGATACATAAGTGCATATTTTTAAATGCATATTTGCTGATTTTTTAGTGCATGAAAGTCCTTGCTCTAGTTATTGCTATAATATAGAAGGTGCGGTGGGGATTGTCCAGACTCCAGAGCATCGATAAGACATGTTATTAGACTTAAGCGCCGAGCTCGGCCTGCAGTTGTAAAATATTAGTCCCAATAAACTGATATGACTGTATTAGACGCTTTATTATTATTACGGAACATATAACATCCTACATAGATCTCTGTTATCTGCATCCTTAATTCTTGCCATTTCGTTTACTTGATTTAAATCTCCCTTTACCCGATCTAGCCAACATCGGAGTGGTCTTTCTCTGGGGTGCGTTTTATTTGGTATACTACTAAAAAGTCCGTGGTTAAAAAGTCCGTGGTTAAAAAGTCCGAGGTATAAAAAGTCAACGGTGGAAAAGTCCGAAATATAAAAAATCCATGGTCAAAAAGTCCGGTATATATAATTAGGTAAAAGGAAAAATACCATGTGATGCACAATCAAATTTCCAATTAGTATACATATAAATTGTAACTAAATTATTTACCTGACAAAATTAATAATTTTTTTTTTTTTTTATTGGGTAACCCGCGGCAGCATAGGGCATTGGGTTAGGTTAGGTTAGGTTAGGGTTTATGGCAGAATTTTCGAATTGGGCACTAGTAGTTATCTAACCTAATCGTGATTTGCCCTGAGAAAAATGCCGCCCGACGACGCGCACAAAATTAATAAATAATCTCGTATGTACCAATAACTACTTTTTGGACTTTGAACACTGCTTGACTTTTAGTTGCATGTAATAATCAAATACTATTTCTTTTATCTTAATTATCTGGTTCGAAGAGTTTTACTCGTACCTATATCTGATATACATCCGATATACCTAATTATTATAGATAAAGATATTTATTATCTATAGGTGGTGGACATACTCCACCGTGTACCTACATATCGTACATAGGTAACTGAACAGTTGTAATTTTTGTCAGTATAGTTCGACGTTTTGTCAGTATAGTTCGACATTCCGTAAGTGCCTGAAAAAATGTCAGAAATGTCAGAAATGTCAGAAATCATACAAATCAACGAAAAAGGCACCAAAATAGTTGTGAGTGGTTATGCATATACCCTTCAACATACATTATCAAAAACAAAACGGTGGAAATGTAGCAAGAAAACAAAGTATAATTGCCCGGGAATACTATCTTCATCGCGGGTCTTAACGAATCCTGTACTTGAAATTTAACACAACCACGCAGGGAATTATCAAATTCAAATAATTGAAAACTTTAAAATCGACATAAAATCACGATCACGAAAAACTTGTGACAAACCGAGTCAGATATTTTCGGAAGCTGTAAGTCAAATACCAGCCGAAGCTCTATTGTTCTTACCAAAAGAAAGTGTAGTAAAACGAACAATTAGAAATCAAAGAACTAACAATAATCCTGCATTAAATTGCATAAATGGTATTGTTATAGAAGGTAAATACAATTAATTATTATAATATAGGTTGCCATAATTTTTTGTTATAGCCTTACCTAATTTTTCAGATGACTGGGCTTTAGTTAATGGACAACAGTTTTTATTGGCTGATAATAAATTAACAACTGGTGAACGAATTGTATTGTTTGCAACAGATGACAGCTTAAAAATGTTGACAGAGGCTAAAACGTGGTATTGCGATGGTAATTTTAACCTTAGTCCTAAATACTTTTTACAACTTTATGTTATAAGAGTTCAAAAAAATGATTCGTATATAACTGCAGTGTACTGTCTTCTTGAACGCAAGACAATGTTTATTTATGAAGAAATGTACAAACTTATTTTAAATAAATGTGAAGTGAATTATTTCCCGATCCAACCCACTTAAATGTTGATTTTGAAAAAGCTCTAATTTCTGCCGCTCAAACAATTTTTGATTCAAATTTGACTATAAGGGGCTGTTTTTATCATTTGTGAAAAAGTTCTTACAGAAAAATCCAAGATTTAGGTTTTGTCAAAATTTATAAAAATAACGACGAATTTAGTCATTTTTGTGCAATGTTGGACGGCCTTGCATTTCTTCCTCTTGAACATGTTTTCGAAATGGCTTACCTTAAAAAAATTGTTTCTCCTGAAGCAGAAGATCTTTTAAATTATTTTGACTCAACCTACGTAAATGGACCACTTAGAAAAGTAGGGGCTGGTACCAAATTCAAATTTAAAAAAATAAGTCCACTTTTTCTACCGAATACTTGGAATGTACATAAAACAACGATGAATGGTGACCACCGAACGAATAATATATGTGAATCGTGGAATAACAGATTTAGTCATTTAGTTGGCCACAGTCATCCGACTATTTGGACACTTATTCGAAAAATGAGATTGGAAGTAGCGGCAGATAAAGCGAAATTAGCTATCGAGAGCATGGGAGAAAAAAAAAATTCAACACATATCCGACTAGTTACTTTATGCCAAAGAATATCTAATCATTCAATTACTATTGAAGAATTTTTTAGAAAAAGTTGGTCATAATATCAGAACAAGGCCTAGATAAACATTATAATTGGGGGACGAGGTGGCCGAGAGGTCTAAGGCGTCGGTCGCGACGCTGCCGACGCCTGATCGATTCCCGGCCACTGGGCGGCATTTTTCTTCGGGCAAGTCACGGTGTCCGGAGAACAAGTGCCGCCATCCCCCACCCGGGCATGGCAGATACCTACGGGTGCCCAAATTGAAAATTCTGCCAAAACCCAACACACACGTGTTCCCCCCCCTACTACAACCAACAATACAATACACCTACACAAACAAATCATATAGCTAATGGCCACAGTTGCCGGGCTTACGTTCAATAAAAAAAAAAAAAAAACATTATAATTATTTCGATTTTTTTTTAAATATATTATTTTAAATATTTTTATGCATATATATATAAACCGTAATTTTGTTTTTAAATATTATTTTTTTGACGACAGTTGATTGACAGTTACTGATTAATTTATAATTCATAATACCTACTAGATAAACTTTATAACCATTGAATTTTTTTTGTAAATATATTAATAATACTAGATGCGTAGTGTCAATATTAGTATGTAATAATTATTTCGATTTTTTTTTTAGGTTATGATACTAACTACATAATATTATAATCATTGATTTTTTTTTTGTATAATATTTTATATGACGATAGTTAATACTCAATTTAATTAATTAATTGATATATTATGTATATTTTATGATTTTACGATGTTTCCGTATTATATATCATAATATATGGGATCATATTATATTTTTCTAAGAACTTTCCTTTTGAAAGTTAGTAACTTTATCTCATCCCATTTAGTCGTCAACCACGTTTCACAACTATACATTACTATTGATATGAAATAAATATATATGGTAATTGGAAAAAAAAGTTTAGTGAACAGTTTACCGAAGATCTTATTCTTGTACAACAGTTCTAAAGTTGTGTTTTGTATTTTAGTAATGTATAGGTAGGTATAAAATATATTTGTTATATACCATAATAATAAGTAATAACTATCATAAGCCGTATATTTTGATATTAATTGGTACACTAAAAAATACCCTATTTCCGAATATCAGATACAGTCATGATATATAGATAATGAGACTGTTGCCAGTCTTTTGGATGACATCGTATGTGGTATCGTATCGTTTATACGTTTGTTTTCGAATTTTATGTATTTTTCTCAGTTTACGAACAAGTTTAAAATTAAGTTAATTAATTCTAACAAAAAATACACTCAGGTTGCGAATAAGGGATTTTTGTAAAATTTCCACAAAGAATGTTCTAATTTTAGTCGTTGGAGGTGTTCAAAAAACAGCTCTAAGTGTCCATGTTTTTTAAAAACTGATTTAAACATAACTAATCCAACTTTGATGTCTGTAATGGATTTTTCAATACAATTTTAACATATTTATATACTTCAATTTCGATATTTTTTCATTCTTTTTTATCTGACATTTTTTTCTGGGACTTTTTTCAGCGATTCACATATATTGTAGCTTCTTCTTAGTCTGCAGAGAAACTTAGAACTACCTATTATATTCCAATTTGTAGATGATACAATTTGTATAGGGAGATTACCGATTAGTTTAAAAGGAAAAAAAAATCTATTAGCTCTGAGAAAAAACAATCTTTGAAATACTGAAAACTTAGGTACCTAGGTACTAGTAGAAGAAATAATTGTCTGGATGATATAGTATTTATACGGTCACCGTATTCACCCACCTTCCATTACCTAAGTGTTCTTAGTATTGGGCTGTCGAACACTGGCTGGAATTGTATACAGGATTTCATAATTGTTTTTCGATTGATAAAATAAAAATGATTCGGACCGGAAAAGTCGAAGGATCGGTTATCGTGTACGGTTGGATGACGTATGCCGTCTGGTCACCACTTACAGGCATTAGGCTTGGTCGAATTCGACCAATATATAGATATGTATATTGTATATAAGTATAAAGTGGTGTGTTATAAATATTATTTTATATACTATATACACTTTCGATCGACGGGTGGTGGCGTCTGTAGTGAAATCGGTGGCGGCGTCGGAGGTATTCTGTATAGTGGCGTCGGCGGAGGTATAACAGTGCAGGCGGCGTGGCGTCATCGTCAACGTAAAACGTATTATGATATATTTAATATAATATATATATTTATATTTTATAAGGTAGGTACCTCTTATTATTTACGCACACGGTAAAGGAAGTTTACATACACTTGGTATAATATATATTATTTATAATACAATGTATACATACGTTTATTAAAAAGCAGCAGTCAGCAGTCCGTATAATTGACTTCGGTTGTTTCTATCGTACCGCAGCGTCGTCAAAGTGGTTGCGTACATAGATTTCCAAACGTATATTATTATACACAAGAACGAAAACAATAACAATTACAATAAAATACTCCTAACCTGACGGCTATATAGAACTATCTGTCTGCCCCAAAGAATATTATAATATTATAGTCAATGTGCACAAAAACGATCGGAGATCCCAATCGCCAAACGATTTTTATGCTCCCCTTATACTATGCAGGTATCTAAATGTAGGCGAAGGCAAACAGCGTACCGATGATGATTATCGTCTTTGGTGCATCCAACATAAACATCCTAATTTAATTTAGTTTTTTTTAATGATAAATCTTAACCACTACATTTGCATTTTACACAGTATACATTATGCGTACAATAAGGGTATTCCGGATATATTTATGTGCGCCTATATGTACTATGGTTTCCCCATAGGTTTCCTTTGGTGCACTGCGTATGTTCGAGATGGACTGGGTAGATAGTTATTTAAATAATTTAGACGAACGTTAAAAACGTTAACAAAACTCTCCTTAATGTCTTTTCGAATATTTTGGTCGGGTCGGTTTGGGTTTACAATGACAAAAACATAAACAAATCTATAGTAACTGCATTTTTTTATAAATCCCAACTAATGGCTTTTTATAATATAGCCTATAGCCCGTATATGTACGACAATTTAAACCCTTATCAATTGACATTAACTGAAGAACGTAACCTATATGACCTTTATTAACCTAATGTATTGTATAATACGCTCATTCTTGTATAATTTATATTATTACTTTTATAAAAAAAAAAAACAAGAGAAAAGTAACAAACGAATAATAAACTTAATTTATACGTTGAGCAACAACATATTTTCAAATTATTTATACCTACCTACCTAAATGATAATTATTTGTGGAATAAAATAGGAAATATTATTCATTATTTCTTTTTGATTTTTGTATTTAATATATTGAACTACATAACGACAATATTATATTGATTACTGTAACAGTGTTGTGGTGGTTTATTTTTTAATTCATAAATGTTATTAAGTTGAGGTTACTTAAACATTTTATCACTTTATGATATTTTTAAATACTAGGTACTTACTAATTAATTATTCACGTTTATAGTCAAAATACTCACAAATTATAAAATTATAAATTACCGCATTACTGTATAGGTTAGCTATACCTATTACCTATATTATAATAAGTAACTGTGAGTCGTGGGTGTGTTCAAATATCTGTACCTAATTACCTAAATACTTAATTGAAAAACAAACTATTAATTAAATTAATTTATGTGTTTCATTTTATAGGTATTAATTTAAATAATTTTAAGAATTTAACTAGGTACAGTCAACAAATCTATAAGAAATTATATTTAGATTGTATTTAATTTCAGGTATTACATAGGTTTTACTTATCTCATATCTGTCACTTAATGTCTATTGACTTCATTTATTCTTTATTGGCCTCATGTTATTAGATTTTGTATTTTATTAGCTGTTTTATTATATTATAATTATTTATTTATATTCTAATTAAGTCTCATTGACTCCTTATACTGTTTTGCAAATGTTATTTTTAATTATTGTACTTGTATTTTACACTTCTCTCCTTTTTAGAATTTTCTCTCCCAGCACGCGCTTTGCTTTTTGGGGTTGCTGCAATATTGTGAAGTTTATAAATATTGTTATTTTATAAATTTATTTATAATATTTTGTTGAAATATGTTAAGATAAGTTATTGCTGCAATAAAGTTATTATTATTATTATTATTATTATTATTATTAATAAAAAAAGAAGAAAAAAACTTATTCTCTATTATCACTTAGTAGTTTTAGGAACTTAAAAGTATATTACTTTTGGGGGCAACCTAAAAAATTGAAAAATTGTTAAAAATATAAAAAACTATTTTGCAATTAGCGAAACTTGATTTACAATTATTTGCAATTAATTGCCGGTATTTTGAAGTCTATTGGACAAAGTGGGGAGGAGGGGCTACATGAAGCTGCCCCGCCAATTTTGAATTTGAGTTTATTCAAAACTGGATGATTTGCAATTAATGAAACTCGATTTGCAATTATTTGGTAGTATTTTTAAATCATTCGGTCAAATGGGGGGGGGGGAATTCATGTACATGCCGGACCTGATAATCTGTATGGCTCAATTTTACATTGACAAAGAAGAGTTTAAATATTAAGTATATCTCTTTTGCTAGATTTATCATGTGAAAAGGTATTTTATGGCTGTTTTTAGAGAAAGCTCAGATAAAAGTGGATTAAAATCCGTTGGATTAGAGTTCTTCAATTATTTCCTGGTCGGAGATATCTAGTGGGATTCCTTTAATGACAATTTTGAGCGTATGTATTGATTTGGTAGCGCGGGTGTGTGGTAATTCATGTCCAGGAATCAGGGACAGAAACCGTTACAAATTTTAACGGTTTCGGTTTCGGTTTCGAGAACGGTTTATAAAATTTTCTGGTTTTGGTTTAGGTTTAAAGATCGGTTTTTTAAATTTTTCGGTTTTGGTTTCGGTTTCAAAAAAGGGTTTTTTAAATTTATCGGTTTCAAAAACCACGGTTTTCAAAAATTTTCGGTTACGGTTTTTAGTTTCCAGTAATAATTTTTTTTTTTTCAATGGTATCGAGAGTCGATGGAGGTTGTTGGACGTTGGTCGCAGTACTTCTTCCCAATAAGTCACACTACTTCGCCCCTTCCAGTAATATCTATAGACCTGATTTGTATTATCTATTACCTATTAAGGGGAAAGGGCCTGAGCCTCAGGGGTGGCACTGTCTAAGGATACAGATATATTGGGTTCTGATCAAGGGATTGTTAGGAATATATAAATAAATATTATATATACATACTCAATAAAGGTATATTATGGTATTATACATATATTTTTAATAACATTGGTAATTTGTATCACCAATTGCCTATAGGAAATAAATAATAATTAATAAGTACCTACCTAATAACATATTACATGCACACAAATACAATATATTTTTGTATGTTGCAGTAGTTAAGACACTCAGTAAGAAATACTAAATACATGTACACTATATATTAGATATTATATTATATTATGTAATACATAATATCTTCTTTCTTTTCAATATAAATTATATAATATGCCTTATGTCTGGGAGGGGGGGATTATAAAAAAAATATGTGCTACGTAAAAAATACAACTGTTTTAATGCACTTTCCATAGTAATAGGAACTTAAAATTTAAACCATAGCTTCCTTAAAATGGTCTCATGCGATTAATGATAACTGCGGTCTGCGGGACAGCGGGACGGACGCGGATCAGTCGAATACGAAAATACAATTCTAATTAAATAATAATATAGACGAATTCTTCAAATAATAACAATTTACAATACAGATGTGCATAGCCACGCATAGGGGCGATAAAAATAACAATTGTGATATTTGTATTTTAATTTAGAATCAACAAATCTAGTAATAAAATATAGGTAGGTAGTATAAATAGAATAATATTCGTCATATCGTATTATTAATATTTCGTAATACTCAGTAATAGCATCGGGAATTTTTCATACATATTAATTCAAATATAATATTCTCTTCGTAGAAAAATACTTGTTTTAACTAGAATTAATAAAAATAAAAATTTAAACAATCTTAGAAAATTCTAAGAAACCGATATTAGTTTTAAATGTTAATCGGTTTTGAAGAACGGTTTTAAAATTTTTTGGTTACGGTCTGGGTATTATAAATGGTTTTTTAAATTCTTAGGTTACGGTTCTGGTTTTCTAACCGAGGTTTTAAAGCTCTTGGTTTCGGTTTCGGTTACGGTGTTCAAAAATGCAAAAACCGCGGTTTTAACCGGTTTTTCAGAAAACCGGTTAAACCGGTTTCTGTCCCTGCCAGGAATACGAAAAATTTTTCTTTATGGTGCTCAATGACCAATACCCAGTATCTAGGTTTTGTCGATAAGAAGATTGGTCTTTTGGTTTTGGCAGTGGTGGTATGATTGTGAGGATCATGAGCGGTAGACGATGACAGTGAGGACGATTGATGTTTGGTCCCTTTGCTTGTGTGACTGCTCTTGGGGCATTTGTTCTTTACCAGGCGTTTAGCCTTTACCAGTGGTTTAAATTTTTTTTTTAGTGTTAAAATGAATACTAATTTGTTGATGCCCATTTAAGCGGACGTTGTTTTGAGGTTTTGCATCGTGTTTCGGTGGGTTTGTGGCCGAGGTATCTTATATTATGTGGGTACCTACTTTGAGTATGAGTTCTTGTGAAACATCGCAGAAGCCTGGTTGGTTTCCCTAATGGTTTTTAGACCTGCGGAGTCGCGTAGAATATAATTCCTGACGTACTTGGGGTTGCCCGATGTTTGGTCGACGAATATCGCCAGTTTATGTACTCTCTACCGTACCGACTAGTAAACACACTATATGCTGTCGCTCGGGTTGTGTTTCCCCTCCTGGTACGGTTTTCCTTATATCTCCACTGCTCCTTTACTCCTTCATCTATAGGGATGGTGGTTGTATCCCCGTATTGGATACAATCTCCCCTCTGTATTGGTACTACTATGGAGTCTGTGTATCGTTTGTAGCTGCCCGATAAGTTAGAGATAATTAGCATTGTCCGTGATAACTTTGCAGTGTGTCCCTTATTGCCTAACTGCACTGTTGTCACGTTGTGTGTTTTTGTGTTTTTGATAGAGCCATGAATTATTATTATGATCTTAATAATAATTCATGGCTCTATAAAGAGCCTTTCTGTGGTAGTTAGGGTTGCTCCGTAACAATATATTTTAATTTTTAAGACATTTTTCTTGGCCATACCTGTGGACAAATCCTATGCACGTCTATGATTCTAATTGATGTTAAAGGTTAAAATAATATATATACATTAGGACGTATTTAAAAATTATTATTTAATTTATAAATACGAATCTTCTATAATTGGTATAAACAAATAAAAGTAATAAATTCTAGATCTAACAAGATTGAACCTTCTATTTATATAAACTATATAGTATATTACATCCTACGCGTGATCACCAAATATTAACATTGTATGGGTTATGGCTATCCATATATTCTATAATCAATCGTCAGTGCTCATTGTGCGGACCGAGAGCGTACAATAACAATAACACCAACCTAGGGTCTTTACACCACTAACACCTAAGTCCTAGAAATATGGAGAACGAGCTGGGTGTGTAATGGTGTAATAGCTCGAACAGTTGAAGTGGTCTGTATCGCCTAGCAATTACTGTCGGCTATCTAGTGCGTGTTGTGTAATTATGTGTAATTGTGTATGAATGTGTGTATGTGGTAGGTGTGTATACAATTAAACAGATAGGTAACAAAAAATGGTGACAAGGTTTCTGGTAGGTAAGTTGATGTATAATACATAAATTTAAATAATAGCAGTACAAATATATAATAAAACTCACCGCAACACAAATGTATAAAAGATACAATAATAATAATAATAATAATAATAATAATAATAATAATAATAATAAATCACAGCCCTTATGGCCAACTAGGATAAAATATATTATATTGAACGACCCTTTTGGCCCAACCGAAATAATAATACCTACTAAGATGATAATATAAAAAAGCTATTTGAGGCGCTATACAAATAATGCGACCCTTCTGCTCCAACAATATATAATAATAAAGTTAATAATAATAAATGAATAACCGAAATAAAATATATATTGGGGCAGCTATTTGAGGTGAAGCTCGTATAAAATAATATGCGGCCTTTCTGGCCCAACAAAATAATAATAATTATAAAATATCTATAGCCCTTTTGGCACAGCAATTAAATGTGTATAATAAATAAATAATGAAAAAACTCACAGTTTGTGGAGCGCAGACTAGCTAGCTGGTCCTGTGCTATAATATGAATATAATACACGTAAAATGACAAAAATAATAATATGTATAATAAGTATTGCCCTTAACTGCTCACAGCAATAGAACTATAAAGATATAATAATTTTACGAACAGACGTATAATAGATTCGTGTCTGGTCACTGTTACGACGAAAAAATAACATTAACCCTTTACTATTAGAGCAAAAACGGAGTATTATAATGATTTTGCACACGTCAGTGATCGCGGTACGACGTATGATACGAGATAAAAATCACGTGCGATAACGCGGTGATAGTCAAAATAATTAAATATAATATAATATATGATATTATTAATAATATTACAGGTACTATTACATAATAACTCACTGGACACATTTAAATAATATATTATACAAAAATAAAACAATAATTACAATTGTGATTGTGTGTGTTTGTGTGACAAGCTGTTCTCCGCGACCGATATCCTATATATATTTAACTAGCTGATCCCGTGCACTTCGTTGCCCCGTTAAATGTATCAATTCTATATGTCTCAAAGTTTGTTCAATTCGTTATTTAATATTCGGTGTATGCGGTGTTCAAAATTAATCTTAACTTTTCCGTTGCCCCGAATAAAAATAGATCGCGTACCCTGTGCTGTTTGTACGTAAGTGTATGATTTAACTCTAAAGTATCAAAGTTATACCAAGTTTATCGTTTTTACTTCATTTCGCCTAAGGTGGATTATTATAATCATTTTATACAAAATCCTATCCTAACCTAACCGTACTAAAACCCGATGAAAAAAAAACAAATTTTACCCTTAGTAAATTAACCTATCTTCTTCCCATACGTCTAATCTACCCACAAACATTAATTTATATATATATATATATAACTATATAAATACACGGACTATAACTATACAGACTCTGGAACTACTTATTGGATCTTTTTGTATTTATTATATATATATATATATATATGATATATGTATACCTATTGACAAAAAATAATGATACAAATCAAAAACATGCCCGATTAACCAATAGCAACCGATATAATATAATACACTGGTGGATTTTCCTAACATTTTTTTTTCATATAAACCTTATCCATGAAATACTCTTTCATTAAAAAAAAAATAAAGAAGATCTGATAAGAAGCTCCAGAGATAAGTAGTACAGAGATTTTCATTTCACATTTTTATAGTTAGATATTATATTACAATTTATATTTAAAAAGTAAAGCAAATAGTTTTTTTTTTTTATTATTTTTATTATTGCAATAGCTTAAAAACCCATGGCAACCATTTATAAACAAAAATTTCCATCGGAAATCTCAAAATTCCCGTTTGAGCACCTCCCGGGGTTGGTCCTCTCCCTTTTTAAATTAGCCTATCTTTTAAGTTGGACCAAATTACACGCGGTGTAAAAAATTTCATCAAAATCGGTTAAGTGGTTTAGGAGTCCATTGAGGACAAACATTGTAACACGAGATTTATATATATTAAGATTTACATTATATTGCTATTTTATTGTTATGTTGCGGCGGCAACACTCATAGTCTAAGATACGGTTTTTAATAACACGCTTAATTGTTTGAGCGTATTATAGTCTGTTATTATATGGTTAGCGTGGTTCGTTGAATGAATTAGTTAATAGTTAGTTCGTTTATTTTACTTTAATATCATGGATACTGCAGTAGTACGAGTGGATGGTATGTACATATTTTTGTTAAGCTTTGGATGTACAATTTAAATAATATATAGACATATTGAAAAATGTAAAAATATATTATTTTATATTATTAATGGGTACCTACGGAAAAAAAGTAGTGTTTTATATTAGTTAAACCTTTCCTGCAGTAAACGATATTATATAATTTCAAATTTCGTTACTGCAAGTTGTGGCACAGCACTTAGTAGAACCTATTTTATATTTAAAAAAAATATTAAACTTGCACATCCGACATCCCAGCTTTCAAATTAGAGAAAAATTATAACGCACAATGCAAAAAATGAGTTTGAAAATAAACTAGGTATCCGAAAATTAAATTATAATATTGTCCTGCTAAAAATCTTTTTTGGAACATTGCGTAGCGGTCGCACTGTCGCAGCGTTGTTATCGGCGGCGCGGCGGTTGGTCAGTCAAATTGTATTCTTGTAATAGGTAATTATATTTATGAAATTAATGTATGGTTATTGATTAACTGAATACTGGTTATTCATTAATGTAATAGTCTGCCGTCTGTTGTGACGAAATAAAAATGTACAAAAATCCTAGCCATTTTTTTTTTCCTAGTTATTTATGTGGCTCAGCGCGGCGCAGTGGTTGAAATCAATCACTCATCTGCAATGGTTTCTAGAGAATATTTCGTTTTGTGTTAGTCCTCTAACGAACTACTCTCAACACATAAATAACAATGTATTAAAAGTCCTTTGTAATATGACATTTGCTATGTACTAGCGACTAACAAATCTATACGAATATATAAAGCTGTAGAGTTTGTTTGTTAGAACGCGCTAATCTCAGGAACTGCTGGTTCGAATTGAAAAATTATTGTTTTGTTGGATAGTCCATTCATCGAGGAAGGCTATAGTCTATATATAACATCACGCTACGACAAATTAAAAGAAGCCTGAGGAAGTGCTCAAACAGGGATTTTGTGATTTACTGTGGAAATGTTTGCTTATAAATGGTTGCTATTGGTTATAGGAGAAATAATTAATAGAAATAGTATTTATTTATTATTGGTTGCCATTGGTTAATCGGGCAGATCAGGTACAAGCATGCATCAAATCGAATTTAAGCACATTGCCAATCAGGGTGGCTGAGTTGCACTTACTGCAGTGAGTTACACCCTGCAAAAGGAGTTGAACAATCACAATTTTTTTAAGGGTTGTCATTTTTTTCGGGCCACAAAGTGCGCAGGACCAGCTAGTACATACATAATATTATGACATTATGTATAGGATATATATAAAAACACCATATTATGATTATAAACAGTCAGTCATTATCCTCGGGAAGAAAACTGTTATAATATACATGTCAAGCCTAACAGCAAAATAGATTGTCTTGCCACCTTGTGGAAAAAAGTAAAGTACTTTCCAAAATTCTACGAATAGGACAAATAGAATTTCGTTACGGGTAATAAAATACATCTAAATATTATAAATATACAATACCACAATAATTTAAAACACACAAAAGAATGAGTAGCGTTTTAAATTTGATTAACTGCGTATTGATAAATTACCATATTTATATACAGTAATATGTATTCTATGTACTATATACCCATATATATATATGGGTATAATATATTTAATATTACTATAATATACATATTGTTGTGATATTAAAAATTATGCACTATACTATCGATTACTCACAATATGATTATATGATATGGCATTTCCAGGACGGGCATGGTCTGTTTCCTTGAAAACACCCTGTTCCCTGATTTACGCATAGCACTTTTCCATCAAAAACGAAAAAGGTAAAATTCCCGTTTCCATCAAAATTTATTTTTGTGAAAATACGTTTCCGCCAAATTTGGGAACCATGTACAAATGTAATATATTTGTATCATTATATAATTGCATATCATATCACATATCCGTTATCCATTACCTATATTTAAATATTTCTATATTTCAAATTATACTACCAATAATAATTATTATACTGTCTTAAAAATATAAATTATAGTACAAGTAGATAATAATGTTTTTAAGTGCGTTTGGTCAGCCCAGCAGCTCCCCCCCCCCAATGAAAAAAATCCATAAACAAATTGCGCAGATATTTTTGCATTTTTACAATTCGCACGTATTCGCAAGCCTATTTTCAAAATTCGCACGAACTTCAAAAAACAAAACTAATAGGGGCTCAGCAACACTTCTCATCAGCCCCCCTCATAGTAAAAATTAAAATGTTTACAAATTTTTTTTTGAGATATTTTACGCTCAGAATCTAAAATGTAGGATAAACGGGAATTCTTAAGCAAGGTAATTTTCAACAAATAAACATCATCAGATATAATATTATATAATTTATACAATTGGTAGGTTGGTAGGTAATATCTGTATAGGTAAACCTAAATAGGGAACCATATATAATTTATTGCGCACGAGATATCTGTACCTACGTTTTCGATAAATTTGTCAAAACGTTCGTTTTCTTTGCTTCTATATGGGTCGGTTATTTTATTATTGTACTGTGATCATACCAATAATCATTCAATCCGTTTCGCCTTTCAGTCGAAGACACCTCGAAGGCAGATCGATGCGAAAAATTTGTTACGGGATGTGTTTGGGTATTTGTTGTCATCACTTTCCCGATTTCTATATTCTGCTGTTTCGAAGTTAGTGCGCTTAAAATTTGGAATTTACGTCAACGCAAACCCCTGCACTCTGTTGCACAATAACAGTATAATATATATGTTTTATTGTATCTGGCAGATAGTTCAGGAGTACGAACGAGCAGTAATATTTCGCCTGGGACGTCTGGTGTCGGGTATGGCGAAAGGGCCGGGTGAATATACCATATACATCAATATAAACACGCTAAATTATTTACAATCAATGAGCGATTTTCTCTTTCTAGGTATGTTCTTCGTTTTGCCCTTCATTGACGACTACACGCGTGTCGACTTGAGAACACAAACGTACGACGTGCCGCCACAAGAGGTATCGTATAAATCGTATAATATTATTATTATTATTATTATTATTATTATTTTTTTTTTATAAGTCTTGAGCTCTGGCAACTATGGCCTAATGGTTAGCCAATGCTATCGTAGGCGTTACGGTTGGTAGGTTTGGTACTGTTGGTAATGTTTGTACGGTTGGTTGGCAACGCGTGTATGTGTGACAAGGATTTTACCACTAAGAACCTGCGTGGTCACCCATCCGGGAACTAGTAGTAGCGGAGGTTGCTTACTATCAATCACGTTGCGTGACTGACAGGTGACAGCAACCATGCCACTCCAAGCCACAAAATATATTATTATAATATCAACGTTATTAGTTATTACAATATAATATTATACTCATATGGCCCCAATGGTCTAAATAATAATTAATTGTTAGAACAAAACTAGAACTAGGAACATTTAAAAATATTATGGAAATATCTAGGAAAAAAATGTTAAAGTGAGTTATGACTTATGACTGTTATTATGAGCATTACGCCATTACTGATAGACCATAGTATTTTATATTTTGAACGGAGCGCTAAATGTATTGATTTTACAATTATATGTTTTTATTTCTTATTTTGCAAATACATTTTTTTTGTCGATTTAGATTTCAAAGCAAAAATATTACTTTTTCAATTCTGTGTTTATAAATGAACATTATTATAATCTCGATAATAATACACACCTATCTGGCCATCTATAATCTATTAGTTATAAATTCTATTCAAATAAATTAGTATTGGACGTTAAAAAAGTATTCTGAATACTGTACTCAGAATACCGTAAAAAGTGTTCAAAATACCGTAATGAATTTGAATACTTTCAAAAAAATTATTTCGAATACAGTATTCGGAATATTACCCAAGTCTGATATTAAATCAACCTTCCGTAATAGGTACTACCTAATAGTAAAAAAAATTACTATAATATTAGTAATATGTCTAATATATTATATACGCATAATAAAATATATTTAGTTAGGTTTAAGCGTAGGGATCTGCGTGGTAATGGATATTTATTAAAATCTTGAATTTTAATATTGACCATAAACATTAGATTGTTGTATAGGCGTGTATAGGATTTCATTTCGGGGGATTGAACCACTAACCCCTCTTTAATATATACGCCACTGAGCCCTATTTACAGGATTTACAAAATCATTTGAATGATTCATGAATACAGCCAATATCGTTCAAACTATAATATGGTATTATTTTCATTCATAAGTTATCTACTTTTACTCATAGAAGTTTCCGATAAATCTTCTTTGGATAATTGTAGTTAATATATTTTTATTTCAGTTTATCTTAATATACAAGTATAAATACCAGTAGATCACAGTGGGGGCGTGGGCCCAGTAGCCTACACTCTAAGCGAATGCCATCTCAAAATTAATAATATATATTTTACGAAATGACAAACATCATCTGACATATTGCACGATATTTAGATATTGACCAAAGACAGCGTGACGGTGAGTGTAGACGCCGTGGTCTATTATCGGGTGTACAACGCTACGAGATCGGTAACCAATGTCGCTGACGCTCACCAATCGACCTATCTATTAGCTCAAACCACATTGAGAAACGTCTTGGGCACCAGGCCGTTGCATCAAATTCTCAGCGACCGAGACGCCATATCCAAGACTATGCAAGTGTCATTGGACGAGGCAACCGAGTCGTGGGGCATCAAAGTGGAACGGGTGGAAATGTGAGTTCACTATTATTATAATTAATATTGTTCCATATAAGAACTGTGTATGAATGTAAGATGATTAAATCTATGTGCACTTGTGAAAAACATTTCAGTAAGGACGTTAGATTGCCAGTTCAGTTGCAAAGGGCAATGGCGGCGGAAGCTGAGGCGTCCCGAGAAGCCCGTGCAAAGGTCATCGCGGCTGAAGGTGAACAAAAAGCATCGCGAGCCCTCCGCGAAGCTTCAGATACTATAAGCGCATCTCCAGCTGCTCTACAACTCAGATATTTACAGGTATGATTTTACTGTATATACCGTTTATATTTTATACCATAATTAAATAGTTTTAATTAATTATTCGTGTTAGGTATAAAAGGTAAAGAATAACGATTTGTGTTACTTTGTTGTAATTTAAAAATATTATTCGTGGGTATATGAAACTTTTAAAATATATTATTATATTTTATACATACAATGACATTTAAAATATAATTTTTTTGCCAAAAATGAATTTAACCTACTATTGTACTAATGCCTCATAGTAAAATAAATTACTTTAATATCAATGATATCAACAAATATACTTAGTAATATTATAGGCTGACAGACCGCCTTCGCTCAGAATTATTTTTTATCATTGAACTCAAATTTGACACCATCCATTACAAAGAACTTGCTTGTAACCCACTGTATAGCAGAGCGACTTCCATTTACGACTTACCCGCTGTTTTTACTTCGGTTATTCAACTTATTTTTAAGTTACTTACTTTTACTGTTGTAGTTTCCTACCTTATGGTACATTTATTGATACGTATAATGTACTTCTATATAATATATTATATAACTGTACAGCCGCTGTTATGCGTATTGAGGTATACTACAATTCATAATAATATATTTATATACCTATTTTGTATTTTTAATTAATGTTTTAAAGTCGTAGTATTTGTATTATTTTTTAATAAATAATCATAATTGTATTTAATTTTCTTTTTCAGACATTAAACACTATATCAGCTGAGAAGAATTCTACAATCATATTCCCACTGCCAATCGATATTATTTCATTTTTTACGAGACCAAGAGAACCACGAGAACCACTAGAATCACGAGAATCACGAGAACAAAGTGAACCAACGAAACCAGATCTGCAAAATCTAACCAGTTAAATGTATACTGAATACTTATCACATCCGTTAAAAATAAAATTAACTTTGTGAATCAACGACGTTCTTCATACGTATTAGGTTTATCAAACATTTATATGTGTACGTCTTACATATTTAAAATAAGTACATATTATATTTTATTATGTATTAGATAATATTATATCGATACGATATTGTCATTATAACCTATAAGTTCTATAAACAAGAATTCGTAATATAGGTATTAGGTACAAGGTACAGGTAATATAAGCCTGCATTTATATAATTACATGGAAAGTATTGAAATACAAAACAAATTTACCTCTATTTTAATAGTTATTATATGAATAATTGAAATGTTTGAGAATTAAGTTATAAGTTATAACATATTTTATCTATATTTATTTTCCATAATATTTAAGTTGATACCCAATATCTGAACTAAAGTTGTATTTAATTATCATTACTATGACTATTAAAATAATCGAAGATCTGGGTAAGTGTTGTCTATAGGCTATATTATTATAGTTATTGATTTATCAATTCAAATGTTTGTAAGCTAAATACTAACAATTCACCAATCTATATGGAATAATATAATATTATAGTATCTATGTTTAAATATTTTATAATATTGTCATCCTTACTGTTAGCATAAAATTATTAGAATGAATTAAAATCCCACAAACAGTATATTATATTATGTTATTGCAATAATGTTATTAATATACCCACCTGCTGATGGTCCATCTAACCATTAACGATTATCGATATAAAATCCTGCAAACGAATCTTTCTATAATTTATTAGGTATATATATTAACTCAATTTTTATTAAAATACGAATTTATTATTATTCAATATTGATTAATGTGAGACAATAATATAACGATATAAGAAGTAAACTTGTATGATTTATACTGTTATTATGAGTTTAAAACGATTTAGTCTCACCTTAAAGTTGTTTTTTTTTAAATTTTGAGTGAAAATATTTAATATCGAATAGTGATATTGTAAATCAAAATGTTTCTAATTTTCATTCTTCCAGTAACAACTGTCAACAATGTATTAATACGAAACATTTTAATACATTAATAAAGGTTTGATTTAGTTGTAGGCTTGAATAACGTAGGTAGTAGGTACTTACCTATAATCTATATACCTAATAAATACGTTTACATATGGATGTTTAGATACATAACATATGAATATATGATACTAGAGCAATCGGATGGTATATGAAGAAATATATAATATTGAAATTATGTACACTTAGCGTAGCTTCCATGCATTATCTTACCCGTATTATAATATAATAAGTAACATTTTTCTCGGACCCTGACTTAAATTCGCCTCAAGAAATTAATTTTAATCTATGTTATAATTTTAAAATGTAATGTTGGTTTATTGCAGTATAAGTTTTCTGTAACGTCGACTACTCGGCTGTATTTTTAACTTGTAAAGCTTGATGAAAAAGAAGTTTAAGCGTTTGTCAGTTTAATCTTTAATGAAAATCTATATACAACATAATATATGTAAATATAAATACAAAAATCAATAGGTATATAGCAAGAACATACGCTACGTATACCGTCTCTAAAATAGTACCTATATAGGAACATATAGACATATTTTATAATAAATATAGGTACTTATTGAAATTATTATTATTATTATTATTAAAATACACTAAGTACAGAATAACTATATTATATTATATTTCGTTAAAAGCTATAATATACATACAAAAATATTAATTGTTTTACAAAATGATATTTAAAAGTCGCATCTGAACACAACGCACGCGCCTCATTAATTACACAATCATTATATTATTGTATTATTATTTATTACAAAAATTACTTACACTTATTTATACATAATAATATATAGTATAAACAGTATACGATATTGTAAATATTATTTATATGAATATAAAACAGACTTACAGTACTTTTCTTATTACATTAAATTGTAAAAAATGGGTCAATATAGTATTGTACCTAACTACAACGTGTTTTTATGTACACTGGCCTAGCCGATTTCGGGGAAGAAATTTTATAGTCATTACTTGGAATACGATGATAATATTTTAAATCAGACGTGATGCATTTATTGTTGTTATGACACAATCGTGTATTAGGTATCAAATAGTATTGGGGTGACGAGTCGTCGTCAGTCATCGTGCTCATACCAAAGTAAAAAAAATATTTTTAAATATTCACAGTTTATACAGTTTGATTGTGTAGTATAGACAATTTGAGCTATTATATTATTGTTTGAAATGCCGGCTACATAACTAACCAACTACGACGACGACGACAATGACTAAATAATACTTAAAAACCGGCTGTGGAGCTGCAAAGGGGTTGGGTCTGAGGTATTTGAGGCTTGACTATCTTCTTGCGGCCCTTGTCGCTGGACGACCTGAACCCGTCGGTAATCTCGTTTAGCGTCTTGCCAGTGGTCTCGGGCAGGATGAACGCGCCGAACATGAGCTCGTAACCGCACGAGTACATCACGAGTACATCCTTGACATCCATCGGGAACATCACACAGCACGCGCTCCACGGTAACGGCAGCACAGCGAACGTGGCGAAGAACACGTAGAACAGGAACGGCACGATCAGCAAGTCGGTGGCCGGCGGGGAGGACACGCAAGCGTACAGGTAACCGACCACGGTGGACATGGACACGCACATGCCCATCCCCGAGACGGTAGTTAGCGTGCGCTTAAGAGGCTGACGATGGTCCCGGCCAGTCGGGCAGCGCACAGCTACACGGCGGCAGTCATGCCGTCGATGGACACGCGGCAGTCACGCATCACGTCCACCGAGTAGAACAGCAGCACGTAGAACCCGGACGCTTGTTGGCAGCAGAAGAACGCGAGTGAGGCGAGCGTGGGCTTCCAGACGGTGGGTGAGGTGTACGTGCCCCAGCAACTCACGTTCGTGTCCATGATCGCACCAACCGTCGAGTCGACCCGAGTCAAGGTGGCCATGACCGCAGCCGCGCAAGGGGGCGGTGGCAGCGTTGGTAGGTCGTCGGTTCGGTTCAGCTGGAACCCGAACCACTTCTCGGCCAGTCGGGCCTCCTCTTCCCGCTTCCGGGACCGCAGCCACATCGGAGTGGAAGTCACGAAGAACGGAGCGATGAAACCGATCGCGCACATCACGGGGTACACGGCTGCTACCGTGCGCCAGTGGAACAGCGCGCCCAAGATCGCGGACGTCATAAGGCCCAGGCCTACGAACAGTGTGTAGATCAACAGGAAAAAGGGCCGACTGTCTGTCGGGCTCGTCTCGGCTATGTACACGTAGATCACGCCTCCGGTACCTGAAACACGACCCGGATAAGTTTTATATTATTACTGTTGTTCTATATTGTTGCTATCGACATTTTCATTTTGGTGAACTATTCAAAAAGTCAAGCGTAATAATAGTTTATTAATGTGACCTTATGACTCCATGATCGATGCGTGAATGACAGCCACTCCCGATTTGTATTTAAATAAAATTAGGCTTAAGTATGTTTTCAGTATAGGACCATCCCATATAATTTATTATAGGTATACCATATTGTAGTAATTTCTAGTATTTACTAATTACTGATATAGTGACGTATACACAATTTTCATATTACGTATGGTTATAATATTGTTAAAATTATATAATTTAAAAATGATGATTCTCCTTAAGAGCCACACCCGCATGTGTTGTCTCAGTCTCAGTCTACAAATGTACAACATAGCAAAAACTGTTTAGAGCTGGACAACTGTTCTCGCGCCATATTTGTTGTAGAACTACCAAATTTTCACAACACGTAAAGAAGAACTTTATCTGTGCAACAGATTGATCTTTTTTTTAAGAGCTCCATCCAATCATTTTTTTATAAGCAAAGAAAAAACAAAATGTTTAGAAGCAAATAACTTTTATTGTAATTACGTTATCTAAAATATGGGTACTCTGTTGTACAGATAAAGTTCTTCTTTACGTGTTGTGAAAATTTGCTAGTTCTACAACAAATATGGTGCGAGAACAGTAATTGTTCCACGCAAAACAGTTTTGCTATAGGTATTGTACATTTGTAAGACGGAGACAACACCTCTTAAGCACTTTTTGACATGTGATACACTGGTACATATTACGTGACAATTCTACCTCATATTACAGCCTACCACACCAAATCTAAGTATTTACTAATATAACTATTAGTTTTAAAATAATTTGTTCTATCTGAATTGTTATAACCATTACAGACTATTATTTCTTGATATGGATATTGTGTACAATTATATATAATATACGGTTTTGTACTTTTGTCAAAAAGCATAGTTATTTTTTTTTTTTATTAAGTTTTTGTATTTCATTCAGAACTTGCTTTACTAAGTATGCACCAAATTCCATTAGGTGAAATAATTTTAAATGTTTATAACTTATAAATATTAACTTTAACTATTAAGTAAATGGTACCTTACAACATTAAGTTTTAATCACGGTAGATTATAGTCTACCGTGGTTTTAATTAAATGCAATACTGCCAATATTATTTTGTGGGAATATTACAAGGACTATAATATATAGTTTACGATTATAATCATGACTAATATTACACATTTATTAAATACGATACTGCAGCATATTATAATATAATAAAAATAATTCATAAACAATCGTTTTTATTGAAAACATTTCTTCACGTACAAAGAAATTGCATTTTATCGTATATTTTTTTCTAATTTCAATGTTTATTCTCATACAAGTACACAGCGCTATCTATAGGCACCTCATCTATCCTTCTCTCTCTTTTTCTCTCCGGCTCTGTTAAAGATTTATGACGTTTATATTATACATATTCATGCACACGCAGCGGCACAAAAGGATCATTTCATTTGGTCTTGTTTACTTTGTATCCACTTGACTTAACGATTATATCAGTTGTCGGGAACTTATATGCTCGGTATAATATAAACAATTTAATTTGAATGCAAATCTCAGCGTTTAAATATTCTCAAAATTATCATACGTTTAAAAAAAAAAGTATTATTTATCATAAATCTCTTTACACAGATTAGATAGATATTCGCCTATGTGATTTCAATGATATTTTTTTTTTTATAAAAATGAATCATCTTTTATCCCAGCACATAGTTCTAGTTTTAAAAGACATCGACTAACGATATTATGATTTTTTTGGAAATAAAATCTTGTATTTATTTTTATGTATACAATTCTATACGGTATAAAAGCGTAAACGAAATACATCACGACCGATACATACAGGAACGTGATGTTCGCATATAACAAGTCGCGAGTATTATAGCGTATATTATTATGCAATATGCGCATGATTTATAAATAATTGTGTATTTGTGTGTGTATAATAATATACTCGTAACATATTGTTATTATTATGTGTATTATAGTGTATACACTAACCTATATTGTAAGGCGTACAGTGTATATATAGTAGCCAGTAGGTTAGGCATGTACGCACTGCATATAATATACCTACATCGGGATACATAATGTTTTTTTTATATATTTTTTTTTTGTTAAAAATCGTGTTCGTATTTGAGCCCACGACAAGTCTTTGTATGGTTGCATATATATCACGTACGTTGTGATTTCGTACACAAAATAACGAAAACGATTTAAATCTCGAGCGCACTTTCTTTGCACGCCGGTTCGGACCAGTGACCGACAATCGTGTCCGTCGTCCGCGGAGATCTCGCGAGCGCCCTCCTTATTATTTCGGACCGTCCTCGCCGGAGTCTTCGCAGTTCGCATTCCGAATACATCGCGAGAATTTCACTATTGCAATACTTATCATAATAATAATATCAAATATGCATATTATACTGTTGTGCTACAGGAGAGAAATCTTGAAAATTAGTCCCCAAAACCTATTGATATTTGATACCTAGTCCATATTATAGTCTCTGCAGGAATTGTGAAACATTTAGTCTCAAAGAAATATATTCAATATAATAATAATTATAATATTATTATAATTCATAAGCATGCGATGTATGCCTGTATGCCTGCGTATAGTAAAGGCTATAAAATAGTAGTTAGAACCTACTTGTAGCCTACAGGCTCTCCTTAGTTAAAATAGACGATTTCGTTTAGACGATTATATTGACTATAGTCATTATTTTCAATTAAACGGTTACATCCCAAAGGGTAAATTTAAATAATATTTATAGCCTATAGGGATAATGTTATCGGATGATAAACTAGTTTATCACTTATCAGCAATGACTAACTTTTGAAACATTTACTGTTTGATACTTAATAGTTAATAGTTTATGATCACGTTAGTGTAATCATTTTCGTATAATCAAGAACGATGTCCGAAATACAAAGAGATTTAAATGCTTCATAAACCATAATAATATAATATGAGATTATGTAATTAAATTAAATCAATACTAACTATATAACATTAACTATTATTATGATTATTTACTTACGAATATGCTTTCGTTTGTCAAATATTGTTTGCAGCTTATAGTTTGTAGGTAATAAACTACTAACATATTTTATTTTACCTATATGGCTATATTATATACTATATAGCTACGTGAAAATATGCATTATTATTTTTATATATAAAAAAATCGTCAACTTAATTAAATATTTTCTCATTATTTGAAATTATAATCTTCTTTCGTATTCGATTTGATTTTATGTAGAAATTAAACAATGATGTATTTTGATATAAATTATAATAAGTCCCTACTATATTAGTATAAATACCTACGTGATGGTTATATAAATAAAATTGGCAACCCCATTTTTTTTTTAATATACCTACGAATGAGTAAACAATTCTATTATTATAGACTATAGTATACTTAAATACTATTTTAGCAAATACAGTCGACCCTCGATAATTCAAACATTCCAAAATTCTAAACTTTCTGTAAATTCGAAATATTTGCTCGGCCCCTTAAAAATGTCTCAGTAATTCGAATTAAAACAATGTATTTAAGTAAACTCGGTAATTCCTAGTAAAATTTTAGTGAAAACTAGCTGTCAACATACTACAATATTCGAAGTTTAGCTAACGCTTGGCAATTCGAAACATATTCATCAAAATTTATTTCTTATAATCTTATTGTTAATAATTTACCTTACAATTATTATTTATAAATTTAGCTTACTATTTCCTATAATTGAAGACCTTGGGGCAACAACGAGACATATCCTTTTTTGAAATTGTTCAACAGACAAAAAAAATATTGTAAATTACAAAAAAAATAATTAGAATTTTTTAAAAAATAGTAGATTTTAGTTATAGGGTACATACAAACATATTATGCACTAGTAGACAGTGCTTAACTTTTAATAATAAGTTAAGGAAGCAATAAAAACTTGTTTGGACATATCTTGTTGTTGCACCAACACAACAATACAAGACATATTATAACTCCATATATAACAGTCGGACATGTTTCATTGTTAACCCAATGGACGTAAATTTTTATTTCTATATTTTATGACGGGAATAAGTGTTTTTGGCCAAAACATGGTAATGTCTCGTTGTTGCCCCAAAGTCTTCAATTATATGAAATTGTCTTCATAACTCAGTAATTCGAATTTGCGCTCTTAATATTTTGAACCACTCAGCAATTCGAACTCTCGGTAATTCGAAATTGTTCATAAGTCCCACCAACTTCGAATTATCGAGAGTCAAATGAATTTTGATCACGGTATAAACTTTACAGACTCGACCGCACCTTGGTCCATAATATATTGTAGGCATTAAGCCGGAATCACAGCTGCGTCGCGTGTCGTGTCGATCAAATCGTATTGTGATTACTTTTTTGGTATCATGTAATGACCAAGGTGCAACCGAGTATACCAAGAATTTACTACTGCTCAACTTTTAAACCATATTGGCTACCAGTAGTAACCATATAATAACTAAGCCCTCTTACGACACGACACACGACGTAGCTGTGAATGCGCCTTTAGGCTGCAAGGTAGATAATACAGTAGACGCCGCTTATAAGACTCACGGATATAAGGTTCAGTCGCTTATTAGACTCAAAATCGTCTGAAACGGTCCGGACGTATCCAAATACATTAAAAAAAAAATCGGTGATAAGACTCAACACTTCGGTTATAAGACTCAAATTTCGTAAAATAAATAGTAGAAAATAAACTTTTTTGGTTATAATTTAGAAATAAATTGGTATTGAAAAATTAAATAATATTCGTGTTGATTATTTCTAGTTTCTGGTGGTACCTTATAACGTATAATAAAAATAAATAATAAATACATTATAATATGTACATACATCCTTTATAATTTTTTATTAATGTATAATTTTTATAATATTTTTATATGTAATATTTACCTATTATAATTTTAGTTTTTTTTTTTATCAGGATTATTAAATTTATTCAATAATAAAGTATGTAATATGTCATATGTGTTAAAGTATTAAAATCAAATCAAAATATGTAGTAAAATAAAATTTAGAAGTACGTAATTAATTTTTTTTTTCCACATAAGAGATTCATTCGGTTATAAGACTCACTTTGTGCTGGTCCCAATGTGAGTCTTATAAGCGGCGTCTACTGCATATTATTTCCTCTTTGTAACCGCAATATTTTCAAACAGTCTAGGTAATACGATCACCACCGTGGCACCGTTTAGTGCTCTTCTCGGTTAAACTGTTTTAGAGTTCCCTGCAGGTTTATGCTTTGCCACTGCGACAAAATTTCAGGAAAACAAGTCTTTTGTATACATACGTCATATAATGTCGAACCCAGAACTGTGGCAAAGTTTTTTGGGACCGGCAGGGGCAAATTAATGAGGAATCCTTAAATTATCTTAATACTATATATTGTATAATAAAAAAATAGACACGGAGATTTTCAAAATCTCTTCAAAACAATTAGAAATTGTCCTAAAACGAGCTTTCGGAGCAGGGACGGACTGGGGCAACTATTCGGCCCGGGAAATTTATATTTTGACCGGCCCTTAAAATGTCGTCATCACTAAATGTAAGACTTAAATATGGTACCAAAGTTTTGACAAATAATGGTTGCATCCTCCACCTACTCATTTTTAATTTCCTCAGGAGACAACTTAAGATTCTCAATGTACCTATTTAGTATTTTATCTTAATTAAATGTACTGCACAGTATTATGTATATATCACTTTTTCTATTACCTACTCTATAAGTGATCCATAACGAATGAAAAAAATAGGTTCGTTTAAACTACTTTAACTTGATTTTTCTAAGAGTATCCTTCTCTCTCTCTCTGATTTTCTCAACCCCACTCTTTCTTTTAGTTTCCATTTTAAACAACAAATAGATAAGTAAATATTACAAAATCATCAAACGATACACTAGTACACTACAATAAAATAAAAAAGAAGTTCAAGAATTCGCTTTTTTGAATTAAGAACGTACGAAACTGTACCTTTAGTTATCAGCTTATTAATTCCCATCAAATTATCACAAATTATCTTTTATATTTTACTATAATGTAGGTACAATATATTTATATTATATTTTTTATTGTGTACAATTTAATGTTAGTTATATTAAGTAAATACTGGCTGGCTAGAAGTGGATACCTATATTAATCGACTGTAGAATAAAGTCATATTAAGTTATAAATAGGGCATGGATATAAATGCAATAAAAAAAACAATGCCTTAAAAATACGATTTTATGCACAGTAACAATATTACAAAGCTTAGTAAAATGCCCAGAAAAATGAAAATCCAATTTAAATGAAAATAAAATAGAACTTAAATAGGTAGGTATAGTCATTAGTCGTTAGTCGTCATATATTGTGTTTCATTATAATCACTTTTCAATCAGAAGCTAATCAATATTTTTGAATAAAAAACTTTGACAGTTAGAATTGGCAAGTGTTGTTTTGTATAACTGAAGTCATAGGAGTAAACAAAATAAAATAAAACGTAATAAAATAGAAATATTAGTAAGAAAAAATGATTTTTAATTATATTAAATTTCTTGAAGGAACTTAAGCTAATAGTGTTTATAAAATTGTATATATACTTATAAAATTTACGAAAAATTCCTTCAAACGATAAAAATGTCATAAAAACGTCAAAAAAATGTTCTATAAATCAGTAAAGTTAAAAAAATACTAAATAAAAATTTAATTTTTAAATTATTTTATGTATGAAATACATTTTTTGATTGGAAAGCAATGTTTAAGAGAATCCAGCAAAAAATGCAATTTATCTTCAAATTCACACCCTAGTAGTTATAAATAATAATTTCTGTTTATGCATTGATGCCGAGTTGCTGGTCAACCAGCTGAACCGAAATCTAAAATCTTTAACACCAAATATAATATAAACATTTTGCACACTCAACAGTTATGATATGAAAATACAAAATATTTATAATTTATATTTATACCTACTGATTTTGTTATAAATAAATAATAATAGGTAACTAATTATTTTTGAGTAGCGGCCCACCGGGAAAGTTCCCGGTATCCCGCCGGCCCAGTCCGCCCCTGTTTCGGAGGAATAAGTGCTGTGTGCAGAGGGTTAAACACTAAGACGCTTACAGTCACTATAGAGTATAGACATTAGAGGGTATGTATACTACATTATACATATTTAATTCCTGTGAGTGCTAAATAGTATCTGTTAACAGATCGCTCATTGTATCCTACCTTATCAATTGTTTGTATAATCAAATACATCGGGTTTTTATTAATACATTTTGCTATAGTGTATAAATGTATAATAATAAGTTAAATAATAATATTGTTTTCGATGAATTTAAATTTCCGTTTCGGCCAGACGATGCCACCAAACGTGCGTGAACGCAGACAGAGTTGTAGTCGAAAGTCAACACTCGACATAATTCAGTGTCGAGGTGTTGTGACGTAAATATTCATCAAAACGGGTATGCTAGTGCCATCTACCTGCGGTATACAGTACTGATGGACGATGATAGTTGATGAATGCGCTGAAAAATGAAAATCTATGTTGGAAATTCTAAAAATCGTTTCGGATAGTCTGTCCAGTGGAATTTGTCAAAAATAGTTGACGGACATGAAATTTTACTCCGAAAACGACAGAATATGACACCTAGACAATTAAGTGTTCATCGCACACGCACTGAGTACGTGTTGTTATCACTCGGCCCGCCGCCGCCGCCGCTGACGCCACCGCCACCGCAGTGGCGTAGTGTCATAACGGACATTTTTGTTTACGTGTCCGCGGTCCGGTGACGTGAACGGTTTGAAAAGTTAACAACAAAGCGGTTAGGCAACGAAAGCAAAAATCCGTCAATCGTCGTCCCAGATTACGGCCGTGCACCGTTAACACTTGTATACTTAACGTTGAAATTCGCGGCTGCCAACGAGTGTCGTTTAGAACTCGTCCCGTATTCCGTTTTAATTCCGCCCGCTTCGTATTTTAGTATACGTTATATAACATACCATAACTAACGTACACAATAACATCATCATAGGTAAGTCCTCGTTTTATTAACGTATTAACCAACCAGGATAGGGTTGTTAGGTACTGCCCCCGTGTCGTTTTTGCTTGCCTAACCGCCGTATTGCCGTATGTTGTTTTGTTTTTGATTGTCGTCGGTGTTGTCGTTGGTGTTTGCATCCGTGTCGCGAATGACTTGACGTGAAAAGCGTATGTTTGTCGGTGTGTTTGTATAGTAAGTACGTTGTTCGTGGGTTGCTCATCCGCCACGCGGGTGTCATGTCGAGGTACCCGACGTTGCGCAGCTGCGGCTACGAGCTGGACCGGACCATCGGCACCGGTGGTTTCGGCAAAGTCAAACTGGCCACGCACACGTTGACTGGTGAGAAGGTGGCCATCAAAATCATGGACAAGACCAAGCTGGGCAAAGACCTGCCGCGCGTCAAGCTGGAGATCAGCGCGCTAAAGAACCTGTCCCATCCCAACATTTGCAAGCTTTACCAGGTGATTGAGACCGAGTCGCACTGCTATGTTGTCATGGAGTACTGTTCGGGTGGTGAGTTGTTTGATCACATTGTTGAGAAAAGCCGTCTCAGCGAAATGGAGTCGCGCATGTTCTTCAGGCAAATCATATCAGCTGTATCGTATTTGCACGACAGTGGTTATGCGCACCGTGACCTCAAGCCGGAGAACGTGCTCTTAGACAGGGAACAAAATTTGAAAATAATTGATTTCGGTCTGTGCGCTAAACCGCAAGGCGGCATGGACAGTTTGCTGTTGACCTCTTGTGGATCGCCCACTTACGCTGCTCCTGAACTCATTCAAGGGGTCAAGTACCACGGTTCGGAAGTAGATATTTGGAGCATGGGCGTAATATTATACGCATTGTTGTGTGGATGTTTACCATTTGAAAGTGACAATATTGACGAACTTTTCAAGAAAATATTACGAGGAAAATACATAGAACCGGGTTGGCTGTCGTCAGGTAGTAAACGTTTGTTGAGACGTATGCTTTGTGTGGACCCATTAAAGCGTATACGAATCAGTGAGTTAATTAATGACCCATGGGTTAGACTTGGATTTGGTTGTCCACCGTCCACAAAAACTCATGATATTGATCGATGCAAGGACATGGAATGTCTTGAAGCAATTAGTCATCATTTTGAAATTGATAAAGAAATTATTTGGTCACGTCTATCAAAGTGGAAGTATGATTGTGAAACTGCTACTTATTTGTTGTTATTAAATAAAAAAAAAAATGGCTCTCCGTTAGTTTTGAAGAAAAAAGAAGTACCTAATCAACAATCAGAACTTATTATAAGAAGGCCAGTTGGTCTCCACACTCCAGGCCAAGAAAACAGAAGAGTAGTTGGACGTGCTGTTCGAAGAAAAATAGATGAAGTGACACCTACTATACCTGCTAAAATCAAAAAAAATACCAATGCTGAAACTCCACAAGCGCAACCGCAATGTTCATCAAATTTAAGTAGTCCTGCTGGAAAAATATTTTCAGGATTAGACCGTGTCAGGAAAGCATTGACACCTAGACGTCGTATTACAACTCCAACACGAAAACAACCTGAAATTTTGAATATCAAAAAAGATTTATGTAATATATCAACTACAGTTTGCAAGGATCCTGAAAAAGTGATGAATCAATTGGAGAAAGCGTTGGCAATGAAAAATATTATTTGCTCAAGGAAAGGTTTTGTGCTTAGGGGCAAATTAAAGAGTAATGTAGCTGATAAGGAAAAATTGAAATTATCTTTTGAATTAGAAATTTGTTTGGTGCCCTCAATGAACAAAGAAAATTTGCCAGTTGTTGCCATTAAACGAAAGCGACTTAAGGGTGACTCATGGATGTACAAAAAAATATGCGAGGAAATTCTAAATTTTACTGGAAAGTGTGAAACTATTCCAGAATAAAACCTTATTGGTTTTTGACTATTTTATTTTTATCTTGAAATTATTTTCTGGAATTGTTAGTATTAAAATTTAAATATAGTGATAGGTTAAGATACATTAATGATTATCTAGTTTACTCTACAGTATTATAAATTTAATATGATTATTTCAAGATGACAAAATAAGTAATATATTAGTAGGTACAGATTTTTCTTCATGTATTATACCTATTTTGTTTATTGTTTTCTGGACCGTTTATTATTACAAATATGTTTATAATTAATCTTTAGGCATAGTATATTTACTTTAATGGTGATTAAATATGTTTGAACTTTTCTTCAGTCACCTAACTCTATGCTTCAACTTTTTTCTTTTGCTTTGTCTACAATTATTATGTTAAATATTATTATAAATTACAATTATTATGTTGTTTTCAACATTTAATATTTAGGTTTATTATGTGAAATAATAATTAATATATTATTCTAAATAATGATCAAAAATATAATAATATCTTCTATTAAATAGATTTAAGTTATTTGTAAAAGTTTGATATACTCTGTAGCTTTGTTATAATTTATTGAAATACACATCTGAATTTCATTAACAAAAAATAATTTTGTGTATATATTTTTTTTAACTAATTAAAAAATAGCCTTCTAATCCTCTAATCATATAACCTACTTATATAGTTTACGTGTATACAAAATGAATTAGTGCTAACTCATGCTTACAAATATGTAAAGTTGTATGTATATTGTGTAAATAATAACATTATTAATAAAATAATTGTTCAGAGTATCAATAGAAGCTATACAGAAGTTATCTCAAGAATAAATTGATGAATTACATAAATCTTGACAATATTTTAAGTAAAATTAGTTATTATCATTAGGTACCAAACTTGATTGTATTTATTTGTATTATTATAGTGTTTGGTTGGTTGGGTTACGTATTTGATTTTTTTTTTTTTTTTGTACATTTATTTTACAGTAAAAGTATTGGATATTTTGATATTAAAATTATTATTTTATTTTAAAAACTAATGAAAAAAATATTTTTATTTGCAGGATGTATTCATTAAAGTCATTTGTAATTGTAGCGCTAATTTGCACGTCTTTAACCGTATCTAGCCAAAATGCTGACAGTCAACAAGCCCGGTTATTAGTATCCAAACAAGTTCTTAACAAATTACTAGTTCAAGACTCTGACATCTTAGTTAAAGTATGAATACATAAAACATTTTTGACTTTTGTACAGTTATAAATTCCAATTTATTTGAATATAGTATACCATTTACAATGTGGGAAGTGTGCCGGCGACAAATGTTGTACTACAGGATTCAGGATTCCCCGATGAAGCATTTGCCACAGTCAAAGGAAATTTGAATATTCGTTTTAACAGAATTCCATCTGGCGCAAATGTTACTCATGCTGTTGTCATCAAACCTCTTACGTATGGGCGATTCAACTTTACAGCTGCGGTTGTACAATACAAATCATCAGAAGGGGCTGAAGAGCCACAATTTGCAATAAGCAGTGAACCCGGTGAAGGATACATCATCAGTTATGCTGAATACGACAAGAAATTCTCCCCTCATTTGGTAAATAATATACTATACCTATTAGGATGTTCATTTTTTTTGTCTAGTTAAAAATATGAGTATTTATAAGTAAGAATCAAGTTCAAAACTATAGTTTATTAAAACAATTATAATTTATTTATTATTGTATAATATTATCTTTCTTCGAGATATTAAGATTTAAAAAATATAACTGTTAGATTTCAAATAAGATTAAATTTGAAAGATATTTTTTTTAACTGTATCATATTAATATGAATAACAATTTAGTTTAAATATTACTAGTATAATAATATGCTATTGTATTCTATAATTAGTATTTGTTTTTATTGTTTCAGCTTGATTGGTTTGTATTTGCAATAATGACTCTGCCAGCTGTGGTAGGACCATTCATGTTGTGGTGGGTTAGCAAGAGCAAGTATGAATTAATATTGAAACAAAAACGTGAAAAAGTGTCTAAAGATTAAAGTTAATAAAATAAGAACCTTTGTACAATTAACATTAAGGATTCTTTAGCTTAATTGTATTTAAATATTTTTTTTTATATGTATCTACTTATAAAAATACCTTGATCATTTCCTATAGCTAATTGGAAATTTATATTTTCGTTAAAGCTATTCTAAAATCCACTTTACAGTTTTAGTAAACAAAACAAATTTATCAACTTTTCATATTGAAAATACACGATCTCGTATCTTTTTTTCATTAAGTAATATCAATATCTGTATTATATATTGCAAAAAATGTAATATACTTAAAAAGCCCCATTTTTATTTTTTAGCAGGTAGGTACACTTTTTATGTTGATTGAATAACGATTTTGTTCTAAATTTATTTATAAATAATATTAATTTGTTTGATATTAAAATATTCTTTTTGTACTAATTAAAAATAGGTGTCATTGGATGGCTACATTTAATATACAAATAACCTTTGTGCTGTGTTCGTTTAAATTTATCTTTGGAATAATATTAAATTTAGATTTTGTTGAAATTTTACAATAAAATATAGTCTTTTTTTTAACTGGAGATTTATAAAATACTCTACTTTTTATTCTTTATTGATTATTAGATTCACTTTATCTCTCGGGAAAATTCATACATTTATTACACCATAAACTTTTTATCATGTGATAGTAAGTAGTGGTTTCAGAGAAAGGCCAAGTGAAGGTAGTTCTTTTGATCTCGTATAACTTAGATGATAATTTAACCCATTTGTTTTCCCATTGGTCATGTATGTCTTTGGCTATGATTCTTTTGACACGAAACATTATACCAGAAATAGTAGTAACTACTGGTACAAACTACAATGTTTCGCCTTTTTGCTGTTTAAGAAGTCCGACATATGAGAGCATTCGGTATAGTGGGGTACTGCGGTAGGGATGAGCTTTCGGATAGGGTAATCGTATAGGTAAGTAAGGCAGGTTAGGTGGAGTTTTGCAAACAATTTAACTCATTATTATACTATTATAGCAGTGTTTTGGACTGAATAATATTTCTGTAACTAGATAGGCACGACTACAATATTAAAATGTTAGAAAACGCGAACAGCACCTGCAATGATGGTATTGACAGTTTTCAAATAGTATATTAGTGTATATTTTACAGTGTACACGCAAACATCTCGTTGAAAAAAACGCGCGACGTCTGACATAATATGGAATTATAATATTATATTGTACTAGGTTGTCGGTAACCATCAGTGCACGCTTCGACACGACTTTTCTGTTTTACCAGTAACTCACTATTATTACTAGCTATAGTGATATACTGATATTACTTATTACTTATTATAGGTACTATTTAAATCGTATCTACAAAATTTAATATAACGCGGCGTTGTGGATATGCAACCACGAGTGCTTATACCATTTTCCCGACGACCGACCTTTATTATACTATATTATGATCAACCAAGCTCAAGTGTAGCCAAGTAGGACTAAAACTCAAGCCCGATTTATAAATAAATTCGAATTTTGGCACCGTGGACGCCGCATCCCTCTTTTCGAAATCTACCGATGCCTTAACGACACACCGAGTCGGAAGAGCAGCATTTTTAAACACATCTAAATGTTTAACAATTTTAAACTGTTATTTTTTTTTCAATTCGTTGATTGGTTTATTAATGTAATATTTCTCGAGTCTTCTCTATCCATAGAAACTTCCTTCAATTCTCTATATTTATTTATTTGGGTAAACGCCCATCCGGGTTTACGTAGGTACACTATGTAGTATCAATATATTTTATACAATTAGTGCACTCGCTGTAACGTAATATGTAAGTAGGTTGTATGTATCATAATACAAAACAAAGAATTACAAAGCAGTACATTATACTGCTTAAATAACAAAATAATAGAATTAGAACTTACAATATAAAATGTATTATAAGATATTATAATATTAGTACCTAATGTACCTACATCAAATGGGTGAAAAACACGGATTGGAAGGATACCTACAATTCCAAATTCTCCAATATTAAACAAATCAAAATTCATTATCAATAGAATTATTGTAACCATAGGATATATGGATGAAATTGAATATGAAACATAGGACAATATATGACAAGATATCACACCATTTACCGATTTCGATAAGAAACATACATTAGCATATTATACAGCCGCTACCTTCGTCTACTGACAAGATAATCTAAACTAAGAGAACCCTGAATTGAACTATTGAAGAAAGAGATATTAAATCGGTAAGGTAAACATTAGAATGCATATTATGTATCTTATATTATGCGATTAAACGTAAAAATCTTCTTTAAAATTCGCCCAAGCGATTCCTGCACCAGCCTTATTTGTGAGGAGTTCCAAATGTCTGAAACGTACTCCAATATTGGTTTAACTAAGGAAGTATACAACATTTTAAGACACAATTTTAAGATCCGTTACCAATATCCAACATAATTTTCTTCATATAAGTGTATATTACTGCCACGGTCTTCCTCTTTCCGATTTTCCTTCAATAATAGAAGTTGCCCATATAATATTCCTTATAAGAAGTCCTATCCACTTTTTTCTTCTCGCCATGATTGACGTACAGATTGACTTTTTTTTCTATCCTAAATGATTTTATTCATTTGACACTCGATCGGTCCAGAAGATTTTGAAAGCTCGTAAAACCATTTACCTCCTACTGATAATACCTACTATTAAAATATTATAATTTGGTTTACGGAATGTAAAATTAAAATATTATATTGATTTATTTATTCTTCAAGAAGATAATGGGCCCCACTGAATATGTTCGTGTGGGGGGGGGGGGCATATTATGTCGTCATTGCAGCAAAAGTACAAAATTGTGTAATCCCCGTGTACACTCGTCGTCGTCTACGCACACTCTCTGCAACCCCGCTCCGTATTCGTACGATTTTATTTTTTTTAAGAGTAGTATTCACTTTTTTTCTCTAAGGCAGCTCACTGTACATGTTCAGTAGGTAGTACCTATGCTGTTGTGTTTTTACTTTTTTCCCTCTATAAATCGTTACGGAGATTATTATTTAAATAGAGTATAATACTAGTAAACAACTAACATGTTTATTATATGATCTCTAATCAGTATAATATTATACTTTAGTACTTAACTGATTATTGAAGTGGGAACGTAAATTAACAATTATATTATGTCACAGTGATCTTCGAAGTGCGATGACTTTGCGGTGGCCTTAAGCCGAGGATCCAAGCCGATTTGGCTTGTAGCTCTGATTATGGTATTTTAAATATTTTACTATTTCAGAATGTACTATTTAATTACTGTTGTAGTCTGTAGACTACGTTCACTGTCCATACGTTTAAATAATGCATTAATCATATTAGGTATATTATATCGACTCAATATCAAATGTTTGTAAATATTTTATTTACACACTGGTAACAGTTATTACATATATATGCATACATACACACAGTAATAATATATTATATTATATTATATACATATAGCCACATAGGGTGGGTTACCGTTATTTGCTCTTTTTTCACATAGGTACGTATAATATATTATTATAGACTTGTATAGTTAGTGTTGAAAAACGAGAAATCGCGGCCAACCTGTATAATATGTAAAAATGAGAAATTAATAATAATTATTGGTTAAACGATCGAAACATTACATAAAACTCAGAATAAAATTATAGGTATAGGTACAAAACGTAATGATATAGTAAATATAGTAATAATAATAACACCGTCCGTTGAAATGAGAATCTCGATGAATATTCTTCCTGAAATCATAAAAAAAAAAACACCGTGTAGATACCAACAAATAGTTATAGATCTTTTGAAAGATGACAAGTGACTACGTATGCTTACTTTTCAAGGACTTCGCATCGACTTGACCGATTCCCGAGATCTTTTCGGAACCCTCCTACCGATGTGCAAAGCCATTTCTCCCAGTTTGATCTCTTTGAACACAGCTATGGCTTCGCGATGACTTAACCCGTGCAACGGCTTGTTATTGACGGCCAGGATTTCGTCACCTGAAACATATAGGTAATATATTATCAAAAACCCTATTGTCATTTTAATAAGTAATAAATAATAATGCATAATATAATATTGTAGTGTTTGTGCGTTTGTGTTTAAGACTGAATATTGTCTGGCCTACACTCTGCCAAGTGCCAACAGCCAGACCAGTGAATTTGAATTGACTTGAAACTAATTTTTTGAAAGATTCGCAACATCTTTCCAAAAACACTTCTATTATGAGTGTTTGTATATTACGATCGATTTGGTATCTCATTAAACATCGGAGCGCAAGACGTTTGAACTTTTGAAGTGTTTACATAAATTATGGGTAGTAAATTCGGTTTCGTTTGTTTAATCGAAACATACATCGACAAATGTCTATGTACCTACTCACACGGTATTAGCTGGTATAAGGTAAATAGGTAAACTTTCAAAATTTACATTTTTATGTATACTTAATTACCACGAATAAAAGATGGAATAAATCTACAGGTAGGCACCAATACACGATTTTTATAAGACTAATTTAAAAAAAAATTAATGTAGCATGCTAATCGATATTTTTCCTCTGTACAACGAAAACCTGTGAATCATAAACCTACCTTCTTGTCAATAAGTAATCGTGACAACGAAAACCTTACGAAAAATAGGTCAGGAACATAAAAAAATATTGTTTCCAGCTCAAAAACATATTTGTCTATAAATATCTAGTAGAATGCTGCCTACGTTTTGTTAGAAATGTATTTAATACAATATTTTGTTTTTATTGTTGATTTGCTTTTCTCTGGCCATAAACAACGCCTTACGAAAATCGGTATTGGACAAAAATAATCGTATTTATGTTAAAAAAAAATCGAAAAATGTCTGCGAGATTCCGATGTTTGAAACTATTATATAATACATTGTTGCAGTTAAAACGGGTGAGCGGGGATTCAAAAAACGATCACGTTTTCGGGTATTTTCTTTCCAGTTTGTGTCGGAAACACGGTCTCGAAAGATTGACCCAAAATCGGATCAGCCCAAACCCTTCGTCGAAATCGCAACCCCATCACGACCGATTTATCCCGCTTCGGTCCCACTATATACCTAAATAATATAGTAATATACTATTGTTGCATGATAATGTGCATTGCACGACGACGGTTCGGTTGCATAACTGCAGTTTACCGGGCGTACTTAATGCGCGAATTGTGAGCACACGGTTTCGACATTATAATCGTTATTATTACTATTATACATTATTATCATCATCGTGCCCGCGCACGGGTAGTTAATTTAACGAGTGTGGATTAGACCGATCGTATTACGAATAATGTCCGGTAACGGGACCGCCGCCGCCGACGAATTACACGACCGACCGAGTGCGTACTGTACACCTATATAATATAGTAATAATATAATAACATATTATAATATCGCAGTAATTCATCGTGCCTCCCAATTTGTCCTATAAATTTTGTGATCGCCAGTCAGCAGTAGCGGTTCGTGCGTTTTAATTAATATCGCGCGCTCTACACCTACATATTATTATTATTATTATTATTATTATTGTAATTACTAATTATTCATTACAGAGTACGGTATATATACATAATATGTTGATTGGGGCGTACACGGTCGTACGTTTTACCATTATTATTTATTATTATACGACGTAGGTATATTATCATGTGTGAGCATCCGGTTTTAATCGGTCATGATCGGAAGTAAATCGCCGCGACGACGAACGACGATTTAACCTACAGATTTGCATGACCGCATGCATCCCTGCCGGATGCGGATACGGTCGGGTGAAAAATAAAAACTACCCTCTAATTCGTCGTATTTTCCATTTTTCCATTACTTGCGCGCGTGTTTCTCTCGGCGTGTGTAATCGAAAATAATTATCATATAATATGCCGGCGGAGAGGATGTTATAATATAGGTACAACATTATTATATAATACCTACTATATGGTCTGTTATAAGCGGAAAAACATTTTGTCGGTATATACTATATTATTACCGCCACCGCGTGCGTTATTTAAGTATATTTTTTTCACGTCTTCGTTTAACCGATTCGTGGAAAGAAAAGTCGAGAATAATAAACGAGTCGAGGGAGCTGCAGTTATTGGACTTCAGACGACGATATAACGTGCGAGATATACGCCCGTCGTAAAGTGTTAAAATAATAATAATATAATATAATATGCTCGTACTACACGGCAATATAATGATATTATGTAATCGTCGTAGTTTAATGTTCAACAGCTTCGACGGGTGTGAGCTTCGGCATTTGAACGGGTAACAACTCCGTTTGACTTTTTCGGTTTCGGGTGAGCTCGCTACGACGATTTATCGTTTTCAAAAGTCACGTTTTCATCATAATTTATAATATGACGTATATCATAAACACCCCGGGTATACTGAAGTCTGTATACAGCCTGAAAGTTGATAATCGTTGCTCGTCGAGCTCTATAATATTATTTAACGGGGACCGATGAGTGTGGATCGGGGGTTGGTGGCGACGCTAAGGCCATCCAGTGTAGACTATATTATATGATAATATATTAAAGTCTCCAAAAAATAAAAGTAATAAACGTATTTATTTTTTCTAAATCGCGAACATGGCGAATACTCAACTATTCTCTTCAGAAATCACATATGATAAAGGTATTGTATTTCCGGGGAAACAGAACACGAGCTCTGTCTACACCTATATAAATATATAATTATAATATAATACGCGATATGACATATATTATTTTTTATTTTAAACAGGGTGCCTCCCCCCCTCGTTTATTCATTTTAAACCAACAGGCGGGAAAACACTGCCGACTCCTCCGTTTATAATAATAATAATATGTAGGTACATTGTACAGGTATTTATATGATAATAATAATAATATCATGTGTTATGACGTTTACTATAACTCTGCACACAATCCTATCACGAACTCTCGTACTCGTACCTATACAATATTATTATAATTACGAGGAAAAAAAACGCGCGCGTGTGACCGTATGAATTATTTATGCTCGCATATTGTATTGTTGTGTGTATAATATTATAATATAGATTATACGGTGCTGCGGCGGGCGCGTGTGTGTCCGTTCGTACAACCCATACAATTCGAAATTGTACACACACATATAATACGAATGTAGTACATTAGTACAATACCTGTGGCCCGTCGGCTGTCTGCCCATATAATATTATACTCTGAGCGCGTATTATACCTATGAAATATGCGACGACGGATGACTCATAATGTACGGTTTTCTGGACGTTCCGGACGTGTCAGCCAGCGCTACAAAGGCGCAATGAACTCTGGTCATAATAGTATTTAGGTATTGATAATACATTATTTTACTGTACGATTAATATAGTAGGTACTATTATTGCCGTCTTCGTTAAAGTGATAAAATGTTATGTTATAAACAGGCGCGTTCGTAATATATAATATCATAGTATAATAATGATATGTACCGATGCATTATTTTGGTACTATATAGTCGCTGACCTATTTTATGCGGTGACCTAAAGATTGTAATCTGATCTACTACCTACTTGTCCATACCTTATAATATACACTTAATAGAGGCGTGCTCGTGTGTTTTTAATAAGGGGCAATATTTAGGCAATATGCAATTTCGTTGCCGCCGCCCATGGCATTTTTTAGTTGTCAATGGTGATTAGTCTGAGTGTGATTGTATGCGGGTACTGGGCTATCAAGCACGCACCGTATAAAATGCATAATTGTTTGCTCTAAACACGATAACAGGAAAAATTCTCATGCATCGTGGTCTGATTAGATTAATTTTTTTTTCGTTAGAAAGAAGAGAATTTTCTACAGAGCGCATTGGATTTCGGTTTTTAATTTCGTTGCTTAGAACAAACATAATATATATAATACAATTTTGTGAAAATTGGTCATATTCAAAATCATATTTTATGGTTTAGAAACAAAATGTTGAAAACTCTAGTCCAATGCGCCTATAAGAAGTGTTTCCTTTAAAAAAAATATCGAAATCGGATCACTCTACGAGGAGTGAGAGTTTTTCCTGTAAGGCATGTTTTTGAGCAAACAAAAAAAAACAGATCACGTGCAGGCCCCTTAATACATGTATCATGTATGTAATATAAACTTATACATAGTCGGTACAATGCATCAACACCCTTGTCGCATTTATTATAGTATCGTCTCTCCGGTAATTTCGATTTACCCACCATCAACTGTTTGTTTTGATGCCACATCGGTATTATTTTATTTTATTAAATTCAAAGGGATTTCTAGTTTAGTCTCTGATAGTCCCCAGTGGTTTTATAGCTCAAGTGGCTCAACACTGTAGTTTTTATATGGTTTACCGTAATGTTCATCGATATTGGTTTAATATTATGTTTTTTTTCCAACGGTCACTGCAACCCTTAGTATTCTATCAACCTTTAACAATTCAAATTTAATATATTAGTATATAGCAATATAATATTTCTGTCTCGTTTTCAACACATTTCTCCTCTTCAAACCATTCACGTTATTGTATACGTGATTAAGGGATCTATAACTTTGGTATAATACCAACACAACTAACCCATAAATTCCTATGCCTTGGTTTGGTAAACAAAACATAATATATATTTTATTGTTTATATAGCTCAAGGGCGGTGGTTCACCAATAAATCCTCACTCCTCTTTTATCCTTTAAAAATGAATTCTTTCAAATCTTTACTTTTATAATTCTTATGTATACTTAAAGACAATATTTTCAGATACTTAGATTTTTCATATCGTTTTAGGAGTGACCTTTGGTGATACAAACTTTTTTTCAACGAGAACCACCTTTTTTCCTGTAAAATTTTGAGTAGGTATAGTAATAGTCCTTATAAGTTATTATAATTGTTCAGCTGCTGCGTCATAAAATATAATATGTAATATTTAGTTTAGTACTATAAAATGTTAAAAGGTATATATTACTATAAGTTATTAAAAGTTTCAAACATCAAAGCTTCCGGATCTTATTTAAACTAATTATCATGGACTATTATCCTTAGGGCAAAGCTTAATAACTTAGAAACTACACTCGTTTGAATATTGATTTAAATATAGGTTGATATTTTAATTAATATGGTCTGCTTAACAATAAGCTTTTGAAGTGATTGGTTCTTTAAAAAAAAATTGTATCACCATAGGACACTCCTAAAGACCTCAACTGCTTAAAAATCCAAGTATTTTAAAATATCGTCTTTAAGTATATATTAAACTATTCCAAAAAGTACAAATCAGAAATTGAATAATATTAAAGCATAACTATTGAAGGTCAACATTTGGGAGAGTATACTGATAAACCACTCTGTATAGGTTATGTATATACATACCCATGATATTCTGAAATTATATAATCCGCTCACAGTGATATGACGTTTCAATAGTTTTGTATATAAATTTCACCGAGCATTATATATATAAATTGTATATTATTATATACACAACACGCAGCCCTTTGCTCTTATTCTATATTATGCATACCTATCGTATTATATAGACATTGTTTATTCATTTATTTATATTATTTGTACTTGTGTTTGCGTGTCGTCATCGACAAAAAGCGTACGGGGAAGACTCGATCAGAGGTACTTATATAATGTATATACAGAGTAGTTGAATTACGGATACAAAAGCCGGGTCTCCGGATGTCCACGAGTTATTTACAATTTAAACTTAGCACGGAATCGTTTTAAAACAGAAATCTAACCATTATAAAGTAACACAAGGCACCAGCTTTAGTTATATAAGTCTGTGTGCCTATTTTGTAATAAAATGTTCAAATTTTATTACCATTTAACGAGATACGGTTTATAGGGTTTTTCGAGCTTGTATCAATATGTCAATCGATCGACTATTCTCCGAACGTTCATAACATTTTGAAATATATATATATTTAATACATATATATTACATGGAGCAACTATGCTGTACTCGCGAAGAGTAATAAGTGTATTGCTATTGAGTAATAAAAATTATTTAATTATGAGATCCGATGAAAAAAAATTACCGGTTTTGTATAATTACTATATAAAACATCGCTGTAATATATATTATGTATACATAGGTGTAATTGGAATAGGTACCCGAGTTTTATATTCGGTGTATCGAATAAAATATATTATATTAATGATATGTCTATGTCTACGAAAATGCTCATTTCCCGATGTATAATAAGATACATTATATTTTTAAAATGCGTTTGAAAAAACGAGGTAATTAAATGTAAACACGTATACTTACGAAAGACGTAGGTACGTGTTTTTTCTTTCAAAAGTACGGAATAATCATAAAAGCTCAAAATCTCGAAAGCGTAGTATAGATACCTACTGTAAAAATAAATAAGCTGAATCAATATAAACCATATATTACGAGTATAATATGATGTAATATTATATGGTGTAATTGAGTTTGACCGAATATCGTACTTGCAGCTTATATTATGCAGAATAAGACAATTTTTATTTTTCGCCGCGGGTATAGTACGAAATGATTACCGAACAAAACAAATATGTGCATTACACACATAAACATATAACACTCGGTGCGTGGCGTTTTATCCTTTTGACAGTTTTATTATACAGTTAATAATTGTTTTATTGTTGGCAGACAGTAATATACTCGTAAAAAACTCAAAAATTGACACTATACATATAGTATACTTACAGTACAATATATATATTGTATATTTGTATAATATGTGTCAGGTAATATTATGAGCATGTGCGTCGTGTGTGCGTGTGCGTATGTTTGCGATTTTATATCAGTCCTTGAATTTGCGATTATATAGGAGCACCGTATAGATATTACCTACATCGAAACTCACGTTATTAGTGCCTACGCCCCGATAATCCTGCGCAAAGCTAATGATATGGACTAAGAATTCTGATGAATTATCGTGAAAATAAAACTTTAGATAAAGTCCCATGCTGAAAACGATATTCGCTTTGATAACTATTCGTAGGTAGGCGGATTGTATAGGTTGTGGTAGGTATAATATGTATAATAGCAATATCGCACGTCATACATTTATTTGCTATATTATAATCCTGAGGTGGGTTTGACGGCAAAGTTTTGAGAGCGCCTAGCCCATATCTTCGAGGTTGGTGGATGATGTGTACAGAAGTAGCTCACACGGGTATATCAGCTATATCTCTATATATTGCTTACCTTGACCGCACCGAACTATCTATATATTTATATATGATCTGATATAATATTATATTATTTATATATATGAAGGTAATAATTGGAGATGGGTTTTCCTTTTCCTTTATCGAGTGCTCGTTCTTACATCAATATTATAATTTATACTTTTCAAAGAGTCCAACACACACACACACACACACGTACGAGTTATAGAAGTACAAATAGTCTGTTGCATCAGCAAAAACAGATGCGAGAAGTGTTCCACAAATACATATCGTAAAACCCTTTTCAATCACCGTTTGAAAGTATACGATATCAGTGTCGTCATTTGGTGGTGGTGCTAATTTAGATATCTTGACCGATCGTTGGTGTTACTGGCTTAACTCACTGTGATTTTGATTATTTTTTAAGTTTCATGTGAATTTTTTTTTTCATATTTAAATAATTTTCTTTTACAGATTAATAGGTAGAGTATATAGAGTATACTAGAATAGTACACTAATAAAGTAATAATAGTCTGTAATTTTTTTAAGGGACTGTTACGATTTTTCCCTTTTGAAATGACGCCACTCCTAACACAATACATATATAATGATTCTACATAACAACTGCAATGTTGTTCGATACACCTCTGGCGTATCGTGAATAGTATAATATTATAATATTATATGATTTTACCTTCTTTCAACGTCTCCTTATCGGCGGCTTGTCCGTTCGGAAATATGGTTTTCACGTAAATGCCCATCGTACCTTTTGGCGAGTCCGTGCCGCCTACGATGCTGAATCCCAAGCACTTGTGGCCCGGGCCTTTGTGGAACTTGACCGTCATTATCGTGAAACACGCATCCTTGCCGCCACCCCGCGGCAACGTGTAGAAACAATTGCCGTCGTTTTTTCCGCCCTGTGGACACGATACACGTTATTAATGACGTCCACGTACAATATATTATTATACAATTGTCTCGCATGTTATTATTATTATTATACTATTATATTATCATTTTCAAACAACCATATCGCATTGTATTAATTCATAACGAATAATACATAAGCGACGTGCGACGGTTTTCGTCGCCGGAAACGGAAATCGTGTCGTAGGTATACAGCAGTGTAGGTATAATATATATTATAACACACCACGGGCACTATAGGCTGCAGTCAGTCGTACTATTACGTCGACAATCTCATATTATGAGATGTATTATAGAGGCGTTGAAAAGTGTTTTAAATCGATTCAATATAGGTAGAAAATATGGAGTAATGGATTACGCGAACGAAACCGAGGACGCGAGGACCGCGAAGGTTATAATATATACTCGCGAATCCAGTGGGTGTATATTTATTATTATTGTTGTTATTACTGTCACGCACTCATACATATATATATTATATATATAGTAATGCTAACCTAATTATTTGTCGAATTCAAATGTGTCTTACACCTTATATGTCGCACGCGCTGTACCTATGTACACATTATATAATGCTCTCAATGCTGCAGCCTGTCAGCATTGAGCATAATATTATAAATTGTATGTGTGACTGCAGCTCGCATATAGGGACGAGTGAGTAATTAAATTTTTTTTTTCTACGGAGGATAAGTTATGCTAGGTGAATATAATAAATAATATATTGTCACTATTTATTTACTTATTTATTAATTATTATTATTATAGTGTATATTATACAATATATTATGTCCACAAAAATTAATATTATTGTATTACTGTTTACCCGATATCGCACTCCAATATAAAATAATATATTATATATTTCTTTATACGAATGATACGAATAAACGACCGAACCTGCGGGTTTGTACTCTTCGAGTGAAAATTATTCATGATATATTATACCTGTGAGGAGCAATGAATATTAAATTTGTGTCTACAGTGAAGTGTTAATCGGAAATTGTTTGTACTTTTACGTGGATCGATGAATTATGTTTAAACCGATTATATACATATACTGATATACTTGTGAAGTATAATGTATAAATACACAAATTATCATATAAAGCGGAGACGATTATCATAATAATAATTATCCGAAATTATCGTATACTATAATATTATAGCGAATAAATACAAAACTCAACTATATACCTACTCTTTTAAAAATTCTAAAGCGCAAAAACATATTATTGTTTTTATTTATTTATTTTTCTATGTAAAAGATTATATTCCATATTAAGAGTATTGCAATTTGCGATTATGCAACGAGCATGTAAAATAAATCAAGATTCAAATCCTATAGCAATATTTAGGTATTTTACCAATAAATATTAAACATAAAATCAGTTTTTTTAATCAAATGTTACCATCCGTCAAAAGGTGAATATATTCACAATAAAGTATACACAGTTTATTTTTTTTAATTTTCAAATGTAAATTGGTACCTATACAACATAAATATATTTTACGTACATTTTGGGTCATGCAGTACAGTAATTAATCAAGCACACAAAAGATAATACATATTATAACTGTTAAAATTTGTTGTCTGTTTGAAATTTCTACAAGGATTCATACTTGACAATTAGTATAATTTGACTATGTTTTTTTTTTTTTTTAATTATTGTTGTTCATTTCAAATCATCTTTAGACAGCGCCTGTTAAAAAATATTAGTGGTAATAATATTTTTTTACAGTGTGATTAGAAAATATTAATATTTAAATATAACTTTTACATTCAAAAAATAAATAGACTACATGAAAAATGAAGTCTTATGTAATAGATATAATCATAATATCATAATTTGTTTGGATTTTATCGATATTATCTGAATTGGCAACTAATAAATTTAATATCAATAAATATTTTAATTAGCATACAGCAATGTTGTATATGAGAATGTTACAGAATATAATGGTAAAAATCGATTATTATTGGAATAAAGATAACACCTGGTACGAGAATAATAACAATGCATTTATATTTTCATGCCACGTTTCTATGGGTAACGATTTAGATCACACATTGTAACATTGACATCACGATTTGTCATCTAACAAATATATAATAATATGAATATATTTATCATAACTATTCATAACCAATGAATATCAATAATCTAACAAAACGTAAGAAAATAACCACAAGACAACGTGACTTGTATATTATATTTTATTTTTGTTCCAATATATTGAAATGCAATATTATCAGTGGTTGAATTGGGGGGGGACGCGGGGGGACGGAGTCCCACTTCTATTTTAAAAATATTTTAGCGTACCCCTTCTAATTTCTTTTAATGGGACGCTGGGGACGGGAATCATATTAAAAATTGTACTAAATTAATGGAAATATTTTTATTTTAGATTCTGAATGAAACGATGAATGTATTAATTTTACAATGATGTGTGTTTTTTTTTTTTTTTATTTATTTTTTTTTTTTTTGTGTCTGTGTACACGATAAGTAGTCGAAATAATGCTTCGATTTTCAACTTCAGTATCTTGTTCGATTGGAAAGTGAATATCGTTGGTGCATTGGGGAGGTTAAAATTTAAATTTCCAGTAGTTTTCAAAAGCGCTGGGAAAAACAAAAGAAAAATTAAGGAAAAACGGGAATTTTTACACAAAATCTGTTTTCGAGAAAATCGATTTTGGTTTTTGGTGTAACTTTAGAACAAATGACCGTAGATACATGAAATTTTCAGTGGTTGTTTATATTTGCATTTTCTATACACGATACCATTTTCAAAATATTTTGATTTATTTTGAACTGTTTAGGGACATTTTCAGTTTCCAATTTTATTAGTTTTTTTTTTTTATGAATATCAATAAAAATTTATTTGTTGAGTAAAAATACTTGAAAATTTAATACAAGGCTCCTACTATATTGTTACAATGGCATTTGAAAAATATTAAAAATCGTTAGTCACAGTTTTTTTTTTAAGCATTTAAAGTTCAAAAAATGACAAAATATGGAAAAATCACAACAATTTGCAAATTATTTCGAGTTAGAAATTCATAAAAATTTTTCTTTTTAAATCTAAGATATGAAAATGTAATACAAGATTCCTTATAAGATTTCCTACATTTATCAAAAAAAAAAATTCTATAAGAAAGTCAAATTAAATTTTTATGAGCGTTTGAAATTCAAATTTTTACAACATTGGATATTCACTCGATTTCTCATGTGGCGATTTCCTTATTTTGTTGTAATTCAAAAACGAATTACTGTAGATACATGAAAATTTCACTGAATTTCACTTTATATTAGCATTTCCTATACACCATACAATTTTGAAAATATTTTGACTCTTTTTGAGTCGTTTACGGACCTTTTTAGTTTTCAATTTTTTTAGTTTTTTTTTTCTATAAATATCAATAAAGTTTTATCTGTTGGGCCAAAAAGTGTAAAAAATTAATACAATGCTCCTGATATATTGTTACAATAGCAATTGAAAAATATTAAAAATACATAGGCACAATTTTTTTCTATAAGCATTTAAAGATCGCATTTTGACTAAATTTATCAAAATCTCGAAAATTATCAATCATCGTAATTAATAAATTATAAAATGTTCAGTTTTTATAGCTAAGGATTGAAAATTTAAAACAAGATTCCACGTAAGTAGTTAATTCTGTTACCAAAAAATCTAAAAAATACACAAGCACAGTTTATTTTTATGGTCATTTTAAGTTCAAATTTGGGACGAAATTACATATTAAAAAACCTAGCATACCTATTTTAGTTATTTTGTTGTGAGTGTATAATACTATTCGTGGGTACTTGAAACTTCTTAAGTACACTATATTATATATCTATGATAGTATCAGGGTTAGGTTAGGTTTATTGGTGTATGGTGTAAAATGTCATTGTAGCGGGAGGGGGACATATGCTACCACTTAACAGTAAGACATTTAAATGTTCGGGGACGCACATATCTTTTATACTTTTGCATCCCCCTTCTATTTTTTTTCCAATTCAAGCACTGAATATTATAATACCTATAGAACTAAATATTTAAATATAATTATATACAATTTAGATACAATATGCATATCAAATGTTATCTGAATAAATGATGACAATGTTAGCAATGTTATCCTCAAAGTTTTTATAGATATTGTACTTAATATTTAAGAGAATATTATTATTAGTCATTATTATATGTTTTTAATTCATAAACTATAAGTGGTAATTTATCATGATGTATAATGCGTATAATATATATATATTGTACAACTACAATTTGTAATAATAACTTGTTTGTTTTAAGGATTGTTAGGATCTTCATTTATTTCGAACATAAATCCAAATCTATTATAATCAATGCGCTTTTGATTTGTTGGCTTTTCTTAAAGTTTTTTGAACTTTTAAAAAAAGACTACGAAGAAAAAATTGATTGAACTGAAAACACTTGTGCAGCCTATATAATATATTAAATATAGATAGTATAATATACTATTATTTATTATTATTAAAGTTTTTTAAAAAACATTTTTTAGAAATTTACAATCTTTATACTTATAATAATCTTACACAATAATATTATACTAATGTGATTTATTTATTTGTATGGCATGCGTAGACAAGTGGAGAAAAACCGTCAATTGACAAAACTCTAAAGTAAGTTTATATGTATAAATAAAGTGAACTATAGTCGACTTTCTTGATAATATTACACTCTAGTGTTCAGATTTTCCACAGCACTCGAAACATTTTCTTTTCAAAGTTATTGAAGGTTTTAATTTTTTCTTTTTTTTCGATTTACTCTGGGCCGATTAACAGAGTAATGAGTGGTAAATTTAAGATCAGATAAATGGTTATTATTTTAATTTAATTTTGTTCTAAGAAACGATTAAAATATTTTTCTTAGGTACTTCTTACTGTATAATTATTAATTAGATACTATTAAAAATAAGTATTGTCTTAACATTTCAACATAGATAAATGGTTTTAAATTTATAGAGTTCCTAACATTATAAAATACGTACTGAGTCCTAAGCGTGTTCGAATGTAATATTTCAATTATTAATTATTAAAACGGTTGCTATTGCATTGAACAAGTATATTATAGACGTATTTGAAGGGGACACTATAGACGTCTTAATTGTCCATTAATTATCCTTAAAAAAATCGCACCAAAATCGATGAAATAGGTAGTAAGCTTATTTACCCTCCAGGCAATTTGTGTTGGTATTCTTAATAGTTGATTAAATTTTTTTTTTTATTGAAATAAACCTATAAAAGAATAAATTAGAATTGATGACTGTTGTTGGCACATTGAAATAATGTAGGTAATGGGCATTCATTTTATATTTATGACACATCATTTATTTATTTGAAATTAAGAACCATCGATTATCTTAAATACCCATATAGCTACTCTAAACGAATATTCGACTTATTAAATAATAATATTCGCTGATAAAATCAAGTGTTTCTGTTGCTTAATATTATAATAATAAACAACTATATATGTAGGTACTGATCGCGATATTTCAGAAAGTTTTACACTCTGAGCTCGTAAATTATTTGTAAATAAACATCAACAAATCGTAAAACTAACAATATTATAATAATTATGTTATCGTTGGAAGTATATATTATTGTCGTAAAGGATATATTATATCGTGATAAATTTTCAATAAACTTATACATATATTATTATAATCGTTTAAATCGAGTAACCCAACAAAACTGTGTACAAAAGTCCTTGAACTGTGTAGTGTGTACCGTATACGCACAAGCGAGCACAAAGTATTGTAACAATACAAAAACAAAACAAATGTATATACCTACGAGCACCTATAAATTATAAAATCAGTTCGCGACCGCATCCGTCGTCACATATTATAACATAGTCGCCTTGTCTCACGTTATATGTTGTTTATATACTGCCGGGAAGACGACTGCCTATATAATATGGACGAGGTTTCGTGTGAATTTCACGTCACGTGTAAAAATATAATATATTGTGTCGCGTTTATTTGGTTCGCGCGGAAAGACAAAAACACCTTATTCGTCTAATTGTGTGAGAGTATAAACCGCGAGCGAATTTGCTGTATCGTAAAAAGGACTTTAAAACGTAAAGCCGAGCATAGGTATAAATATATATAGTGATAGTACCTACTCTATAATATACGTAGGTATATGTGCGTATGGGTGCGATATAATATAATTGTATATATTAACGGTACGTTTTCCTGGCTATAGATCGTCCTGGTATGCTGTATATAATAACACGTGTGTGGGAGTGTTTGTGTGTAGTGTGTGAGGTAAGTAATGGGGACGTATAAAATTGTACTAAAAGTTTATATTATTGTACGCAGCGTTCCCTCGATCGATTGACGGGGACAAGTCAAAAGTGCGGACGGACGTGTTTAAGGCGACCAGATCAATAACATAATAATATAATCTTTTAGAATTTCCGCAGTAGATTTCCCCTTCCTTTTACAGTTAAAAGAAAAATAGAAACTGCGCAGATTATTCAAGTGTTAATAATCGTGTAAAACGTATTTAATAATATAATAAGTGTACAAGAGCCCCAAACAACTGTTGTTATAATATGTGATGACTTTTATACAGACCATGAGAAGGACTAAGGATATCTCCAAAAATCAAAATGGTCTAACCAATAAAATGCGGTGTTTTGAAGAGTTTATAGGGATATAATATAATATTATTATAGAGACTTATAAATTTCAGTAGGTATGCGCAGAACGGTTTTCAAAGGATGAGCTGACAGACGACCTTTCGGAGAACAAAAATCTTACCTGCAGATTGTCGAGATGACAATGGCCCGCCGGGACGACGCCACTGCCGCCACCACCACCGCCGCCGGAACCGGGGACATTGGCGCCGGCTGGTGACGCGGTCCTCCCGTTGAACGTGCGATACGGGTTCCTGCCACTGACCCTTGTCGAACCGTTCCTTTCCAGCCTGTCGGCCTCCTGCGTCCGTCTTCGATGGCGTGCTCGTTGCTCGTCCCACTGCGACGATTCCGGTATGACCGGAAGGTCAGCGACGGTTCTCTCCGAAGGTGGCGGTGGTGGCAGAGGAGGCGGTGGTTTGTGCATCAGTGGCGGTGGCGGTGACGATCGCGGCGGCAACTGTTGTTGCAGGGACGGTAACTGTTGCTGAACGGGCGGTAACTGTTGCTGCAAAGATGGTAACTGTTGCTGCAAAGATGGTAACTGTTGCTGGGGCGGCGGAGTGTAGGCCTGCTGCAGCGAAGATGGACCGCCTAAACGCGGACGACAGGAGCCGTGCCCGGGCGCAGACGTGGACACGGCACCGCCGATCCTGAACGCTTTGGCCGTCAGTGGCGTGTCCAACGCCAGCGAGTCGGCTTGCGACCATCTCCGGCACGATCGCATCTTCGGTTTGTTCTGCAACAGTAGACTGCAATTGTAATAGTCGTCGTCGTCGTCACCGTCACCGTCGTCGTCGTTGTAACCGTCGTCGGTGTCGTCGCCACTGCAACGCGTTGGTAGCCGCGCCGCGTTATTTACGGACCGTCTGACAACGAACGAATGAGGTCTACAGCTGAATCTGGAAACGATCACATGAAAGGTCATAATAGATAAAATTAATAACAATAATTGTTGTTCGACGTTCGTGTGTATCATATAATATAGTCTTCATTGTATAAGTGAAAAATACAATATAACAAAACTTCTGCGTTTGTTTTTTAATATTACCTATTATGACTATTATTAATCGACACGCCGGGGCTACGTGCAGATATTGTGCCAACAAAAAACTGTACACGTGTGAACACCACGACCCAATACCGTTCCGAATAAACAACAAAATAGCGATTTGCAACTATATAGGAAGTTAAAGTTCTCAATATTTTAGAGTCTTTTTACGATTCTAGTAGGTACAAAATGTACATACCAGATTCCTAATAAATATAATCAGGGGATGGTTCTCGAAACGTGTCACACGTGCAAATGACTCGAATATACGCAGTACTTTTTGATATTGAAATTGAAATTTCGTCATTTAAACGACCAAAAAAAGGTGTACAAGTGGGTGTCGCTCTGCTGTGCAGTAGATTTCAAGTGGGTCACTGTAGTCTGTAATGGATGGTGTTAAATTTGAATTCAATGATATAATATCTTTGTATAAGGAATACGATTTTGAGCGAAGACGGTCAGTCAGCCTATGATATTACTATTAAGAAGAGTATTATTACTAAGTATATTTGATGATATTATTGTGAATAAAGTAATATATATGATAACCTATTTACGTGGAACCTTGTTTTACATTTTCAACCCTTAGATACAAAAGTTGAACATGTTGTCAACATTCAAACTTTAAATAATAAAAAAAAAATTTTGCCTATGTATTTTTAATATTTTTAAACTGCTATTGTAACAATATACCAGGAGCCTTAAATTAATTTTTCACGCTTTTTTACCCAACAAATAAAATTTTATTGACAATTATAGAAAATAGTAAAAATGCTAATATATATAATATATAATATATTATATATATTCAATCAAAATGTTATGTATACTTAAACCAATAACCAAAACTCGTAAGAATTTCCGTTTTTTTTTAAATTTTTTTTTGTTTTTCACTACTGGACTAACCTCTCAAAGTACCAACTAGATTCACTTTTCTATCAGAAAAAAAAATGTTGAAGAAAATCTAAGTACTTTTACTGTCCTAAAAGGTGAAAAAAAAATCAACATCATAAAATCAATACATTCATCTCTCCGGTCAGAATCTAAAATGCATCTCAAACTGTATTATGTGATTAACTGAACTAAAAAATGTTCAATATAGCAACACGGATCAAAAAAATTAGCTTCCCGTCATTGTTATTTGTCGATTTCGTCGAACGACGATGTACAAAGGAATGTTCGGTTTGCTGCTAACATATAACATATCAATTTATGTCTTGTTAACAAAACAGGCGTCTGCACACGTGATGTGGGTACTCTGTTTGGCCGACGCCGATAACATCGCATATAATAATATAATACATTATGTAGTTTATTGTATGGGGTAAAATAAAATCGAGGTGATTTTCGTAGAAATAAAAACTATAAAAACTTCTCGACCTTTATTATACCGAAATAATTCCCCATCACTGGAGATTTTCGTACATATTATACACGGGTAATATAAAAGTGAAAACCACGGGGTGTGCGTACGTATGCGATTTGCCGATTTTTACGATATTTATAGGGTGCTTAAAACGGTTATAATAGCCCGTCGATTCGGTATGGCGAATTTAATATATTTTTTTCATAAAATTCAAACAATTATTGTTGTTGTGTTGAAATCGTTGTAATTATTAATATATTATTATCCAATATAATATTAAAAAACGTGTAGAGAGAAAAACAACGTCACGCGTTTAGCAATGGAAATCGGTTTTTTTTTCGATAGGATCATCGTTTCGGGGACACTCGTCTACGGACATTGTAATAATATTGTTGACTTGTTAAAATCGATTTCCTCTATTGTTTTTCGTGGTCAATCGCGACCTTGTACATGAACAATACGTAATTCAATAAGTCATAAACAAATCGCACAACCACATAATATACGTTAGAACGTACTTAGAAACACACACACACACACACACACACACACACACACACACACACACACACACACACACACACACACACACACACACACACACACACACACACACACACACACACACACACACACAATACGTATTAATGTTGAAATGCAAAGAATCCATTGCGGTGCACAATGTTTTCGGACCCAATACAGTCAGTCGGATAGCGCCGTCAACCATGCGGAAATCGGTGGTCGTCCTAATTTAAAACGCATATAACTTTTGAGGAAACCGTATTCGAAATGTGTATTTGATTACAGCCACGTGGGTAACAAAGTCGTAACACAATTCTCTCCGACGAAATGCCTAAGTGTGCAAAGAGATTGATGAGTCAAATTTGAACCACGGCTGCCGAGTGTCGTGAGTTTTGATTATTATGTGCATTGTATATTGATAGCAGTGGCGTGGCGTGGGTATTAAAAAGATGTAAGCAGTGAAATTGTTTTTTCAAAAGTGATTAGAATATACTATATAGGTACTATACCTAAATACCTAATTATAAATTATGTATAAAAAAATGTAATAAAGAGAAAATAAAGAAATTGAAGTATAAATACTTCAAAAGTCTAATAGGCGAATGACAGTGACAGCAGTGTACGTAAAAACGACTACAGTCTACAACGCGTCGGGCTACGTACGGGTCGCTCCTATTGTTTCTCGCGTAAGCAAAATCAAATGTGCTTACAAACGCTAGTTAAATACGTGACCCCCACCATGGCATTATAGACTATTCGAAAACAACAGTTGCGCGTAAGCAGTTTCAGAATGTGTTACACTGTATATCGTATTATGATTATGCAGTTAACATAATACAGAATGGATTAAAAATAGACCTACAATCGATGATTTTCTTAAAATGTTGGTAATCAGTAGACAGCGTACTACACAAATAATTAATAACCAATAACAAAAACCACTACCAGCTATATCTTAAATATTTTATAAATAAACTTAAATTTTTAAAAATCATTTATTATGTCCCTATTAGTCGTGAATCGTGATTGATCAAATTTATTTTTTCTTTCATTTAAAGTGTAAGCAGTGCTTACAGTGCTTACATGCACGCTACGCCCCTAATCGATAGGTACACGTGTAAATAAGAAATGGAAAATATTCATAGTATGATTGTTGTGGCCCGGCTTACCAACAAAACTGTTTTTCTTTCCCCCTAATTATGCTAAAATATGTTATCTGCTATACACGATTCCTAATTTCGTGAGTATTTTTCTCCCGTCTCGTTTGTATATACGATTACACGTGCATTATTATCATATTATATAGTATTATGATTATTATTATTCATTAACAAGAAAAGAATACACAATAGAAAAAAACCGCGTGTTGATTAAAAAAAAAAAATTAAATAAATAAAGTACACACGAGTGGAATAAAATTGCTGACATTTATATTTTTTTCCCTCGACCCACGTAGGATTTAATATTGTGTAGCCCACAATTTTTTTTGTATTAATAAAATATTATGTACGATAAGATTACTACAATATCGGATACTCACACTCGTTTGGTAATTAGTCACTAATTACTAATAATTATCATAGCGTTTATTCGTACGTTGGTTTAAATGTATTTATGACGTGTCTCTCTCGCTACGTCCATATCTGAAGCCATAGCTTTTCCCACAGTATTATTATTATCTCAGTCGTAATCTTCTGATTAAGATAAAGTCAAAATTTCCCAGGGGGGAAAATCAAACTGAGACCATAGTAGTGCGCTGCGTGTAACGACAAACCGTTATTTATTACCATTTTTTTTTGCACTCTTTTGTGTGTGATTGCGCATATATACATTGTACCGATTCGATCAATTCGTATAGAATTTATTTTTGACTTTTATTGCGAAAGACTGCGCACCTTTACATGTCCTATTCATAATTCATCGTGATGCTTTTTGATGCTTGGCATTTCTCCTCGAGGTTCCTACATTACGGTGGTATAGTAGGAGGGTTGACTGCAGGGTGCGAGTGAGAGGGGGAGAGAAATAGAGAGGTGGTGAGAAAGCGAAAGGAGATGACATAGTATATAATATTATATATATGTGTATTATAGTAGTTCTAGAGATATTTATTTAACTTGTTGGTTACCCCAGGTGTTCTCTTTTATCTTTATGATGCTTATGTATTCATATTTTTGAGACCCCATGCAATTACTTAAACAAGTAGAATATTTTGTGCTCGAGTTGTGTAGATTTATAGTCCTGGAAATGTATAGGTACAACGGTATTCGCGTATAATGCGGGTTATTCATATAATCATATCTATCAATACCATAATTTTGTTCTAGACGTTCGTTATAATAATATTATGCACAATAATCACGGGCAGAACTATACTTGGTATATTGTAATTATTTTTTTTTTGTGAAAGTCTGAAATATATTTTTATTTTTTTGGAAACTTACACTCTATAATTATTATAGTTCATAGTTTCATACATTTTTTATTTTGGGAAGGCGGTTCTATTAGATATTTTTGGGAGTTTCTCCTATGATACTATAGCCGCTTACATGTTACACAATCACAGCTTCGGCTACAATTATTAATTTTATCGGCGTGTATATATAACTAAGTTAAACTAACGATTATCGTTCTTAAATAGTATTTTATAGATACAATAATAAAATTGTTGTAATCTACTTTACATACTGGACAGTGGACACATTCATGCTTAATTGTTCTAAGTGTTTTTTAATTTATGTATGAATCATTCGGTGGTTATCATAAACCTGTTTTTCTCGAGTAATACAGCCACTCAAAGTTCACTCACATTGTACAGTCAAACAGTGACTCTTATGCGTCAACAGACAACAATAATTTAGACGAAAACACATATTTTAATGTTGTGATGCTTTGAATAGAAAAAAGAAAAATACGATCAATAAATAGATATCGTTAGATTATTATAATATGTGTACCTAATGGACGAAACAATTTAAACGTTTGTGAAACTAAAACTTGAAACACGTATTATAATTGTATACGATTTCGAAATATAAATATATTAACCCACGATATTTTCGAAAATACCATTTTAAGTTCAAGTATTCAAACCGTTTGGATAAATAAATTTTTTTCTCGAAATATTTACATTAGATTACATAATATTAGGTATAGAATGCGTATTCGAGCTTCATATAATATGGTGCAGGATGCATCCAACGCAGGTTTAAAGTGCCTCAATATATAGTTAAATTACAACACAATAATATGCTGAATGTCTATGCGTCTGGCTTATACGTAATCGGTATACGTTTGTATCAAATATTATATTATCGAGAGAAAATAGAATTATACATAAATATTTTAGCACATATTATATATAATATTATATTGAACAACGAGAGGTGGGTGGGTCGTCCAATAAAATCGGAAATTCAGAACCATAATATTTATATCTGGACCCGTTGTAGATTATATTACTTAGGTTAAAATTCAGATATATATATAGGCATATAGCCTCATATAGGCATAAATCGGCCTGCTAACAATATTTTTAATGCAAACTTCACGCCCCTGCAGTAAACCTAATACCTATCACCTATGCAAGTAATCGATAGACTTAAGCTGCGGTCACACGATGATAGAAAAACGCGATAGTTGCTATAATGGTATGATATTATAGCATGCGTGATAGTTGTTAATAGTTGTGGATAGGGTGATAGTAACAATCACGGAGTTCGTACGGTGACAGTACGCTGCCTCGAAAGCAACTATCAAGCAACTATCGCGTTTTACTATCGTCGTGTGACCGCGGCTTTAGAGAAACTATCGCACTTACCGGTCGGCGTCGTATCCGGTGGCCGTCGCGGTGCTGACGATGCTGTTGTAACCGTGGTCGCTGTACGACACGGACGACCGGTCACTACCGGCACCATCATCGGCGGTCCCACGGCCGGACGAACCGCAGGACGACGGCGTCTCGGCGACGCGGCACAGCGATGACGGCTGCAGCAGCCGGTGGTCGGTGGACAGGTCGAAAGCGACGGGCAGCGAACACGGGCCCGCGGTGTCCACGTCCTGTCCCAGCAACGGCGACGGCACGTAAAACGTGGACGACGTGTCCGAGGCCAGGCTGTTCGGGTGCGTGCTGCCGAACAGTTGCAGCTGCGACCGGCGCTTGCAGCCGATGTTCAGCATGTTCAGTCGGGTGCGCAACATGTCTTGCACTGTGGTCGCGGCCGTCATTGGCGGCGACAACGACGCTGTTGAGTCGTCCGACGACGACGGTGACGGCGGCAGCAGCGGCCCGTCCACCGCCGCCGATTTGTCCTTGGCAGTGCCCGTGTTGAACGACGAACACCGACGCCGGATCTTCCGCCACTTTTGTCCCATGTTCTTGTTCCACAAGCTGACGTCTGCTGAAACACCGCGAAAACGACAGTTAATATTAGTTATTACACATGACGGTGATCTGTTTAAGTGTCTAGGGCCTATAAACTCCCAATTTCGAAATATCTTAACAATATTTTTGAAAAGAAATAATGATGTTTTTTTATAATTTTCTATCGTTATTATTTTTTAAGTTTTTACTTTTTTGAACGACAACGTTCATTTTTAATTTGAGAAGCAGAATCGGAGTACTTCGTTACAAAAGATTCGAATTTCGAACGAGTTGTTAATTAGCTATACAACTTATTTTAAAGTTTCCATGGGAAGTAGTGGATCAACATTTTGCGGCAAGTGGGAACCACTGTGCCACTACTCCGCTTATCTCAACTTAAAATACTTGTAGCTCGGAAGTTGTTGGAATTTGTTTTTTTTTCTACTATATAAATCAGTTAATTAGTTAAACATTAGTTTCATAATATGTGTCCATGCAGGATTAATACACAACATTTTATTTTGTTTTTTGAAATTGTTTAATTTAATAGATTTTTTATACTTTGAACTCTATTTAAGACTGATTAACTTTTCGCAAGAAATGTATTGATTTCATATAAATTTTATATATATTGAATATATAAAATGGATTTTTGAGTATGAAAAATTGCTTAATTATTAAGTCTTTTGTATTTTTTTGAATGGCTAACATTTTTAATTCCATATTCCAAAACAGAATATTTTTTGAGGTACCCCTGTGCCACTCTATACCGATCATTAATACTTTAAATAGTAAAGTCATAACTAAGTAACTACTCGTGCGAAATTCAAATTGTCAAATATATCTAAGTACTCCAATATTCTGATAGGAATATGATAGGATATGAATGGAAGATAGTTATCATTTAAAAAAATACTTAAATGGATAACCTTGTGTACCTGGAATTTTGTATTTATAATCCATAATTGATTGTATTTTATATTATATTATATAATATTATATTAATTGTCGTTCGATCTGAAACTCAGCATTATTACTAGGAAGGTATATATTATATAACCTATATGGCTATATACTATGATATTATGATATGCGGTAGAGCGTCAAGATGGATATATTATCATATATATAATTATTACTATACGGGTAAATTATAGGTTCCTAGATATCTAGACATTTTTCTCGATATTCCTAGACAAACTGACCAGTAAATAATGAAATGTGAATTAGAATTTATATTAAAAGCCGTCAAATCACAAGAAATATATTATATATCGTGTAGTTATGACTTGTATTATAATCATAGGCGTGCGCAGACTTTTGGTTCCGGGGGTACACACTAAAAATTAGGGCCCACAATAATTTTGAAAACAGTTATAGATACAGACAAATGTTTTAAAGATATCAAATGCACTAAAAATATGTATTTTATTTTATTATTCATTCTAATAAATATTACATAACGATACATAGATACACAATCTTATAATGAAAATCGACGTTTAAAAGGAACAACATTTTTAAATTCGTCAATTATTTCTTTAATTTAATTTATACTTAATTAATAATTAGGGCCCTTGTCGTTTTTGGTGAAGGGTCCTGGGGTGCCCAGGCACCCCCTGTGCGCACGCCTATATGCTTATAATAGTTATAATTGTACGTATGTAGTTGTACAGGGTTATGATGTCATAAAAATGAGTCTTTTTTGAGTTAATTATTTAAAAATGTATCGACACAGGTAACTATTATAGCTTTTACCCAGGTTTGGGACCATTAGGATCACCTTATATATTATAATATATGTATAGGTAGGTAGGTACTTTAAATTTAATACGATTTATTATCACCAAACGAGTGTTGGGATTCTTTTTGAGCTTCTTCCCAAGTCTAATAAAATAATTTACGTTACACGATAAATGCCAAAAGCGACATTCGTACCTTCTACAATGAATTTACAACTCATGATGTACCTACTTAATGATAATATATTAATATTATGTAGAGTAAGGACTTATCCGTGTACGTTGATTATTATATCAATTAAAATATACTTATTTCACGATAAATATAAAATGCGAGAACAACGTGCGTCATACGTGGTTTCAATTGTGTTTATTTATTTAATTCGTTCACGGCGGCCTCTGCAGCTTTGGTAAATTAATGTCCCCCAATTTCTTAGGGTGGACCCGATGAAACTCGAGGTTTGTGTCCGTCGTCGTTGTTTTCATAACTCGCGCGTGTGCCGTGTTGTACTAGAAAACTATTTTATAATAATAAAATGTACAATAGGCGGTTCAAAGGAAATAAAAACTAATAATAAGCGTATCTGGGTCGGCATGGCGTGTTAATTGCTGTCTCCTCATTACATCACACGTTTCATTAGGCTCCGATGTTATTATAAATTATTATAATTATTATAATATATTGTAAACGATGATCGTACACCCAAGTACGCAATGCACATTATAACCTAGCGACGGTGTGGTCCTTGTACATGCCGGAAAGTCATTTTCGTAACACAAAATTAAACATTAGGTTTAAACAAAAAGATAGTATACATAAGACGTGTATGAAGTATTTAAGTGTATATTTTATAGATTTCTCAAATTATAAAATTGTATCTTAATAAAAAAAAAAATTTTAAACTATAAAATAAAAACTAGTAAAGTAGTAATAAGAAGTTTTTAAATCGACCAAAATAAAAATTACATAGCAAGACATATTATTTATCAATGTATTATAACATACCTACTTATGCATTACCTAACGTTGAAATAATATTTCAGTTATTCGTATTTGCAAGTATAATGGTTCGTAAAGGTACTTACTAAGTAGTTGCGACTTGCGAGTATGCTTTATTATGTATTTATGTGATTTTTTATTCTGTCTTAGTTATGAATTTTCAATGATAATTATCGTTGAACTTACAAACGAAAACTTCTATAGGTCATTTCATGGTTAAAAGAAAAATATAATGCACGATACGGACGTTTAAAATCATGGAAAATATAGCTTATCGATTGAACAAATTCATTTTTAAATATAATCAATAATCATGCACTCAAATTCTTTTTTGTATGGTATTGTATCACGACTGCTCGTGCAAGGTTTGAATTATATGCATTTTAAACTGTTATAAATGATTAAACAATTTAGCCAATTATGATAAGAAAATCAATTACCATAGTATATAAAGAGATAGGACATTAATATTTGTTGATTATTTTTTCAGTGAAAAATGAATAGATTATTAAAGATCAAAATGTCAAATGAACATATAAATAATTCTCATAATGTGCATATAAATACACATAATATCTAGATAACAGATTTACTGACGTGTATCATACGCCGATATTTAGATTTCTTAAATTCTAAAATAAGTATAAAACTTGGAAGGTAGGTAGGTACCTAATTTATTGCATATTGTATCATACACATTAATTATTTATATTAGACGTGACAAGTAATGTCAGTGTATATTTATGTATTATTTAGTGTTGTAGTGGATTAATTCATAAATTAAAATTAAAATAATACGAATCAGAGTGTTTTAGGAATAATAATATTAAGAAAATGAATAATGCAACAGTGTTCGCACATTTTGCGTTGCCGGTCGGCGGTCGTTAAGTATATTGGGAACGACCACGACCAGAACTTATGATAATTAATATAATATATATATTATACAGATATGGGAATAAACTATAATCGTGAAAGAAACACATGTCCCGTGTCCCTGTAATAGTATGTTCTGTCTTTTAGCTATACTGTACATCGGTATCATTTATTATAAGCTATAACGGTTCAGATAATCTCTTTATGTGTTTAAAATATCTAACATGTACAACGCATAACAGCTGATTTCTAAACAAAAGCGATCATTGATTAACATAATCATGTTATGTATATATTCTAATTTTTTTTAAATAAAAATAAATTCAATAAAGGCGTTGGCCCCAAGTACCTAATACACATAAAAGAAACACACACATATAATATGTCATGTATATATATAATATACTGTGAAATATGACGTATATTATGCAATATAATGGAAATATATTATCAATATTATACATTCAACACTGATTGTATTAGTATTTGAGATTTTTCGTCTAGTCGATTTATCATAAATCATATACGTTTTATAAACATTTACTAGAATGTGGTAGGCGAATAAGGAATAAAACGTACAATATAATATTTAGATACTGAAATGTCGATGAATGATGCTAACTAATCATTAGTATGGGCTTAAGAAATGTATTATAGTTCTGACACCGATCGCGAAGAGCAAAACAAAATATCATAACCACACGAATGGATCGGAATCGGGTTCGTGGTACCTACCTATACTATGAAATATTAGTTAAATACTTGGAGCAATTCAATACTTGGTATAATCGTGTAAAGTTATCGCATGGGTATCCGATTATAGGTAGGTAGGTACTATGTGTGTGAAGTTACACCCAAGTACCCAACACGACGACGATCGTCCAATAATTCTCGTGTGAAATCCTTTTTGAACTATTTAATATCTTAATAAAATAATATAATATTGCGTGTAAACGGATATTGAAATCGAGATTGATTATTAATGATGAATAATATCTTTCTTTGACAAGATGCGTTTTATTTCTCGATTCTTTTTTAGGAACATATTATACGAACACATGTGACATTCATGACCGACCACCGGGTTGTTGGTTAATAATAATATACATTTAGTAACGGACGACAACATATGCCCGTATGAGGCACCGCGCTTCAGCACCGACGTCATTCCGTATGATAATTATTGTTATTTATTATACACACAACAGATAAAGATGATCTAGGTACGGAGATATTACTCGAATGTTTAGAGATCCTATTATCCTAATAAAAAACGACATTTTTCATTTTTACGAATAAACATAATATATTATTATTATTAATTTAACTTATTAAAACACATGACTATGTATATTTTTTTTTAAACAAAACATTAGATAGGTATATCTATACTGACCTCGAAACACACATTTAGAAACTTAATACCATTTATGTGAGCTACCAAATGTGTTGAATTACTTTACTTTTTTATTTATAAATAATAATAAGTTGATTGTTTGTACATTTTGAAAATTATTCAACGTTATACATATACGATATACAAGCTTATGAATTTTCTTTAATTAGTACAAATTTTCTGCGAAAAATTACCATGAACTTAATTGCAATATTTTAGTTTTGTATTAATACAATTTATATTGTGCACGACATTATTAGTAAACAGTTAGTCTTAATTCGATTGAAATAACTATAAATAAGTCAAACAAGTATAATTGCACTTAAAAACTAGATTTTGTTCTTCAATTCAAACGTAATTTGGGACTTTTAGTTGGCAATTGAACTTGTTCGTAAAAAGGTCCATCATAATGAGATGGTCGGATGATTTTGAAGTTCATCAAGTATAGTACTCAAAGTAAACACACGATACGTAGACGTGCTAGTTAGTGGTTTATTCATAAAGTGTGGTGCAGGATACGGATATTTATGTTGTATGGAAAACGAACCACACACAATTAGGTACGTGCAGATAGCAAAAAAAAAAAAAAATAAATACATTTCAATTTATAATATACTCAATTTTTTATGAATATCATCAATGCCAAATTGTATACACGGTCGTCGGTCATGTTATATACTGTTATTGAATTTTTACCCGATTGGCTTTGAATAAAACTTGAAGTTATTTCAATCAGTTTTTTACTTTTGTATATAAATATATAATATACATAAGTAAGTCTAGGATAGGTACTTCAGTTTTAATCGAACTTACAATAACTAATAGGATATCGACCAACCAAATAATTGTAAATTGTAATAAATCTAATATTATTATACAATGTATTATATTATATACTAATTATTACGATTTACATTCGTCAAAATTGTTTATAATAAGCAAATATTTTGTAGCCAGTAATGTTTATAGGTATATAAGTAATATGATATAGATATATTATGTTTATGATAATAACAATATCTAAATAATAATGTGTTTTGTATTGCCAAATAAGTGTACCTACCTATGGAAGTAGCAGTATGGCCTGAGTATTAATGTAATATTATACGCACCTGTATTAAGTTATTTGAAAAGTTATTCTTTGAAATATGAAATTGTTACTGTTACAAGTTACAATCTCGAACTAAAATATGAGAATTCAAGAAAATATGTCTTTAAACTAAGGCATTGTTTGATTTTATAGGATTCACCTAGATTTCAAGTATCTTATTATTAAAATGTACCCTTTCATATTAATGTTGTTTTATATACTTTATTAATTATTATAGCTTGAATGTCATTCCACTATGAATTGTGATATACATATTTTTAATCAAGTTTTGTAGTAGATATTATGCAAATATCAAATGTTTTTAATATGTTTCCGGCCCTATTATTATAACGTTATAATAATCGATCATTCCTTCCTTAGTTTCTATCTAACTCTTTGTTCCGTTTCTCAGCTCAGCTTTTAGTAATATATTTAGTTTTAAACATAACTATGAAATTTGAAAGTTTGATCTACTTACCGGGTCATTACTCTTTAGTCATTTTCTATGACCAAAGTTAGCCAAAAAAAACTTCTAGACATTATTTAAAATTTGAATACCTGTAGGCTGTGATTGTATATTTGTCGTTTATTATTTATTTTAGTAAAGGTGTTATAAAAATGATTTTAAGTAAGCTGTAATATCATGTTATTAAATGCGTATGTCGTACATGTTATTGTAAAAGTACGAATACTGTAACATAAACAATCTTAAGGAACATATTTATCTTTACCATTTATTTTTACGGAGAATTTAAAAGAATTGTATAATTTTACAGGTACCTAGTTAAAATTATACCAATTATGTATGTATTTTCGAAGAAATGGTAAATAGCGATGTCACCTGTCAAAATATTTTACAAAAAATAGCTTTATTAGTTTTGAACTTTTGAAAATTGTTATGCAGTCGTCATATAGAGTTTTCTGAGTACCTACCTATATTTGAATATTTTTGATGAGATTCATAGTTGGAAATGTTCAGATGAGTTTGACATGTACCTATATCGTTTTGAAAACATTATTGAAAACAATATTGATGGGTGTCGTGACACAAACGTGTACCCAGTTATAAGTAGGTAGGTATACAAGCAACAGATATAAGTGATTTAATTAATGTGTATCTATACAATATGATAATATATCATATTACATGCTGTATACTATTATACACTAATTTTCAGACATCTATAATACCTGAAGCTCTCTTAAACCATACGCATTCCCTACGTTATTCGGACGATTACCGCCTCAGCATGTTTGCCTCATGATGCGCGCACCCGCGTAAATCCAGAGTACTATACTTCGCGTTTATCGCCTCATATAATACTAAATATGCGAATAAGGGGTTGCCGGGGGAGGGTAAGTGTCTCTGGGAAATGTCAAGGGTTAATACCACCACGGATAGGCGATCGAATCGCGTCGCCGCGGTATTTCCCGTCGTTATAATACACGTGCCGGCGCCCGTCCATATGAAACGCACACGGTCGATTGATCCCGTCAAGACGGAGACACGGACGACGACACCGCTACGAGACAAATATCCGGTGACGGCGCTCAATGGTCCGGAAAGCCATTCGAGCGGACAAAGGGGTGGTTTAATAATAATAGTCACGTCGGGGCCGTTGGCGCTCCAGCCGATATTCGATTTATATACATAATGTACGCGTAAAATCACACGTGAAAGTACTCGTGTATATTATTTAATGTTTATATATATATATATATATACATTCCGTGAGAGGGTTTTCGTCTCCTCCACACATTTAGATATATAGGTGCCCACCTAATTCACGGTGGCGCGCAGTGGCGTGCTCAGCTTTTTTTGAGGGCGTATGAAATTTTGACTATACAGTATTCTCTGACCGCAGTAAATATACTTTTTTTTATCGCTTTAGAACCTAAATATTTTATATGACAAAAATAAATGCGCCCAAAGAGACATTTAAATACTTAATAATAAACCCCTCTCTCCCAAGAAAAAGGTTTAAAATATAATATATATGTAAACAATAAACATATTATAAGATCCATCCTCTCAGAGATCTCGTCATCAGATAAGGAGCCAGTGCATTATATCCGTTCGCGGGCCAATCATTATAATATATATTGTATTGGTGAATCCTAAAAACCATCGTATGTCAGTGGCGTAGGCAGAATTTTTTTTACGGGGGGGGGGGCTGATCAACTTTTACCGAACTTTTTGAGCGACTACCATAGACCATAAAAATAATTTTTTAATTTTCTTAACATTTCGGGGACGGCTGCAACCCCTCAGCCCCTCTGGCTACGCCACTGTCGTATGTATAGGTACACCGCGACAATCGGCTGCAGTGCCACCTCAGCGATTCTTCTACATATTATATACGTCATCATCCCATACTATACCTATACGGTCTACGCTATAGTCGTAAGTGCATGTATATTTGTGTATAATACAAGTTCACGACGACGGTCACTAAGAAGTAATGTGCTTGTCGTGTGTTTTGTATAAAACCCAAGTCAGAGCGATAAACGTGCATTACTATGTTATTATACGTTGTATATACCCTAACGGCCTAACCTATATCTATATTTGCCGCTGTGGTAAACGTCCGACACCATCGCCACACACACACACATATATTATATATGTATAAGTATTAAAGTATACAATATATATAACTATTAAACTATATTATACATGTGTATAAGCTCCGCGACGGTGACTCCTAGGGGACGACGGCTGGATATACGAGGACTTAGGCCTTGTAGTATAAACGTACCTATGTGTGTGTGTCTGGTGCAAGCGGAGGGGGCGAAAAAACGTTTTAAGCCTACCCGTCAAATAATGCTTGTATAATAGTCTTGAGTGGTTTGAAAACATTACACGCCGACCTATACCCACGCATATGTATGTATCGTATATCTATATTTATATTTTACATATTATACTATGTACACTATATATATATAGAGGTACCTATATTTTATATCCTGCAACACGGCCACGCGAACCAAGTAATAATTACACGTCGTCGTCGTCGAAAATGGTCACGAAGTGTTCATGATATCGTTGTCGCGCAGTGTATAAAATACCCGATTTAATAACAATCCGTTCGATTATAGAAAAATATAATTAACACGATAATAACTACATATAGGTTTATACCTACTCCTTGCTCCCGTCCAAAGCCGAGCGCCTCTACGCCGCCTCCGCGTGGGTATGTTTTTAATTTTCAATATTTATTCCACCCGGGTGAATCGTCGCGTATAAAACATAATACATACAATACGTGTATAGTATGTATAAATATAAAATAATACAATTATAAGACGACAATAATTATGTACATACACTCGTTAACGAAGTCGGCCTCAATATCAACCCCCACGCAGCATCACGCTCGTTGCACAACCGTTTAACCACATTAAAATCATATCATTATTATTATTAATAACGTAACGCGTCGAGCGCGATTTTAAGGCGTTATTGTAAGTAATAATAATAATAATATATGAACTGTTCTTGTACTCTATACTTTATTATTTTACGTCAGAGTACTGCTACTTACTGTTGTACTGCATACGCTTCATTATTATTGCACACACACACAAACACACACACATTTAAACATACATACAAACAACTACCGTTCGAATTCCTGCGGTGTACTCGTTTCACTTTTAGGACACCGTATAGTGTATTAGAATGTATTAGAATACACGTATATATACATGATATACTATGATATATACACACGGATTTCCTACATTAACTAATGATGTTACTATAATGTATATGTCTGGTTAGGTACGCCGCAAAGGTGTTTCCGGTCACAGAAAGAATAACAAATCCAACAAGTAGGTATATCATCTGATTTTTGTTTTTCACATACCAAGATAATAATGTGGTATTATCCAAGTAAAGCGTATGCCCGCCTTATGGCATCTCGACGATTGATAACGTACCTAATTATGAAAAATTCCAAGTCTATCGTAATGTTTTAAAGAAAAATGTGATCTTATATATTAAGATATTATTATAATATAACTATTGTACATTAAACAAACAAGGAACCAAGAAATTTCTTGTTCAATTAAAGCTCGTTGAATTGTTTAATAAATTAGTTCTTCAATTTTCGGTGTATGAAAAAAAAAAATTACAACTCTTAAACAACAAATGGTTTTGTTATAATATAAATTGAGCATTATAATGACGTAGAATAATAATATCTTGTTCTTTCATAATAGAAATGTAAGCATTACAAATTATATTAACTTTTCGAATTATATTGATTAATGAATAAAAACATAATTTAGCATTATATATTATTTTGTCGGTTCATGACACGAACGTGACTTATCTATTATTATTATTTTTTTTTTTTATACTGCAGGCGTAAGTACCAGAAATGATCGATTGGCTTACCTACTACTGCTGTACCTACTCAAGATAATAACATTATAATCCCGTCTGGACAAAGAAGAAAAACACCGCTCGAGTGTGTGTAGGATAAAAGACAATGCACATTACGAGAGTATCGACAAAAAAAAAGAAAGAGAATATAATAAAATATATATTATACTTAAATAAGACCGGGTATTCGTAAATGTTGTTGTGCGTGAGAACTCGGTGCGCGAGAAGGGTGTTTAATTCGTAATTCGTATGGTGTATAATGTATATTAATATGCTGCACCTATAGGTACATAAATAATAATAATAATAATCATTACCACCGTTGCACGGTCGTCATGCCAAACATGCGTATAAAATCGTATTTTTTTCAACGGTTAATTGTTTGGTTTTTGTTTATGTCAACAACTGCCGTGCTGTCTGTCTACAAGTGTATGTGTGTGCGTGTGCGTTCATAGTATATAATATTTCAGTCAGATTTTAGATTTTGAGCGTTTTCAATTGTAGGAGTGGACAAAAAAATACGAGTGTTTTCGGTCTTTTGAAAATTAAAATTATCAAACAATACATAGGTAGATTGCGGACCGCGTAACGATGGGAGCCTGGTCGGGGGAGGGGGGGGGTTACCATCGTCGTAGACGGCGTGTATATACAACCGCCACCGGACGAGAGCCGCCGCCGACATATGGTCCGTCTCCCCCAGAATAATATAATATACTCCTACATACGCACACACACATGAGGGTGGGCGCGTATAGTTTCAATGGGGATAGGTATACGATATCGCTGCTGGATGGAATGCCGTTTATAATACACGTCACGCAGGGGACGTTAAACCTGTTCGGGTGATAATAATAATAATAATATAATTATCGAATCGTGTTTGTCCCTGTAGGCTCTGCAACGGTAGTGATGCGGCGAGCAGGTGCGCGTACGTTATTATTACTATTATTCGTATAATAATGTTATGCTTCTAATATTGTATAATATATAATATATGAACTTGCGCGGTAATACTATTATAGGTATAAACATTTTATAATACGTATTTGTATAATATTAGGTACACCGTATACAGTTTATGTGTTTAATTTTATTCTGTCACTGCGCTTGACCGTTATTAGCGGTGGGATAAAGACACAAAGTAAAAGTGAACACGGAAAAAATAAATATCTGTTTTCATAGTGCTCGTCATGGGTGTGTTTTATTATACGGTGAACACCACGGCTGTGTATAGACAAACAACGACCGTTTTCTCGAAGACTGCAGTGTGAATAATAGAATATGCATAAGTATATACAATTAAACGAGAAACGTGTGTAAATCTGAGGGCGTGTCACAGCGTCTTTAAGGGATGTTCGATTTCCGTTTTGTTGAACAATAATATATCATCATCGTCGTCTTCGTTATCCCTTCTTATTATATCGCGTTACGCGACCGTTTAATGTACATTATAATAATACAATGTACTCGGTTCGTTCTCACGAAAAAAATGTAATGGTTATCTGGAGCACAAGACCAACAAACAGAGCAGAAAGCCCTCGTTAGTCGCCGTTGCCATATATTATATATATTATTATTATAATGTATATAAACGCAGTTTACAGTGTTTAACTAGGATTTATTAACTTGGAGTAATATCGTGCTATACAGTAGTATTGAGTTTCGGTTTCCCGTCAGTGAAAAATAATTCTACCTACCGGTGGTATATACTCTGTATATTATAATGTGGCGCCGTATAATAAATATAATATAGCGTGCAAATGGTTGGCGATCGGTCTACGGAAATAAAATATCTACTCGGAAATGATCGTTCCACGTGCGAGGTTTTCCAGCACTCATTAAAACAGTTAATAATATTATCCATAATATATTATACTATGTATATATATCATATTTAAAGACGATTTATGAAATTTATTATCGACAGTGTATAGGCTTCGCCGGCTTCGTCTTGGCTCGTGTTAAAAAAACCACAATTTCCGTTGACGACCGCAGGTATTTCGTCGGCTTGAGACTTTTTGTCGAACACAGGGACTATTCCAAAACACAGCTGCACGTGTAATAATGCATAAACAGACGAAAACGTTGGGCATCACTGGATCATTGCACGCACACACCGGAAGTTAAAGGGGACACAATGTATTGTTTCTGTTTTGACGCACTCATCCTGCAATTATGTTTGTTTTTTATACTGCGCACTGTGTATTATCAGCACCACACAACAAACGACTTTGGGTTATCTTTATTACCAGGGCACACTACATTGTCCAATTCGCCGAAACGTGTCCTTTTAAGGGGCTTCGCAAATCGCGGGTCTTAATCACTTTGCTCGTAAAATACATTAAGATTTCGAAATGAGGTCATATTATAGAATTTCGGAAAAACAGTGAACGTCCATCAAGGTTCTGTGTTTTAGAAAATTGTTTTGATGTCATATATACATTTGTATATTGCATACATTTACATATATATAGTGAAACTTCCATATTAAGAAGTATCATAAAAAAAAAAATATTGGTACTATAGATAATTTTGTTAAATAGAATTGAATAAATTTGTTTCTAAATTGGTTTGGCTTTCAAAATATTTCGTAGAACGGTGAATTTTGTTAAATGGAAGTTCGTTATATGCAAGTTTCACTGGATATAATATATTATATATACATGTATGATGATATATATTATATATGCTAAGACCCGAGTACATATTGGAAATTCGTGTCTGATCTCCGGTAAATGTATTATACAGGGAATCCGGGTCTATTGACTTGAAGTTTATGATGTGTAATCATATGTTGTATGTACAATACTTTGAATATTTTTTTATTTGACCTATACTTTTCCACGACCCACGTTCATTTAGAATTTCAAGTATGCATAAAAATTTAGTTTGTGAACTCGAAGAGCAGATTAAAAAGCTAAATTAATGATTTCCAACCAATTGGAATTTTCCTACATATTTTTGTAAATAGTAAAATGTTAAGTATATGCGATTTACTCGATTTAGTGTTGTTTAAATGAATATTTTGATTGAACAAGTAAGTACACCTGGTAAAATATCCGAATGAATTATTAATGTGCAGAATGTGAAAAAATGTATTTAAAAGTATAATTTGTAATACCCACTGAAGAGTATTTAATTGTATTGCATCAGTATAAATATTTAAAATAATAAATTATCATTGTCAAAAACATGAATTTAAAATATAATTTAGTTTTGTTTGTTTTATTTTTTACAGTCATACATTAATAAAAATATTTTTATTGAAAATAGAAATAATTATATGATAATATTGTTTAAAATATAATATGTATAATTGTAGCTTTTATTTTATTTGTCATAATATGAAACAATTTTTCAAAACAAATGTTTTATTAAGTTGTTTATTATTTAATGAATTTATGTAAAAATACAAATACCTATTTATATCGATTTAGTTAAACATATGTTTGAAGAAGAGTGGACCAATATGATAGTTTTTTGTAATTTGTTAAAAATAAAAGTTATTGATTGCTTCATTACTTAATGGACGTCTTTTATAGTTTTATGCATAAAACGAAGGATAAATATTATATATATATATATTATATCGAAACATACATTGCGCATGGTCGGCCAAATGGAACGAAAAGATTGTTATTGGTCGGCCAACATAAGGAAATTGTGTAATTATCCGGTAATTATTATTGTTCTATGTCGGTCTATTACAGGGCATCCTAAAAACATAAAATGGATAATTTAAAACTGAGATAAATTACTATATAAGGACAAAGAAGTTGAACGCACTATACTTAAGAACACACAATAATAGTAAGTACTTATAATCCTATAATTCAAAACAGCAGCTGCTGACTGTATACGTAATATTTCTTTGGCACAAATAAATATATTTAAAAAAAAAAACTGTATGCAAAAAATAAACTATCCAGTATGGTTGGGCCAGATATGGCGGGTATGAATACAAATAATGTATATGTTCAATGTTCATACATATTTGATATTAAACATTTAAGTCAATACATAAAAAAAGAAATCTTATGGAGTATACTTAACTGTGTTATTGATAAAAAACACTTTTGACAATAAACTATTTAGTTCTAAACTGCATTATTACTAAAATATTTTAAAAAAATAACTTACCAAAGTCACAAGCCATGCATAACATAATCGTCCAATGTGTTTACAACATAATTTAAAACAATATGAATATTTTATAACGAATTTTAAGTACGGAAACAACGTGGAGGTAAACACACAATACACCGGCAACGTGCGTCTGCAGTAGACATAATAATACTCGACTGTTCGCTATAGACTGACACGGATAAGAATAAAAAACCATTAAAATGGGATGGGTTAAAATGGGAGTGTTGCCTGTGTGGTTGACTGGTTTGGTCGTCTATTATATGCGCAACCCACTCTGGTGGTTTTATTTTCAATTTTTCTCATATCTTAAACATTATGATTGTTTGCATTTAAATACCGACTAACTTATAATAACATATAAATGCAATGTATGTAATTTTTTAAATAGCCTACGACATAATAATATAGTATATATATATACATATAATATTATATATATCGTTATTATGTTTAAAGATTTCTTAAAACTGTGAACAATTTATTTAATCTTATAATAAAACAAATTATATAGTAAATAGTATACTATAAAGTATAAACCATTATTCAGTTAAATTATCATTTATAAATTAATGTATCGATTAGTGTAACAAATTTAATTTATACATTAAAATAGTATGTAAATACGACCCAAAGTTATTAACTACTTATTTTATTTTAAGAAACATAAATAAGTAGTTCTTAGTACTGTGAATTGTAATATTATATAATAAGATAATATTATATTATTATATGGGTAAATAGGTAGTATAAAAGCCGAATTTGTTACTTTATTTTTGTTCTGTATTGTTAGAGAATTAAAATGTTAAGAAAACGATAAATTATGTAACTTAATAATCATTTTTTGAAATTAATCTTATTTATAAACATATATTATTAGTAGGTCATAATAATACATAATAATATATAAGTCGTCTTTATTTTTGAATTTTAACTTATGGTTATGTAATAAAATAAATAGGATGAACAAATATTATTCCCATATTATGATGTAGATTGAAGCCTGTATATTATAAGCCTATGTATATATTTAAAATACATTTTGAGCAAAGATTTCCTGAGAAAGTAAATTATGCAACGTATAAAAACAGTAATTGAAACATCGCTGGCGCTAAAATATAATATTTATGAGTAGTTGCTAAAATTTACCATGTAATATTAAATAAATATAATAAAATATACTGACTATAAAAAAAATCAAACAAAACAATTTTAAATTTGATAAATTTTGTCAAAATTCGATCTTTAAATGCTTATAAAAAAAAATTGTGTATATGTATTTTTAATATTTTTCAACTGATATTGTAATAATATATCAGGAGCCTTGTATAAAACTTTCACACTTTTTGGCCCAACAGATAAAACTTTATTGATATTTATAGAAAAAAAACTAAAAAAATTGAAAACTGAAAATGTCCTCAAACAGATCAAAAAGAGTCAAAACATTTTCAAAACTGTATCGTGTATGGGAAATGCTAATATAAACATTCAGTGAAATTTTCATGTATCTACAGTTATTCGTTTTTGAATTACAACAAAATAAGGAAATCGCTACATGAGAAATCGAGTGAATATCCAATGTTGTAAAAATTTGAATTTCAAACGCTCATAAAAATTTAATTTGACTTTCTTATAGACATTTTTTTTTTGATAAAGGTAGATAATCTTATAAGGAATCTTGTATTACATTTTAAAATCTTAGTTTTAAAAAGAAAAATGTTCACGAACTCTTAACTCAAAATACTTTGCTTATTTTCGTGATAAATGCAAATACAAACAGTCAGTGAAAATTTCATGTATCTACTGTCATTTGTTTTAATGTCACACCAAAAACCAAATTCAATTTTGTGTAAAAATTCCCGTTTTTCCTTATGTTTTCTTTTGTTTTTCTTGGTGCTTTTGAAAATTGACCTCCCCAATGCACCAACTAGATTCACTTTCCAGTCAAACAAGATACTGAAGTTGAAAATCGAAGCATTATTTCAACTACTTAGGTATGTGTACACAGACATAAAAAAAAAAATTAAAAAAAAAAAAAAAAAACACACATCATTGTAAAATTAATATATTCATCGTTCCACTCAGAATTATTATTATTCACTTTGTTCAGAATCTAAAATAATAGGCTAGTTAACGAGTTATGACTTAATGTGTACCTAATCAATAATTAACACAGTAATTACTAACCTGCCGAGACATACCTATTTAAGAAGTGTTTGGTGGTCACCAATGGTAGTACTTCTTTATAAGGGCAAATTATTTGAATTTTAATTATAAATATTATATAATAAATTGATATGTTGTAAATGTAACTATTATTGAATCCTAACTATAATCTGAGCTTAGTTTCTAATTATTAGAAATTAATATTTACTATACACAATATATTGAACAAGATATTGAATATTGACATTGCTATACTGCTTCATGAAATTTCGTTGATGTATCAGTTTATTTTTCTGGGTAGAATTTGTTTTTATGTTTAATTGTTTACCTAGGTATATAATAACTAATAAGTATAACATTATACATAGGTATAGCCGTATAGGTACCTAACGTGTATACAATTAATGTTTAAGATGGATGTTACTTCTGTTAATGCAGATATACACTTAGGTGTATGGTTTGAAAAACGAACTGAACATTTTAACAACACCAAATACATGATGGTTGCATATAGAGGGACTTACGAACTCACAGACTCTGAATTATCACCCCTAAAATCCAAGCCATAATGCTCATAATTCTTCATTTTCACATACATATTCAATTTTAATATTCTGTTTACCAATTGATGTTAGGTATAATTGTTCAAAATTATTATACCCACTAGCATTTTTATGTTTTGAAATATTTTATTTTAGATTTGTAGATTGGTTTGATAGTAATAATTATTATTACCTCTATAAATATTATCAATGACATTAGGTAGGTATGATTGGATGATATTTATCATAAATAGTTATTTTAAGAATGCCATTTGGGCTAAAATTATAAGTATAGACACGACTTGAGTGAAGTCACTTTTACACGGGATGAGTACTCGTCCGAGTTGGTGAACTCGGATTAGTACTAAATCATCCCAAACACAAAGTATGGTAATAGTTATAGTGGTCGGACGAGTGAAAAGAGAGAACGAGCGAAATGAGTGAATAGAAAGTGATTGAAAGATCAATTGAGTAGTAGACATAAACTGAATAAACTAAATTCAAATCAAAACTATAATAACTCATTTAACTTTTCGTTTCATAATGATGTTTGTGTTGGTTATTGATGTTATAAAACGTACACTAAAGTTTAATTTCCAGGAATGATTTATCATTTTTTTTAAAATATATTGCACGTTTTATTCGAGGTACCTAATGGGTAATGGGCAATATCTAATTATATTCTATAATCTTTGTAGATGTGTTTACTTTTGGTTATTTAATTATGTTCAGTAGTTTTAAAAACAATTTTACACCCAAGTTGGATGATGATCCTAATATTCCTAGCACATATGCTGATATGGTACAACATTTTATTATACCTACTTAGTGCTTGAATCGGAAAAAAAATATAGGTATGTGAGATGTAAAAGTATAAAAAATGTGTGTATTTATCCGGAGATTAAAATGTCTTTGATTAGGATATAATAAATAGGGGTACTCCAAAATATTTATTTTTTTAAAAGAAAGGGGCCTCCCGCATCCCCCTCCAATTCATGCACTAACTATAGTCCATATAACCAAAATCCATCTTATTGAACAAATTGAACAACTTTACTCTAAAATCGGATTGCATAAGCAATCATTAAACATTTAATAATTCAACAGTAAAATAACTAATAAGTTTCTATAACTGGCACTTCAAAGTCCATGATTGTTCATACAATTTTAGTGGCCATTAAATTAATCAATTTTTTATGCAACTTGGTATCACCCTATTATTATTAACAAAATTCTTCATCTGGAAAGTATAGATCCACGTCCACCCGTGTCTTGCTTGCAGTAAGATTTATTTAACATTACCAGATGTGTAGAATAATATATTCTTATTTATTAACTAGAAATATGTAAGCTATGAATAACTAATTTTATTTTCAACAGTATTAAGATGAAACAATTTACAACCTAAATAAAAGAAACCAAATTTTAGCATTTTTGTTTCATAAGTGTATATAATCAGCTACATATTACCAATACATAATAAGTATTAGTATTTAGATCATTAGATGTATAATCCGTAGTATAAGAAACTATATTTTAAAATGAACAATATAGGTATAAATATTCATACTAAAATAAATAATATTCATGAAATTCTATATCTATTATAAAATACCTAGTCTAGAATTAGAATTATTTGGATAAATTAGAGATCTCTACTGATTTGATTATCTATTAACAATTCTAGCACCAGGAATTTAGATCTAGTGGTGCCTATGATGCCTTACTTAATGCCTTCTAGTTTTGTGTTTAAAAATTGAATAAACTAAATAAATATTAGTAACTAACTAATGAATAACGATAAAAAAAATATATTTACTTTTATATTATTTTTTTGTATTTATCGATACCTATATTATAATATGTTCAAATTTTTTCAGAAAATCTGTTCAGTTTCAGATTTTATGTAAAATTTAAATATCTAGACAAACTAGACAAGGTTCTTGTCCAAATAAAAAATTGAATTTTTCATTCGGTGAAAGGTCGTTAAATTAATAAAAAGGTTTGGTTCTCTAAAATAAGGATTCTTACGTCTTCTTAGTGTCTTACCATCACTTCTTTTTTTAAACATACTTTATCTGGAAGGTTCCAATAACACATTTTTATGTGTGATGTTTGATCTAGTTATCTGAAGGCAACTATTTCATCAAGGTTTAAGTATTTAATAACCCTACGCTTATTACGTGCTTGTGTTTAAAGTAACATTCGTTATATCCAAGTACCTACAATAAAATAAACTATAATCCACTATAATATGCTTAATATTTATATAAATATATAATAATATGTATTATGAATATTATTATTATAAACATTTTCATTTGTCGACTTGTCGTACAATTTACAGTTATAATTGTTACCGACGCGTTTCATCGGATCGGAAATGACGAGCTTGCAAATATAGTACCATATTGATAGTAAACACTAATAATTACTTTAATATATCAACAATATTTTATAATATAATATTTATTATTTTATGTACAGTCTATACTATTACGTATATATTAACTTAAAAGACTCGTTCAGCTGGAATTCGGTCGCACTGCAAACCACTATATTAGTTAACATCCAAACGTCAAGATGGATATGCCTAGAAAAAGGCCAGACACGACTTTCACACTGCACAACACGTTTTAACAGACTCTCGGTGACGTGAAAACGGGTTGATCGAGAATATGAGAATATTGATCGTTGAAAATTGGACGACTCAGCGGTGGCGGACGAGGAATAAAGATCGGTGACCACCGTTTCCCATTAACATTGACCGAGACTAAATATACCGTGGGTATTCGTTTCGCGAGTACATAGCGTATATAGGTATATATTTTACACAGTGGACTGTGGTTGATGGATTAAGGGCGACTCACGGGCACCTGACTACTGAAAATATCATTTGAAATGTATCGTACTTTAAAAATTTTTAGATAGTCTATAAAATTTGAAATAGGATTTCGGAATATCAGAGTCCGACACGAACCACGGTACTGACGTGGTAACCCCGGCTAATCGTGAGGAGTGTAAAGTCACCTCAAAATTACGGTCGATGCAGCAGATATTATTATTCCACGACCGCTGTTCGTATGGTGTACGCAATTACTAATTACGTTGACGGTGAGAGGGTACAACGTAATAGTATATATTTGCCGTTGCTCGACTTAATGAAATACGCACTCGACTGTTTTCTCCGCTGAAAATGAGGTTCTCAATGACTTTCGATCTGACCGTTTTCACGTCGTCATCGTTCGAACCATTTCCCGGTGCAGTATAAAGTGCAGTGCGACGACGAAACGAATTTTTCATAATAATGATAATATTATATTATACTATACATAGGTATTACAGTCGAGTCTCGATAACCCAAACTTCGAATTTCTTTCTCTTGCCCATTGAAGTGTTTTTAAGGTAGGTATATACAACCAACACAAGGGTCAAATTTATTTTTATTCCCCTTGAGATACGAGTTATCGACTGTTTTACTCGACTGTAAACCGACATTTGTGAGCCTAATCTGCTCAAAGGAAACGCTTCGACAGTTTCTCGAGAGTTCGTAGCCGAATACGGCGCGTAAAGGTAAGACACACATCAGTCACTTGTGTATATTATTCACAGATCACAGGTTCCTCGCACTGGGACCCAAGTCTACGACCGTTATTTTAAATTCTTTGTAGAATCGGATATAAAGACGTATAGTGTGTGCACAGAGCATAGATTTGCAAAATATAAACAGATGAAAAATCTGCGACCGCTTAGTCCTTAAATGGCATAGAAAAATTGGTATCAAATTATCCCTTAGCTAAAATTATACTAAATAATATTTATTCTAAAACTCAAAGTTTGAATAAATTCAGAATTTAAGCGAGCTCAAACAATAAAATATTACACTGTAATATACACGAGACTTATTCCGGAGTTACAGGTTGGACTTGTAATTTTTTTTAACAATCAATGTAATTCATACCAAACATTTTACGACAAAAATGGGGCCGTGTCCTAAAGGTTGATATGATCTTATCCTTGTTGATAGTAAAATATAAAAATGTTTTTCCATTTTTAATTTTACAAAATACATAAAATTAATTTTTATAAATTTACTTTTATAATGTATTATTTATTATTGATCAGGGAGATGGCAAAAATAAAATTTGCACTGAGCTGTGAATTTTCGGAACACTTCTAAGTGTTCTAACAATTATTTTATTATAATTACTGAGTACGAACATAATACATAGTAAGAAGGAAAATTAATAATTATATTGATAGTAAACACTAATAATTACTTTAATATATCAACAATATTTTATAATAATATATATTTATATTTATGTACCGTCACTACTATTACGTATATATTAACTTAAAAGACTCGTTCAGCTGGAATTCGGTCGCACTGCAAACCACTAATAGTTAACATCCAAACGTCAAGATGGATATGCCTAGAAAAAGGCCAGACACGACTTTCACACTGCACAACACGTTTTAACAGACTCGCGGTGACGTGAAAACGGGTTGATCGAGAATATGAGAATATTGATCGTTGAAAATTGGACGACTCCAATGGACGAGGACGAGGAATAAAGATCGGTGACCACCGTTTCCCATTAACATTGACCGACGACTAAATATACCGTGGGTACTCGTTCGCGAGTACATAGCGTATATAGGTATATATTTACACAGTGGACTGTGGTTGATGGATTTAAGGCGACTTCACGGTGCACCGTGATCTACGGAAAATATCATTTGAAATGTATCGTACATTTAAAAATTTTTAGATAGTATATTAAAATTTGAAATATTATTTCGGAATATAAGAGTCGACACGACACGGTAACTGACGTGGTAAACCCGGCTTAATCGTGGAGGAGTGTAAAGTCACCTCAAAATTACGGTCGATGCAGCAGATATTATTATTCCACGACCGCTGTTCGTATGGTTTACGCATTACGTAATTACGTTACGGTGAGAGGGTAACCAACGTAATATTATTATATTTTCCGTTGCTCGACTTAATGAAATACGACGGACGTCGACTGTTTTCTCCGCTGAAAATAAGGTTCTCAATGACTTTCGATCTGACCGTTTTCACGTCGTCATCGTTCGAACCATTTCCCGGTGCAGTATAAAGTGCAGTGCGACGACGAAACGAATTTTTCATAATAATGATAATATTATATTATACTATACATAGGTATTACAGTCGAGTCTCGATAACCCAAACTTCGAATTTCTTTCTCTTGCCCATTGAAGTGTTTTTAAGGTAGGTATATACAACCAACACAAGGGTCAAATTTATTTTTATTCCCCTTGAGATACGAGTTATCGACTGTTTTACTCGACTGTAAACCGACATTTGTGAGCCTAATCTGCTCAAAGGAAACGCTTCGACAGTTTCTCGAGAGTTCGTAGCCGAATACGGCGCGTAAAGGTAAGACACACATCAGTCACTTGTGTATATTATTCACAGATCACAGGTTCCTCGCACTGGGACCCAAGTCTACGACCGTTATTTTAAATTCTTTGTAGAATCGGATATAAAGACGTATAGTGTGTGCACAGAGCATAGATTTGCAAAATATAAACAGATGAAAAATCTGCGACCGCTTAGTCCTTAAATGGCATAGAAAAATTGGTATCAAATTATCCCTTAGCTAAAATTATACTAAATAATATTTATTCTAAAACTCAAAGTTTGAATAAATTCAGAATTTAAGCGAGCTCAAACAATAAAATATTACACTGTAATATACACGAGACTTATTCCGGAGTTACAGGTTGGACTTGTAATTTTTTTTAACAATCAATGTAATTCATACCAAACATTTTACGACAAAAATGGGGCCGTGTCCTAAAGGTTGATATGATCTTATCCTTGTTGATAGTAAAATATAAAAATGTTTTTCCATTTTTAATTTTACAAAATACATAAAATTAATTTTTATAAATTTACTTTTATAATGTATTATTTATTATTGATCAGGGAGATGGCAAAAATAAAATTTGCACTGAGCTGTGAATTTTCGGAACACTTCTAAGTGTTCTAACAATTATTTTATTATAATTACTGAGTACGAACATAATACATAGTAAGAAGGAAAATTAATAATTATTGATATTTGAACTGCACATATTATTACATAATATACTTATAGTCATTATTTGTATTGGCAGACCATGTTTTTTTTTAAATTTAAATGCGTCAAATGGTATAAGTATAATCTATATATAATTATTAATTATTATGGATGTTAAAATACTGTTATTTATATATATTTTTTTTTTAATAATAGAAAATTTCACTGACAAATAAATTGAATTAGGAGAGACAGAGGTAAACTTCAGTCACGATCCACTTCTTGCTCCGGTCATGGATAAAAAAAAATATATGAATTTACAATAAATTAAATAAAAGTTGATAATTTCTCTGTATATTATTAATTGAATAATTCAATTATTGTAGGTACTACCTGTATATTAAACTCGTATAATAATATTTTCAAATTTTTAAATATATCTACCTACCTACTAATATATAGTTATGTAAATACATGTTAAAATGTTAAATGTATGTGAGTGTAATAATAATTATTACTTGGATTATACATGTAACTTAAACTAACCTATAATTGACTATCGAAGAAGAACGTATTTTAGTTAATTATTGTTAACTGACATTTTTGAATATAAAGGTACAGCTACTATACACTACAAGTATTATGAGATTTTCTATATTATATAATAATTTAAATTAATACTGCCTATATTATTATTATGTCTAAATCGAACACATTATTTAAATTGTATACGAAAATAATATTGCTTGCTTAATTTTTTAACAATATAGAATATGAGTATAAAGCCCTGTCCACAAAAAATAAAACATGCACTTGTCACCTATGATTTTATACAAGACAGTGTTCCATGTGCAATCGTACTTTGGTTTTTGGTAAAAAAAACTTTTTTATTTTTTAAATTAAACTTTTGAAAAGACAACAATTTAGAAAATTTGTACATTAGGTGAAATATATAATTGATATAATATATATGAGTATAAATCACTAAACAAAATATACCGACGAAAATAATATTATGGTTTTTTAGTTGTGGCAAAATGAGTAGGTTTTAAATCTTATTGTTTGCGAGAACTGATTTAGTTTTGAATAAATAAATACATTTCTTACTATTATAATTATAATTGAGTCAACTATCAAGGACAGTAATAAAAACGAAAGAAATAAAGGCAATAATATAACTTTAACAGATTTATTTAAAGAAAATCCAAAAGATGTTAAATGTTTCAGGCTCGTATTCTATAATCCAAACCCCACAGTGCTGATGTAGAAGTCTGATTTCGTGGTTTCGCATTAGAACATAATGAAAACGGCCCAAAAGATCTAGCTTCAGTACACTAGTGTACTATTAAAGATGCTTTTTGGATTAAATTAACATGCCAACTTTCAGTGATTTGGCTCCACTACCAGCAATACAGTTTATTATGGCTCAAATCATCACAAATTTCAATTTTTAAGCGTTTTTCATGTAGTAATAAAGATAAAAATATAACTTTTAAGAATGTATAAGATACAGTATAAGAAAATACAATTTAAATTCACACTTCCGACTTCACAATTATTAATAATCAAATTCAAATACAGGTGTGCACTCTGTAAAATCAGAAAAATAACCATTGCTATAAAGTAGTACACACAAGCATTTAGGATTTACCTATGCAAAAAACTTTATTAAATTATGTGTAAATATCATTTTGAAAAAATTAACGCTGCAAAATGTACTCAATGTGTAATCATTAAAAAATGTGTACGAATGCAGTATTAGTAGATATACTGACTTAAATAAATAAAAAAACACATTCTGTATATTTGGTTGCTATTAGCACTGGACACGAGAAAATGATGTCGTTATGGAGTGTACTTTACACCGTGGGTACTCGTTGTATTTTGTATTGTTGTAAACTGTAATAATATGTAATAATATAATATATGTACCTATCTATCTATTGTTGGTACCTCTATATAATATACACACAATCGTTAAAAATATCATAAAAATTAGGATTTTTATCCAAAATAACGAACTGTATAGAGACTAAATAATTGTTTGATAATAAATATTTGTATATTATAAGGATATTTATATTTCATAACTACAATGTATGTGGTAAAAATATAACAATTATGTAACCCAAGTTTCAACAGTTGTCATCGATATTATTATCCATCTTTTGATCTATTCACATTCAATTGCACACCTATAGTGACTATACAAAGAGCATAATAATTGTGCTCAAATAAATCCGCCTTCAGCGGCACGTGGCATTCCATTGAAAACGCCGAAAGCTCAATACAGACGCCTCCTCATCAAGGTATGTATATTATTTGAACAGCATTATATCCAATGTGGAGGGGTTTTCTCGATAAGCCAATGATTGTTTTCGATAATAATATATTATAATGATGTGTGTGTGTTTTTCTTTGTGTGATGTCAGTCATCACCTTTTGGATAAGTAAAAATGATTCAATCTTCAATATTTGAGAGTGGTTTTTGGTACCAAATATTGAATCTAGTTGTTACTTAGGAGGTCAAAAGTATTATCAATAATTTCAAAAATAATCTGGAAAACAAAATTAAATTTAAGGAAGAATAAAACATTTACGCAATAGGTGCAAATAGGCAAAATTCGATTTTGTTATTTTGTTGTCATAAAAAAATAAATAGCCATGATAGTTAAAATTTTCTGTCATTATTTATATTTTGACCTTGAGTTATATTTTTGATTTTGAAAAATGGCAAATTAAATTTCTTTTTTAGTTTGTGTTAAAAGTATTTTTCTCACTATAAAAATGCTTGATATTAAATTCTACATTTGTTCATATAGCAGTTAGCAAATATCAAAAACTGTTTGATGATAAATCATTGTTATTATACATTTATACGTTTGAATAAGCAATGTCGATAAAATTTGAACTTTTAAAGTTCATAAAAATTGTATGTGATTTTCCGCTTAATTTTTTTCTTCAATTCTAAGAGGGGAACTTTATGAGAAATCTTGTTTAAATTTTTAAGTCCTTGGTGCAAAATCTTAAGAATTTTTAACTAATTAATTTTTACTATTTTATCTTGATATTCATGTTTAAAAAAACATAATAAATAAATCAAAAAATATTAATTGTAAATCGAAAATTGAAACATAATCCAATATTGGTTAAATAATTATTTTCTATACACGATGTCATTTTTAAAATATTTATATTAATATTATGTTAAAAGTATTTTTTTCTGAGTAAGAACGCTTGATAAAATCTATTGAAGTATCTAAAATTTCTATCTAAAAATCTATAAAAGTTCCTCATAAGTTGTACTGCAAGAAATTTAATCTCATAAAGTTCACACCACTACTATTTTTTAAGCTGTTTGTAATTCTAACTTCTCACTTTGACGAAATTTGATATTTAAACGACAAATAACAATGTTTCCTCTTAGAACTTTAGTTATGTTGTAATTCAAAAGATATAAATCTTAGGGACTTTTATATTATTTTGTACTCTGTAGTTTTTATAATATTCTTGTTCGTGCTTATTGAAATTTCAAATAAGAAAATGTTTACATTCAAACATATTTATTTATCTAATGCACAGTTTCAAAGGTTTCATTTAAATTTAAATTATTGTTAAAGTAAATTATCCTTAAATAATAATAATGGGTACCTATGTTTTAACCACGGTATAAAACTGTAAAATATTACCCTGGCAGGTGGCATTTTAAGATCAATAATATGATATTTATAATTATTTATAGTTCATGTCAATGTATATTTTAAAAGTTGGGAACTGTTTGTGACATAAAAATAATAGTAATAAAAACATTTAGACGACTCAAAAACAACACAGTTCAGTTTTGATAAAATTATGTAATAACAATATACTATTATTATAACAACGGAAACATTATTAATGAGCATATTATAACTATTTTATAAAACTAACATTGTATTATTTCTTTTAGTATACAAATATATACATTACTAAGTTATTTATATAATATGAATAAAAGAAAAAAATAATACCAAGAACAGCATTGAACGTTCTAGTGGAAGATAATAATTATAATCATCATACATCCTTCGAATTTACAAGTATGAAAAGGTAAAATAATTTTATTACACACCCTTTTTATTATATCAGCTATAATAAATATAGGTTTTACTTTCGAGATTCGAAAGTCTTCGTCTTCTAAACATTTTGGTAATTTAGTATTGATCAATGAAAAGTTAAAGGTGAATCCTATTTCCTTATTTGTCGAAAACATCGAACCGGTTTAAAAAAATGAAAAAAAAACGAATTATTATGATGGATAAATCTATGTTTTGAGATTATATCATTCAAAAACTATGTCATAAATAAATGTGTATGTTTATTAAATAGGTAAAACATAAATATTATTAAACAACATCTTATGTTCAATTTCATTTTTAAAATGAAATGAAAGGACATTTTATTTTTGATAGAATCATTTTAACGTACCTACCTACCTATAGGTTATATGTTTTACATAATATTTAAAAATAATAAAAAACTAAATTAATTATTTATAAAATGTATTCTTCATTCGAAATAAATCATAATATCATGCATATTCAAATTGTGGATACAATCACATACGACATACCTACTACCTACATTATTAATAGAAGTATACTTTATATTGAATTGTATGTGATATTATAAAAAGGTGTAAAAGTAGTTAACCGCTATCTGCTGTACAGTATTGTTGTCGAGTGTATAGATAATTGTAAGTAATATATTATTATGTATTAAATTTTAAATCAATGATTTATCAATACGAAAAATTATTCTGAATGAAGAGCGTTTGTCAGCCTGTATAGTATATACATTATATATGAAAATGTCATCTTGTATAAAATATAACAATAAATACTTGAAAAGTCTTAAGTTTTCTGAATTGCAATAAAATAACTAAAATCGTTCTTCCTTGTATAAATATTAGATATTTATACAATATTTAATTAGGTATATTAAAGTATTATAGTTTTAATACATAATATAATATTATTTTTGTCAAAGTTTTAACTTACAAATGTTTCTAAAAAATGCCTACGCATCTTAAATATTTTGTAATAACTGTATAGAAACAACGTATGGGAACCTTGTATTCAATATTCAAACTTTTCAACTGAGAACAATTTTTTTAACAAAATATGTATATGGAAAAAAAAAAACTAAACAAAATCGAAAATATCAAATGCCTATAAGTAGGTAAATGGTTCAAAAAATGTTAACATATTTTGAAGATAAATTATACCTTGCATAGAAAATGATAGTATAAACATTATTTTGAGTTCATATTATTTCAAGTGGCTCTCTATGGTTAGGTTAGGTTTTGAAGTACAACAAAATAAGAATATATTTTTATGAGAAGTCGTTATTTTACTCATGAATATTAATAATATTAAGCTTTGATAATAATAAACTTGGAATTACGCTTAACTGTATTTTTTAATCCCATTAATAACAACTTATGAGAAACTAAATGTTCAAATTTAGGTTTGAACATAAAAAATGTATACAATTTTAATTAAAAAATAATTTTCAAATGTTCGTGATATTGAAGAATTTTGTCAACATTTCAACTTCAAACGCGTATTAACTGTTAACAAATGTGTTTTCGTTATTTTTTAATTTGTATGTGAACAAATTATGAAGAATCTTATATTACTTTTTCAATATTTTTGACGGCTCAAAAATTAAATAATAAAAATGTTTTGTTAAGGGGCCTGCTCGCGATTTTTCAAATTTTCCGCAATTCTATAAAATTTGAAAATTAAATTTTATATTTTAGTTGCCACCTCAATTATAAGACTTTTCCACTAATCTACTACCCAATACCTATTTAGGGGGGGGGGTTGATAGGGTGTATTATATCGGTCAAAACACAGTTTACAGGAAAAACTCTCACACCTCGTAGATTGGTCCGATTTCCGTAATTTTTTTTTTGTTAGATAAAGGAATATTTTTTACAGGGCGCATTGGACTTCGATTTTTGATTACGTCGCTAAAAACAAAAAATAATACAAAAACTAAAAAGTTGTAAAAATTGATTAAATTCAAACTTGTAACATAAGACTTAGAAAAATAATGTTGAAAATCCAAGTCCAATGCGCCCTGTAAGAAGTCTTCCTCTATCTAACAAAAAAAAAATTACGGAAATCGGACCAATCTACGAGGCGTGAGAGTTTTTCCTGTAAGGCATGTTTTTGAGCAAAAAAACAGGTCGCCTGCAGGTCCCTTAATATTTGTAGGTACCTACAAATATAAAAAAATAAACAGAAAACAAAAATTTAAAATGTCTATACATAGGTCAAAAAAGAATCAAAATATTTTGAAAATGTAAATATGAACATTTGGTTAAAATTGCAAGTATAAAATATAAATATAACAATATTTTCTATATTGTTAATCAGGTTTTGCTTAAAATTTCCCTTTTTTCTCGATTATTTTGAAAAACACTAGGATTTCGTTACTGACTTCCCATTTTCCAATGTACCAACTAGATCCAATTCACTATTAAAAACCACCTTCAAAGTATAAAGTCCAAACATTTTTTCAACTAGTAAAAGTCTCTTTAGACACACAATAAAATAAAATAAATTAGTAAATACACACATTATTGTAAAATCAATAAATTTGTCTCTCTGGTCAGAATCTAAAATATAACGTGTTTAAATGAACGAAACCAAAATTTTTATAAGCTATATAATTATTTAAAATGTATTTGTAAATAGTTAAATATTATATTTTAATTTTATAGAAAATTGCTTTTAACATAGTTAGTAAGTTTTATGGTACCTATAATATATTATATTTTAAAAGATTTTACTCAAATAATAATTAATACCTAGGTAATCAAATGTTTTAGATGTAATGTCGTCGTTATTTTCACCGATACGACAAGTCCACATGAACAAATTAATTATAGGTAATGATACTGTGTGATATTAACATATTATTTATTATATTGTCTAATACACAACATCGGAAGCAGAACGAACCATATTTTACTTAGTTTTACTGACTTATAACTTATAAGGTACCTATATCGTTAATATAATAATATGTATATTTATTATAATAAATAAATATTATAATTGAATTCTAACGGTATCATACGATTTATAACTGTGGGCTGTTTTTGGTAGGTATATTATACGAAAATAAAAATGATATCTCGGCCGCGTAGGTAGGCCATTGGCTGAGCAATGAATTTTTTAAAACGACAGAACTTACTTATAGATAGGTATATAATAATATGATAATAATATGTAATGTTGTGATCAATGCCTCCAGTCGAAAGGCATCGGCGGTGTCGGTGGACGGCCGTTCAAATTTGGAGGCTTCCGCAAGACTCGCACACTTGTAATATCATGTTAACAATAATAGTAATAGTTACAAAAAAAACCATTTAAAAAACCACCAACTGGGCTGTGGATAAATAATAAAATTACAAAAATGAATTGTTACACGAACATCGTAAAAAATTTAACCAACTGCCGCGGCGGAATATTATTATTATGACATGGTCATATTTTCATTTCGACGAGTGCAATGAAAATCGTTATAAACGAATCGCTGCAGATAACGCGACTAACTACAAAATACGATTTTTAGAACATTCGCAATCGCCGCCGCCGCCGCGCCGTGACCGTTTCCCCCACGCTCGGGCGGCGGGGCACGTCTATAATATAATATTGTTATAATATTATTATTACATTATTATTATTATTATTACATTATTATTATTATTATTTCGCCTGTTCGTCCGCCGCCGCAGCGCAGCCTCTGCCGATCGTCGGCGACATCACGAAGGCACGCGGCCCACACGAGGTTTTTTTCGTTGTTTTTTATATCCTACACCGCGGTCAATGCAATATCACAATATTATTATTATTATTATAATTCCGTACAATACTATACATAATTGCCAGTATAGGTACCTACGTATATAATATATTACACGCCACATATATAGGTATCGGTACACGACTGCTGTCAGATACGCGGGTCCGCGCTACGTCACAAATATTATGCATTATTATTGCTATTATTGCCACTGCAGGTGCGACATTATAATATTATGACGTATTATCACTATTTATGCTGTGTGTAAAATGTATACTGGCCGTCGACCGATGATCCACGATCGCTGCGGTTGGAGTAATAAAGCGTATAATGTACAAATGTATAATGTATAATGTATGGGTACAGTATATGGGTATATATATAGGTATTCGAACATTTAAGGTACGTATGTACTGCGTCCAAACTTTTTTTACCAACTAAGCAATGGAAGATTGATTATTATACTATTATTACTATAATGTGAATAATCACACCCACGCGACGAGTTGAATGCATCTTTTATCCTCGCTATAATATACATACTATAACCGTGGTCTCTACACGAAACGGCAATAATTCAATTGCATAAACGCGTACTATTATATATAAGTATAATATTAATTATCGACTAGTATGCTTTGTAGTTTTAAAAATATCTTGAATATCGAAATCATTTATATATGTCGCTGCAAGGTATATTCTTGCAAATATTTGTGTGTTCACTAAGTTTTGGTATAATTTTTGCTAAACGCTAGAAAACATTTATTGTATAATTCGTATGAATTGCGTACCTATACGATATTATGACTTACGATATCTATATTTACATCTCACACTTTTTTTTTAAAGAGGCGCTTTGTATCTTATATAGGTACAAGTACTGTTTTTATGTAGGTAGGTATCTATCTCATTGCGGCTGTGCACTTTGGGGAACACCTTGTGCTATAGATTAATTGTATAATACATGTACCTACTTGTCCTAATAAAACGCCTCCGAAGTTCGGATTGAGGAATGGCACGTGTCGGTGGACCACTCTATTACTATGTATTTTATAGTGTATTATAAAGTACACGAGTAGGTATAATATTATGTACACCTATTTACATTCCTCGCCAAACACCGGTTGATCGCTGACTTCTAAATATGGGTTTTTGCGATTTAATCTCGGGTTAATTTGATTTTTAGACAAACGTATCCCGCAGATAGCCGCTAGGTGTTGTATATAGGTACGTCAATCTTTCTGCCGCCACCATGTATGTATATTACACTGCAGTTCGCAAAATATATTTTGCTCACGACTCAACGGCCTCGGTATCAATTGATTTCGCAGTTTTAGATACACGTAGCTTAACGTTTTAGTAAATGTATTCTAATTTTTTTTATTTTTAAAACTGTTTTTAGTCACGTATGAAAAAAAATAGCTATTACATTTTTTCAATGTACATAATAAAAATAATATGCTCTCTGTAACTCTGTATATTTTTTATTAAAATTGTAATTTGGCCATGAAAAAATGTGCTGTAGGTATGATTTGATTGCCCACGTGTTTTGATATCTATACACATTAGATAAAAATGTCATCTGGATTAACTATAATATCTTACATCTAAGACCATACCTATACAAATATTACATTATGTAGATCAGTAAGTAGGCACCAACCAAATGCATAAATTAAAAATTAATATTAACCGTTTACAGCCATATATATTTTATAGCTGGTACTTGGTACTTAGTTTTATAGTAATCAGTATATTATATAATTTCTTTTAATAATTTAAATTGTGTTTAGTTTTAAGACTTTACATTTATTTTTTAAACGGCCATGGTGTAGTATTAGGTATTTGTTAAAATAAAATAAACGTCTTTTATTCTATACTATATTGTATAAAAATATAGAGTGTTTAACCATTGTTTGTTGCAAGTCACCTCTTATAGGATTAATTGTGTTGTCGATTAATATCGGTTAAAGGTTATTGGACGAGGTTCAATAATCGGTCGTAACAAAAGGCGGAAGCTTAATCACAGACGTGACGGACACACGGTAGTAGAATTCATAACACCTGTCCTGTCATATATAATATATAATAATATGGTTTTTGTGTAAGACTTACAGTTTGCACCTATGTATACCATATAGGTATCTATAAACAATTTTAATATACAAGAAATTAGAATAACTCTTGGTTCCAAACTTCCAAACTCATTAAATAAAATAATATTATTACATCATAATGAATTTACGAGTTTGTATAGAATGATTTAACCTAGTTAAAACATCAAAGGACCAAAATATACCCATGGACAAAATATCCAGCGGTAAAATTATCCATGGACAAAATATCTAAATTTAAAAATTTAGAAAAATCGTTGTTTTTAAATTTAAATAGGTATAGTTTACAATTAATGTTGACTATATTCATATACCTAAGGAACAGACATTTTGAAACTTCGTTATAGTGAATATATATTCATAGTTCTCACAGAGATGTTTTAATTTAATTTTTCTACTTTCTTCTACTAGACGATAGTACAATGATACCCAATTTACGCTGTGCTATTTTTGTCTCGTCAGCTGAATTTTCGCAATTTATTGTCGACATTTCCAAATGTTTGTGAATAACCTGAATTCAATTTTTTAATAATAAATACTTAGAACGTCATTTGAAAACCGATTATACCATCAATATCAAAATATGCAAGAAAACCTATATAATATATAGGTCCTGTATTATCCTAAGACATATTTGTATCCAGTTTTTAGAGATTTTGAATATTGTAATTTCTTACAAATATAGATTTCATAAAGTTCCGAGTCCTGAACTAATATTACTATTTCACATATTGTATTTGTATACACCAATAGTGGCCTGGTAGACGACGTTTACCTATAATGCAATTCCTTAGCCCATAAAATAATTTTTATTTTTTAAAAATTAAAATTTGTGTGGATGTGTTTATAATTAACTATTATAATATTTTTTTTATACTAAATTATTTATTATTGATGGCCTTACACAACAAAGATTCTAAATTAGCACACAGCTTTAAATTATTTATTATGTAGTAGTGGATATAGTCACTATATATTTTAGTGGGTGGGTCATTGTTTAAATACTTTGCTTAGGGTTTGAAATATGTTCGCCACGCCATTGCCAAGAGCTGATATTTGGTTATATTATATTATTATACCTACTATATTATTATTAGCTTATAAATCAATACCGACGTCATATTACTAAAGGAAGAATTATTTTGTTTTGGTTAGTTTGACCAAATATCCTATAGGTAATACAATATTATATTCCAAAACGTATATTCTATATTCATCATCTTATCTGCCAACAAATGGTATTTAGGGCTAATATCGGCTTAACCTAAAAATGTGATTAATAACAAAGAATATTTTTTGATATCTATATAGCTGAGTGCGATCTAATTGAAAAATATTGATTTTTTTTTAGATTTTTTTAGATTCGTCTGAAAGTAGTTAGAATGACTATATCTTATAGCTCAGTAATAAGTCGCATAATATGCATTGCATAATATATAATTTCAACGTAAAGCTGCGTTTACACGGGGCGTGAATTTGAGAGTGAACCACGCCACGACACCTTCGTTCGTATCTCACGACTGAAAATCAAACATTGTTTGATTCTACCACGACCCAGTCGTGGGGCCGAAAGCGTGGTTGACTGTCGTGGCTCACGTCTCGTGTAAACGTAGCTTAATATTAATGTAGGTAGTAGGTACTATATTATGCTTTCTCGTCCTTGCTGCTTCCTGGAATCAGTTGAATCTATAATAGAACGTCTGAGTATAAAACCATTTTTGACACGATCGAAATAATTATACTTTTTACTATAACCGTTTTTTTAACAATATAACCATAACTGTTGATATATTAAAAAAAATTTATGGGGGGGGGGTGGGGGGCGGAGAGGCCGAGCGGACTAAGGCGTCGGTTGCGATGCCCGCAGTCGCCGGTTCGATTTTGGCCAAGGGTGGCATTTTTTTCGATCAAGGTGTCCGAAGAGAGAGGCTGCCATCCCCCACCCGGGCATGGCAGATACCTACGGATGCCCACAAACAAAAAAATTTTGAGTCTTACTATTAGGGCACCTAATTTTCGAGGTGATGACACGATTACATGATCGACTTATATCTAAAAAAATATGTATTACACAATTTATGTATTAAAAGGAGGTCTGTTTGCTTATACTCTCTCTGGCCCACATGTAACATGGACAAAACCCATTTATATACTCAGAATCATTTGTATTATGTGAGTAATCTTAGTCCTTAGAGTAAAATCATCCGTTAAAAAAACGATAGAGAATAATATTTTTAAGGGTATGACATATCGATTTGTCTAAAAATTGGGTCAAAACAATTTAAATATCATTAACATCATAAATATCACAATTTTTTTTTTATTTTGAAAGTCGGGATATAAAGTCAAATAACAATAAAAAAATATATATAACCAATATGTTCATAGGTACCGTCAAAAATATTATCCTCTATAATTCTTGTAGTAGGTGATTTTACTCTAAGATTACTCATAACTAGTAAAAACCGATTTTAGGTGAAAGCGTTTTATCTATGTTGTACGGCGTGGGTCTGAAAGAGAAAAAAATTGCTCTTACATCCTCTTAAGTATAATGATATCTATTCAGATTTCAGATTTATATTGTGGAAATAAACAAGACAACCATAACTTCTAGATCGTTGAATGATGATAATAATTGGAATCGATGGACATTTGACTACCCAGTTATACAGTTGATGCTATATTCTAATTCGTGTGCTATACTTGAAAGAGCGTTGTATACATCTACAACTATATTAGTAGATACAAATGCTGTGTACACCAGTGCCATAGCAAAATGAAATTTTTGGGGTTTAACCCTACCCCCCACCAATTCATAATCCTCACTACACCACCTGTGTATACTATACAGTTGTTCACATTTTAAGTTATAATATTATACCTAATGTTATTTTGTAATAATTATGAATTGGGACAAATTCCCATACAACAGTATTATAGGTATACGTATTTATGGCATTATTGCCTAGACAAATAATATGTTATGTAAGATATTATCAAATGTAAATTAGTTAAAAACAAAACATCAAAAATAAATAAAATAATCTATCGATCGTGTTGGTTTATAGACAAGCCACAAGCATTTCAATAAATATGCATTATTTTTTTATCTATAGAGGTACTTATATATACAATGTATACGATGTGCGCCGATGTCCACCGAAAAAGTAAATCACGTGCGTCGAAACGTCTGCAGCGAGCATACATAACAATAATAATGCTGCCTACAATGAATTGATTTGCAACGCGTGGAACCGACCATAATATATTAATTGGGCAAGACTCGTCGGCGTATACTTTATATTATGTACACGTGTATAGTATTATAATTTTTTTTTTAGTGTTTATAATACTGCTGCATGAAGAAGATCGGAAGCGTCCGTAAAATTATGCTCACTGTGCGGTAGGTCAGTAGGGTAATGCTTAGTTAACCGACATACGATATTATTATTATACGTACCCATACGATTCCGTGGGCACGATTGACGCGGCGATCTGTACACCATTAGCAAAGGTGGAAACAACCGGAACAGACGGACCGATCGTTATTCCGGTTAATCGAGTCGTACCGCCGAATTTATATTATAATATTGTTATTATTATTATGTAGGTACCTATATAATAATATCGAGGACAGTGTAAATATCGCAGGGTATCACGTATATATTATAGTTGGTATAGAGTAATAATGCCTCGTCGAATAACTATTTACTGCGAGCGAGCCAGCAACGATACGGTGCATTTGTGTTGGATCGGCTCTATAGTATACGGTGATAATATATAATATATAGGGCTCGGAAGTTGTTGCATTTGCATGATTTTTTTGAACCATTAGATTTATTGCTAAGTAAGCTAGAAATTCATTTCAAGACACTACGAAAAACATATCAAAAGTTTTTAGTGCATATTTTTGCATATTTAGTGATTTTTAGATTTTAGAGCATATTTCTTAATTTTACAATTTTTTAAAGCATATTTTATAATTTATGGACATTTAATATGAAAATTTGTAAATAAAAAAATAAATACATTCATATTCAGAGATCTTACTAGATATTCTTGAATCTTATTATTCAAATTTCCATTTGACATTAAAAACTATGTTTTTCCTCTATTGGTTAATATGATATTATATAAATATATATAAATTACAACTACAGCTAGCTTTATCTAAAATAGATTATTATACAAATCTAAAATAGAAACAGCTGCTATCGAAATACGACGATTTTCTATAAATACTTTTATAGGAAAAGAACTCAATGATTATTGACTATTGTTAATGGCATTTATAGATTTTAGGTATTTCGGGTATATAAATATAACTCGACAGAAGTGCATTTTTTTATTCAAGGAACATTTTTAATTTTTAAAGCGATTTTTTTATTATTTTTTTGTTTAAATTATGATTAGAAAATATAAATAATAATAAATTAATAACTTATATTACTTTGCTTTTTTTTTTTATTTACAAATTTAAAAAAAATATTTGTACAGATGAAAATGTTGTGTAAAATAATTAAATATAAGTGCATATTTTTAGAGCATATTTGTAGTTTTTTAAGCGCATAAGTGCATGCATATTTAGTACTTTTTAAGTGCATTAAGTTCCGAGCCCTAATAATATAATATAACCCGTAAGTGTAGTAGTATATCTGTGTGTGTACTAAATATTTTTTGTTTTGGACGACTTGAATGGCTCTCTTAGAGCCCAGAAAAAAACTACATCATTGTTTTGTTGACTGTATATCTAATATTGTCATGGCTCATTATGTAGGTATCGCTGGTGTATACTATATATATATGTTTATATATATGTAATATCTTATATAAATCCACAAAACGTTCCGATCGACTATAAAGCTCTTAATAATGGTTTATTTTTTTAAATCTTATTTCTATTTTATCTGGATAAAAACACTTTCTATAAATTAATAACTATAAACATGCGTTTCACAATTATTTACTACGTATACGAAATTCATCACTATATAGGTAATACGTATAAAATTCGATATAAAAAAATTTTTTTTTTTTATTAAAACAGTGTAACAACGAGTCATCAACGTATGTAGAATAGATTTTACATGCAAGTAGATAAAAATATAAATGTACTGTATTTATATTTATTATGCGTTTTAAATGGCTATACGACCAACGATTGTTATTTTTCTTAAAATTCTTTTGTTAGACATATTTTTATTTATATTAAATGAAATAAATGTTTTTCCAGAATTCATTGATGATTTTTGATATTATCGAAATGATGAGTACCATATACTACCATGGGAAATGTTTCCCAGAAACTTGACCTATTTAGCAAAGGAAAAAAAATGATACTGAAATTGAAAAAATTATCAAGCTCTATGGTTGGTTTGTTTTTATCTAATAATATATAAAAAAATAGATTCGATATGATATTTGATAAGTTATGGTCATTCAATTGTTTATTTCAACGATTTTATTATAACGGCAGAAATGTACAATTCATCAATTTCTTTTAGGTACCTACCTATTGTAGAAATCTATTTTAGTATTTAGATGACATAAATAAATATACAGACAAAATCAAAAATGAAGGAAACATTGCTCATAATTTTTGAGGTTTGATAAAGACTTAGAATATTACAAGGAGATATATCTCCTTAAAATGTTGAGTTTTAATTAAAATTCAATTTTTTATCTTAGGTACTGCGAAAACCAAATCTCAAATAATAATAAAAATATATAATTTAGTCGTCCTTTGATAATTGTCTGATGTCTTTATACTAAGAATGGAAATGCGTTTTCTTATAACTATGATAATATAAGTCAGTTTATAGTTTATTGAAATATCTATAGCCAATTCTAAAATGTTTATCATATAACAACTGAAGTGATCATGTGAGAAATAATATGAGACAGGCAGTGAGTATTTTTATGTATTTATAATATGTTTTGTAATATAATAAAGGTATAAATCATTGAAGAATTATTGATTATTGTATTTCTTAAGCTATAGTTTAACGAATGTCTTAAGTATTTTTTAACACATAATAGGTCCATGTTTTTATCTTGATTTAGGCATGTGGTCGATACTCTTCATCCTAAACGAACAAGAGATTTTTTTAATTACCATCATCGAACCAAACATTATTGTAAATTAGTATTCTATATAATTTATTTAGATCAAACGATGTAATTACATTTTGGTTTAAATCGAAGAAAGCAATTGAATATTTTAATTGAATACCTACTAGGTACCTATGTACTAACTATTATTTGTTTTAAAAATAATTTCATTACTTCGTATTGCTGTATAATTAACATTATATTGTTAATTAACAACCACTGTAACTATACTGTATGTAATACAATAATAATTTACCATCAATGTATTATATAACTGTTAAAATATTAATATTTCCGTCAGTATTATTCAGCTATATTTTCACATGTTCTACACATTCCGGTTCCTATCTAATTTGATTAATTGGCTGATACCATAAAAGCCCAAAAACACATTCGTCACTCCCTCGTCGCATTGGACATATTTATTGTTAATTATTTTTCTCACTATTGGCTAAATAGTAAATATCTGTTTTATATTGTGTTTGGAATTAAATCGAGAAGATAAAATCTACCAGTGATCTACCAGATCTCTACTAGATCTAGCATGTTTAAGTTGTAGGCGAACGATCTTAACTATCATTATTACAAAAGCTGAAAATCGCTAAAATTAAACACGTTGTTTCGACTGGGTCTATCTGTTTAATCTTAAGAGTAAAGACGTTATTTATTTAATTTCAACTGTTGATTATGATTTATATTGATATTTTCTAAAAATGTAAAAAAAAAAAATGACTGTAAGATTTTAAGGTTAGCTGTCATTTTATTTGAATAAAAAAAAAATTGTTAAGCGTGAAATAGGTTAGATATTTTGTGATCGAACTCTTCATAGTATAATATCTAGGCGATACCGTTTTGTACAGTTGTTATAAACTGTATGTAGGAGCATACAGCCATATAACGTCCAAATATATTTATACAATAGGTACTGGATGTTTTTCTCTCGAAAACCATATTGAAAATAAAATCAGCCTGACAAAACTATATTAGTGCTGAGCTCTAATCGAGTCTGTGGTTAAAGAAAAGTAAGTACTTATATTATACTCACGCGAGTATAATACCTATATATATAAACATTATTTAAACGGCATGCGCTTGTTAGCCACACCTGTTTACGAATTTAGTTTGTGATGGAAAAATTAACCGTGTCAATCCGTTTCGTGTCAGCGAATTGTCGAAAACATCGCAAGCAACGATATTATAAAACGAATGTTTATTATTAAATTCGCTTAAAACGTCGTAAGTACGATAATAATTTAAATACATCCATCTCGAGTGGTTATTATGGTCGCAGGTACGTACGAAATTGCAACTATATCAACTTCTTAAACGAAGGCTAAGCGTAATTAAAAACTTTGTCAATATCAAACTCACGCTCAAATTAAAATTACACGAAAGTTTATTTAGAACTACCTACTTTGTTATGGGTATAACAAACTCTGCAGCGGAGTATAATAATTATTGGGTGTAGTGTGCCGACTACTGAGTGTGAAGTGCCGAGGGGGGAGGTGACTTTACAAGTGTCACTTAAATCTGTATGTAATGCGTACATTTAATTATTAGTGTAATATGTTTGCAGAAGACGGACGCGTGTTTAAAGCGTTGAAGAGAGTCTCGGGCAAAATAATTAAAAAGTAAACGTGGCTAATGCGATAATGATACTTATATTATACTATACTCAGACTAATTTGCCACAATGAACAGTGAATATGTATTATACAATTAACGAAATTTACAGATGCATAGACGATCACTAGACGATGCATTTCGGAGGCGGTCGATGTGCGTGGTTCGGCACTGTGCAGTCGCAAATAATAATGTTATTAATTATTATAAATTTTAACTACCTATCAAATTACGAAAATATCTACGTTGTAATTATTGTAACATTTTCGGGCTTTCAGCATCATGGAATATAATATTATATAGTTCCAATATTGATAATATACATCAGAGTAATATTATTACTGTAATAGGTACCTACATAATATATATATAGGAGTTTTTTGGTGCGTTGGAAAATTTAAAAAAAAAAATGTTTTAAGTGTTTTAGTGTTTACTGTTTAATATTATTAAATTGGGATACCTTATTATAGTCTATAGACTATACATTTTGTAATAAGGGTTATTGTATTTTAAATTCCAAACTAAGTCAAAGATATTATAAAATCGTTTTTTTTTTTTTTTTTTAACTTTTATCTTTTACTTTTATGAAGGAGTGCTTGAAAAGTTTCGACCTTTATTGATTGGACAGTTATTCTAGGTATTATAGTCATGTAGGCGTATAATATTGGTTTTTTCAATAAATGTGAGGAAAATTGAATGATTGAATCTCATGATTTATTATTATAGTGTGTAAAATGAAAATCGGTCGTTACAAAGTTTAGTGTCACAATATTATTAGACGTGAGCTACACTGAACAAGTATACTTATATTCATATATCTACCTTTAGTACTTCATCCATTATAATACGCACGGTTATAGTATGTATTAAGGGGACGTTACAGTGACATTTGTTGTCTTCGTCTTACAAGTGCGTAACATAGCAAATTTTACGCTCAGCAGAACACATTTATCTCCGGTTAGTTTAAAAATTAGAGCAAATTGACCTCTTATAAAATTTAAAGGTAAGATTATTATCTAGACAATGACATAGGCTTTTTATAATAATTTAATTTTAAAGCGAGTTATGTGTATTTTGGAATTGTAAACTGTTTGTACATATTAAAATACTCATAACTCGCTTTAAAATTAAAATATGATAAAAAGCCTATGTCATTGTCTAGATAATAATCTTACCTTTAAATTTTATAAGAAGTCAATTTACTCTAATTTTTAAATTAACGGGAGATATGGGTGTTCTGCTGAGCTTAAAATTCGCTATGTTACGCACTCGTAAGACAGAGACAACAAATGTTACTATAATGGCCCCTTAAGATCTAATCTATATATTGTTAGATCTTATATTTACGGAGTGATGGACAACACAATATCGATCATTCGAATTACCACGTGCTATGTACTTATATTATACCTATTTAACTATTCTTGGTTGTAGATTATAGATAGATGTATATTGGTTTTACAATAAAATGGGCTTCTTATTAAATTTGAAATTACAGACACTTTTTGAATGTACCTACGTACCAAAAAAATGCTTCATTCTTCAATGTCATGCTTGGTTTTTGGTAACAAATTGGATCTAGTTTGTTCTTCGGGAAAAAAATACAAAAATACGAATGTTTACACTAAGTACCGACCACCAGTTTTTGACAAAATACATTTTGTTTGTGTTGTAAAATGTATTCAAAAATGAATAAACATACGTACTATAAATTATTCATATATTGTACATACTATAATTATATAATATATTATGTAGTATTTATATTTTATATTTTAGAGATGATATAATACGAAAATATTTTGGCTCTTTTTGATCTATTTATAGACATTTGAAATTGTCCCCTTTTATTATTAAATTTTTTGAATTGCATTGATAAGCATTTTTTCTTTGGTCAAAAAATTTAAAATATAATCCAAGGCTTCTCATTATACAATATTTATTATGTTTAAATAACTCACTTTACATTTATTAATTTCAAACATGCAAGTAGTTGAAATCAACCGGTGATGTCCCATAATATATTTTATTAAATAATTAATCAAAACAATATTTTTATTACTAATTAATAGTTTGACGCTCTTTTCAAAGAGTTATTAGAGTATCTTAATATGGAACTACTGAACAGATCTTCTTATACTGTTATAAATAATTGTTATATTACGTAAACAATAAACAATATGTACAATTGTAAAATCTTTAGATACAAGTGTAACATACATTTATATTCTATATTTTTCACATAAAACATGGTAAGAAATTGAATGCCAGTGCAATAATTATTTGGACAAAAACATTGTTAAACTTAAAAAGGTGCTCTGCTGTACAGTAGGTTATAAGTGGGTTACTCTATAATGGATGGTATTAAATTTGAATTCAATGATATAATTATATAATGATATCATGATATCAATGACATCATACCGGAAACGGTATGTCAGTCTAGGTATAAGACATATTATATACTTATAATGTAATATACTATAAATGGTATTAAAAAAAATTGACCTATAATGGGTATCTATAATAAATTCCAAATTAATCATATCACAATATCCATTAGGTACTTATAACGCGTTAATACATCAACAACAACCAATGATACTATCATAGATATATAATAGTGTACTTTAGAAGTTTCAAGTACAAACGAATAATATTATAAAATCACAACAAAATAACTAAAATAGTTATACTAAGTTCCAAATTTGAACTTATATGAAATTGAACTCTATAAAAATAAACTGTCCTTCTGTATTTTTTTTTGATTTTTTGGTAACAGAATTAACTACTTACGTGGAATATTGTTTAACATTTTCAATCCTTAGATATAAAAGTTGAATATTTTATAAATTTTTAACTACAAAATAATTATTCTATTTTAAATTTGAGCCTATGTATATATTTAAAATACATTTTGAGCAAAGATTTCCTGAGAAAGTAAATTATGCAACGTATGAAAACAGTAATTGAAACATCGCTGGCGCTAAAATATAATATTTATGAGTAGTTGCTAAAATTTACCATGTAATATTAAATAAATATAATAAAATATACTGACTATAAAAAAAATCAAACAAAACAATTTTAAATTTGATAAATTTTGTCAAAATTCGATCTTTAAATGCTTATAAAAAAAAATTGTGTCTATGTATTTTTAATATTTTTCAACTGATATTGTAATAATATATCAGGAGCCTTGTATAAAACTTTCACACTTTTTGGCCCAAGAAATAAAACTTTATTGATATTTATAGAAAAAAAAACCTAAAAAAATTGAAAACTGAAAATGTCCACAAACAGATCAAAAAGAGTCAAAATATTTTCAAAATTGTATCGTGTATGGGAAATGCTAATATAAACATTCAGTGAAATTTTCATGTATTTACAGTTATTCGTTTTTGAAATACAACAAAATAAGGAAATCGCTACATGAGAAATCGAGTGAATATCCAATGTTGTAAAAATTTGAATTTCAAACGCTCATAAAAATTTAATTTGACTTTCTTATAGACATTTTTTTTTGATAAAGGTAGATAATCTTATAAGGAATCTTGTATTACATTTTAAAATCTTAGTTTTAAAAAGAAAAATGTTCACGAACTCTTAACTCAAAATACTTTGCTTATTTTCGTGATAAATGCAAATACAAACAGTCAGTGAAAATTTCATGTATCTACTGTCATTTGTTTTAATGTTACACCGAAAACCAAATTCAATTTTGTGTAAAAATTCCCGTTTTTCCTTAATTTTTCTTGGCGCTTTTGAAAATTAACCTCCCCAATGCACCAACTAGATTCACTTTCCAATCAAACAAGATACTGAATTTGAAAATCGAAGCATTATTTCAACTACTTATGTGTACACAGACATAAAAATTAAAAAATTAAAAAAAAAAAAACACACATCATTGTAAAATTAATACATTCACCGTTCCACTCAGAATCTAAAATGTATGCATAAATATTATTTGTGGTTCCTTTTTTTTTGTATTTTTTAATATACATATAGTATTATATTATATATTTATATATACATAAGTGAAAATTACTATTCATATTATTTTATTTCAAATTTCTACGACGTATGTTAAGTTGAAAAATGTTCTAGTCGTAATAGTAGTAATAAAGCTAATATATTATATAGCTTAAGAAAATTGAATTTATCAGTAATTAGAAACTAAAAATGAAATAATAATCATTAATAATAGATAAAATGCCCCTTAAATATTTATCAAATAAATAAAAAATAGAAATTAACATAAAACTACAAAGTAGATTTCACTCTGATGAGATAAAAAGGCAAATTTGAGTTAAAACTAAATACAAAGAGAAAAAATGTACTCCCTCTCGTTATAGCAAACTGTTTAATTAACGTTTTACAAATGATGGTGTTTACCAATCTGGAATCTATAGGAAGTTGTTGAGAGAAATTTCAGTACCTAGTATTTAATATTTTGATATTTTATAAGTAAAAAAAAATTACCATACTACTAGAGATCACACTTATTTTAAGACAAAATAACTTTCTCCAAGATTGATGTAGGAGACCGGAGACCATTGAAAATATTAAGTTCATACAATTTGTTTAGTTATGTAAATGTTAAATATAATAACTTTTTTTCACAAATATTGCTGACTCAGTGTCTCCAATAAGTAGCTCAACATGCTCTAGCCAAAACAATTTTAAAAAAACTATGTCATTTTGGGTTTGTTATTTAAGAGTAGGTATACAACTTATTTTGATTATAAATCACCGTTTCCTAATTAAATTGCGGGGAAAAAGGAAAATCGTGAGCTTCAAATACAATTTATTCATAATTATAATTTATTTCTTAATTGACCTATTGATTATAATATGTTTATGTTTGAATCTTTCTAATAAATTGTATGTTCCCTGCAATAGCCAATAATTAATTAATAAACAAATAAAACATATTTTAAACTTAAATATTGTTTTTCAAATTGACGATTTTACTCGAATACCAAAATTAAAGAGTAAACACTAAACATCTATAAAAAATAATCGAAACTCGTATTAAGGATCAAGGGAAAAAGATAAACAACTTTAGCAAAAAGTTTGAAAGTTAAACATTAAAATACCGAACTAACATTGAGGTTTTTTTGCAATATATTTAATAATATATTTACATTCTCCATCAAAAATAATTTATTGCATATGAAAATTATGCCTACTATTAAGTTATAAATATATAATGCATTATAAACTAATTCAACAAATATTACTAACAATTATACACCCCTAACAACATACATAATTTTTAATTATATTATATTATTATTTAAACGTAAATGGAAACCATTAAAACTTTAACCAATAGTGAAACAAATGAAACAAATAAGGCATAATATGATATATAATCGATGTTAGACTAGAAATTATATTAATTTCTTATATATTTTTTGTGTTATCATAATTATGAAGTGATAAGATATATGAGTGATTACGGTGGAAATGTTTACATGATTAGTCTAAGGAACAGTAATCTAGTTTCTTATATAAATCTTAGTGAACAATAATTTGGCACCCTTTTATGGCATACTTGTCCATATTAGATATTAATATTAGACTACTTTGGCTATTAGAGAGTACAGACTTCATCTAGAAAAATATTGTTTAAAACAACCTTATTGCCTAAGCCGAAAATTTAAAAAACGATAAATACATATTGGGCTCAACTTGCAGTACCTGGTGTAAAGTCAACATTTAAATGTTTCATGTGATTTCACTACAAATTTAGTAAGTATATACTCGCGATTTTAAATACGGTTAAGTATTTAAGTATATAATTGAAAATGACATTAATTTCTAAACAAGGAAAACAATTCCAAAATAATCTAATATTGTGATTGACGTTATTTTTCGTATTAATCGTCGTATCCGAGGGGGGGGGGGGGTAACTATTAACTACTCTGAAAATAATAATCTTGCTATATCCATCCGTGTTCATAATATTTCCATGCTCTTTTAAACCAGCAATTTCTGGTTGTCTACTCGGCGTCGTCGCGTTCCTATCGGGTCTTGAAGCCATGCTACGATATGTGATGGGTGTCCGACTGCAAATATTATTGTAATACCAAACTCGGGGGAGGTGCCAACTGTCGCTGGGCAGCCTAAATTATTACCCTCTAGTAAAACAGACGTCAGAAAAAAAACGTCAGCTCTTCCGGCTGGCGCACAGCCTATCGTCGAGTTGTCGAGCCGATACAACATAATAATATACCTATAATATAGATACGAAGCATTCGAATAAATCTATATTAAAAAAAAAAAGTCGGACAGGATACGGAGACCGGAAAATGTGTCCTCAGGAAAAACTAATTATAAAAGCCAATACATTCGCTTGTCTTCGCCGCTGTGCAGAATCTAAAATAACGTCGCAGGACGTTTCGTTTATTATTTTAGATTCCTGCTGTGAAAAGAACAACTGCTGCGTCATGTGCACACATTTGAACGATATAATATAAATATATTGCTGTTTGGATATAAAAATAGATTAGGCACTATTAAAATTAAATTATCGTCAGTTAGTGCTCTTAGGAACGAATAATTCAGCTTATTTCTATTAATTGTTTTGTCTCAATAAAATATTATACGAAGCGATTCTTATAATAGAGCATAGACGTCTTCAAACATTTAATATTATATAATTAACAACATTTTTGAGTAAAAAGTTACACTGCTTACTACTCTAATATATCGTTATAATTTTAGATTCTGAGTGGAACAATGATTTACAATGATGTGTGTTTTTTTTTTTTTTTGTGTGTGTACACGATAAGTAGTCGAAATAATGCTTCGGTTTTCAACTTCAGTATCTTGTTCGATTGGAAAGTGAATCTAGTTGGTGCATTCGGGAGGTCGAATTTAAAAATTCCCAACAGTTTTCACAAGCGCCGGGATTAAACACATAACAATTAAGGAATAACGTGAAATTTTACGCAAAATCTGTTTTCCAAAAAATCGATTTTGGTTTTTGGTGTAACTCTAAAACAAATGAACGTATATACATGAAATTTTCACTGGTTGTTTATATTTGCATTTTCTATGCTCGATAAACTATTTAAAATATTATGATTTGTTTTGAACTGTTAAGGGACATTTCATTTCCATTTTTTTTAGTTTTTATTCTAAAAATATCAATAAAATTTTATTTGTTGGTTTCAAAAGCTTGAAAATTTAATAGAAGGCTCCTAGTATATTTTTTCAATGGCAGATGAAAAATAATTAAAAATCCTTAGTCGCAATTTTATTTTATAAGCATTTAAAGTTCAAAAATTGACAAAATATGGAAAAATCACGAAAATTAGCAAATTATTTTCAGTTATGATTCGTAAAAATTTTTCTTTTTAAATCTAAGATTTTTTCCACATTAAAAGTTCTTTTTTTAATCACGTGTGGATTAACTTGTATATATTTAATTATACTCTATAAATGTAAAATGTGTAAAATGTTCGGCAGTGGATGTTTGAGAAAAGAGAGTAGTTGTTTATTTATACTTACAATAAAATATGTACAATTATTAAACCAGAGAAGTCGTGACACCTCCCCCGGCGGGTTGCGGTGGTTGCGGCGAGAAGACTTACGAGATCTCGGTCGTTCGTAACCGTTTACGTCAGAACAACAATGACATCGTTATTATATATTATTATTATTATTATTGTGTATACTTGCAGAAACCGGACAAATGAGCGTCGGCAGCTATATCGCGCACGTCGAGTTTTGTGTGGAAATTGGCCCGGCGGCTGTCGCAGCGCAGTGCAAAGGAAATTACTTTTTTCTCTCGAGAAGTATATATTTAATATTATACATATATGTATAATACATGTGTATTATATAACCAATAACATAAAGCCCTGCAATGCCACTGGCTGCGGCCATATTATTTTATATACATATTGTCTGAGCTTTTTTTCCCTTCTCTCTCACCCCACCCCACTCTCTCTCTCTCTCTCTCTCTCTCTCTCTCTCTCTCTCTCTGTCTTTCGTCTCTATCACCTTTGAAGTGGTCCGCTTGGAAATATGTCAAAGTGTACAATATTATATATGATACGCTGCAGTATGCGCGAATGGTAGAAGCCAGAGAGAAAGAGAGAGAGAGAGAGAGAGTGATAGAGGGTGCAGCAGGGAAGTGTACCGGTGTAGAGGCAGCGAAAGCAGTGCCAACAGAAAAGATGAGTATAAGACTCGAAACGTGTCCCGAGCCGCAAACAAGGGCCTTATATTATTATTATTAATATAATATATAACGTACCTATACGTATCGTAGCTTACGTGTGACCGAAAATACGAGTTTCGTAACGAAAACATTACTATACGATATAATTTATATAATAATATATTACGTATATCACTATATACGTATTGTTATATTATTATCAAAGTGTCAGAGGCAACGCTCAATAATGTGATACGAGGATCGACCGGAAAGTAGGTTTACAACATTTTTTAAAAATTAAAAAGTGCATATATTTTTATGGAATTACCGCAGAGATTGTTCAACAGACGGTATACATTTATTTTAAAACGTAATCACCGAGCAAACCGTTAACATTTGTAGGCGTGGTACTGATTTGTTATCACTTACCACTTACCAGTGTCAAAAATCTTACACTATAGGTTTCTGCCCCTTTTTAATCATATCTTTGGAAGCCCTTAAAAACACGGAATATTATAATCTGGTCTTTAAATATGAACAATATAGAAATCTGGACAGTAATAGTCGGGAATATCTTAACATCTGAAATCCGTGAATATCTGGTCTGGACTCTGGACATAATATCCTAGCCATTATATTATTCTGTAGGTTTTAGAGACAATAATAAAATATTAAATATATTATAAAATCGTTCTTGTGGGTTATGCGTCTATATATTTTAACACATCTACTTAACAAACGTTACTATCAAAACCGTTGAACAAGGCCGTAGCCAGAAAAATATTTTTGGGGAAGGAGGGTTAGATTAAAAATATGTTATATTATGTAATAAAATATGTAATAACAAACTATAACAAAAAAAAATTTCGGGGGGATGGGTCTAAACCCTACCCCCCGGCTACGGCATTAGACTTGGACTTCGTTTTAATTGTTCATTTTATGTTTTGTCAAATAATTCTTTATGAGCTTTTTGCATTGTTCGATATTCAAACATAAATGCCATTAACTGTTTTAGACCGCGCAACGTTCGCGGTGAAAATGCAATCTTAGATCGAACTCGAACGACCACTTTTTAGCGGGTTGGAGGGCTCCATGTTATGAACAGGGACAATATGCGTGTTCCACATTTCGCACGAAAGTTAATTAAGTACCTACCTATAGTCAATATTAATTTGTTTTGGACTTTTGACGTTTCAGGCGTCGTGTATCGGTGACGTCCCGCGAGGTAATTTCGTTTTGACTACTTTTAAACGCTAACCACATGCACAATATTATATAAGCGGTACACGCATACATATTCTACCACATTGTATTATAGAGGTGCATATAAATAGGTCCGAGGCGGACAATTTTCGGCCTAGGTGGTGGTGGCGCGCTCGTATACCTACAGGTTAATTATTTCGTCGGTTTTCCGTCCGGCATTGGCGGGGTCGGCGGTGCAGGCACACAATATTACACTTTCATTAGGCTTGGGGGCGCGATAAGGAGGACGATAGGGCGAGAAGAAGAAGAAGAAGTAGAAGCCGCGTGCCGTGGGCAAAGGCTGTCGACAAGGGTCGTGGGGGTCACGTGTACCGGCATGCGCGCCAACGACGGCGGTGTATTATATCACATAAGTAATATCATTATATGCGTGTCTCTCGCAGTCGCCGCGCAGGGCTCTGTCGGCGGGCCGCCGCCGTCCGGAGGAGCTTTTTCCCGACAACCGTCCGACCACCACGGAACATCGACATTCGCGTCCGCGCACCGTACCATAACGCATGTACTCGGTCTGTTCTGACGACGACGACGACGCCGCCGCTGACGAAGTCTCCCGCGACCACTGTCGACTCCGAATCACTCACTATATTCATACCCCACGCACGGTCACTCGATCACCGACTCACTTATCCGATATTGTCGATCGCATATCCCTAGAAATAAGTTTATAACATAATATCATCATCACCATCACCATCGTCGGCAGTCGCACTCGTCACTTCTTGCGCACTTGCAGTTATAAACTGAACTTTCCACGCGACTACGCAGCCTGTACAGGTAATAATATCATCCATAGTGTTTTGTTATTAAATTTTAATATACAAGTGCGAATCCCTTTCATTTCCACTACCAAAGACGCGTTATTTCTTTTTTCCCTTTAGGTAGGTACTTAACTTTTTGGCTTTTTCACTGCCTCTTTCGCCGTATGACCATGGAATAATTTTCAGCCCACATCATTATAAAAACTTTTTAATTTCAGCTTAAACGCGTGCAAAATAATTTTGGAAACATGTAGGTACCCAAATGCTCGAGGGAATAAAATTCAAGAAATACCCGTTTTTTTTTCCATGTTACATTTAGATGACCATAAATTATATTTCATAGTTCCAACACTTCCATTCACAATTGTAAATTTTTTTGTACGCTATTATGAATTAAAATATTATGTTATGTATTCGTAATTGTTTTTGGTTTCTTTGTGTTATAGATTTTAAAACTACAGCAAATCTCATTGATAAATTGACAAGAATATATTTACAAAAATATATTTACCACGGGGTCGACATCAGGTAATCTGTTAAAATTCTTACGATTAATATAATTAGTTCATTCGGTAAACGTTACCTACTTAGCTATACATTAAGCAGAGTACGTCTTAATATGATTGTTAAATATTATACTTGATCTTTATATTTTTATATTCTCAAGTAATGATAACATATTTTTATAGTTTTAATTATATATATTTGATTATTAAATATTATCAGATAGAAGATTTTTATATAATATTTTAAAAATGTTTTAGTTTAAAAATTCAATATTTTTTTTTTAAATTTAGTATAAGACACTATTAGTAATCCAAAACAACGTTTCATAAATAATGTTGCCACAATATGTTCTAGGTAGGTACTTACATTTTAATATGAAATATGACTCAACCCGTGTTCCAAGGGCTGTGTGGTTATAATGTGGATTTTAAATTTTAATACTTTATCCAGTTAAGAAGTTTATTATTATTTATTAATACATTATATTAATATACTTCACACATTTACACAATATTTTTACATGGTTGTGACCCTATTGATAGGTAATCCATTATTATTTTCATTTTAGCAAAGGCTACATTCAAGTCATATTCCGTTTAATTATTTTTAAGGGTTAATTTTAAATAAATAAAAAATTTGCATAAAAGAACACAAAAATTGAAATTGTAGAACTAAAGGTAGTAAAGTATTTTTTGTTGCAGTAAATAATTTAGAAACAAATTAATTTAATTAATGTTTTATTTATTTTAACTAAGTAGGATTGACATTTTAGTTTAAAACTATTTATTTCATTGGCTTGCCGTTTTAAACAAACCTATTTTATCACTCATATATAATATAAAATATGTAAGTCACTGAAAATTACATTTTTGATATAGGTACAATAATAGTCATAGTACATTTTGTGTATAATTTAAAACGACTGAAATTAAAAATTAAAAATTATTTAGACTCTTAACTTGAAATAAAATGTTGACTTTATATGAATCTTCACGGACCTCAATGTTAGGTTGGTATCCCGAAATATTTTATTTGCACGAACAGCAGCGTGTAATACACTAATAATATACGTACCTGTAGAGCTCAATTCGGAGACTGTTGCGTTTACTCCCTTTATTGTAGTTAACAACTCTGTAAGAGTATAAAATATGTATAATATTAAAACGTATATATCAATAATATTATGATGTGTTTGACCGGAAGAGAATGATTAGGAGTAGGTTTAATTTTGTGTGGAATTAAGTAAAAAAAAATACAACAAAAGTATTGTACTGGTAACATTAAATTAATTTCAATGTCAGATGCATATTATTATTGTTGTATGCACACAATCATACATCATATTGTGTTCATTTATAGTATATATAATAATATATACATACGTATGTATAAATGGGGCTTTCCTAATTTGATTGGCTCGTCGTTTTCGCGTATGTACGTGTGGTGAAGGTTTTTGAAATAGAAAGGAAACGTATACATATATACGATGGAATGGTAATGGGCATAGTAGGAAAAAAGACTATTTGAAATAATCATATGAATAAAAGATGTTTGAGATAAAACATTTCCCCGGTGTGGCAGTTTTCCAGGGGAGTTCCTTCTCCGGAAACGCATTGCACAAGAAAACATTTTCTATATTATATATGATCGAAATCATTGGGAAATCACTGTTTGTCTTTATTTTTTTATCTGTTTACACAAGGACTCACATTAAATATAATGATTCACAATAGGTCACTTGAAAAACTTAAAGAACTGTGCGGTATAAAGTGTACAAACAATGATATATTATTATGTCAAAGTTTTATTTAGAAAAACAAACGGTTCCCCATTTCGAAAAATCCATCCGTAGCTGTAGCGTTATTGCTTATTTATTTTTTTCACGGATCACCGCAAAGTACCGACATTCTGTGGTTTTTATTTTTACAGTATCCTTCGGTAGAGTTATAGTTTGTACAGTTTTATAAATACAGCGAAAACAAAAATCAATTATATAGGGTAGGTATACCTATAACAGAAAAAACTGACAAAATATGTACCTAATTAACTTACTATATGTACCTAATAATAACTTTTATATTACATTTTTCTTCGAAAAAACTTACCATTTAATCATATAATATCTAAATGTTAAAAAAACTGATAAGAATATATTCGTAAATTATTACATAGTTAATTAATTATGACATCTGTCGAGTTTTTCTGTTCGAAGAATGTAGAATATTTTATATACACGTATTCCGGCTACACAGCAGGCTCATAATATGACGACATCAGTTGATGGGATTAACTTGAAACGAATTTGATGTCAAGTTTATTTCTGATATTTATTGACAAAAAAATTTATTTTGAGTAATATATTATTATCATATTAATTATTAGGATAGAAATTTAAATCTTTAAATCAATAGTATTGATTTGATCTATAGCAGTTAAGACAGTTGTTAATACAATAATATTATGTTAAAGATTATTACGTAAAACCTATGAAAATTGTAAGCCCATTATGAGAATATAATTTACTTCACGATAGGTTTAAAAAATGAACTCTAGATAGATAATTTTAAAGTTTCAGTATATTGTCATCAAATTGAATAATTAAAATTATTATTATTTTATTTTTAATGTTTTTAAATTAATTATTTTGTGTTTCACTGTAATTACTAATTTTATATAACTGATCGTTTCGAATTATCCATTTAAATTATGTATAATATATATTATTTTAGTATAATATGTAAAAAATAGCTGTACGTTTCTAATTGTTTTACACAGTGAAGGTAAAAAAAATACCACTTTTGTTATAATATAAAATGATCCAATTTTCTAGATTATGTGTGCGAAATATGTTGGAAGTGAGCTTCTGACCTTAACTTTAGGTTTTTGGGAACTTTTATTAAAGGGCTTGAAACATGAAAAAAAAAGAAGTCGACATATAATTTAATTCTTTGTGAGTAGGTAGTCCTTTTGGTAGGATCCACTGGCTTTAATGCTTACTTAGCCGCTTCTGTTGTACTGTTGCTAGTACTTTGTTAGGCATTATACAAGTTATAAAATACAAAGAATACTGTTTCCTGATATAAAACTGAAATACATTTTTCATATAAAATAAGATTTGACAGGTTAAATATTCTGTTTGGGCAATACTTGGATTATTAGTAATATGTTTGAATATTTGATTACCCAGTACAAGTATTCTACAAGTCATAATCATGCATACGACTATTTTATCCACATTAACTTGAAATACTTTTTTTCTATCTTTCACTTCTTTCGTCGTACATAAATCCATAGTAGTTGTATTTCGAAAAACTCCTTTTCGTCTGGTTCAGAAATAATATAAAAATGACATTGTTAAAACTATAAGCTCTATCCCCACAGTATGTAACATTCTTAAAAACCAAGACTATTTGCTTCGGCTTACGTTGACAGACCGTATTATTAGATTAAATAATATTATTATGTATTATGCCACATAATATTATGTGACATCTTGACACAAAGGGGTTGTTTATGTTCTCGGGGGAGATAATTTTTGTGGACTTTTGTCCAAAATTGAGCTCCATATTATATCCTATAGGTTGCTGACTACTGTACCTATATAATATGGCTGTATATAGTCAGGCCCGTATTTAGGGGGAGCCAGAGCGGGCCATTGCCGCTTTTGGTGGAACTTGGGGGGCGATAAATTTTGATGAACTTCTTTTTATTATTAAGCCAACATAGTTATAACTTTGAAATTATGTAAAATGTTTTTTTCCTGATGTATTGTGATTTGGTGGAAATTTCTCTTAAGTTTATTTTACGATGACATTCTCTCAAATCTATTTTTATTCTAACAATAATAATAACTTTACAACTAAGTCCGACCGAAAAATTCTGTTAGCATCACTGATTGTTCTTAACAAAGGAAAAACAAAGGTTTCCAAAATTTTTTTTTTCAAAATCCAACCTTATTTATGAGTCATAAATTATGACCCAAAATAACAGGGATCTTACATTTTAAGAAATAAGTTTTTGGGGGGTGGAAAAATATGTTGTCCCGGGGCGCAAAATGTTCAAATACGTCCCTGTATATAGTACATTACAGTACTATCGTAAACACACATATTAATATATTATAATATTATATTATCGATAGTAATATTATTGATATTTAAATTTAAATTTGTTTCTGTTATATTACTTGCAGCCTTTTTGTACTGAATAATTGGGGGAGAATGGTTTTTATTTATACGATTTATATTAAATTTAGAAGGTGTTTTACTGTGTCACATTTAAGGGTTTCCTAATAACATAGTTGTGGTTCTAAGGTAACTTTTCTGATAAATACAAATAATAAAAATTCATCTTTTTTTGTACTACCTAATAAAAAAAACCGTAATAAATCCGTATGAAAGGTTTATTTAAAATCAAGAATGATATAGTTTAAATATTAATATTGTTTATTCTATTTTAAGCATACAGTTTAAATTATTATCTATTCGATTAGTCTTAGTCTGTATGTAACCTATAATATATAGGAAAGTCGATATTCGACATTCATAGGTATGTACGTTCAATACTTGTGGAATATCGTTAACATCGGAAACGTTTCTACAAACATCGTAAACAAAAATGTTATACACACGATCCGTGACTACTGTGACCTATAATACTTAAGTACAACATAAGTATACCTAGTACATAACTACTTAAAAATCAAATATTTTAAATATAATATGATAACTGTAATGAAGAAGATTATGTCTACGACATTTTAATTACCAGTTATTAATGATATCGGTCGGATTTAACGCCGTATATACAAACGTTGTATATAATTATACATCATTGCTAAATAATAGGTATTTCACGAGAAAACCGTTTGAAGCGAAATACTACGAGGCGTATTATTATATTATTGCATTTATTTTTCATCTCTCACGTTTTACTGCAGCTGATTCTGGTTTATCCGTCAATTTCGTGTTTTACACCCTCAGTATACGCGCGTGAGTCTTATAATACGACGTATAGTATGATGACTTGTTGTTATTATCTTATAATGTGGCGCTCAGAATGTTCAGATGCTGTACCTACAAGTGTACAACTGCAGTTCACGAGTAGGTATTATTACGTAGAGCTACAGACATTTCTACCGATCCACGCAATCGGTTAGATGTGGACGTGTCGGAATGAAAACCACACTCGCGGGAATCGTAGTTGGCAGAAAAAAAATGTATTTCGTGAGCATACAAAAAATAATAATAATAATAATAATAATATATATATAAGTCGTAGGGAGAAACGTCAAATCCTGTGAGGTTCACGTCATTTCATTGGCAAATATTGAGCGTACGGTGTGTGGAGCACCAAAGCCGGCAAGATTTTAAAATATACAAGACGAAAAATAAAAAATAAATACAATTTCTTTGACTCCGATACAATATTATATAAGTGTAACGTGTGCGTTTTAAGTTTTTTCATACTATAGGTATAGAGGTGCCTACCACACATATTATACATTAGTGTTCGATCAAATCCGAATGACGAACAAGCCTCTGAATTCTGTAGGTACGAGTGGTTCGACATTTACAGCTTGCGAGTATAATATACTAATATTATTGTATTAAACTATATTAAAGCGTAGTTTTTTTAAACATTTGTTTAATATTATTAATTTTACTATTTTAAGTGGCTATACGAATATTATAATATTATTACAAGCATAACATAATTTGACTTTGCGTGTGAGTGTACGATAGGTACTATAGTATAATATTCCTACATTATTTATTTATTATCATTAAAAGCAAATCACGTAAAAAAAAACAGTAAGAAATTAATGTATTTAAAAACTAATTTGTCTCTATACCTCTGTATTAGTTATAGATTAAATCATATTTAAATATCGTTAAACATTTTCTGGCTGTATGAGTATGGTTAGGTAAGGTCCGCCATTGCTGGTCAAGTTATAGTAGATACCTATACATTTACTAACATTATTCAGTAGTATAATTCATTGAATTTAAATAATGCCCCATTTTCTAAATTGTTTACCGTTCACTTTTCGCTCCAACGTATTAATTATTACGGTCTATTACCACCGTATGTATAAGTATAACATAATCGTATTAAGTCGTCATTTGTCACGTACAAGAAATTACGTTTAATCCGTAGAACATCATTATAATGCGTCATATTTCAACCGTTGTCTTTTGAAGTTTGATAATTTTCTGAAAAAAAAAATATTACAACAATAATATGTTATAATATTACGGAGTGTGTAGACAATAGAAAAGAAAAGGTTTTAACAAGTTTACGTGATCACTAGATTCAAAAATGATGGTGGGTTTACATCCAGTAGCTGCCCAGACCTGTGCTTGCCGGTTTGGAGCCAGAGTTAAGTGTATATTGTTAACTTCTGTCAGAAAAACAGTTCCAAGCTCGATCAGAACTATGCTTAAAAAATTATATTTTCTTTCTTAAAATACCGTTAAAAGAATAATATTGCCAGATGGACATGAAATATATAAATTAGTTATTATATGTATTTAATTGTGTGATGTGCTTACATAATTTAAAACGTCACAGAACATAAATCTTAAAAAAATAAAAAAACTGAATTAGTGAACAGAGAAAAATCTAAATATTTTTTTGTTGATACTCGCTTCCGGCATAAGAACAAAAGTGGACGAGGAAAATGTGTCAAATAAAATGCTCGGCTGATGTCTAAGACGTTTGAAATTCCAACCTGAATCACAATTAGTCACTTTTTTTTAGTACGCGAGGAAAACAATTCTTTCAACTGACGTGAAATTGTTTATTTTTTTAAATATAATTTACTGTGATTTAAATTATTTTCTTAATTTTTATGAAATTTTCGACATGTTTAACATTTTATTTTGACAGTTGATTTTTAAAAGAAAATTAATGAAAAAAATGCATTGAAGTAATTTCATTTGCAATATAAAACATATAATTTATTATAACTTTGTTTGTTTTTAATTATTAGGATTGCGATTTAATAAAAATCAAAACAATTATTATGTTATGACACAGAAAAAAACATTTTTGGTTATAATAATATTTCGAGCTCTAATTTCTAATAACTATAATATAGTACCTATTATATGTGATTAACGACTATTTTCATTTTGCGTACCTACATACTTACTTATACGTACCTTTTAAAAGATTCAATCCGACAAGAATATTGGAATATAAGTGATTTTATAAATTAAATTTACTTTGATAGTAACTCTGTAATATAAAAAAAAATATTATTGCACAAGGATTTAAAATGTTTTACTCACAAATTTTCATATGAGGTGACTTATGGTTTTAGTTTAGACTTTAAATGGTGTTATATTTCTGTGTTGCATGACAAATGGAACGGGGACATACATTTTTTAACCGAAACTTTTAACGTGTTTATCTACCTGGATGTGGACGGTGGTGGAGGTATTTTTTCCAAACGCAACGAGCCGTATTTTACAAAGTAAAAAACAGAACAACGGGAAAACAAGTCAAGTTGTTTTTTGTTTTATTTTTGTTCATTCGTCTTGGGCCGCAAAGTTTTTCTTTTTTTTTCACCAAGGTTTATTAATGACTCCTGTCAGATGACTCTTGCTGCGGCGGATATGTTCACTTTTTAGTACATCGTACATTATAATATAAAATCGTCATCATTATTATCACCGTTATCGTGATGATCGTCATCGTCGTCGCACGCGTATAATGAAACGTTGTGCTTAAGAGCATCCAATATAATATATAAGTGCGGCGAGATGACGACGATTTGGCTTTTGGAATATTAATATCTGAATATTTCGACCCTAGACGAGCTCTTGTTTCCGGCCTATAGGTATAATATGCGTATACTGCGTACAGTTCTCCGCGACGAACGGGACACCCGACGTCAAACGGCGAATTTTCGCTTTTGTACGAATATACTTCTTAATATTGTAAAATACTTCTTTTCTTTCCTTTCCTTTTCAATAGTCTATAATAAAAAGGAACTTGACGACTTTGCAGCACACACACACCCACTCGTACAGTTTGAATCACTCCAGCAGTCGTGAGTTTATTCGACTGACTTTTCTTTTTTTTTCAAGCCCTCCTCCACCTCCGCTTCAGGTCTTTTCGGTCTCCTTTGTAGATAAACACGTGCGCGCGGCCGCCCATTGTTGTCGCGGGTTAAACGCTCAGTGGTTTCTAAAACGGATTGCTGTTAAAAGTGCTTTATATATTATTATGTGCGCATACCATGTATACCTATATATATGTACCAACATTTCGTCTCCCGGTGATTCACTCTCTCCTTTGCAACGCCTCGCGCACTCGATGAATAGACGAGAATACCGGGCAATTTGTTACCCCAACTGCCGCTGACACACAACGTCGTCGTCGTGATCGCTGATTTATCGTTTGATCTCGGTGGTAAGCTCTGTACCAATCGAGAACAAGACGCCACGATCGCGAGATATTATTTAACACGCATTGTACGCGATAGTATTATTATTGTTAAAACGACGGGACCTCAAATTCGCGATTAAATCCCATATAGTTCGATACGCGGTTACTACACATACCTAGTATAATATTATGATAATTGTATCAGACGTTTTGACACATCGATCTCGTCCCGACTAGATTTCCCGTTGACAATGGTCAGGTCTTGCAGAAGATATAATAATATTGTGTAGAATATATGTATACGCGAAAATAACGTCAAACTATATATTATTACGTATATACCTATACCTCTGCTATATTATATTATTATCTCGAATGTTATCCAACGTTCGGGCGTATCGTGCGTATATTAATTATTATAATTCTTATTGTTACGATTGACAATGATTATTATATCTAACCACGTCTGTTAGAGGTATATTAATAGTGTATAATCATTCCATGTACTTTGATCACCACAACTTTGGTCTGCTTCAAACATATGTTAGGCATTACGCCGCAGCTGTTACCTTAAACGGCTTAAACGTACAATATACAATACACAATACCACACTATATAGCCTATATTCAGTATATTCAATATCAATAGGAATATATATGTTAGTTGTACGTGCTTATCTCTCGTCCGGAATGATTGAAATTAAGTAAGCTGTTTAAAACAGATTTTATTATTTGTGCGTACGAAACGCACAGATAGAATATTCTACGAGTTTTTTTAATTATATAAAATTAAAATATATATATATATATATATATATATAATTCATAACGTCATTATAATACAGACCCAGATTTTTTGATTATAATTTATAAATTAATGCACTAAGTAATATAATATATTGAAAAACTTGTGACTATTACAAATATAATATATTATTTGTTGTAATGATCAAGTGCTTATATTATTGTAACAATTTATAATTTTAAAAATAAAAATTGAACACAGTGAATTCATAATAAATAATAATATGTTACCAACATTGATTTGAAAATCAGCAATAGTATTCAAAAAAGTGAAATTTACAATTTACTAGAAAAAAAATAGGCTTATACACCACATGGATATACCTATATATACTAGAAATTCGCTAAACTATACCGGTTTAAAATTATCCCACATTATCCCGCACCGGGATAATGAACCATGTAAACGATATGGTCAAAACATCCCGGTGCATTATTTTACACACCGGTTTAATCTAGCGAATTTGTAGATTGTATTCACAACTATTTTCGAAGCGTTCCGATGTTTGAAATGTACCTGAATTGCATACCCAATGCGCCGTATAAAAATAAGTATAAATAGAGCGTGTACAATAGTGTATAATAATATACTATACTGATCAAACATCGAAGCAAGTCTTTGATCAGGATATTATGAGGTTTTTAAGGAACATTTTTTAAGGATATTTATTTTACATTATTTTATAATAGGCCCATACACACAGAGTGATAGGTTAATTTAATTACAATCTTAAGTAAAATAAACCGTAACATCAAAAGACTTAGGTCATCTAACAACTTTTTCACTAGCAAGACGCATAATATGTTAGAAAATGGAGTTACATAGATAATTAGACGAGGTAAATGGAATAAAGAAGTAGGAGAATATCTAGTGTGACGACGTGGAACATTAATTTAATTTGTGAATGGAGGGTAGAAGCCAATCAATTGAGTTAGATAAAAGTTTAGTAAGAAATGATATATTCACAATGTGTCTCGATTAGCAATGCTGGTTAAATTTAAAACTTAAGGGTTAGAATTTTAATCGTGCGGAGGACTAAGGGATCTTTAGAGAATAAACTGCAGAAAATGATTATTTAAATAATATATAACTTTTTTATGACTCTTTATCGCATATCAACGGTTTTCCAAAAATATTGAAATGACGGTAAAAAAATCTCGATTGTTCAAAAACATTTTTAATATATTTTCGTATTTTATTGTTTTATTAAAAAAACATTTAGATTTATGAAAATATTTATAAATGTATATATTTATATTACAGATAATAGGTACTTTAGTAAATATTTACTAATTTGCTATATTTGATAAAAAAATTCTACAAACATGCTGTAATTTATATAATATTTTAGAGTATTTTAAATTAGGCAGGTACCTATTAAAAAACATGTTTTTTTTAGTTGGAATATATTATCTTGATTATTGTAAATGATAATTTTTTGATTAACTTCCATTAAATTGAATCCAATTTTTTCAATAATATTACATGTAAGAACTTAAATTTGTTTTAGACATAATCATATTTATATTTTATACTATTAAAGATTTCACAATAATTGTAAATTTTTTCGTTGAAATATTTAAATATTTTAAAATAACCATATTGACATAAATTCTCTTTATGATTATTTTTTAGTAGAAATTAATTTATAATATTATTTTCTCACTTGTATTCGTCGCCGTCGCATACATCTGATCATTAAAACTACCTACCCTAGTCCTACATGTGTAGGTACTGGCTTCATAATAATTATAAACGTGAAAAATACATTTTTTTCTCTAGCTGAACTGAATCGGATGTCACGCGTAAAGATATTACTTATGCATGGGTAATCTTGTACCCCCGTTTTTTTTCCTTGTGACACAGCCGGACTGAACGGATTCTGGGCTCCCAAGAATCATCGTTTATTGTACAAAACACACGTATTGAAAATATACAACCAGTACCTACACCGGTGCGTATTCCCTCCACTGGGCCCTAATTACGATTTCCCTAAGCGTGGCTAATATGTCGCACTCAGTACTTAGCGGAGACTTACATTCCAAAGATATAAAATGCTTGAGGCGGATTCGAGAATTGTATCTTCTTTGATTTTCTCAACCCGGCTTACTCCGGCCAGTCTTGAAGTCTATTTCATCCACTTTTTCTCGGCCCGGTTAGTTAGAGCCCGCCAGCCTCTAAAATCGTTCGTCATTTCTGTTTTTGACCCGGCTACCACCCTCCAGTCTCAAAGTACCTTTCTCCATGTTCTCAGCCGGTTGGTTACCAACTAGAACACTGTCGTTGATCAGCTGGTGTTTAGTTTATGCAGTTTCCCTTCTGTTTATCTTCCGTTGTGGCTACGTTTTATTTGCTCGGTCCTAGGTCAATTCGGTCATCGGCGTCCAGAGGTGGCCAAGTCCGAGCACCCTTTGTCTCCTCAATCGTGAGATCACCCGGACGTTTCCCAAATGTGCAGTGAGTGTCTATTACTAGCCCCCCAGGGCCGCTGTGAGGCCGTTTTGGATGAGGGAATCTTGTATCCACCTATGGATGTTAAAATTTACATCGTTCCATCTTGTATAAAGTTGAGTCGAATTTGCATATTATATATTGTTACTCGTTAATATAATATTAAATATGAATGTATGAGTATGTGCAGTATTATATACAGTAAATGATGAATATACCAACCGACATATTTGTTCAATTTCCAAAACATTTATCTTAGTTATTAGTTAAATATATATAATACCCCTGAACATTTCTGACTGGATTTAGTCTTTTCTTATTGAAACCATAAATAACAAGAGTGTACCAAATAACTATAGGGTGATTGGTACATAGCTTGTTTATTGTTTCGTTCTGTGTATAATTTTTCACCATGTCAAAAGTTTACGCACCGACTTTATGACGTAAAAGGGTAGGGTCACTAAACATTTCGATGATAGTTAGGATCATCCGAACCGTATACGGACGATAAACAGACGGAGCAAAAGTTCCAGATAAAGTATCTATACGCCATGTCAAACATTATTAATACTGCGAACTCATCAAATTATATTTTTCATAAAGCGAAAAAGTATGAGTAAAATAAAAAATATTTAACAGTCTTAAGTTTTTGAAATAAAAATAGTGTTTGGAGTTTTGCACCCTCCGTCTTAAACGTCAAGCCAGAATGCAAATTAAAAGGACATCTTCATTGTTCGAAATTTCAAATATTCGTATTAGGACCCAAACTATTACAGAAGCAGACAACTTTAAACACGAATGTTTAGTGCGGGAAATGGGGGTTGCAGTGTATTATATTTATATATATGTGAATATTGTGTTCGGAAGGGTATAGCATAATCTACCCCTCCGCGAAGTTGATAACCCATTTCGTGACCTAAGCGTACGAGTTTCGTCAAATTGATTTTCATGAACTTTCTTTTTTTAATTCTTGGAAATATTATATTAAAATATTCAAATTATACAAATATTGAATTCTATATAATACAACACGGTGGCTGATGTTATCGCGTTTGTTTGTGGAAACAATTAGTTTTTAAATTGTTTGTGTAATTATTTCGATATTATATTTTTAATTAATTATATTAACGTCATAATATTTTGTTGAAAATTCGAAAATTAATGTTCTATTTGAATACATTGGTACTTATTTGAAATAAATATAGTTTGACATTTAAATTAAAAAATATAAATTTAGCTTTGTGTTCACGCTCAGCGATTGGCTTCTGTTTTTTATAATTTTATTTTATTTTTTTGTGAATCGTATCTGGTGTGCATAAAAATGCATACAAATAACCGAAATCTAATGTGGACGCGGAAAAATATAACGAATGGGTATTATTTTTTTTTACCACCGTCATAATATTATGTTATTATCATAACCGTAATTTGGCGATTAATTCAGAAATCGTATATGGTATGACGTATAATATGCGAACAGCATCGTATTCGATATTCTTCTCGGTTTTCTAGTCACGCTCGCGTTTATAAATTGTTGCCGTACACTGCTCGAATAACCTAATATAATAAACAACACGTCGTATACACACAATATAATAATATTATAAATTATAATAATATGCAGAATATCACTTGTTTTCCTCGATAAACAACCGATGCCGTCCGATGTAGACGCCGACATATTATATACACCAAATTTAATTTGACGTCTTTGCAAACGCTAATAATTCATTATTCGAAGTTTCCGCTGCCGCCACCACCACCACACAAATAGTGATACATATTTTGAATAATTTTACTATAGGTGTAAAATTAACAAAACAAATATAATATAAGCCATTATCCTACAGCCAGCTAGTTATTGAAAAGCCGAAAATCAGCTTATTATACTCAGTTATATATAGTTAGAATAGTTTCTATTTATGATACTATTAATGTTATATCAAATCGATATAAATTATATGCTCATTTCTATAGGACTTTTTGATGGACGTAGAAATGTAGAATGTAAATATTATATCTAGAACGATGGTGAATTTCATTTTATATAAACAACTTTTAATATATATCTTTTTAAAGTATCTTCTTTTATAACTTTGCAGCATATTTGCAATACATATGTAGGATTGTAGGTACATTATAAGAAATTCAATACAATACAATCATTATACATGCAAGTGAAGCGATAAAAAAAATAAAAGTACCTACATGAGATTAAGGTGGGCAAACTTAAACAGTTAGTTTTCAGATTTACAGAAAACAAAATATATGATATAAATCAATATTTGTATTATGCTCATCTTTCATTTTAAGAGATAAATGAAACTGTAAATTCGAGCTAACCGCGTAAAAGCTTATTTATTTTTTTATACAACTAATTTATTGAATTATTCCTGTAGTGATTATTTCACAAAGTAAACACGGAAACATGAACTACCTACTATAATATATACTTAATATAAGAAACAAATGGACAATAATGCACACAACTCTCGTCAACTCGCTGTGAAGTTGTTCGGAAATGTGCATGCGATTTTAATTTGAAATAGCATTGGTGATGTCTTGTGATTTTATTCGTTTTCGTTTAAATTTTTAGAAATATTATTTTTTCCTCTTTTCGTCCACCAACATAATTCTAATTCGTCCTATGGCGTGACGGTAAAATCTTTTCATTATTCATAGCGAAAATCGTTAAGCCCTCTAATTGAGACGCCGGGTTCGTCGAGCTGGTTTTGTTTTGCCGCTGTAATGGGGCTTCAGCCACGACTAATTGAACCACGGATTGATCAGCAGACACCCGTTCTCTCCTCGGTGGCAGATGAGGAGCGGTAACATGATTATAACGGTTGTATATACTGCAGGACGATAATTATTATTCGCGTTCAAGAAAAAATAAATGTCAGAGATATGTTAGTTCTATGTCTCAACGGTATATAGTCCTATTAACCACTCTGTTTGATGATATTCAGTATGTATGTATGTATGTATAGGAGCTATTTATAATATAAAACGTCTTGCGCACGAACCCAGTTGTCTCTCGTCCTGCTCTCGCTCATGCTCCACCACCGCATCGGGGGGTGCGCTAGCGTATTGTTTGTACGCAACAGCAAACCCAATTCATTAATTCGGTAACCGAATACACCGAGTTATAAACGTCGTTCGGCGACGAAGGGTTATCATAACACGATCGCGGAGGGGGGAGGGTAGGGGAGTGTCGAAAAAACTCATAATGTATATTGGTGTGTGGGTCGGCGGAGACGAAACAGCAGTTGTACTTTATATTATATAGGTATATTGCCGGACTTGCCGGGATAGAACGCGATGGCGGGAGCGAAAGCTATTTGTGCGACGTCTATTACAACGCAAATTGGAATCCGATGACTTATGACGGACGATGTTTGCGGTAAGGGCGTTGGCCTCGTTTCGGCGACAGCGGCGGTGGTGACGACTGCCGTGGCCGGGAGGTAAAGTATACATAATAATATTAATAATAATAATAACACGTATACCGGGTGAGTGAGGTGACAGTGTGTGTGTGTGAGAGAGAGAGAGATAAATAGAGTGCATGGGGTGACAGTGTGTATGTGTGCAAGGGAGATAGTGTGAAAGAGGAGAGAGAGACCCCACCAAACACATGGTGGGAGGGTATGGAAAAACATGTAGGGGCGAGGGGGGTTGTGGCGTCTGTTTCTAATCAACCGTCGACTATATTATACGGTGGCGCGGGTGGGCGTCGGCCGGGCGCCGTTGTCGTCGTCGAATATTGTCACTGTGAATTTATAGAGGACCCAAGTAATATTATATATATATATACAATATATTATGTACGTGACGATATTAATATAATACGATATGCGCTCAGAAAGTCTATTCGCCTTATCCTAAGGATTTTTACCCATTGGCCAAATTATAGGACATTGTACATATCTGATGCCACCGCCTTATATACGGGTGAGATGTAAATTACAGAAGCGATTTCTAAGATAAACAAATGTATTTGTAATTTTCATACTTGACGACGACATTTTAATAAATGTATAGCGCGGTGTAACCTACGAGATTATATGGATTCAAAAGGATAAAATGTCATACGACTATATTTGATTCTAATCACCGGTATCAGTAACGTGTAACATATGGTCCAAGTGTTACTTAGGCTACACCTAAATTATGGGTTTGGGGGTATTGATAGATGAAAAATAGGACATATTATAGGTCAGTATAATAGTATTATGGGCTGCATACGAATCGCATGCCAAAAAAAAAAATTTCCAAATTGCATGCCGTCTCTTTAGGATGTCGATTGCATGCATCTTAGGGTTGTCCGAATTGCATGACGTGAACCACATGTTTATTTATTATGCACTTAAACAATTTAAACTTTTTTTTGAATTTCCAAATTTAAAAAAAAAATGCATGTATAGAAACGCTCTTTTATGTATGGTTGTTACAACTGATTAGTTTCTTTATTTGAAATACTATGTAAACATGTAAAATACACTCACTTGATTAGGTACCCTAAACTACAATAGTTTTATTTAACTAATGGTCTTTGTTATTGAAGAAAAATAAAATTGTTTTATTTGATATTATTCACAGTGTCACCTTCTACAATATTTATATATTTTATTGTAATGTAACAAAATCCGTTTCCTCCAGTGGAAAAGTAAGTTATTTAGTCATTTTATTTGGACATACCCCTCTAAGAGATGGCATGCAATTTGGACATTCCAATTTATATTTTTTTTTTTTTGGCATGCAACTCGGATGCACCGGTATTATAAGGGTTAGGTCACCTAAAATTATTTGTGCAACCCCAATTTTTTTTTTTTTGATACATACGCCACTGATCCGTATCCATTAAGTCAGAAGTAACCCAAACAACTGACCAATTTGGAAAATTTGCAACAAACACTATTCTCAATTCGATACCATATAAATATTTCATCCACTAAATTTGGTTATTTTTCAATTTTTAAGTTTAAATCTTTTTTACATTTAAAAAAATTTGATGAAAATGTTTTAATGAATATTGTCCAAGCGAGTAAACGTTTTCAGAGTTACCAGTTTATTATAATATTATATAGGGTGGTGTAGCTTATGTTACTCGTCACCAGGTATTTACGGGTCATTAAATTACAAAGACTGATCGTCTTGAGAACAAGAAAAAGGCATGGAGATAAAATTAAAAAAAAAAAAATAAATTTATAACAATTTTTCCGTGCCCACGAATGTTCCCGCTCGACAATATTATATTGCACTTTAATATAGTATATTATAGTATGTGCACACGCGTTTATTGTTCTTCGGAATGGTTTAATCGAATGCATTTTTTTCAATCGCACTTATATATTATTTTTAACATAACATTATATATTAATACATTTAACAGTATGTTCAGTAAAATAGGTATAGTTGTAGAAGTATAGAATAGAAAGAACTCTTATGAGAAAAAAAACGATCAAATCGATGGAACTCACGAGGTACCTATAATATTATTATCTTACGATATTATTTCATAGTTTTATTGATCTCGAAAATCATGCACAGTATAGGCACGTCCTGGGCAACGCGTAATAATAATAATAATATATAATAATATATATTATATACCCTCACAGTGGTTCTATTTCCCTTTTGATATTATATAATATATCGCGTACAATGTACATATATATATGATTATCCGAAGGAGTCTGTCTCCACCGTGTCTCGGTATAACGTGTACGACTGTCACCGTAAATATAATAATATGTTCGCCCATAAACGTGGCTTTTTTTTTAAAAAAATATTATTTAATACGATATTTACAATAGATGAATTTGGCACACAGTGAATAATAAAAGTTTCACTTGAATAATTTGTGAAGGAAGCTGTTCACTAACGACATCTCGGAAACGGCGTGGCTTCATGGCGGTTATTATTAGACGTCACGGGATTTTGTGAAATAAGGAGTATTTTGGTTTATACAAATTTAATATTTCGAAACACTTCGTTTATTTAAATTATAAAATATACTCTGATACTTATATACGACTACAGGTAATATATTAACAACACTTTTAAAACTAGATTTTCATAAATATTGAAATACCTAATCAGAAAAATAATTTCATTCGGAAACGAAACATTGTTCTTAAAAAAGGTGGGTAAGTGGATGTCGCTCTGCTGTACAGTAGGTTACAAGTGGGTCACTGTATAATTGATGCTATTAAATTTGAATTCAATGATACAATATCATTGTATAAGAAAAACGATTCTGAGCGAAAACGGTATGACAGTCTAGGTTAAGACAAATTATATACATATCTATGGTATTAAAAAAAAATTGACCTATAATAAATTCCAAATTAATCATATCACATTATCACAATATCCATTAGGTACTTATAACACGTTATACTCTAACAACAAACCCTGATACTATTATATATATATAATAGTACACTTTAGAAGTTTCAAGTAGGTACCCACGAATAATATTATATAATCACAACAAAATAACTAGGTTCTTTAATATGTAATTTCGTCCAAATTTGAACATAAAATGACTATAAAAATAAACTGTGATTGTATATTTTTTAGATTTTTCGGTAAGAGAATTAACTACTTACATGGAATCTTGTTTTAAATTTTCAATCCTTAGCTATAAAAACTGAACATTTTATAATTTATTAATTACGATGATTAATAATTTTCGAGATTTTGAAAAATTCTGTCAAAATTCAATGTTAAAATGCTTATAAAAAAAAATTGTGCCTATGTATTTTTAATATTTTTCAACTGATATTGTAACAATATATCAGGAGCCTTGTATTAAATTTTTACACTTTTGGCCCAACAGATAAAACTTAATTGATATTTATAGAAAAAAAAAACCAAAAAAATTGAAAACTGAAAATGTCCGTAAACGGCTCAAAAAGAGTCAAAATATTTTCAAAATTGTATGGTGTATAGGAAATGCTAATATAAACATTCAGTGAAATTTTCATGTATCTACAGTAATTCGTTTTTTAATTACAACAAAAAAAGGAAATTGCCACATGAGAAATCGAGTGAATATCCAATGTTGTAAAAATTTGAATTTCAAACGCTCATAAAATTTAATTTGACTTTCCTGTAGAGATTTTTTTATTGATAAAGGTAGACAATCTTATTAGTAATCTTGTATAAGATTTTCAAATCTTAGATTTAAAAAGAAAAATTTTTACGAATTCTTAACTCAAAATAATTTGCTAATTTTCGTGATTTTTCCATATTTTGTCAATTTTTGAACTTTAAATGCTTATAAAAAAAAATTGTGACTAAGGATTTTTAATATTTTTAATCTGCCTTTGAAACAATATATTAGGAACCTTTTATTAAATTTTCAAGCTTTCGCAACCAACAAATAAAATTTTATTGATATTTCTAGAAAAAAAACTAAAAAAAAACTAAAAATGAAAATGTCCCTAAACTGTTCAAAATAAATCAAAATATTTTGAAAATGTTATCGTATATAGAAGATGCAAATATAAACAACCAGTGAAAATTGCATGTGCCTACGGTCATTTGTTTTAAAGTTACACCAAAAACCAAATTCAATTTTCTGAAAAATCGATTTTGCGTAAAAATTCCCGTTTTTCCTTAATTTTTCTTTTGTTTTTCCCGGCGCTCTTGAAAACTACTGGGAAATTTAAATTTTGACCTCCCCAATGCACCAACGATATTCACTTTCCAATCGAACAAGATACTGAAGTCGAAAATCGAAGCATTATTTCGACTACTTATCGTGTACACAGACACAAAAAAATAAATATAAAAATAAAAAAAAAAATAAAAAAAAAAACACACATCATTGTAAAATCAATACATTCATCGTTTCACTCAGAATCTAAAAAAGAGCCAATGTCATAATATATTAATGTCATCGAAAAAGAAAAAAATAAAATGAGAAATACGATTATTTTTTCAAATATCTTTTATTACGACATCGAATAAAATATGGAAAAATATTTTCAAAGACGGTGATATTTAGTCAAAATAAAAATCACCCAGTATACGATGGTCGACGAGTGATGACGAGCGGGGCACGAGCATTTCATTTAAGGACATAATAATATAATATTGGTAGTTTTAAATATTATTAAATAACTTTTGTCCCGAATACAACAGACTATACTGGTATATTGACTATATGTATATATCGAGAAGAGAGAACCTGCAGGGTTGAGTATTTACCGTGGTATTCTTGTTTGAAGAGCAATAATCCCCGCAACTGATGTTGCCATGTTCGTCTACCATATATATTCGTGTAATATATATTATATTTGTTTACTTCACTTGTCAAGTCTCGATGGCAATAAAACTAACATATTAATATGATGTCATATACTACGTATGTCGTATATAATATGATATCGTGACCGTCGAATGTTCGTCGTCGTTTGATTGACGTATTATACTGTGTACAACAGCTGTAATGAAGTTGTAATTTTGAAAATGTAAATATTTGACTTCGAGTACGATAAATAAATATCATAATTTAAGCTGAAATCCCTCCCGCCACCCCCCTTCCCACCAAAAAAATAAAAAATAAATAGTTCGATTTTAAAGAAAAAATGTTCTGAAAAAGAGGAACGTGTATGCGTGACCTTAATATATTTTCCTCGATTATACGATTTTATTGAAAATCCGCAAAAATGATTTTTACCAATACAAAGCGAACCTACTAGCAAGTCGCAAGATATAAGATATCGAGATGATGTGTACTACAAAAGGTACAATATTAGGTACGTGTTTATCATAAAAATTAACATTCGACCTTTTCGATAGAATCAATGGCAAGGGCTTACAATAGAGTTAAAGCAATTTAAAATTGAAAAAAAAAATATATTATATAATGATGTCAACAATTATGGCGTTATCCACTAAATTATTGTATTTTCGTGGTGATGTTTTATTATTTTTACAGTATGATTCAATAGCACTTCAATTTATATACTGTTCGCAGCCAACATTCGGAAATTCGGCAGTGTTGAATTAGCGATAAACGGATGAAAATTCGTGGCTGATTCTCGGGGATTAATCGTCCGTAGGTACTAGGTACTACAAATCTAAACCCCATTTCATCGCAAATAATTTCATTAAATTTGAGTTCATTTATCGACACTTGCAATAATATGATTATTATGTACTAGTACCTAACTACCTATTTATAACGATATGTATAACCCATAAAGTTCATCTTGGCACTCCGCCACTGTTTTAAAAATCGGTGGTCTGAAAACATATTTTTAAAAATATTTCTTAGTTTTAAGACCACTGTATTTTGAAATTCATAATGGTTGTTGAGTGCCAATATGAAATTTACGGGATGCATAGCCTAACAAGTGTTTTTTTCCTATTCTCAAAATCAAAACGAACATTAATTAAACTGAAAACCATTTGTTATTAGGTTACTAACTTATATCTATCACTTTTAATAAAAACATACCTTCTAAGATTGCTGTACTTACGTAAAATTAATTAATTGATTATAAATAATTTATTTATATTTCTCGTAAAATTATTAAATAAACTTGTTTATGCAATGAATACATTTTATCGAGATATGTTTGTATTCATAAAAGTAATTTTGCAAATTGAATACGAACATTTCGGAAAATTTTTTAATTCATCAGTTCAAAATATGTAGTTCTCCTACGCATATATTATTATTCTCGTTATTTTTCAAAGATGGAAATCTAGATATCTGTGTAGAGTTTATATTTTAGCTACAATTTTATTTAAACTAAAATGTTAGTGATTATTTAAAAATAATATCAGATACATTGCTAATAGCTATAAACTAAACCTAGGTATAACTTCTTAAGTGAGTTAATAACCTGTAATATTATCTTATACCTACTGGATAATATTATTAGCATATCAATTATTATTTTTAATAGCAATATTGTAAAATTAAATTATGCAATTATATTATTACATTTAGTACTTGGCTGTTAAAATAATTCATATAATAAACAAATATAAATAACCAATTTTTATTAAATTTGGATTAATTACTTATATATATATATTACACATTAGACCATTTACTTAGATTAAACCTTATATCACACATTTTGTAGCATTTATCTTTAAGTTTTTTACACGGAGTTGACGGAGTGTTTTTGTTTGGATATCATTAGTATTTTTATAAATTATCATATTTAATATACAGTACTAATATGTCTGGGGTAATTGTTTACCCCGTGCACCCAACGACAGATTTAATTTAATTTATCCACTGCAAAATTCACCGTGTATCTAGTATTAAGCAATTCGTAAGGTGACAAGACGGAAATAAACAAGAATGTAAAATTTAATATAAATTTTTAAATACCTTTAATATAAAACATGAAATTCCGTCACCATGGCGCGTTTAATACGGCAGCCGGCTTCAAAAGTAGTGTAAAATGACCCCTAAAATATCCAGTATTTTTTGCTCATAACTGAAATATTATTACTGAACCAATTCCACTAAAAATTGTAAAAGCACGTAGCCTCTGATTTTCTCTATCGATTGATACTTCATTCTAACGATTTGGTCCATTTATTAGACATGTACCTTTAATAAAGAATACCAAAATATTAATACTTATTAAATGGGAATGTTTAAGTTTCTGTATAAATGTATACATGTAGTTATTTATGTATACACGGTCGTGTGCTACTCCTTCTTATTTTTTCACTTGGCTCGCGACACTACAGTGTGGCTGGATATTTAATATTATATAGTTTAAAATATTCCCAGTAATTATTATTTCTATACCTGCCTAAATATACAAGTATTAAATTTAATCTAAATTTTAAAGTAAACCTTTAGTATAAATATATATGTACTATTTTAAAGTTTTAAATTAAAATCGTTGACATGTTTTAATAATTTTGTTACGTCATACGAAACTCACAAACAAAAAAATGACACAATAAAATCAAAAACATCCTGTTCTATATTCTACTCGACCTCGATGTGTACCTGTAATAATAACCATGGTTCAGCGAAAAAAAATATTTTATCTATTGTTCTCGTGGCCTTCTGCGTGCTTTATTTACAATACTGCAGGTCAACATAATAATTTGTCGGCTAATTTTTCTAGCTGTTTCATTCATTTTTCCGTTCTTACTCGTGTACAAGGGTAGGTACATAGCAGTAGCGAGCCCAGAAGTCACCTATGAGTTGGTGAATTTTCAAATTTAAATTACCTTTTTTTGTCTAATATCATAATAAAAATAATGCCTCACCCTATCGCCCCCCCCCCACCCTTGTATCCACCACTGGTACAAGGTACATACGATGTATGTATGCGATTTTCCTAAATATGGCCATAATATTTCAGTGAAAACGTAAAATATAAAATCGAAGATTACGTCTTATATAATATTATATATTTAATTTTATTCATTACAATACATTTTATCGTTCCGGCAAATATGTTGGGCGAGAACCGAACAAACTATATTTCCCTAGCCGCGACTTTTGATGTTCTTTGACCATTTTAAAAGTATCACTGTCTTGCACTATATAAAATATATATTATATTATATAGTATAAATTATAAAATATACGACCAGCTTGTGTTCTAAAAACAATTACGCGTGAGACAACCGGATTATAAAGTCGACAAATTAAACCAGAGTTAAATTACATTAAGTCCTCTTTAGTAAGTAATTTGCACAATCCGAAGAAGCGGCCGTTTCGCACTTTTGATAACTTTTCCCCTCCTGCCGGCGTTTTGTAATTGAAGCTTTTTTGTATTTTCTTTTTTTTTCCGTTGAGAATTTCTCACCGTACTACTATAACACTGCTACTGCAGTTTCAAACAAGTTTTCTCCTGAGTGTACTTCACCACGCGTGCGCATCCTACTCGATCTTAACCTTCCCGCAAGCCCCTGCAGATCACTGGAGTGCGCTATATTATAAACTCTAACGGGAAGGGGTTTTAAACGTGAAATATTACTGTTTTTTACACCGTCGCCTTCTCAAACGTCAACGCGATAACGCAATACGAATAATAAAAAAAATGACCAACCGACGTCCGCCGCACATATGATTTGTTTACCCGTCATAGGTACCTATTTAATAATACACACACTCCGGCAAGTCTAATTACATGCACACAGTGTGTACCTACACAACTCACACGCCTATTTATGATAGGTATATCGTATACTTTATTAGCTGTTGTACGGTGTTATTGTATACGTATATTATTATTATTATTATACAACACAAAGGCGCTTATAATATAGTCGTACTTATGTCCTTGTTAAAATCGCTTTGAACTCGGAGCGCGCCCTAGCCAATACCTTGTTTTACCCCTCGTATCGCTAGCACGTCCCCGCCCTACCCCCAAGCCGCCACAATATTGCGAGTTAATTAAGATTCTATTCACGGTTAATTGGAGGGGGTGATTTCGAAGTATTCCGGCGCCACCATTTTGCCGCCTTGCCGTCTCCCCGCTCTCACCCCACGTCACTTCCCACACCGAACACAGTCGCAGCGATTGCGGTATGGATATTATTATGATGATGATGATTATTATTATTATTCAGCGTGACGCCGAGACGACGACGACGACGACGCCACACACGCGCGCTCTCGCCGTTCACAGCGGGCAGGAACGGTCTTTATTTTTGACGTTTCGCCTTATTGGCGGATATTATATACTTCGATAACCTCTAACCTACCCCCCAATACTCGTACGCTTCGCTATATTATATACTCACCCTCTCAATCGCCCCTCCATCGAGGTCAAAACGTTTTAAACACTTCTATGGCTACTATGCGCTGCTGTAGCTGTCACCCCCGTCTCGACGGCAGCGCGTGGTTACTATCAATACAAGTTATCGGAAGTAAATATTATATTATACCACAATACGTGCGTATTATAAGTATGTCATACTTAGATTATGCGAGGGTCGAAACGTGTGGTAAAATAACCGTCACGTATTTACGTATACTTTTTCCCGGGGTCGTAGGGGACGGGGACTAGGGTTGCACTGGCCTTGATCGTTTATTTCCTCGCTAATATACTGCGTACATCATTAAACATTATAAAAATATTCAAACGCGTTTCTAATATATTATACTCAATCGATTATACTCAATCGTCGACTGTTTACACTTTTCCTCTGGTGTATTCCACGGACTAGCAAATCCAAAATCGTAAAAACGATATATGTGATTTTTGAACATGTCTACTGTATTTTATTCGATGATTATTATTAGTGTATAATACTCTCGAATACCCACCAACTAAAATAATGTCACTGAAGGGACACCTGACCTATAGCTATAGCTTTATTACCTATATAATATGATCAAGCTGACACTGATTCACCATTTCGATATTTCAACCGAATAAATGTGTCCTTATAAACTGGGAATATATAATATTTTAACAACATGACATTATTAAAGTGTTGTTTATTTTATTTTTGAAAACGCTTTTGGTTATTTTACTTGAGATTAAAATATCCTTTTAGACACTTACATACTTTTTCTAAGTTATACAGGTAATGTATTATATACTGGTTTTTTGAAAATGTACAGGAGAGTATAATACTAGAGTAAAGTTTAAATTGAGTTTCATCTTAATGGGTCGTCAACTCAATCAACGAAGTGCGGCTTAGGTTTATATATTATGAGCAAAAATGAGAATTATAGCATACCTTTGATCAAAGTTTTGTTTGAATGAATTAACAAAACTTTTTCCTGTGTACATTTAAAAATTAAGTTTTCTCGTATGGTGGCCATGTAGACTTCCAATGATTAGAATTAAACGAATATCTTATCATAGTTTTCAGATCAAAAGAAAATATTCCGTTCGAACTCTTTCAAGTTAAAATGCTATAAGATATTACACGTACCTACCGCTACTACTCGTATTTTAATTAAATGATAGGTACGTGTAAAAATCACTCTAATAATAATGTGAAATCATTTTTCCATTATATTGGACTAGAATAAAATATTTAAAAACATAATCGCACAACAGTGGCATTAACATTTGTAGGTGTGTACTTACTCCTACCAGTAGGCCGTAGGCGTTACCCACTAAATGTACTGTATGCGTAGGTACAATTTATTTACTCTATTTGTATGATTTGAGTCATATTTTAACTATACAATATACGTCATATTCATTATATTTTGTCACATAAATAACAATAATTGTCATGCATATTTTAATCACGTTTGTTCGTACTATTGTTTTTATCGTTCGAGTGCGAATCGCATTTATTAGAGGACAAACCTAATATTATAGTATAAAATAAAGTTAATGAACAAAAATAATACCTATACCTATGTCAGTAAAAGATTTTTAATATTCATTTATTAAAAAAAATAATACAATACATTTTATTCACAAACTGTTATAATTCGAATTTTATGATTTTAAGATGACGACTAGAAGATCCAAATTCTTCAGACGCACAGGATTCCACATTGCATCTTCGTAGACTAACTTGGTTGGCCCCGCGTATTCTTGGGACATAACACATATTTAAGACTGTTATTGCTTGAGAATACACGTAGTTGACAAGTTTAAACTTATTGTGCTGCATCGACAATTACTATACATTTTGTGTCATATAATTTATTATATATTTTATTTATTAGAATTAAGTGAAGTGTAACATCTCAAGTTTATATTTGTACGGCATTTTATATAAGCCTCTTATAATAATTAATAAAATGTGATGACAATTAGTTATTATAATATTATATAATAAGATATAAATTATTAATATTGTGTATAGAATAATATGATATTGTACCTTAATTATTATTTTACTTACATTAAAAAAATTGACTTAAGACTCAAAATGCGTTATTCTTATAGTTTCTTATCTTATGTAAATAATATATTCGCAAAGAATATAATTCAGTTATGCGAAACACGCGATTATAATACGGTATAACCTTCTTATAACGGACAATATAACATGGAAATCTTCTTGGAACGAAATCTTCTTTGGTCCCGTATAACCAATAACCTGTATATTTTAGACTCCCTTTAACGGGGAAATCCGTTGGTACCTAGCGATTCCGTTATACGGAGGTTTTACTGTATTGCATTGCATAATAGGTAGAGTAATATTATATAAGCAGAGCCATACTAACTACATAATTGGTACCCTAGTCCCTGGTGCAATTTATTTTGTGTCACTAATCAACGTGACATTTAATATGATTTCTAGGAACCTAGAAAAACCATTATTGCTGTAAAAAATTTGCTAAAATTGCAAGAAGTTCGACGTATCAAATAAACTTAATTGATTTGTATATAGGTACTGAATGCTGCAGCGTACGAGTTGGACTTACGTTTTTGTAGAAGTTTATCATTGCGGAGGTTTGGTCTAAGTGTTTTGTCATGAAATAAGACTTATAGGTTAGATAGTGATAAAATATATTTTTTAAATAAATTAATAACAAATAAAAATATATCCGTATTATATATATATCTTTTAATTTAGAGCCCCTAAAAATGTCAGCGCGCCTGGCGCCTCAGTGCACTTGCTCCCTTTGTACCTCCTTTGGTCAGGTTATATGTTAAACTCGACTAATCCACCCCTCCCCACAATACGGCCATGAATATAGGTAATTAATTTATGATACATAAATTATAAATAAGCCGTTAGAGTACTTTGCGGTAATATTTGGTAGATTAGATCAGGGGTCACAACAATATTGTTGATTTATATTTTGTATCGAATAGACATCGTATACAGAAACCACTAACTAATAGATGGTACACAATGGACTGAAAACGGCTATGGATTAAAACGTTTTTTTTTGTAGATACCTTGTTAAATTAATGTGTACATCTAAAAGTTATGAATTCAAATAAACTAAATTTGATATGATTATAAATAGGTACATTTTTATTTGAATAAATAAGGTAGTGAAAAATACTGTATTTGAATTCTGACCAGTGAAAAATTGTAATTAATTTTGTAGCCCTTGACATCAAAAAGGTGGCTGGATTGACGACCAGATTCAGATAATTTTAACATTCAAAATGCAAATCGATAATATATCTTTACCCATCTAGATATCAATTATTTTAAACATTTTATATTTTGAACTTCGTTATATCTATCACAGGATGCGTATGGTAATCTATAATATTACTATTTATTTACTGAGCTATGTAGAAATAATTTCCGGTATATGATTATCGATAACGGTACGTGCATCGCACCGATATTTATTAGTTTATATATGGTTATTTATTTTTTTTTGAATTTGAATTTGAATTCAATATTTATGCAATTTTATTGTTTTGTCTACTAGAACAGTAAATAGCTTAACATTTTACTCCAGATTGTATAGGCGATCTAAAGAACTTTTAAATGTTAATGTGTCCGACTTAGGAGACATAATATTATACAGGACTACTAGTAAAATATTTATTTATTTTAATACAAATGATAGGCTTGTACTTATTACACGTAGCATAATCTGTAAGTATATTTGATATAAAGTTTTACCATAAGTTATGAGGTATAAGAATATTTTCTAGTTATCGCTTCAAAATAGTATGCAGCTTAATGAATTTATTCATTTTCTTATAACTATGTATTAAACTATATAGAAATTATTAATATAATCAATTGATGCAGTAATTATAATCGAAATATAAATAATTATTTATCGTTTCGGGTAATTTTAACCAAAAATAAAAATTGTCTTTAATATTTTTAAAATATAATGCATATATAACAAGCTAATGGACATAGTCGTCAGGCTTAAGTCCAAAAAAAAAAATAATAATATGTACCTACTTATCAGTTATAATCCTGTATATGAAATTCCCAACTAACCAGATGATATACATTTTAGAGTATTTAAATATTTTATATTATTTTTTCGCGTTAACTTAGATATTTGTTTTTTCGCATTTTATATATATCTGTATATCACTATCGGTATTAATATCATACACTTAATAAAAAAACGCACGTCTCACAAACAGCCGATAATAACATAATAAATTATATTAAATACTTTTTTACTTCAAATAACTCCAGAAATGAATTAAAAATGTGAGAAATACACTCTTATCTAATTTTTAAAATCAGTTCTTTGTTTGTTAAAATAAATGAAGAAAAAAATATTATCCCTTGAAATATCATGGTATAGCAATATTTTTTATACGTAAACTTGTAAACCTCGTCTAATTTAATAAGAAATTCAAAAGTTTTCATCGTTCCTTAAATAAATACATATTATTGAAAAAAAGTTTTTCTTTTTATCAGAAGTTTTATATATATAAAGACGGTTGCTACATAATAACGATTAACTTTGTGATATTCCATTTTTATGATTGATTTAACAACTATTTGTTATGATTTTATATAATGTAATGTAATTATACTGCTGAATAATATATTGTATCAATAAAATAACATAAAATAATATTTTTTATTGCCAGGAAATGTCATAAGATTTATTTAGTATAATATAATATTACCAACTATTAATATATTATCTTTATTACTAAAGAAAAAAAAATATGTTATAACTTATAATTCACTGAAAATAATGAAATTTAATTCCAAAGTACTTGAAATCCATAGTTAACTTCAATAATTTTAGTTATGTACTTACTTATACACTAATTATCTCCATAAGTATTGATTTTTTTTTATAATTAGAAATAATTATATTTTATACGATTTAGTATTTATTATCATTATCAGTTAGTAATGTTTTTACGTTTTTGAACGACAACATACATTTTTCATTTTAAATATCGAAGATGAATATATTTCTGAAAATTAAGTTTCATGAAATTAATAATTATGAAAGACTTTGTCATTTATTAGTATACCTACTTTCACAACTTTTATACAATTTATGAGGAAACAACAACAAAATTAAAAGTTAAACTTTTTATTATATCACGTGATGTATTTATTTATTTAAACATAATAATAATCGTTTTTTATAGTTTATATGCATAACACATTGATGGTTAAGTACACATTTAGGAAATAATCGGGAGCCAAATTTGAAATTGTATGAAAATATAATGATATCGACATATCGTTATCTCTGTGATTAATCACTTTTAGATTTCGAAGGATTAAATGTAGGAAGGTCATTCTTACATAAAGACTTGGCCACAAATTCTAATTGTTTTCAAAATTCCAATCACTTCACTAGATCCTCAATCGTGGTATCAATCGCGGGTATCTCATATAATTCATTTCAATTTTAATTTTGTGCGTTGTGCAAACACAGAAGATCACTGATTTCAATCACTATTGTGCATCCTAAATTCGCTGAGTGCAAGTATATTATATTATATAAGGTGAAATCATTTGTCAACAACTACCCCGGGAAAACCGATACCTATGTCGAATCTGTTGTTTTCCGGACCGACGAGACACAATACGCCGGGCGTGCCGTTGTATTGTATTATATTATTATCATTGCTTCGTTTGGAAAAATCCTCTTAACCTCATATAACGAGAACCGCAACGGCGTCGGCTCAGGACAGGATATCGGTGTTGGGGCATGGGGAAATGTAAGTCCTGAAAGGGAAGTCCTTTTTTCGTCACCTCGTCCTCCATCCATCGTATATGTAATATACCATAAATCGTATTATAGTCTACATTACACGCGCACTTTTCGGGGTAACATTCACCAACGATTCTCCTTTTCCGGCTTGCGGAATGTAACCGTTTCCGTAATAAGGCCAATATTTGATGTATACACGGCAGTGTCTACGTCGTACCTACACTACATTATTATATTCCATACATATCATTATAATTTAATAGGTACTAGCTGGTATCTAGTATATTTTTAAAAGAGATTCTTCCAATCGTTTATGATATTATTACTTTTCTACATAAATTAATACACGCGCGTGTAAAACACTTATTATAAGCAGTGTTCATTATATTTTATATTATAGATTTTGAAAAAAAAGAATCAAATTCATATATTGAACAATGCATTCATTTTTAAAAAAAACGTTAGTATTTGAAAGAAATTATTGTACATAATAATTAATAATGATTGAAATATTTTCCTAGTAATAATTGGCAATGAATTCTCTACATTTTTTATGCAACACGAGATTCTCAGAATGATTTCAAATTATTCACTACAACAGTTTTTTCATTATATTATTCCTTTTTTTTTTTAAAAAAAACGACATATTTTAGTGCTCTACTCATTTTCTTTTTGATATTTTTAACGTTTAATTATTAACGAGATTAATTATTATATTTTAAGAACTCCTTATTTATTTTATTAATAGCTTTATATAGTTACGATATTTATTTTTGAACTTTTAAAAACGTTCAATATGATTTCAATGTTATATGAGTTTAAATATAACCACCCAGGATAATGATAAAACTATATGTAAAAAGAAGGCATTAACAAATTCTTTAAAACCTTTTGTTATTAGTTATTACACAAGTGGATTTCGTTATACGAATATAATAGATACGACTAAAACAAATGATTAACAAATCTTTTTTAATTCTTTATAAAGCATTAGACCTTGTATGATATTAAGTATTAACGAATGTAACTCTCAACTCCGTCGATCGATATTTGAAAAAAGGTTTAATGATTATTATATTGAAAACATTCACCGTTGTTTTAAAGTTAAAACAATGGACAACGAACGAATTTAATAAAAATAACTGTAATACACATTTATTAATAATTATATCACACATTTCAAACACAAAAATTATGTATTAATCTATTATATACATACCTAACGGTAAACCTCAAACGAAATCCATACAATTGTTGAATTATAAACATTATGAACACAAAACGAGAAGAGATTCATAATATTATAATATATACCATAATACAGGGGTCACTAATTAATATTTTTGAAGCGCCACATTTGGATTCTGGAAATTGTTCGTGGACCATAAAAATTGCTGGCGTCGATAAAAACCGAAAAGAAATGTTTAAATTACAACACTAGAAGTTAGAACCTATATAGGTACCTACAGTGAAACTTTCGAATTACGAAATCTGATTGGCAACAAAAAAATTCGTATCATAGAGAAATTCGTTAAGAGGACGCTACCCATGCGTTTGTAGTCTACGTCTTACAAACGTACGATATAGCAAATTTTCGTTCACTAGTTTCAATGGCTCTCTGTTAGTCTTAATATTAGAATAAATGGACATATTATCAGATTTTTTTCGACTTTGTAATTTTCAAGTTAGATGTGGATTTGTGAAATATCACAAATTAAAAATGTTCATATTTCATAATATAATATATTTATTATTATTATTTATTTTTTTAATATAATTATCGATTAAAATCCGACGCTTAAGCGCAGATGCTTAAAAGTTTGATAATAGGTCGATTCACTATAATATCAAAACTAAGAGCACGCCTGTTGAAACTAGTGAACGAAAATCCGCCCTGTCGTACGTGTGTAAGATGGAGACAACAAATGCATGGCGGTTGCTTTCTCTTAAATATAATTAAATACATTTGGATCTAATTTGGGTTGGTTCTGAAAAGTATTTCGTCAAAATAGAATGTTGTTAAATGGAAATTCGTTGTACTTACTGAAGTTTCATCGTATTTTCATTTTACTTTTGTCTGTGAATTACAACGTTTTGGGGTTTACGGCCGTTGTTCAATTCGTAATTGATGGGGTTTTTTTTTGTCGTTCTATTATTATTGTATTTGCACGATCCATGGGCGAATTATGTACCTATACAATTTTATTGTGTTTAGCGAATATTAATAAAGTGTGTACCTATATACCTACTAGGTAAGTACTCATTGACCTTTTTGTCTAATTTATTTTTTATTAGCAAACAGTTATCCCGCATTCCGCGAATTCAACTATACGACATTATGTAGACCTATATCAACTATCGCGGTATATACATCACAAATACCGTCTAAATTGCCAAGGAATATTATTATTGGACTTTACTGCAGTTGGTCAATACGGTTATTGCAATTTATGTCTGATGATGCTTTTTATTTTATTATTTATTAATGATTTATGCTTTACAATTTACCATAATATATAATATAGAATCTTTTTATCTTTCGACTTTCTATTATTTTATTCATCTTAAAAAAAAAAAACTTAATACCTACCTACATCAGGCCATCACGGCGTACAAGAACGAACACTCGTTCCGAATAATATATACCACGGTATCATAATAATGAGGGTGTCGAATGAAAAGCGTATCCTATTCATGATTCCCTTAAAAATTGCATGAACATAAATTTAAACTTCTCCGGTTATACTTTATTAGCCTGTAAATGTTAAAAGTATTATGCATTAACTTTTAAGTTGTATACAAGTTTTAAAAATTCTAAACGTTCAAGTAGTTATTGTATTATTACATGTCCATCTTAGTACTTCTTTACTGCAAATGAAAAGTACATAATATAAATACTTTATTATACTATAATATAGGTAGGTATATATGAATTCTTGTTTTGTTACTTGGTATTCATAAATGAAAATATTCAGTAAAACAACGTTATTGAGGGGGAATCAAACATTTTAACTAAACACCGTTTTCATAATATTTCAAAAGAATTTATCTCGGAGAAAAAAATAACCAAAGCTTAAGTATACCTATTTAAACGGCGTAAAAAATATTGATTAAACTTCAAATGTCTGCTAATAGCAATACACGTTGAGAATATATTAAATTCTTTAAATTGTTTTTTTAAAAATTTGTTTTATAATTAACTTGTTGAAAATTAATTGAAAATAATCATTTAATACAAAAATCTGTTAGCAAAATATAATAATATATGTATATAACTGTATGTATTTTTTAAATATTATTCTGCTTAAGTTTAACATTGTCTTCGTGTTTAGTACAAAATTGTTTATACATTGTTCCATTAAATAACCTGAACGTATTATTTTTTTAATCATTAAACACGTTTAAAAAAAAAAAATAATTAAAAAATGGAAATAGCCAATAACTGCCATCATCGTTCAATAAAATCACTTTTAGTGCTATTTGGATTATCTCCATATAATTATGCTTGGAACACCTAAATCGCATTCATAAAATGCCTATGTATACAATATCATATATTATATAGTATATTCAAAGTATACATGGCATAATATTTATATTATACAATTATCACATGTGATTTTTTTTTTAAAACGTAAATATTTTACAGCGTCATGACAGAGTTGTGTTTATTTTTTCACGTATTCCCGGCTACTAATTTGATAGCTATTTACCCCTATAGCCCATATACCTATAGGTATACATATTTATCTCTCTAAAAAAAAAACAATACATTTTTTGTCGCAGTGTTTTTTTCTTCAAAATATTCCACTTCTGAACGTAAAATAAAAAAAATGAGTAAAAAAATGTGTTACTCACACTCAGGGTTATCGTGTTCATACTGTGAATGGGTCTCATTCTATGAAAAAATAAAATAAATCTGTATAGTAGTAGGGTGTTTTTAGATTTTCACAAAAAATAATTTATTAATTTTATAATTATAATCATTTATGTTTTTGTTATGTATACAGGGAATCTCTAAAGAAATATTAGTTCACATTGACGTATTATAATATATTTAATAGCTGGTATAATATTGCCGATTGGGTTGTGCCACTTTTTGGTTTTTATAGATCGTCTGCATGACGTTTTTTTAAAAAAAATATGACAATATCAGAGACAAACGATTCATTTTTTCTTGCTGCTTATTCCTTCCCGCCTTACTTATAATATTCTATAAATTTTATATTAACTTAACCTAACTTCGTCGGAAAACATATAGGTAGTAATAATAATAAAAAAAAATTTAACAACAATTTTATTCGCTTTATCATTTTTAATGTCATCCAATTTCCATTCCATAAATATTTAATAAATTATCTGCAACTTGAAAGGAAAATTCTTGAATTTATAAGCCACAGCTGTAGTGCACCTATTATAGGTACCTATCTATATAATTTACGCATTTCGCGACACTGCTCTTATACCTACTGTAGTTCCGGTACAATGAATATTATCATTTGATATAATCTGTGCAAGAAAATGCACACTTCGGTTGCGTTTCATAATATACAGATGTTTATATAAATATTCGCTTATATCATGTACACTACTTGTACACAATATCCACAGATTATACCCACCACACATTTGGAATTTGGTACCTACCATATAATATATTATATTTCGCTTATACATTTCGTGAGTGTTGTATCGTAAAAATTTAATGAACGATTCTAATGAAATGATGTGACAATACGTCAAGATACATAATAATATTATGTGAATAATAAAAAAAAAAAGCCAGGATAATATGAACTCAAAAGTAGTCAAAACTCGTGATGCGTGCGCATCATTAGGAGTGTAAGACACGCACGTGAAAAACCGTGTTCGTCGTTTTTTCTATATCATTAGTTCAGTGTTCTCGCTTAGACTTGAAAGCTACGATGTGATAGCAATATTTAAAATATTTTCTGCTCAGGACTCATCAGCTGTGTCGTCGTCGAATGAATAAGTTGTTGAGGTCATTTTCATGCAATACGATTTTAATGATTATTTTATAACCATATACATTATAACGTATTTAAATTCTGAGAAACAACATACCTATTGGTGAACAGTTTTAAAAAAAAATCTGTACATTTTGCGGTCTACGTAGATAGCCCTAAATAGACAATATAGAAGAAATTATAATTAATATTAGGTTTGACCTAAATTGGTTGATCTTTTAACGTTGATCTTTAAAAAATAAAGATAAAAAATACATTTATATCACTGTATTGCTGTGTATTGCCTATAACGAAGCTAATCACCCAGAGATGCTGTATCCACGTGGATCTATTGTTTTATTCGATCAATATGGGTAAGATATGTTATACTATAGAATGTGAATTTCAATGATTCATATCCGGTCTTATACATCGCGTAGGTACGTCATTTAAGATCTGAATACTTAAGGAGCAGTGCTTTGCCACAACAGTCGATGATAAACAACCTCCGTCGTTGGCCAACCAATCCATGTGGATAAATCGACTAGATTATGAGTTAAAAATATATATGAATTATATTATTAATTATTTTAAATGTTATATTATGTAGTTTAGGTACCTACCTAGTAATTAGTATGGAAGTTATTATTGTTTGATAGGCTGCGTTTTAATGAGCTTGACTTTTTGTTCTTGAATTTAAAATGAAATAAACTCAAACTAGTGATACTAACAAGTCGAACAAATAATAAATATACATTATATAATTTTCAAAAGTTAGGTTTATGCGACTTTACAGTTAAAACTTTACAGATTGCACAGTTAAAAAGATTTCAATTTTTATAAAACATCTGCGATGTGCAGATTTGACTTAGCTATAGATAACATAACGACTACCTCTAATGGTGAAAGCAGTTCAGTTCCCACCCACTGTGCAATATTTAATCCTAGAGACATCGAAGAGAGGTTATTTTGTGATTTGCGATGTTCATTATTTCATCCCAGTGATCTCTGTAAGATATCCCTGGGTATGCTAACGCCCAGTTGAGTGATATTATAATTGAACATCACTAGTCCATCACACATTCACCATCTATAGAACATCACACATTCACCATCTATAGTACATCACACATTCACCATCTATAGTACATCTATAAAATTACCTCGAAGCAACATTCATCTGTTACTACCTTAAGATAGAGATAGTTAAACTACTATGCAATGTTCACATTGTAACTACCTTGAGATGTTGATTTGTGCTCATAGGTACAAATAGGAGGGGGCTTAGCCCCTAGAATTTCTATAGCCCCCCCCAAAAACTAATGATTTCACAACTATAACTTAAAAGCATCACAAGAGTATCAAGTATAGACCTGAGCTACAGCCCTCCCAAATTTCAAACACTATTTACACATATAGGCGCAACCAATAGGAGGGGGTTTCCCGGGTTGAACCCCTCTTTAGAAAACTAGTACATACTATACTTAAATAATACCAGATTTTTTGCTTGAATTTAAATCTCTATTTGAACAAGTATGAACCACTCTCCCCTTGAAAAAATTCTGATGTTGATTATTTAACTTTTGTGGTTAATTTTTGATTTTTTAGTTAAAATATATTTTATTCTTATTAAACAAAATTTTAATTAAATGATACAAAATTTGGTTAGTATAATCACTTTTATTGAAATATATATATAATATAATATTTTATATTTAGTACATATTAATATATATAGCTATATATAGTAGTACACAAATTATTATAATACTGACAACATAATAATAAAATTATATAATTAACTGTAATACCTTATGTAAAATAACACTGTTTCAATAGGTATATAAAAAAAATTTATAAAACTAATAAAAATAAAATACCGTACTGTTGCAATAGGTATATAAAAAAAAAATATATATAATATTAATAATAATAAAAAAAATACAGTACTGTTGCAATAGGTATATGTATATAAAAAAAAATAATATTAATAATAATAAAAAAAATAAAGTACTGTTGCAATAGGTATAATTATTATAATTTAGTTCACTGTCATATTGATCATTCTGAAAAACAACAAAATATTTAAATAAATATTTTTATTATGTTTTATACATATTATATTTCCATCAAATAAATGTATTATGACTTAAAGTCATGGCAATAGCCTTATTTTCTGATACATTAACAAAAAAACATTTATATTTTATGTCATTTAAACTTAATTGTACTAAACTTGACTGTGAATTAAGATCAACTATTACTGTACCTATTATATCAGATGGAATTGGAACATCAAAATAAGGTAATGATTTAAAATTACAGACCATCAGAAAAATATGCCCATCTTTAGATTTAACAATATGTTTTACTGAGGCAATTTCATGAGTTTTTAACATAATATAGTTATTTTTGGGATCTTTTGTGCTTATATAGTAATTTGTAGAATTTAAAGTAATTGATTCGTAAAATGTATATCCTTGATTATTAGCTATTATTATGGATTTAATATCCATTTCACATTCTTTACCCAGTTTATAATTTTCATTTACAATTAATGTGTTTAAAATATTAATTTTTTCTGTTATTCTGTTAGCAGCCTCTTGTAGAGGATAACGAGAGTGGCTAATTTTTTTTTTTATAATTCCTAAGTAATTTTCAAATTTGAAAGCACAAAAGTTATCTAGGCACCCATGTTTTTTAACGTAAAATGGTAAATGTATTAAGTTATGGACATTATAGGTTATAAATGATGCCCCATAAATAGTTCGATATTCTGTAACAAATTCAATTAGTAATTTATAAGCCAAGTCATTTTCAGTTATGCATATGTCTGGAGTAACTAATATTTTAATAGCGCATTGTAGTTTAAGAAAATGTAAATAAAATGATTTGTTTAGCCTTCCTTTAAATATTATTTGGCCTGTATACAACAACATATTTCTTAATTCAGTACCTTTATAGTTTTCTATATCGTTTAGTCCTCTTGGTAATCTAACAAACTCTGATGGAAAGTAATCTCTCAAACTGCTTAACTCAGAATCACAATCATTCAGCTTATCTATAGGTAATCTCACAGATTTTTTTCCCCTAACCCAAAATTTTAATAGTCTTTTCATCACCCCTAAAAGAACTACATGCAAATAATCTGATGGTATATCTTTAATCATATCAATGGGTAAGAGTTCTAATGGACTAAACCCTTTGTGATATTCTTCATCAGACCTACTTCTAAAGGTAGTATCAGTTCTCAATGGGCTATTTACACCCAAAAATGTCATCCTTCTATCCTTAAATACTCCTTCCTCAGTACATGTGTTACAGCCCACACGTGAATTATGCCCTTTCACATTTAAAAGAAACGCCCTAGCCGGAGAATCACATATCACATTACTAACATTTACATTCATCATTTTATTGCCAACTTTAATTCCACTATTTATTAACTCAACAGTTTCACTAACAAACATATTTAAATAACTTTCAATGGATTCTGGTTTCTTTTCGTTACTATAATATATACCTATTGCAAAAACTACTTGGGATAATTGAGGAACATTAGATATTACACAAAGTATTGGCCAAAACTGTTGCCTTGAACTTTTTGATAAGGGTAATCCATCACTATTTATGCTTAAATTAATTTCATTGAAATTGTCTAAGATATGTTTATGGGTGTCTATAAAATATAGCAACATTTTTTTTAATCCAAAATGAATGTATATCCCTGGAGGTATTTCTACTATTGTATGAGATCTAGGTGTATTCATTAAAGTTCTAACATCAGTGGGTAAATCTAATCCTTCTGATCGCAAAATTTTCAACAGTTTATTAACATTATTTTTTGATGTATTAGATTCTAAAACCCACTGTTGGAGTTTTTCTTTTATATTAGGAACATACCCTGGAACTATTTCAACATGGCTACTGCATGTAATAGGCATTTTTGATTGTAGTTCTGATTCAGGTAATATGTCAAATTCATTTAAAAACTCAAAACCAATATGTGCATCAGTACTTGAATAAAGTTTATCATTTTCAATAGATTCTACATTGGGATATTGATTGTGTATTATTGTTGTTGTTGTTGTTGCTGTTGTTGTTGGAGATAGACATACCTTTTTGATTAATGAGCCTTGAGCTTTTGGCGCACTAAAACGAGCAGATTTTCCAGGGTCTGTAGTACCAAGCAGTCGCTTGAAGTGACGAAGAGACATATTTTCAATTTGTTTCCGCTTCTTTCGAGGAATCTGTAATAATAATAAAAAAAAAAATAATATATAAATTATACTAAAAGGTAATATATTAGTTAGTTTAAAATATAACCAATTTAAAAGCAATCAATATTAGGTACCTACATAATTATAATTAATTTAGTCATATTATATATTTTTATCCACAGCAGTGTAATTTTATTAATGATACCTAGTTATTTTAGATTTTAGTTATTTAAAAAAAAAAAACATTTATAAATTGTTTAATACATTTTTTAATATATCTTAACATACACATACCTACGATAACAGCTCTCTTTAAGCGCTGGGCCCCATGCCTGAACCATTCTTTAATCAGCAACTCAAAAGTATTCTCATCATTTTTATAAAGTTCGTGACTAAGTCCTGTGTGGGAAAATCATGATTTTAAAAATTATAAATGTTGGTGCATAAAAAATACATTCAGAGATGCTATCACCAATAAAATGTACCGAATAAAAAACTGTATTATTTGTTTAAAAATATCTACATAATATAAATTCATGCTTAAATTAATTTATTTTAAATTCACCTTAAAAAGTGAGAATAATTGGTTATTTAAAATTAAAATTAAATGTCAGTAATAGTGACCTAACTATTACCTATAAAACAGCCTTACAACTAAATAATATGTTAATACATAATATGTTTTTTAAATTCTATATATTATATAGAATTTAAAAAAATATTAATGTATAACGACTTATTACTTTTCATAGTTTGTATTATCATTAAATTGTCCAAGCGAAAGTTTTGCTTCTGCCCTGTCCAGGAACATTTAGAAGCGAGTTCGTTAGTAAATATTTTTGATAAAACACGTTTAATAAAATTTTTTGCACTCGAGCCACCAATTGAAGAAATCAGATTTGTCTAAAATAAAATAAAATAGTTTATCTTATTGTTTGTAAATAATACAATTTAGGTAGGTATTTTGTTTTATTACCAATTTTGTCAAATACTCCTGATCTGTTTTAAACATTTCATCTACATTTTTCAAAGTCTCAACATCATTTATAGGGAATTTATCTAAAAATGTTGTATCTATTGAAGAAGAGTGATTTGAAGTTGCAGGATGATGTTTAAGAATATCTAAAATAATATCTAATTTTTTATCTATTCTGGTTAAGTACAGATTTAGATTTGTATCCTCTATTTTTCTTTGGTCGTATCCAATATTTTCTAAATCTATAAATGATGACAGATTTCATTTAAATAATAAAATACATATCAGTTTTGTATTTGAACAGTATAACTAAAAAATATAAAAAAATATTTAAATAAAGAATTATCATATATAAATTAAAAAATCTATATGTCCATACATTTAAATGTAACATAAAATACTGTAAATTATAGAATTTATTCTTATATATTCCTAGATACAAGTAAATATTGTAATTACCAGGTAAATTATCAAAATCAAAGTTTTGCCCAAAAGCCGTTGGGGATTTAGTGTTGATACCTTATTAAATTAAATCATAATTATTAGCAGAAGAAATATTCAATAAAACATATTATTATTCCATTTACTTGAACCGATTGGCATCAAATTATTTCTTCCTTGTGATGATTGTATTGCAGAATTTGAAATGTCAAAATTATTATAAGTATACATTTGATTTGTTAGTAAATTGTTATTATGAGATAATGAATCAGCATTATTTAAATTGACTTCAGTCGCCGGAATTTGATTTACTTTTGTAGATGCTTCAGGATTTAAAATATGTTCTATTAAGGAATAAAAAAGTTTAAATAATTTTAATTATAAACTATAAAAATATATATTGTTAAGTTTTATACCAAGCACTTTTATATATAATATAAAATATTATTATATGTATATTATGCATTCATGAATTAAAAAAAAAAAAAATGATAATGGAGATATTACGTGTAAAGTTATCGTTGTTGTATGATGTTGAGCCATTTTCATATAATGTTTTCAAAGCAGCTATAAGTAACAATTTAAATTAAAATATTAAGTTGAAAATAATAATGAAACAAACTCTTCTTACATGATATACAGTTAGCATTGTAATTTGAATGTGATGTATTTGTTTTTGCTTTCTTTTTTACATTTATTATATCTTCATCACTGCTCGAGCCTATATAATAATAATTTACTTTTATTTACCTATTTATCTATGAATAATGAATATTTTAATTAAACAAGTACATCATTTCAGTTTTTTAATTATGTACTATGGTGCCAAAATATTTGCAGTCCATTTTAAAATAGTTATTACCAGATCACTGCATATTATACTTGATAGTTATGGTATATCACTATAGTAACAGGTACCTATGCAACTACCTGGCAATAAATAAAAAGGCCAAAAATTACCAATATATATTTTATAGATTTAATTTTGACTCAATATTAGGGGTACCTCTACCATCAAAAATAATGCACCTGGAATTGGGCTGAAAGCTTAATGCTTTATTATTGATTATTATATACCAACTATTTCTACTTACTAGAATTATCATCATTTTTTTCTCTATCAGATACTGACATATTACTATCTGATTCATTTTGTGACTCAGCACTGGATGATATATAGATTGCTATCTCTTTTGCAGCTGCTGATTCATAATTTTCTAAATTTAAACAAAATATATAATAGACCAGCTATTTCTACCTAATAATTATATGTTTTATTCAACTATTATTTTGAATACAATTTTAGAAAACTGAAACTTACCAAATTGTTCTAAAACTTTTACAGGATGTATAGACCAATTTGAAGAGGGCTTTGGGCCTTGCATAATTGTCATCGTTGTAACTCTATTTTTGGGCCAAAAACAATTTAGATGACCTGTCTTAGATTTCTTAAGCCAATTAATAGGCAGTACTGAATATTTATTTTCAGATTCAAAGTACCCTATTACATACTAAAATCATTGTCAGTAAATTATTACATAGATGCAAATAATAATAATTGTATATAATAAAAACAATTCAACATACCTACCACCTATAGAATTATAAATTTTAATGTATAGTTTATAAATGTTTAATATATTTAGGTAGATACTTATTATAATAAATTATACATAATATTATATTATCAATATCAATGATAAATTTGGAAAATTTAAAATTATTTCTGCTTATTGATACAAAACAGAACAATAAGTACCTACCCATTGAAATATGTTGAGGTACCTCAACAATGGCATACAATTTGTGTATGCCATCAATATTATATGACCAAATTAATTATAAAACAATTAATACATAATAGTTATATATAATTATAATTAAGTAGGTATAATAACAGGTAATTTTTTTATCATAAACCACTCATAATTACAAAAACTAATATTTATTTTACCTAACTTAATGTCATTAAAAATAATTTTTTTAACATTTTTTAACTTTTTAACTTTTTAACTTCTTTAGGTTTTTTAAGTTTTTTAACTAAAAATAGTAAAAAACCCCTTTGATAAAAAAATAAAAATGTAATAAAAAAGTTTTAAAAAATATATTGTTTTTTAATGAATAATAATTATGTAGGTAAAAAAAATTTCAATATTTTAGTAATTTTTCAAATAATGAGTGGTTCATGATAAAATAATCACCTGGTAGGATATTATTAGATAACCAGATAGGTAATGAATATTCATATTTACCTTAGTCTTCTCGTTAATTGTATTATTTTGTTCATCCATAATGCCGTATAGCTGTATAGGTAAAAATAATAAAAAACTAAAACGACACTATTATAGGTGTTAAACAGACAGGCGTAAACCGTTAAACGCGTATTGGTTAGTCTTCGTCGCCAGTTACAAAGATAATAATAATACTAAGAGGTACCTATAGTAGGTGGGTAATTATTATATTAATAAATAGGTATAACCTTTAAACAAACTGTACCAGCTTTATAGGTAGCCAAATGATAGTTTTTTTTATGATAGACTCATCAATTATTCATAAAAAAATATTATGGACATAGAGCCATAGAGGTTATGTTTACGATAATAAACAGACAGTTATAGGAGCGTGGTTATAAACCTCGCATAGCTATCGCTGGGAAGTTCGATACGCGCAATATGCATTTAATAATAATAATAATTTTTTAACTGAAATAACCTCCATGCGATGTGTATGCGATTCACTAAATTTCTAATTTTGCACTATTCCATATAAATCTCTGCTACATCTAATATATACCTCGTATGGTGATCACAATTAAATGTAGCTGAGAAGTTTGAAATGTATTATACATATTATACTCAGTATGATTTCTATGAGATGTAACAATGGAAGTAACATGTACATCCTTTCTTTGAAATCCCTTGGATATGAATGTTGTTACCAATTTTTTAATCATTTTTGTTACGTTCATAATACATTGCATGGATATTATATTTTAGAAGTTAAATTCTATTAATTTAGAATATCTTAGATACGTATTATAGATGTTTGTTGCGAGGTTGCATTTAAGACTATAAATTGACCATCTCTGCGAAGTGATGTTTATCCCATGGCACAGTGGGCAATGTAGTGGCGGCAGTAGCGCAACATGAAAAAAAGTACATAATTACTTTAACAAACCTTTTTTTAAACAAGTGACAAAGAAGAACAAAACAAATAAGAATTAAATTTCCAATTAATAAAATTATTTTTATAATAAACCACATCTTTTGGTAAATAAAATACAATAAACTAAAAATGAGAATAATCTCTATATACAAAAATGGATCCCTATTTCCCTTGGTCATCTCATCACGCGTGAACGGCTGGACCGATTTCACTAATTCTTTTTGTGCTGTGTTCGTAATTGTCAGGAGAAGGTTCTCATGTAATACAATTTTAGGAAAAGTAGAAAATTTGGATGTAAAAAAAAAAATTGTGGAGCCATCTGTCTAGAAGAAAATAAACTAAATATTATTTACAAATTTTTTTTATTATTTAGTAAATAATAAAAAATTTAGCTGCTGATTAAAATAATAATAGTGTATATTGCTTGCTATTGGTTACAGGCATCTTTGTTGATTTGTATTATTATTTTTTGTCAATATATATATATATATATCTTCTAACTATATAAATATGGATTGAAAATCTTTGTACAGGGTAAACTATGGAACTACTTATCAGATCCTCTTGATTTTTTTTAATCAAAAGAGTATATCACGGAGAAGGTTTTTATGAAAGAAAATTTTAGGAAAATCCACCGGAAAAGTAGGAAATCTAGATGTCAAAACTACAACAGTGAAGCAACAGGTTAGGTTAGAATTTTGTATTAATTGATTATATTAATCCACCATAGGTAGAAAACCACAAACTTGATATAACTTTGATACTTTAGAGTTAAATCATGCACTTACGTACAAACAGCAAGGAGTCCAGGATTACCTATCTGATAATATACTGCTGCGAATCAGAATTTTTATTCCGAGCAACAGAAAAGTTAAGATTAATTTTAAACACCATACACCGAATATTAAATAACGAATTGAACAAAGTTTGAGTCATATAGAGTTGGTACATTTAACGGGCAACGTAGTGCATGGGTTCAGATAGTCCTTTATATTAATATATAGGTTAATATAGGTTATACCAGGGGTCGGCAACCCGAGGCCCGCGGGCCGCATGCGGCCCGCAAAGCAATTTTTGATGGCCCTCACAAAGGTGGTTAATTTTTGTGTTTTATTTTTGTTCAATAACATTTTTCATATAATTTTCAATGTTTTATAATTCTTTTTCCTTTATAAATAAAATCTAATCTAACCGTTAATAGTTAATGTTTATTCTATACAATTATATACAGTCAGTTTAATCTATAAAATTATTATTATCTAATCGCTGCTCATACTACTCAGTCATATTCATATAGTTACTTTGACTTTGTAGCGATTAGTATTACACTATATGTGTGACTGTTTGCGTTTGTAATATACATATAGTGCGTTTGTAATATAGTTTCATTTTACAAGTAAATAAAAACATTACCTATGGCAACTAAAAAAAGAAAAATGTGTGATGAACATCGTTTAATATTAATACAATTGCAGTGGGATTTAATTAAACCTAAATTTCTCAATATCATTGAACAGTTAAAAAACGAATTTTCAACAAGATTTGATGATTTTTATAAATACGATAAAGAAATTAAATTATTCCAGAATTCCTTTCAAGTGGACATAAATAATGTCAAGAATAATTTATAAATGGAAGTCATTGAACTTCAAAATGACGAGGTTCTAAAAAATTCTTTTCTGGAAGCAACTATAGTTTGCCTCAATTTTATAGTTGCGTCTTCCAATATCTACCTTCCCTGGAATCAGACAATTCGCACAAAAACTTATAGCGGCGTTTGCAAGTATATATACATATATATGTGAGCAGACATTTTCCATTGTGAAGTACAGAAAAAGTGAGCACTCTTCGAGTGTTTTAATCGAAAATTTAACTAATAAACTGCAGACACAGAAATCGCATTAATTTACAACTTTACAATTTTTTATTCAATTAAATTTTTTCTTAAATGCAATTTTTCTAGTAACATTTGTGTTTTTTTACTATCATATTTCTATGTAAAATAATCAAATATAACAGCAATACAGTTATAAGTATTATATCATAATATTATGTAATTTTTTTTTTATGTGGCCCTTGATGAAAAATTAAAAAAAAATATGGCCCGCGTGGTTGAAAAGGTTGCCGACCCCTGGGTTATACTGTTATAGTATACAGAAAATAAAACCTAATATTTTGAATTGCATACACCTACATAACCATAAAGTATTATTATAACGATCCTCTAATCGATGTTTATAACCAACTCAAATGATTAGGAGGTACACAGTGGTCGGTAGGAAAATATATATAATATATTATTACAATAGTGTAGGAAATACAATTGAACATTTTAAAATATACTCAAACGTAAAATTTAAATAAATCCTACCAATTTATTTAAATATTTTAGTCATTAAACCAATAGGATTCTTATTGAAATCGTAAATGTTTGCATTTTGCTGCGTGTATACCTACCAGACTTGGTTTCCGAGCACCATACGAGTTGTTAGGTTGGACTTAGATCATTGACAGTCCAGCAAATCGTAAGCATCTAAGTATTTATGAATGCCGAAAATATATAAAGCTAACGCGTATGTACGAGAATAATAATTATTATTAAAACCTTACCACGGAAAGCAGTGAAATATAAAATTATAAAAATAATAAAATAAGATTTTTCCGTCAGAAATTTAATAAACACGACTTGACACAAAGCAGGGCTCAATCTAAATCTCTTGCTGTTGCTGTTTCCTTTCAAAATTAACTCGGGCGAAATGAAATTAACGGACCTTAAAAAAGTAAAATATTTTTCTGCCGTTATATTATTATTATTTTATTATGCATTCGTATTTAAATGCAGGTATACATGTTTCCGTGAATCCTTTGAAATTATATAAAGAAAATTAATTCACTCTGCGACGGTGTTAGCCCACGTACCATGTGCTGTACCAGCAGCATGCAGTAGTTATTTTATGGATTTTTTTGTTCACTCTATAATATTATACGATGCATAGAAAATTGCAATATCTACACTTCATATGTTATACGTAACTAGAATTCTATATTTTATGTACCTACTCCCATAATGGAAAGCGTAGTATGACGAAATTCGTTAAAAACACGTACATTTGAAAATTATTTGGAAGTCCAAAATTCAAACAGATTCAGTGCCGTGAAAATCAAAGGCCCTGGTCTTGTTGTTCATTTACCCATTAATTTGATTCAAAATAATTAATATTATTATCTTGTATTTAATTTCGTATAGTGAAAATGTGAACGCCTGGTCCGTTTAGATTTAAAATTGTTTATCTAAATATTGGTTAAATTACTCAGCCCAAAGTGACACGAGTAGATTTGATGATATTTTTTTTCAATGAGGAAATTATTTATTGGTTCCTGAAAATGCAATATATCCACCAGTAAGTCGTAGTATCCTGTCTAAGGAGTAAAGAATACCCACATTGTAAAGTCAGTACATCTTTTTTATGTATTAACTTTATGACGCTCAAGAAAGGGGGGCCCATACAGGCATTTATTTGCACCTGGGTATTTTTCTCTCTATAATTACGACACTGGGCCGAGCCCGCCCAAACAAACGGCTAACTGCTCTCGGAAACTAAGACTTTTTTTTGTTCCAATTACCATACTTGATTAAAAATCATGAAAGTAAAAAACTGTCACGACCCACTGCATGCCTTTATACTGCAATAACCTGGACGCCCTTTTCGCAAAGATTTGGTGTTCGCCCGGCCTTTTACAGCTTCGCGTATGGCACCTACGCTTGTGCATATAACATAGGCGAGTTTTTTTTATTTACATAATTTGAGTTTGTACGCGACGACGGTTTGAAGCTTATAATGTCACAGCTTACAATTAATGTAATCCTACAACTTATAAAGCTAGACAGTTTAATACGAGGTTCCTTGTTAGATTTGTTTGTATCAATTCATATTATAATATATTGATAGCTCAAAAGTACATTTTTATTTTAGGTAAGCATTTTTAGTTCAAGTTTTGATAAAACTACTGCAGGAAATTGTAAGTCTAACGTAGAAGAATGATTTAGTTTTATTATTTTTTTGTACTCCAAAAACTATTACTGTTATTTTCTATAAACAATTTAATTTTTAAAATATTTAGAATCGTTTTAAATTATACATTCCTAATCTAACCTTAAGCTAACCTATTCACCATTCAATGTATTAGAATTTAGAATAAAGCTATTTTTTTATGTACGATTTTATTTGTTTGTTAATAACAATTACAATATAAAATAATATAATACTTGCAATTTTTTTGGTAAAAATATTATAGTCAATCTACCGTTGTATAATTAATATAAAAATAAATTACTAATAATAATATGAATAGCCTTATAAATAGAGCCTCATACACCAATCGTCATCGCTCACTTAGAATTGGTTTTTGAATAATTACAACAATTTATCGTCGAATTACACTCATCCATTACTGCAGCAGTCTGAAATGATCTAAATTCAATGAAGGCGGAAATGCGAAACCTAGCTTTAATCAAAGCTAGTTCCCTGGTTATTTTTTTTTAATTATTTTATATTTTATATCAATTACCATAATATTCAAGTATAAGTAGGTATTTACGTACTCGACAAAAGATAAAAATGAACAAAATCGTATTATAATAATAATAGTATAACATTTATGTTTGTTTAGTTGTTTGAATTGTATATGTTTTATATTTTCTGAATTAAATATAAAAATAAAAAATATAGACGATCACTAGAAAAAAGACACTTTACCTAAACTCAACCCTGACAAAAGCGGGTGCCACTGAGAATAAACGTCTGTTTACTTATTACGGTTATAAAAAAATCAAATAATCTTTATCAATCATGTCGGGAATTATCAACAAGGTTCTATAGTTTTGTATTAAAGAAATCAGTCAATTATTTTCTCTTGATTATGCAAATCACACTAATTCACTGAATTTGTAGACAAATCACGAGGTACAACCGATATATATTCGTTCTGTTTTCTCCAAAATGGCTAAAAAAAACTACTCTGAGGGTCCCGTACTTACGTCCGGATATATTATAACATAAACGCTACCAGGAAACGATGACGCTTTTTCTTCGCTCTACAACCTTCGATGTACGAGCATTATACTATTAAGTAGATTATAATATATACAATCAGTCGATTACAGCGATTTACAGAAGAAACAATTTACCGACTTATTTGGAGATTACTCAGAGACTTAGCGGTCGCTGCTAATCGAATATAATATCAATTAGGTAGGTATTCTAATATTGTTCCACGGACAGTCGGAGGTCGACCGTTCTTATGGGTACGATCAATTACAATATTATATTATAACTTGTTCGCAAAACTACCACACAATGCCAGCATTTAATTTATAAATTGATGGTGATTGTATAATGCAGCCGGCCGAGTTTGGTATTTTATGGTATTGCAGTTGATAACAAACGATTTGGGGTTGTAATTCATCTAAAAAAACACTATTTCTGTTCGTGTCTCTTGCACATTATACAGGCGCAATACAAAAAAAAGGACACATATACTAGTTGCGGACGAATTATTCAGGTTAGGAATTATAATATAACAATTGCGGACACGAGTTTCGTTGTCATAATACTAATTGCGTACAGAGGTTTTTTTAATAAAAACTACGTTAGTTGTGGACACAAATATTTCCCTTCACCACTATTTCAGGACTTATGACAATAGCTAAAAAAAAAATTGGTAGGTGGGGTTAAAAATATTTGTGTCTTGCAAAAGAGCAATCGTTATTTTTAAAATGTTGTTGAATTATAGATTGTTTTAATTTTGTGGAAAAAATTGTTTATAAAATATTTATAGATTATCGTCATTATTAATTATTGTCATAGTTTTTAAAACAGTCTGTATATATGATATTCTACTGATTTCACCACGTGAATATTGTAACATTATCCGCAATTAGTATCTTATATTTGTGTCCGCAATTCGTATGTTACCTTTTTAGATTTCGTCCTCAACTCACATGGTTTTTGTCACTTTGTCCGCAATTCGGAAACACCGAAAAAAAACTGGAGACAAATCTTATCAAACATGAAACAACTATACTGTACTGTACTTAAAAAACGTTCCAGACAATATTTAAACAATTTTATTTTAATAATTTATAATAAGGTACTAAGACATTTTTTTTTTAAATATTATACATATTATATTATGGAAAAGGGATACATAATATGGTTAGTGCTTATAATTTGTCCAGACTGTTCAGACGATCACTTTAATTAGAAAACACATAATTATTGTTATTGATACTGTACCTAGTGATATACAATCACTGTTTAACATTAATTCCACGATTTTCGAAAGTACAACAGTTATTATTTTTTATTTTCACAGTTTCTAAAACGACGTGGGAATTCTTCCACTACAAAATACACAATGTATACATATATGAACGAGATGGAAGTTTTACAGTTCAATAATTTTGAAACAAAAAAAAAAACGTATTTTGAGTTCACAAAATGTACCTACCAGCTGATTGTAATAGTTAATAATAATCGTACTTAGTTCATTCGTTTGTTACAGAAACATTATAATTATAGGTATATATATTATGCGCCATTTAGGCGTCTATCGGACGATTGTGGAGGTAATCGAAGTGTGCATATTATGCACATAGTAATATTCATCGTATATCATTGAACTGTAAAATATAATATAAAACGGTGGCGTCATATCGATTTTATAGACGTTTTAAAAGTTATGCGCGTCTGCGGTCGTGTGCAGGCCTAAACCCGACTTGTACCTATTATATTACTATAATAATATGTTTAGATGTATATAGGTGATACACGTTTCGACAAAAATTTCCATTGCAAATACAATTAGAACACTTTTCCATTTTCCCCGGCCGAACGTTCGCGGCGCAAACCGATAGAGCGGTAAATAAGACGCAAGCGAGTTCATTTGGTTAGGGCGTCGGAGCAAATTTGATTAGGTTCGCCTTTTTTGTGCAAATCGAATTGACATCGAAACAGTTTTAAAGGAATTGGCTGCTAAACGGCAATAGCAGCTGCAGTGTGCCGCGCCCGCCCCGAACGTACTTAAAATAAAATACTATAATATTGCGAGGGTGTTGGCGGTGTTTTTCTATTCCCCTTGTTAAAAAATAAAAAAACGACCTCAGTACACGTTGGGTCACTGTTATTCCATCGTCCCACGTGCGACTTTCAGGAACTATATATATACAGGTACCTCGAACAGTGTACACACTACGACGGATATGCGGAGAACCCTTTTATAACTGTTTTACATTCCAATAACACTGAGTGACCGATTAACGGGTATATATGTATATGATATGTACACCTATATTATATAGTTATATGTGTATAATATATATTATATTGGCTCAAGACACTTAAAGTCACTTAGTCAATTAAAAAAAAACACACGAATTTATGTATTGGCCGGAGTTACTATAACACTGTCACCGTATTCCGTGTAAACCGTGTCGTTACCGTAATATACTGATTGGTTGAAAATATCCAACTACTTTACCGTGACCGACCGTGCAGTGGTTGGATATGGTTATTAAATGTGATGAAAATTCATGGTTATCAATGGCAATATAGTGAATTCGTTTTATTAAACGTATAATCCGTGCGTCATATAGTGTTTTATGTAAAATCATCGATCACAAAATATATACTACCTATATATAGTATTTATAATCAATGCTATGATGTATAATATATGTTGAACCTAATGAACACTGCGTGGTCTCGAGTTTCTAGAAAACTTATTGGAAGTGTGTGTTTGTGTGCGCTCGCGAGTACACCCCGTGGCTATTCCCTAATGGATTCAGAAATTTGAAACTTGGTCGTATAGCATATTATACACACAACACACCTATGGTAGATTTTGTCCCCATTGTAGTAAGCATTCAGAACTATAAGCCATCGCAGATGATCCCGTTACACCGCCGCAAATGTAGGTATACGTATATTATATACCTACACACGAGTTGCGGTCTATACATAATAGAATATTGTTTTATTATATTTTTGACGTCGAATTTTTCAAATCATCGAATAACCATATCGTGTAACGAAATAGATACAATATATTAGTCTTATATATTATATTGTATATAGCTAACGGTACTATGAGGTAGTACTATATTAATAATATTTAATATATAGTGCCTCCGAGGAAAGAGAATTTTCACTTATCCAAAGGCGACTTTTGTCGAGGGTATACTATGCTCGTATTTAAGGTGATTGCAAATGGAAAGTTTTTAAGGAGTTAAAAATTTTCAAATTTCAAATTTTAATCATGCGGGTCTTCTGTGAGTAGTAAGTGCTTATTAGTGTGTATATGTGACTGTATGTAAAAGAAATAGCGAAGCGCTCCCGCATGTAAAAATCACAGCCTCGGCGTTGTACTTGTGCCCTTGAACGGTAAACAATCTATGATCATTTTTATGTAATTTTTGTCAATCCTACGGACGAACCTGATAACACGATAAGACTTCCGAAAAACTGAATTGCCTTCGTTAATATGTCAACTTGAGATCCATCAGGCCACATTTTAAGATGTTTCATTTAATTTTCGAATAATCAACATTTGAATTTTTGTAAATTTTAAATATTCAAACAACGTTAATTGTTGAAGTTGAGGACAACATTTAAAAATTTGGCCCGATTGATCTCAAGTAGACCATCATCCATTGGTTTATGATTGACAAACTATATTGGTACATTTTGGTTGATATAATTGTCATTTTCCATCCCCTTAATTTTGTATAATAATAGTGGATCCGTATAGTACTGCAGCAGTATGTATATTTATAATATTATGATGACCGTTAGTCTTACAATAGTATGTTGTTGTCAAACATAAATGCTCAACAATTTACAAAATCTACACATGCAGCTGTTATGCACATATACACAAAGCAAAGAATAATATGAGAAAAAACCAACCAAATGTATTATTTTGTTATTATTGGATTTGCATATTTTTGAATTTAAATGTATGCATGTTTTAAATTATACCAAATATTAATATTCAGATTATTTACCTTTCACGAATCATAGAATAGATATAATAATAAATATAATATAAAATTGTAAATGGTTATTTTGTAGTTTTCAGAAAATAATATCTGCATATTTATTAGAAATATAATCCCTCCTGAAATATCTAATATTTTATAGTTACGATTTAAAAAGTGTTCTATGAAAACAACTAAACCCTCTAATGTTAAAATTAGTAACACTTGATAATTCCGAGACGAACAATTAAGAACTGTACCGCAATCATGTCAACACTTTTCAATTTTTAGGGTCCTAATAATAGTCCTAATTATACCTAATCTAGGAATGTTTTCCCGTTTTATATGTATTTTTTCTGTAGCTTCTCCCTAAACCGTAAACTGCCATTGAGAATCATCATAACGAAGTTCGGTTATAGACCCCATTCTGCTACTTTTCAAACAATGTTTAATTGACGGGTGGTAAAAATCTGTTGCGCGCTTACCTACTTATGTTTGATTTGAATCGCACGTTTTATGCAACGTTTATAACAACGTTATGCAAAGTATATATTTATTAATTATTAAAATAATGTAGTTTAATAGAGGGAATTATACATTTTGTCTTATTCAGTACGATTTAAAAATATTTAATAACGACATTTACAATGCGAATTGTTTACTCAAGACTTAACGTTAATTTATTATAAAACATTAAAATCTTTTTAAAAAAGTAACATTTATTCTCTTTGAGTTCGTGTAAAAATTAAATTTACATTCGTGTATAAAAATATGCAGCAAAAACTATATGTTAAAATAAAAATTATTCAAATATTTGACAATAATGTCTATAATTTATTTAAGTCAATATTAATATTATAGTTCATTTTAATTATATGAAATGAAAACATTAAACAAAACAAAACGGAAGAAAATGTAGATTGCTATGAATAAATGTACATAATAAATGTAAGAACACGCTTGCGTTCGATGTTCAAATATTTCTATATGTTAGAGTGTTAGACAAACATTAATAAGCATATAATATACTATGTACCATGTACATATTATATTATTGGTAAATACTCGGAATTTCGTTTTTTATTTTTTCCGAATTTGACGACGCGTTCGACCCATCACAATCGGAAACCGTTCGATCTGCGAAGAATAAAATCCTTATTGACAATCCACAGCTTGCAAAATCTGAGAGGTTTCAACTCGTTCGAACTCGTCACGTTGAATATTATAGGTCAATACCGTATCATAATATGGTCTTATTTTTAGCAAGCGCACGGTAGCGGTAAGCCGAAAGTTTCTTTTTTTTTTCAAAAAAATATGAAAATAATAACGTTGTAAGACCGAGCGGTATACACAGCCACTCCTCGTATACGTGTTATAATTATTTCGTGTGTTTTTTTCGTCCCGCATGCATTTGCTGCTCACCCGCTAGGCCGTCCGTCACACGTAGGTACATTATTATAATATTATAATATATATTATCTTCTACCTGCGATATAGTATACCTGTGTAGTGTGTAGTATATAATATAATATACGACTCAGGCCCCCTCTTGTCATCGTATTACCCGTCGCACCCTGTCGCGGAACGTGTCACCCAACCACCCACCAACCATACCCCCACCACGGCACAACGTCCACGGAGTGATGCGAACGGCGCCCGACAAACAACACGCAGCGAGCCCGTACCTATATATACCCCGATGTGCATATATACATATTATTGTGCACGGACCGAACGTGACTCGCGTCCGCTGCCGGGGATCTAGGGGAGCTAGGCGTCCGGCTACGTGATTTAGCGTCATAAATGTGCGGTGAAGTTCATCGATATATATATATTATGTATGTATGTCTATATATATACGCACCACCGTCCACTCCCGACCATTAATATGACGCACACACACACACACACACATATATATATAGGTATATATATTATTGTTATATATATATATTATACAAACGCGGGCAATCGAAATGGGTTTAAGCGTTTCAACCCCTCCCACTACTACTCAGCACCACAGCTAAACCCCTCTCCTACAACCCCATCCCGGCCGGCAAGCGCAGGGAGTTTTTTAAAACGTATATTCGTTCATAAACCCCTTTAAATCCTCATTATAACGATTCCATCATATTCTCAGGATTACACTGCGGGTTTTGTCTTATCGGCACACAGGTCAATATAAAATATCGAGTTTAAAATATATAGAAAAAACAATAATAACAGTTTAAAACGATAATATAATTCGGACTAGTTACGCTTATAATATACCTACCCAATAACAGACAGAATACAAGAGTTTTGCAGTGGTCGTCTAAGAAGATTTAGCAAGGTATACCTAATGCGTGCCACGTTGATATAAAAACAATAATAGTTGATGAAATAATAAAAAAAAATTTCACAATAATATAAACTAATAGTGCTGTACCTAAAACATGCATGGATGACAGTAGTTTTGTGTGAGTTGTTCAGGGATTGACTATAAAATATAATGAGTTTGTTGTAATTTTATATTACGATAATACTGTGTTTGTTATTTTAAACATTTTTATAACTTCTTTTTGTAATTTATATCAAATATAATTTATAATTAATTTATCTGGAAAATGTTCTCCCCACGCACAGTTTAAAATCTGAATACCTAATCCACTAACTTTGATGGAATGCTCGACCATCAAAAATAATATATTAGTTTATAAAAATTAAAGTGTATAAGGGCGTCTTATATAGGCAATATTGATACACATATAAAAATATTTTAATATATTTTAAATATATTATAATAATTGCAGCTAACCTAGCTTAATGGTTAATTAAATAGTGTTTGTTACAAAATCAATCATATCTCCCCCTTCCCCCATGACAAAATAATTTAACCACCATTGGATAATATTATTTCATTTTTAATGTAAACATCCAATACTAATAATCCGATCTGAGCCTACACAAATATACTAATAAGTAATTATATTCTAACGAATTATCAATTATATCTCGCCGTCTTGGCATAATATGATACCCTATAGAATACAAAATAAAGAATATTGTAGAATAAATAATATTAATAATAATAATATATCACAGCTACTAAAGAGTACAGACAAATTGCTTTTACCAGTGAATATTTTTTTTTAATCACGGATTTCACTTTTAGGATAGTTTAGATAATATACGATTTATGATATTGTGAGTTATAGAAATGTTGTTTATAGAGACTTTAGCTATATAATTTATATATACCTACTCGTCTTAAAATATATGGTCGTCGGGTTTTTTACCTGGCAAAACATTTGTGACTTCATAAACCAGCTCTTCTTTACTTATCGAAACCTAAGGTTATGACGTGAAATGTACGTTATCTCAGCTACACATCGAGTTATGACTTAACAACGCAGTTGAGAAAATCTTATGAATTTCATTTTACATACCAACAGCAGACTGCCGGCAGTTGTACAAAATACCAAGCATCATCCGAAAATAAAGTACTATCGTTTCAAATATAAAACAATTTTATAACATTTAGTTATGTTTGCGATAAAACATTACAATATTATAGGTATGTTGAAATTACAACTAAATTCGTGGAATTTCGATTGTTTGAATGTATACTATAATATTACTATACCGTTTAGAATTTTTTCCTACTATTATAAAGGTGTTTCATTATTGTTTAAGTTGTCACCGTACGTACCTACTATGGTAGCAAATAGTAATAGTATACAAATAATTACATTTCTGAATACATACAATCCAAAACATTTTGTTTATGTATTTTACTTTTATTTTTACTATATGTATACTATGTTATTAAATAAACAAATAAATGTTATTATTATTATAAATACATTCATAATTATCATTCAACACGACTTAAGACTTGAAAAACAGAATATCACCTCTGAGATTCTCAAACAAATATAAAATCAAAACGTATTACGATTTTTTTTTTCATAATACTATACAATGTTCAGTTATTGTCAAATAAAATACAATACATTTATGTTTTAAGAACGTATTTAGCATTATGAACTTAGACGTAGGTACCTCATAATTAAAATTAAAAAACTGATAAATTTCAATAAATAAGCAATTTGTTTTAAATTTGATATTTATTACTAAATGAATAAGATGATTAAATATTGATGTTAAAATAAAATTTGACTATGAAAAAAACCTGTTGGTGAAATTATTCAAACTCAACGGTTAAAAATGCAATCATTATTATTATTATTTATCTTTATTTTTATTAGTTATTCTAAATTATATTTCTAATTATTATATTATTATATTGTCCTATACAGGTAGTGCAAAATTCAATGAATGAGTATATTTTTTATGACATTTTTAAATTTTCGTCTAAAGATATAATCCTTATATATTTTAATCATTGGTTAGAGTTTTTTAATCATATAGTTTTTTTGTCCAACACTGCGTTATACCACACGACGAATACGTAATATAACGTAACGAAAGCTTTATAACGAAAGCTCTGCGCTACTATAAACGTTTATATTTAATAAATTTAATAATGGACAAATATGAAATAATTGCGCGAATAAATTTAGAAAATCTTTATGAATACTATTCATGTACATTGTACAGTATGACTAAAAAAAAAGTAAGTTTCCATTTCGTTAAATATATATTAATTTTATGCTCATCTCCTCAACAGCTTGTCTGTAAAATCTACATACGTTTAATATGAAATATTTTTTTTTTAAAGTGTGCGCAATTTTTTATGAAAAAAATCGATTACAAAATATGGACTTAAAACTTATTATAATTTATATGAAAACTTTAAACCGAATAAATTCAACGTTAAACGTATCTATAGGTAGGTGTACTAATATACATCATATTATATACACGTTATATTATACAACGTCCTGTTTGCAGTAGGTATAATAATATATTAATGTGTACTTACTTGTAAGTAATAAACAAAATCGTATGTTATTATTATGTTTGCAACAATATGCACGATATTATATGTTCTTTGATATGTACTTGTTTGTATTAAAAATCTACGTACCTATACATAATATATTTATATAATATATATATAAATATATATGCGCATATTATTGTAAGTAGTTCTCCGTCAAATTTTTACTTGTAAATATACATATATTATATACAATTATACTGAAAGTTAATAAATGAAAATCGATCTTTAGCTTAAGACCCTATATTATTTCAACGGAAACAATTTCGAGAAACAGTAATAATAATAAATAACACACTGCAAGAGTCCTAAACAAAGATTTTCGTATTGTATCGTTTTTCCAACCAAACGATTCAATACACCTTATTTCGCATTTCGTTATTATATTACATTATAATTAATACTCATCACACGCAGTATATAATATGTGTATACTACAAATTATTTTACCATCATAAAAGTCGATTCGATCGTTTTGTCTTACGTTTTGCGAACTTTTAACTCACATATTTTATAAAAAAAAAAAGCTTGAAAATTCAACAGTACAATAATTTGTGTCTGCAGCAACAGATATAGGTACTTGAAATGGCTGCAACTTGTTTGCGCACAATTTATAATTTTTAAATGAAAAATCGAAACTTGTTTGCGCACACGGTTATATTAAATGAACAACTGGTTTGCACACTCGAAAATAATTATATTTTTTCTGTGTTGGGCACTGATAATCATCGATAAAGAGTACAGAAATATTATATTAAAATTAAAATTAACATGTATTTTTAACATGAATAAGTTTTATATATTATTTATTAACAATTATTAATAAGCAAGTATTAACATGCATTTTTAACCACACCTATGCAAGATGAATACATTCATACACAGTCCTAAGTCTGTTAAGGAGGAAGGAAAATGTATGTAAGTACTTTAATAATTTACTTATCAATAAACAAATATTAATATACAAGGTATTAAACTATTAAAGTCCTAAAGGTAACTTTGCGCAAACCATGTGTATGGTTACGGCTCAACTGTTCCCAAACGAGTGGTAATTTTGTGCCCAAACAAGTTGTTTTTTTGGTATTTGTGCGCAAACCAGTACCGCCCCTTGACATATTTTTTAAGGTTTGTTTAATTTTACACTGGTGGGTTTTCCGGGTTTTCCGCCTCCGCTCGAATCAAACACGGGGATCCAACCCCAAATATGACGTGTCGTTAAATGTTATTATATAAAGCTGCGAAAGATAAAACTCATCGTGAAGTAATCGAACGAAACGGTATAGAAATACTCGTCTGGTACACGCCGTCCTATTTTCCAGTTCAACAGGCCGCGGCTTTGTGCGCGGTGTAGATAACACGCGTGCGGTGTGTACATATATTGTGTATTACCGACTACCGTGGTATGTGTACGAGAGACGTATCATAACTGCTCCTATAACTGCGATCGGCGATGAATAATACGGATCTATCTCTTCGTGTGTGTGTGTGTGTTCCCAAAAACATCATCTTAAATATTATTATTAGTGATTTATTGTAAACGATTTATTCTTATTTTTTTTTAGCTTTTACTCTGTGGACGGTTTGAGATACATCGAATTACTTCCAGTAGGTACTCGACAAATACTCCGTTCACATAATATGGGCATATAGCGAGTTTGATTAGACATAAAACATATATATATATATGTATAATATATATAGATAAATATCACAATAGAATCGAATAGAGCAGGCGGGTCGACATGATTTCAGTAGGTACACCGTACACGTTTTATTCCCACTCATACAGAGACGGTATAAATCGACGGTTGAAACATACTTAAATATTATCTTAAGAGGATGTCAGAGCACTATTTGTTTTCTCACTCTGGCCCAAGTGCAACATAGACAAAACGCATTTACGCAGAATCATTTTTTCTATATTTTTCAAGTAATCTTAGAGTAAAATCACCCATTACAAAAAAAAAAGATAGAGAATAATATTTTTGAGGGAATGACATATCGATTTGTCTAAATATTGTCTCAAAACAATTTAAACATAATTTAAATGTGCAACATTTTTTTTGTTTATTTTGAAATTCAAATACAAAGCCAAATAACAATAAAATATAAAATTGATATGTCATTCCCTCAAAAATATTATTCTCTATTTTTTTTGTGATGGGTGATTTTATTTTAAAATAACTTAAAAACATAGAATCAAAAATGATGTTGTGCGTTAGGTAATACGTTTTGTGGGCCAGAGACAGAAAACAAATAGTGCGCTGACATCCTCTTAAACTTGGATTTATCTAGACAGCTCATTGCGGCGCTCTGTTATATTAAATAACTATTTCTTTGAGTGGTGAAAATTTCAAACAATTCAAACCTCATATTATTACCTACTCAATTTATTTTATCTTAATTCTTAAATAATTATGATGTTAGATATTTTGAATCCATTTTGTGGGACAAATTCTTTAATTGGAAAATTCTAGTTGGTACTACGATAATTATTTTAATATCGATTTTTCTTATTTTCATACTAATTATTAATATATTTTCCTCTAAATATCTGAGAGATTGATCGATTAAACTGAAAATGCAGTCAATTATAATTTTAGTCGTATTTATCAAGTGCTAAACTATTTACATGTTATACAATATACATCATATTATGTTCAATTTTAAAATAAAGAATAGATATAGAAAGTAACGCAAAATTGTTTTCTTTCAAAAATAAAGCATTGTTGAAATTCTGGAAAATATTACAAATGCATACACCAGGCACATAAAATAAGCACTTGGTGAAATTTAAAAAATTTCATTTTTTCACTCCAAATGGAGTCGAGGAATCTTTACTGTAGCCACAAAAAAAAAATAATAATTTCATTCGAGGAGAAATAACTTCAAGGGATTTCTGGGAATGATATTATTAGAAACTCATTCAAGACTTAAGATGACAGACAAAAAATGTATAATAATTAATTTCAATTAATCGCAGCAGGAGTGGAGTATTACTAGGCTAAAATGTACATCATACATTTTCCATTAACTCGAAATCTAATGACATTTAAAAAAAAGAGAGATAAGAATGGCACATAATATTATTCACGTCACGTTGCACACTTTTAAAATTAAAACAATCCTCTTGACGTTTGTTACAAAAAAGTGTCGTAGAGTGGAAAGGAACGAGTACATCGTATTATATAATATATAATTTAATGTGAAAATTATTTATATTTATATTATATTATTTATCTCTAGACAAACTAGACAAACTAGACAAACTGAAAGCCGACGCGAAAAGAATTTATTATTTTTCTAAATAACAATTTTACTATTTATTCAAATTAGAATGACCAATCTTGTATTATGTAGTTATAATACATAAACAAAGACACCCGTATAGCATTTCTCAATGCTAAGACTTGTATAAACGTTGAGATTGAGTTGAATTTAAAAGGTTCAAAAAACAAGATTTAATAAAATTAGATCAAGTTTTTGTTTTTAAACATTTAAATTAGAAAAATATTCCATGTTGTAAAAACATTTAATTTAGTTTAAATTAGAAGTATTAAAACCTTAATTTGTATTAAATTCTGAATAAGTGTAATGACAAACATTTAAATGGAGTATAATAATGTTTATTAAGCCTAAATCAATAAATACGTATAGATGATTACCAATTTAGGATTTTGTACACACTAAATCATTAAACTTCATCCACGAATTTACACTTTAACCAAAACTACTAATATTACATCGATTTAGGCGAATATAATTTGCCATAAAGAATATAAATTTTACCAAACAATGACATCGAACCTGTTCTTGTACTAAGCCAAAGATATCTATACTAATATTATAAAGAAGAAAAATTGTTTGTATGTTCGGGTTCATCTCTGAAACTCCTTAACTGATTTTAAAATACCATCAGAAAGCTACACTATTCCAAGGATCTATAGGCTATATTATATCTAGATAAGTGACCCTGAATTTTTTTTAACGCAAATTGAAGAATTTGTATAGAACACGACAAATAATATATTTTTGTTTATTATAGGGTTGGTACCGGTTACAAAAAATAAAATAGTTATTATGATTGAATATAATTTTAGACCTGTATTTTATATTTGATTAAGACCGTCAAAATGGCTGAGTCAAAAATGTTTAATTGAGTTTAAGATAGGAAAAATCGACTAGTATTAATTAACGGGATCGGTTCATTTAAATGTACTATAGCCTATAGGTAATTGTTGGATATAATTTAAAACAATGTGTTATAAAAACATCAGTCCTTAATGGGCTAAAAATCAAAGTTAAACTTAAATATTTTTCTTTGCTTTAAGTTTTGAATACTATTATACCGAAATGCCGAATTGAACACATTTTGTTTAATATAGAGTTGGCATTTTTCACGGGCAACCAAGATTCAGGATAATAAGGTTGAAACGAGATGGTTAATTTAATCGTATAGGTGATCTTTGTTTTTTGGCTAGCAACTGCACGAGCACTCTCAAATATTGTTTATTCCCTCAGCACGAGTATAATAAATATAATGATGACAATATACGGTATTTTATTATATTTTTTTTAACCATAATATATTATACCTGTACGGTTTACGTGGCGTCGTAATAGCCCACGGGTTAAAGACGACAGACAGGATGGCGCTGTTTTTTCCTGCTTGATTTTTGTCCTCGTTTTCCGGAACTATATATTATAATATAATATAATACCGATGGTTTTCCTCTATTGTGGGTTTTGGCTAACTGGTACCCTTATTTTGGTCGCTCGATTCGATCGTATTACACTGCGTAGGACCCACCACCTACTGGAGCACCCAATACAGGAAAAATAGCAATCACATAGTTAAATTGTATAGATCACATGACTAGTTTTATAGCGAAATACGTTAGACTTAAAATCGATTTGTATGCCAAAAACGCCTTGTTTGCGTTTCCTATAATATGAGCGATTAAGAAGAATGATCATTGTTTTCCAATTTAATATTATTTATTCATTATAATTTATATTATTCATCTTAAGTCTTAGCTATAGGTGGTTAAAATATACGTATTATCAGAACAGGTACAAGAATTTCGGTGTAATCATAGCTAGGTATAGCGTGTGTTGATGAATAAAATTGTAATAAATTAAAACAAAACCCCCATCATAAAACATACATTTAACTATTTAAGTAATAAATAAAATAAGAAATAATAATAATTAAAAAATGTATTTCACTACATTTATCAGTTAAATAATTAGTAAAACAGAACTCTTATGGTTTGAATTAATATATAGTTTTAAATGGTTTTAATTTTTTAACCACGAAAATCGACAGGAATTTGTCAGTTTGTGAAACCATATAAATTATATTATAATACCTATTTAAATATTTATCTTAAAACTAATCGTAATATTTACAATTTATTAGATATATATGCTTTGCTTGCAGCACCTAATCATATTTGTTAAATAGTTAAACAAGGGATTTTGGTTTTATCAAAAAATTCGACAATTTCACAGGGATATAAACAATTCATAGAATTTTTTTTTTCGGTACTATACTATAATATAGGTAAAATTGTTCTAGACATTTTAATAAGGATAGACTCGATCCCGTATAGGTTTATATAACATTTTATGTTGTTCTATTTATACGCGTATTACCTATGTAATTGCGATAAATATATTCAATCGATATAGGTACCATGCGAAGATCAAAGGATCGATGTAGTGCTTATATTATTAAAGCATCTATGATTATAATATTCTCGTGAAAATCATTTATGGCGTGGAAATTTGTTTAGGTTTAGTGGATAGTAATTATATGCGTCCTTATCCTTAGACGACGGTAATATACATACAATACGCATCTTTTGTCGAATTCTGTTCAAACTTGCCAATGATGTTAGATGAAACGAACACGTCATGTGACATGTATAATGGACATATAATATAATATCATATAATGACATAGATACTAGGACAGGTAGCCATCGGAGAGCAGTCGTAATATATATATTTATCTGATTATTTCAGATATATCTGCTGATAACGCGAATATAGTGTTGTAGATGCATTCAGGGCGTGGTGGTGGTCGGGGCAAAGATTTTGTAGATATGGGAGTTATGATGATTTGAAAATTATAATTATTACTGTATTCATCTAATCATCTATCAACATTTTATTATTTGTAAATAATAACTGAGTGTAATAAATACTAAATTTCAATAAATCAGAAACTACGGTTTGAATTTTGATTTAGAATATATATCTAAATGTTCAAATAAAATCACCTGGTTAACAATTTACAGTAAAAAAGGATGGTTCTTATTTACTTTATTTTTCATTATCTATATTTTTCTTAAGATCATGGTCCATTCAAAAAAATGTCCACCTCCATAAAACATTCCTGAGCACCCAAAATATTTGTGTCGTGAATTGTTTTACGTAAAATGTAATAGACCACTAACTCAACATGGCTCAACATGCTCGTCGTGGAACCATGTTTATTTACTCTTCCGCTCAAATCTCTTTGACACGAACGAATATTGTTATATAATTGTTAACTAGGAGCATATTCTATTTTATACCAATGTCGTCGGGGCAAGATGAACATATTTACAAAATATTTTTGCACCGGACCTCAAAATTATAATGGCCGAAAAAAAATGGAAGATTCGCGCAGCCCATTACGTGTAACGGAGGGTTCATTATTATTATTGTTATTATGTGTGTATCTGTGCCTGTGTTATGATATCGCGTTTCTCGCGGTGTTTTGCGGATTGCGGAAAGCTGCTTCCGGCGGCAATGTGTCACGTTCCGGTATTAATTGAAAAACCTAGTAGTGCGCAGTGTTATTTATATATTTCGAGAAAAATAATCTCTCGGTCGTTGAAACAGCCGCGCGCGCCAACGATCACAACCTAACCACTACGACTACGACGACGACAGGACTTAAAATCTACGTGTGTGTGTACCTGCAAAAGTGGCTTCTATATATAATATTGTTATAGTAAATATAGCACTGTTGTGGATGACAAAAAAACGTCGGAGTCGGCACATCGTGAAATGTGTACAGGATATTAATTTTTGACTTGTAGGCCACTGTGTTATATTTATATTTGTATGAGAGTTTGGTTAGTTATTCAAAATGTATCATTTTAAAACGAATATATAATATAGGAACACATGACTTTAACAATTAATATATGAGGTATCTCTAAAACTATTAACCGATCATTGTAAATTAGAGCGGTATCAAGACTTAATAAGACGTCCCTTATTTATAATATTAATTCAATAATTTCTACGGTTATAATCTTAAGCATACGAATAACATTTTTCTGGAAATATTGATTATTATAAATAATAAAATACCTAACTGATAGTTTATTTTTAATAAGCGTTTTAAGTTTGAACAAGAGCAATGCGATGAGGGTATATATAACTCCCCTCTTCAGATTTTACTACTCTGCTGCTCTCCGCTAAATTTTATATGTTCTTATAATTAATAACAAACTATATTATTTTATCGATTCAATATATGAATATACATACAAGCATTTCCAAGCAAACTGATGCTTCGGTTTGTTATAAAATTAAATATAGTTGTACTTGTGGTCATTTCTTACTAAGTAACTATAGTTATTACAATAACATTATGATAAAAAAACTGATGAGTCTGGCGAAAGATGAATTAAGGTTATTGTGCATCCATCCTCACCAACCATAAAGTAAATTTGTAAAAATGTATGTGGTTCGCTCGACATTGGTAGCAATGGGCCCACTTTGTGTTAACCTTGGCCTTTGATTGTTAATGTTGCATTATATTTAACTATTTCTGTTGATCCAAACGATGTCATTTGGAAATATGAATTAAATGCAATTAATTAATTACATCAACAATTAATTGATTATTTCAACAATTATTAAAAACTTCATCAATTAATTGTATACTTCAACAATCAATTAAAAACTTCAACAATAAGCTGTTTACTTCAACAATTAATTAAAAACTTCATCAATTAATTGTTTACTATAACAATTAAATTAAAAACTTCAACAATTAAATGATTGCTTCATAAATTCATTGATTACTTGAACAATTAATTGTTTACTTTATAACTTCTACTTAAAAATTACAATTTCTATTTCAAATTGACAGGCATCAATTTAAATTCGTAAGCATTCTGAAATACTTAAAAATATACTTTAATAAGATGATCTCGGCAGTCAGCACTTTATTTACTAATGAATGTGTTCATTTTAGGAGCCAATCATTATGCATCGGTTATAAGACTCCTAAAACCATTCAGGAAATGTGAAATTTCTGAGAAAAAATGATTTGATAGGTATGTATCCTTACATTGATGTATCTCTGAGAATGCTGTTATGCACACCTGTTAGTAATTGTTCGACTAAAAGGTCTTTCTCATGTTTAAAACTTATAAAAACATATCTGAGGTCTAGTACCTCTGAAGAAAGGCTAAATAATTTAGCTATCATGAATATCGAATCTGATATAGATAACAATTAACATTCAGTTTGATGATGTAGGTAATTCAAGAATTTTCAACACAAAGTAGAAGAAAAATTTAAATATTATATTATACTATAATTAGGTACATTATTTTTATTTAATACTATATACAAAATAATATAAAATACTAATTTGCATAGTTTTATATAATTTTATTTTATTTATTCATGAAGTACCTATTTAATATGTTAAAAAAATACAATTTATATGAAGAAGTCAGGGTTAAGTGACATAAATTCAAATGTATCTTTGTGGAGAGAGGATCCAAGCAATTATTAAAGAATATTTTAAAAAAAAGAACACATTGTAAAACAAATATTTTTTCTTTGCTCAAAATCTAAAAGGTTAATGAGGATCTATCTTCCATATTTTCCCTGAGTAGGTTAGTTAGGGGGGAGAAATTTTTTTTTCACCATGCTTAGGGGGCCCCAATTTTTTTTGCACCGGGGTGCAAAATGTCTAAATGCTTCACTATAAGCCCCTAGTTTGTGCGTAATGGCAATCACGCACAATAGGATAATAATATGTGAGATATGTGAAAATCAAATACAGAAAATGTATTCTAATTAATAACTTGATGAGGAATAACTAGGCTAATATGGAGAGCATCGAGTACCCAATACGTATTGCGTATGGTATACCTATAGTAAGCTCTCAGCTATATCGCGACATTATATTATACCTCACCATATACACTACTGAATACATGATTACGAATATAATCGTATCGCTGATGAGATTATTCACAGAAACGTTACGGCCCATTGATGGAAGCGTTAGACTATAATAATATGTACAACGCATTAATACTTACAACGTATGACACTACGCAGGACCACGGTCACAGGTTCTGATCCAGGACGGTTACACTATCATTTTGTGGGTACATATCAGTATTTGAAGAGAAATATCATCCCATTTTCCAATGTGTGGGCATATTAATTTTTGTATTTAACGATGAATCTCAATGTCAGTACATTGTAGTATTAAAATTATACTGAAAAAAAAGAATATAAAATATAAATGTATTCAGTTATTATAGCTACTACGTCTAACGAGGAACGACAATCGCTTTCTCAACTTTGTGTCCACCAATCAAAGAGACTTTATTTTTATATAATATTATAATTTAAACCTGCAGCTATGTAGTGCCTATACGAGTAATAGACTATAATTTATATGCTTATTAAGTATAATTCTAAAGTGGCCAGTATGGTGTAGACTTCAGTTAATTCTTATAAAGTTTGAATTTTTATGGTATTCGTAATAAGACGTCCGGTGCCAATGTAATGTTGTCCACAAAAATACGCTCTACTGGAATAATGACCCTCTTCTGTAGAATCAACCAAATTTTATTTTTTAACTAATAAAAGGCGCATTGAACTCCTTTTTTCAATATTTTAATCCCAAACTTTTGAATATACAATTTTAAGGTTTTTTTTACAAATTATATTGCACCATTATTTTTAATAAAAAAAAATCGGAGTACAAGCGGCCCGTAGGAAGTCTTCTTCTTACAGATAAAAAAATAGCAATCAAAATTCATCAGTTCTATAAGGTCTGAGAATTATTCCTATGGAGTAATCTTTTTCGATATAATACTGAACCGTATCAACCCCCCCTCCTTCTTAAATACCCATCAGACAAAAGATTAGTGAAAAAGTATTATAATTAAGGCGGCAACTCGAATATAAAATATAATTTTCAAATTTTACAGAACTGTGGGAAATTTGTAAAACTAGCACGTCCCTTAAGCGTTGATTCATATCATAAATACATGTAATGCTTTTATAACGACAATTTTACTATAAAATATATTTATGATTTAGTTTAAAATGTTTAAAACAAAATATTATTATGTTATGTTATGTTATGTTATTGGAATTAACTTGCGCATCAAGACATTCTTTCTTACGTACTAAAGAAAAAGGCGGATGGCTACTTTTGTCTATTGAATTTAATCTCAAAATACCTCTGTGTGACTTAGTTGCAGCTAAGTGCTAACAATGGTTTACTCGTTGTATAAACATTATATAGGTATGTTTCGTTATTCAAATGTCAAGTGTTAATGAAGCAAATCGTTTAAACTTTAAATTACTTTCGCTTAATATGTTTCTTAATTGAAAACTAATTTGCACATACACGTGATTTCGATGAATTCCGTCAAAATTCTAACTTTAACCAATCATAAAAATTTATTGTGGATTTAAGCTCAAATTTTTTTTTAATTACACTTTTTTAACAATTTATTTCTACATTTTTTTCATTTTAAGTTTTTTGATCGAGCTAAAAATTATTTATATTACTATTTAATAAGGACGTGACATCATCATGCCCAGTAGCCGCATACAGTCACACTCACACTAATCATGATTGACGACTAACACAAATTCCATGGGGGGTGACAACGAAATTGCATATTGCCTAAATATTGCCTCTTATTAAAGACACAAGAAAAATCCTCTTAAACCATTTCCAAAAATAAACAGTACACGTGAGTCCCTACGATTTATATAGAATATAATATTATTGTAGTTTGTCGCGTAATAACTATATAATACTTACTATGTTACATAAACCGCAGTTGCTAAATATATAGAGCTGCGAAAATAAACTTTTAATAAATATTACGTACAAGCACTCAGACGTTTTATTTTTGAGTTTAACGGTAGTGACGTTTTTATCGGACAATATATGACGTGTAATAATATAGGACGACGGAAATTTCCATACGGTATAATATTATACATTGTACGCATTATCAGACAATATTGTCTCCACGTTAAATATTATAATTGGAGCAGTCGGTAAAACGTTTCAAAAACAAAAATATCCGTCTACAGCTTCGATAATAATAATAAATATTTTAACTGGAAATGACGTTTAATTTTCCGGTTCGCTTGGCCTTACGCGTTCTACGCTGTATATACTCGTACGACGTATGTCTCCACGGTCTGTCCCCACGTGGGGTATGCCGTCGTCCTAGTCATCGATAAATTAACTGCCGTGTATAATCTGTGGATTTGCCGGATTTGGCACATTTTATATATTACTACAGCGGACAGTCTGTGTTGTACATAATAATTTAATGTATTTAAACATCATCGAGAGCCGCACGTTGAAAAACATTAATTGCGTCTGTGGTCAAACGTATATATTATATTATTGTACAACTTTACCTATGACCCCGACATGTTGCGGTAATAAGGATAATAATAATATATAATATTATATTCCAACTGTAACGAAGCTTTCTCTGATTTTTGTTTTCCGAGATTATATTATTGTTGTGACTACGTCGTACATCAGACGAACGCCGAAAATGTATTCGACGAGAGCCGGAGAAAAACGTTATAACGGCATCATTTGGGAAATATTATATATTAAATATTGAACAATTAAAGATTTAAAGCTATCCGAATTATGCATAATACAGGTATTAATTATTTGTATACCTATATCACCTACAATATATTAGAATTTTGTCTGCTTTACAGTGTTCACTCCAGCCCCCACCCTTTCATCATTTTACCAAGCATTTATATTCAAATTCTGAAATTCTTTTATACTCACATCATTATGTAGATAGGTATACAATTATATATAATATTATATTATATATGTAATATTAAACTAAAACGTATTATTTGTATATCATGAGTACCTACAATCTATATTGAACTCTGGCATTGCACCTTTACTAAGTCATGTTAACATATTAAGAGAACGACACATCCCCATATGCGTACCGTCTTACAAGTGAGTAACATAACAAATTTACACTCAGCAGATCACGTCTAGCTCCGCTAGTTTAAAAATTAGAGTGAATCGACCTACTATTAAACTTTATGGCAAGTACATTATCTGTGTCCGTATGTTGGTTTTTTACGATAGTTCAATTTTTTAACAAGGTATGGGTATATATTAAAAATGCTCATATCTCACTTAAAAACTGAATACCTAGTCTTAAAAATCCAGCTTACGAACACAGATAATATTCTTACCATCAAGTTTCACAGTGTCAAGATTCACTCTAATATTTTAATTATATTAGTGCTAAATGTGGCCTGCTAAGCGTAAATTTGTTATGTTAGATAAGACGGAGACAACACATGCAAGTGTGACATCCTCTTAAAAATAACACTCAACAGATTAATTAAATATATTTTAAATAAACCATCAATGAATAACACCAACATTCATAATAAATTAAACATTTATAAACTAAATCAAATTTCTAAAAAACTGATTTTTACTTTTATTTTTTCAATATTGACAAATATTCTACAAAATATCAAAATAATTTTAATTCAACCAAATAATGTAATTATTATAATAATTGTGTAACTATAATGAATTCTTTGTATGTATTGGAACTGATTAGTGATTTATGTATACAATTTAGGCAATGCAAATATTAAAATATATTAAGTTTTCACTATTTGTAGGTGTTAAACTATTATAAATATACTCGGTATCGTATTAATGACAAATGCCAATTGTCTCATGAGTAGTTACACTTTTTATTTAAATGTTCTATATGATATTTATATAAAGCCGAGCTATTTCTTAACTTAAAAAATGAAGTATTATTATTATTCATATACTATATATTTTAATTAATATCCCTTAATTTCAACGAACAATTTGTAACTAAACCCAATTCCCTAACACAAGTAATAACTTACGGGGAATGAATAACCTAGTTTTCATTAATTTAAATTTGTATGTACATCGTTATTATTACACGGTTACAAAATAAACTATAAACTAACTATTTCAAATACTTAGAATTTTTACACTGTTAAAGAGTGTCCTCAGGCGATACAAACTTATTTTTTAAAAATATGAGAACATTAAGAACATTCTTTTTACTGGAAATTGTTACTATACATTGTGCATATTTCTTTTTGAGAAAATGTTGATGCGACTTAATCAGAATATATTAACGAGGTGGTAGTTTCTGAGTTATTCAACTTTATGTAGGTACTAGAGATAATAGTTACAATATTACCACCGCATTAATTAATTCCATAAGGCATAGAGACCACCTTCACCTTCAAGTTAGGAAATATCCTTTAAATCTAAAACTAAAAGACTTTTACCTTAAATTCAGAAACAAATTAACGTATTTAATAAAAGAAACAAAAACTAAATACTACAAAAAAGAAATAAAAAAATCTGGGAACAATACCAAACATAAATGGCAATTAATCAACGATATCATATCCAGAAACAATAAATCAATTAATCTTAATGAATTACTAAATAATATAAAAGCTAATACTGAACCTAATGACAGAGAACCAGCTTCAATCTTAGCCGATAATTTTAATGACTATTTTATAAATGTGGCAACTGATCTAGTAACACAACTAAATAACGATGCTAACGTAAATAATTTGTCTAACATCTATCGATCTAACAATACAATTATGCCAAATAATTCCCCCTTAAATAAATTTGAGCTGATAACACATGAAGATATACTAAAAGCAACCTCTAAATTAAAAAATGGTGCATCGCACGGTATCGACAACATATCCTCTAATCTTCTAAAAAAATATATTAATTTTCTTGTTAAACCTCTCACTCATCTTTTTAATCTATGTATAACCCAAAATAAAATTCCAGATGTTTTTAAAGTAGCAATCATAACACCCATTTACAAGAAAGGTCTAACTTCACTCATTAGTAATTTTCGGCCAATATCTGTAATATCAAATGTAGCAAAAATATTTGAAAAAATTTTAAAAGCAAGATTAGTACACTACTTAGAATCGAATAACTTACTATTTGAACACCAATATGGTTTTAGACCAGATAAAAGCACTGATCAAGCCATAGCTAATGTAACCAAAATGATCTATAGTACACTGGAAGAAGGAAAAAAATGCGCAACTATTTATCTTGACCTGGCGAAAGCCTTCGATACTGTAGACCATGTAAAGCTTCTAAAAAAAATGCACGACATAGGTATTACTGGTTCGGCTCACTCACTATTCGAATCATATTTGGAAAAAAGGAAACAGAGGGTTAAAATAAATGATACCATCTCTTGTGAGCAAACTATTATATGTGGTGTTCCTCAGGGTACAACACTTTCTCCTGTACTCTTCAATATTCAGCTAAATGATATAAAACTTCTGAACTTAAATAGCAATATTATTTGTTACGCTGACGATACGGTATTGATTTGTAATGGTTTAACCTGGGAAGAAGTCTTCGCTAATATTGAGGCTGATTTACTGTCAATTAAAATCTGGCTAAAGAAAAACAACCTATTTCTTAATCTAGATAAATCAGCCATACTACTTCACTCCCTATCTGAATGTACCCTACCTACCATAAATGAACTAAAAATCCATGAATGTAATACTTTTTTATTAAACCACTGCCAGTGTAAATCGGTTTCTATTGTCAAAAATTACAAATACTTAGGTATCGAAATGTGTCATGATATGAAATGGAAAAAACAAATTATTAATACTACCAATAAGTTGAGAAAGATGATTTTCATCATGAAATCTCTACGTGAAGTACTAGATTGTAAAGACATAAAACTTATATACTTAACTCTCTTTGAACCTATTATCGCATATGGCATAATTGGTTGGGGTAGCGCCTATGATAATGTGCTATCACGACTTCAAAAATGCCAAAATACTATTATTAAAGTGGCTTGTAACAAAAAATGGAGATATCCTACAAAACAATTATATGAAGAATTTAATGTACTTAATATAAATAAGCTATATATAAAAACCTGTACCATTTTCCTAAAAAAACATAACATGTTATCCCCTGTAAATCACAAAGTTAACACTAGACATGCTACTAATAATTATTCGCTAAAATTTTCAAAAAAAGCTGGATGTCGTAAAGTGTATGATTTTGTTGGGACACATATACATAATATAATGCCCAAAGAAGTGGCTGATATGTCTCTTTCTATTTTCAAAAAATACATTACCCATTGGCTTCACCATGAATACGATGCTACAATATTGAAGTTTCAGGATTAATTTGTTTTTTTTTTTTTTTTTTTACACTACCATTGTCTGCCTTTTTTTTTAATTTTTTTTCTTTGCTCATAAAACTTTTTTTTATATTATCTGTTCAAACATATATTACTGTTCTTGTGTTATTTTTTGTTTTTTACCATGTATTTGAGTAGCTATTTAAGGAGAAAATGATAAATGTAAATTTGTCGTATATAAGATATCTCCTAGGCCTCCACACGAGTTTTACTCAGTGAGGCCTAGTAATCTTTACCGATATTATTAAAAAAAAAAAAAAAAAAAAAAAAAAAAAATATACATTAAAATAAAATATGTGTAGGTAGTATTCAGCCTAGTACCTACTAATTACACACAGAAAATGTGTACAACATGTCAACATCAAATGCTAATAAATAATAGGTCAATATTAATTACTGTAATTCAGTTCTGTGGCTACCATAATGTGATATAAATATATCCAAAACCGGAGCAATTCTCGTAATAACGAATCGAAACTAAATTTACCATCACCCTCGTGGTATCCGAATCTGGGCAATGAAAAAAGAAAATTTTTTTTTCTCCAAATCGATATGCACCTCTCTCAGACGACTTAATTTCGTAACCTGATGTATTCATCCCTCTTCCGGTCACAGGTTTCAGATCTGCTTCCTGCACAAGGCCGGCCCATTATCTCAATCTCGGGATTAGATGGATTACAACATCAAAAGTTTTCCCAAGAACTAAAACATCGAACTGCGGTCGTTGGAAACATTTTTTGAAATATCTCATGGAGTAAAATCTGTCATTCCACATATTCATACCTTACATCACGTCCGTCCCAGCAGTAATTCTTTATCTGTATCACACCATCCCCATCTAGACAAAATTGCTTAACATTAATGTCGTCGACGAAAAACTCAGAAGTTCGCCAAAAGTCACAATGTAAAAGGTAAGCAACGCAGCATTAAATACAGCCTACCTTAAGATCACCTCCTTGCTGAAGACTATATTGAGTCTCTTAAATTACCAGCCAAATTTGTTCAATGTCCTGGACGCGCACCCCACCGGCCACAAAATATAAAGGCGACCCGATTTTCGGTTCAGCCTTTATATTTTGTGGCCGGTGGGGTGCGCGTCCAGGACGGGTCGCTGTAAATTGCGGCCCATTTTTAAATTTTGGCCCGGCCATATTTTGTTCATACGTAAACTGAGGCCTGGCTATATTTTATAAATACGTAAATTGCAGCCCGAGTATATTTTATACATACGTAAATTGCGGCCAGGGTATAATTTGTATTAGGTACCTACCCAAATATTTTTTATTTATAAGTAATAATTAAGTCTAAGCCTTTTTTTTTTGCAAAATCAATATTATCCTTCTCATTTTTCAGACTTAGGACATATCATCAATGGCTTTTCTTTTTAAACTGTTGTTCAGTTTCTGTCGATTTATTATTTGTTCCGAAATTTTAAAATGACTTTTGTGATCTTTAAAACTATCTATACAAATATTATTATTATCATTAAATTTCAAAAAACACTTACACGTTTTAACTGTGCATACCCAGCGCTGAATATCATTTTTTAGCATTTTGTGAAAACGAAATTTGAAACCATCAACTACTTTCAACATTTTATTCCTTTCACTTTTCATAACGTCCATTTTTATTAAATTGAAAAAAAATTTAAACTGTAGACTGCATATAGACTGTAGACTGTAGACTGTAGAGCAACGTAAAATCTCGTGCGTGGTCTTCAATCAAATGCACACTGACTGCTAATAATATATGATATTAGTGAACATATTATTATTATCTACATTGATCAATCAAAGATTAATACTTATCTTTAAATTGTACAGCCGACCGGAAATCGGAATATCCCCGGACGCAATTTACGCATGTTTTAAAAGTACATGGGCCGCAATTTACGTAGTATATAACTATAACCTTTTTTGGGGGACGTAATTTACCGGCTCCGCGAAAATCAGCGTCTTCTAAGGTTCCACCAACAAAGATTCCAGATGTTCATAAACCCAACATACAAATCCACAGATACTGTAGTAAATATAGATGAAGTCATCAACTATCCGATTTAGTCTCACTCAACCTTTCAAGTTTCAGGGCTACCTCTAATCTTAAACATCCACGGTTTTATGATGGCATAAAGCTAAAGAGTATAAAAAAAAAAGTAAGTTACCCCAAATCTCCGAAGTAAAGTATATTCTGTGGTGGTCAATTATATGTGGGACTTTCGCAAGTAATGGTTCGACAGTATAGATACCATCATAGACTTATAAACTAGTTAATAGGTACTATATGGTAGATACTCAACGACATTTATCGCAAAATGTACACTATAATACCAGCAATTTCATATACAAAAATGTGCAGACCAATATTTCTCAGGAAACGCTTGGTAATACAACTAGGTAGTATATAAATGCTGGTTTATGTGTAAAACAAAGAGTAATAATAGCAGGGAATAATCATAATCAAATTTAAGTTATCTCTGTTTTAGTAACTAAATTAAATGTCTGGACGTCTGATAAGGCTTGTTTTCGCCATGTTTGTTTATCACCGTTGTATTGTCAATGGAAAACAATATAATATCATTATTTTTGATATTATGATTATACCTATAAATTATACCGATCACATTTTTTTGGAAATAGATGACATTTAAGAAAAAAAATACGAATACCTATTTATAGAAAAGAAATATTAGTGGTTTATATTTTACAAATATCTGGCATAAGAAGTAAGTTAAAAAAAAAACTTAAATAGGTATAGAATGGTTGGAATAAAAGTTATTTTATGAGTAAGATACCTAAATAATTATTTTACATTTTGCAGTTACTTACCAACAAATATCTTTGTAGTTTACCTACTAATTGCATTGTCGATTGCTCCACGTTGTTTGTGTTTGGTTACTTTTCATAAAATGTATTTTAATATTTAAAGGAAAATATTATACATTATATTTGACCAAAAAGAAACTGCTTGGAGAAAAATAAGGATAGAGAAAACCAAAGAATGTATAATATTATTAATGGGATTAAGTAGGGGTGTATTGTTCTCTAATCGATTACTTAAATTATTTAGGGGCACTCGGGAAAACGGTATCTCATTTTTAGAGGCACATGGCCACGCCTCTTTTGGTACACGTTGCAAATCTGCTGCACCCTTATTTTGGACTTTGGTCGTTCATTTTTATGGAGAAATAAGATTTTTATTTCCATTCGTCGATAGTTCAATGAAAATTGATGCCAATAATCGGGAATCAGACGTTAAATCAAATAAACCCGTATCGAATATCGGATCAAGCCTGGATATATTATACATACTATATTATAATATATAATGATAGTGGATTAGCCGACGAAGGGGCACAATTATATTATTGTGTATGGGGCCACATCGGACCGAACAACGTGAAAATTCCGGTTAAAATAAAATTATTAATATCATGTGGTTTGCAGGGGATAGGGTAATTATTGTTAGTTATTACGTATAAAACAACCTAAACTGATTATCAATACTTACAGTTCCTTTGATCTCTTCAAATACTTTAGTTTGGTTCCAAAGCCATGCAATAACGTTTAGTACCGAAAATTAATTTTACTACCTATGTATATAATACCTATCTATACCGAATAATATTAGTAATAATAACTATGTGTTAATAATTTCGCCTCTACACGCGTTCTTCAGCGGCATTAACAGAAATAAAAAAGTTTTAATAAAAAACCTAGTCGGTATAATAGGTATAGTATGTATTTCGTTTAATCGTTTTCTTGTACGTAATACTATAATATTAGTTCCTTCGCCATTATCTTTTGACGATAATGTATTATTATACACACAAACGCCCCGAATTCTGTCAACTCTGCTTCATACAAAATTCTAATAATATAGTAGGACATATAGGTACCCCTATATTATACTGCCTACGTGTCGACAGAAATTTATTCACCATTAAAATTTTGCCAACAAAGATGATAAAACAAAAAATAATGAAAATAAATGCCTTTAAAATAATACTTCAAATATAACACTTTTATAGTTTTATGAGACTATTTTATTTTAAATATTTTCAGTTATTATACTTCCAACAAAAATAAATGTTAAAATAAAATATACTATCGTCTATCGATTTTAATTGAATAAAATATATAAACTGGATTAACTGGAACATTTGATAATTTCATCTCGCAAAAGTAATTATATTCCAACAGTTTTTGGAAACACTATATCAATCTAATTATTATAGGCATTGTATACATTCTAAAGGATAATTTTATTTAATATTAAACAACATGTAAATCGAGCGAAGACTAATGTAAAAGAAAAAAACGTAAAAGCTGAAAATATTTATAGTTAATATTTTAATTTTTTTTTGAGATTAATTAAAACAAAGAACTACAAAGAATGAATTCAAATCTTGAAAGGTGAAAACATTTTTTATTTTATTAAATTTCGTACACTTTTATAAGCCATAAATAAGAAAGAGAATTATTTTTAAACGATGATTTATAATTAAATTTACACGATATGCATTTGTAAAAAAATTTTAAATCATCGTTTGTGACATTACCTATGTCACTAATTTTAGATTAATTTATTTATACGAATAATATTTACGGCATTGGATGTATTAATTATTTAAATAAAATATAAATATATTATAATATATAGTTACCTACTTATATTATATTATTGTAAAGAAAATAAGTATATATTTCAAAATAATATGACATCGAACTCCAATGACAGATATCTGATAATGTATCAGCTGGAAATCTGCAATGTCAAAGGTCAAACGATCGTATTTTGATTTAAAAAGTGTTTCATTGATGTGGAAATCAGATAATCGGTTGACACGCGAAAAACATTTTTCCAGAAAAATACCTTAAATCTGTTTTTCTCTTCACATGCAGCTGGTGCAATACGATTATTCACGATTCGTATAGTAGACGAAATACTAAAATATAAATTAAAGCTAACTCACCATCGAGAGAAAAGTGCAGCTCGTCTACAACACCTCGAGGTGCTTAAAACCACCTCGAGCTTAAACTGTCGTGTAAAGTCTTACATAATATATTATATAATGTGTCGCGGTGAAGTCTGCCGTTTATACAAAGGTAAATTCAACAATCGAATATAGTACGTAATACGATCTAAATTACAAGCTAATAGATTAACGCACTATAATATATAAGTGATATCACTATATTTGAGCGTCTACAAAAGCTTTACAAACAGAGGGAATTGATTTTATCCACAGTCGAGAATACAAACGACCAAACACTAAACCGCGTTGATCAATAATTATATTCGGCAATTACATACAACATTATAATATAGGTACATAAACGCAATAAAAATTCGGATTAATCGTTTCTTCCGATGATGATCAATTTGATGATGAGACGATAATGGGTCCAAATAGCCGCGTGTTTTCGATTCGAAACAAAGGCGAGGGTTTATTTTAATACTTAGGTACTAGGTATATTATTATGCGAACAATTTATATTAAATAACAATAACTCGTACGTCGTTTTTGGCAATAATGCGATACGATTTCGATCGAATATAAACGCTGCAATGACTATCATGCTGCACTGATAATATATAATATAAAGACAACCGATTACCTATATATAGTACTTCATTATTATCCGTTTTCCGCGATGTCGAGTGGAAGTGTGGAACTCAGTGGAACAAGAAAATGATAATTCAATAGACGTAGGCGATTATTAATATTTTTGTAAGGACAACACAAGGGTACCGAGGACATCAGTGCCGTGCCCGGGGGGGGGAGGGGGAGAAAAGTTTTGGTTTTTATACCGATCATAATATTATAATAATGGGTCCAAATAGCCGTGGTTTCGAGTCGAAACGAATACACTGAACTATTAGAATATTTACTATATTATACGAACAATATTGATATTGAATACAAACAATTGTTTGTACACCGTTTTCAGCAATAATACACGCGATTTCAATTGTATAATATACTATAAACGCTGCAATAACGTGCGCTGCGTTGTTGTATAACAGTTACGCGTTTGTTAAAACAATTGCAATATCCTCTTTTGTGAAACAAATTTACCAAAACACTTTGTCAAATGATATATCATTATAATGTATAATATACCTTATAGAAAAAAAACTATAGATGAGCAATAAGAACACTCGCTAAATCGACATGACACCGCTTGCACGTCCATACCCGATGCGTTGCTACGGACTCACTGATGTTCCTGTATTGTTGTACACTCTGCATATCACTCCTGTTAGGGTGACAACTTTTGATAACACATTATAATAATATATAGTGATTCATTTCCCGTCTTCGATGTCGAGTGGAACTCGGTGGAACACGAAAATTTTAATACAAGGCGTTTAAATATTGTTATAACGACAACACAATAGAGGTGCACTTCAAACGATCGGAAAAAGTAAAATAGTAGATACATGGCAATATGTGCCGTTGTTTCTCATACAATCATCGAGTACGATTCGTAAAGACGCGTATCGTATATATATATGCTTCAATCATACATCATTATAACATAATAATATATACATTTGGGGATGGAGTAGCCGAGCGGACTAAGGTCTTCGGGCATACATCTCGGAATTCGGATACGGGCGGCACTATTCTCTTCGGGCAGTCACGGTGTCTGGAGATAGAGGCATGGCAGATACCTACTGGTGCCCACTTGAAAAATTCTGACAAACTATACACACGTGTTTACAAAACCTACAGTACCCTCCCCCACAGTTGAAAACCACCCAATGTCCTAAGTTGCAGGGGGTTAATTAATGAAAAAAAGATATATAAGTATATTAATTATTATAGGAATATTAAACGAACGTAAATAATTATTATTTTATTTAAAAATAGTATCGCACAAATAAGACGTGTCATGTCGTATGATAAAACAATCTTCTTATTTTGTTTTAATTTTAGAATGAAGAGCTATACGCCTATACCTACCTAAATAAATTTATTTCAAATGATTTTATGAAAATGTTTATGTATATTGAAAGTTAACAAAAACTTTATAAATTAAAAACAATAATAAGTTGTTCGCTTACAGTTATTAATTAATAATTATTATTTAATCCGCTCTTCATAGGGTGTATAATATGCTTTGTAATTTAACCGTAATTGACCCCGCACTCATAAGTATACCTACGTAGCGGCTTTCGTAATACAATGCCTACCCGATTTCATTAAAAATTACCTCCGTGTCGAACGAAATTGAAAATATATACACAACGTTGCAAACTTGTGTTCTAAATTTCTTTACATATATATTAGTGTAAATGTATATTGTTTTTGCTAAAAATAAATTAATATTATTATTTTATACATCGATTATGATGATAAACATTATACAGTATAGGTATATGGGTCCATACAAAGTACGAAACAAACATAATTTCCCTAGCTATAACATAATATTATATTATATGTAATCCAAACTTATTGGTTTGGTAACCCACCTCTACTTCTCCCACCCTCCTCCTTCCACCACCACAACCAACTGGTATGTAATGTTTATAACGAGTATACTTCATCAAAAGCCATCGATTATTGAGTATACCTACGTTATCCTCAAACCCACCGACCGGTACCTACAAACGTGGTCAAACTTTGACCACGCGTTGATTAAACACGGACCGAAACTTTGATCGAACGCCCAGCCAAAGTAAATAAAACGTGTTTACTATACAGAAAAAATGTTTAGTACCTACCGTTTGAAGAGAGAAAAAAATTGCACCCGACGGCAACTTCGAACGATTCTTACCTATTATAATATACCTTTTACATTATATCCGCTCTCTAACCGTTCTGCATCAAATCGTGCCGGTTATCTTTTGTGTCACGAAAACCGAAAGGTTTCCCGCAGTAATTTCAGTAATTTACTTGGGACCTCCCCCCCACCTCAACACATTGCGAATTCGGTAAGAAAAATGTTTTCTAAATATTTAGCACGCGCATTAAGTAGATTGGTGCCACCGTGACTATATAGTATAATATAACTTTAAAATTTCCTCGGAGTAGAAACGTTTTTATTATAAAATGTACAGCCCTTCATCAAATTGTTGCATTTTACTAGGTTTTTGACAATAATTAGCAGCATTTTTGTCACACTAGTGTTATGAGTTACTATGGCCTACAATTACATCATTATCTTTAGTGGTTACTATGATAAACTCGTATATTATTATTATTATTATTACAGCGCTAAGTAAAATAGTTTTTTTCAATTCCTATAAGCACAATATTATTTTTTTGATCCAATGTCTTTCCTAACGAGGGATAGGTTTCTTTACCTTTTATGCGTCCAATATAATGGTCAAAACCTCATTTTGCCTTTACATATACAATGTACAGCCATTTTTTAAAAATAATTTACCACTAAAAAAAGATGTTAAATTTTAATAATATTTTTGACAATCCAGAATTAATTGAAGGTCTATATTATAAAATCAACTAAATCTCGGAATAAACTGTTATTTACTTTATCAAATATCGCTAATAGTTACCTATATTAATGATATTGTGCTATATCTTTACCCTCGAATAAATATCGTTAATATAAGTAAAAAAAAATATTAGAATTCAGATTTATTGCACAATTCATTGAAAAAATTAGTTTCCGTTAAATTAATTCATGTTTTTAGTATATGATCATTATATCACAAGTATAAGTCATACTTAGGTATACACAGTTACATATTATGTAAGTAATACAATATTTATTCAATAATTGTTATTTTTAATACTATAGGTACCTATTATATAGATTTTAAACTTGTATTTATCTACTTACGTATTTACTTTTAATTTTTAACAATATTTTATTGTATTGCTTTATTAAGTTAGTATTATTTTTATGTAAATTGCAATTTCTTCCATACTTATAAGATATTATTCTATTGTTATTATTATTATTAATATTTGACTTACACAACAGTTTGTTGTGTATATGATATAAATATACTTGTGTATCCAATATATTTTTGATAAGTTACAACTAGCGGTATACCGATTTATCGAATTATTTCGTGTTCAAACAAATAAACAATATTGTACCTAGGTATACAATTTGTTTATCAAAAACCTTCCGGCGTCCCGCGTTTTATATTAGTCATCACCGAAATGAATTCACCGATTTTTACTTGCAGCGATCACACACGTCGTCTATAATACGCGCACAACACGGACGTTTCCAAATGATTGTATATACCATTTTTATTATATACACGTGTAATACATAATGATATGGTGTGTATATAGTGTCGGGTGTTATAAATGAAATATAAGCTTATAAATTGGACCCGAAAACGTCAGGGAAAAAAAGTGAAAACGATCGGTAGGTACGGCGACAGACAATAAACTTATTTTTCGGCACATTTTTTAATCCCGATCAAATTTCAGTGAACCCGAATCGATAAATTATTACCGCGCATGCATAAACAGAGAGAAAATATCGCGCAAACTCGTCTAATATTACTCGAAAAGAAAACCTGAAAATTATCGAAGCGAAAATATAAAAAGTAAAGATTTTTATTTTCGTGAACTCTTGTTTCACTTAATTAAATCATATAATAGGTACCTCTGGTACCTAATGAGTTGCCTAAGATATGTTGTCGAAATAACTTAAGGTTGTCGGTGCGTTCTTAGTAGAAAAACTTGTCTTACAGGAAAAACTATCACTTCCTATAGAATAGTTCGTTAATTTTTACTTTATTTAAAAGAAGATAGTAATACATATAGGTGGTTTAAAAGTCCTATTTTCGAAATTCCAACTATAGTAGAAGCTAAAATAATGCACAATATTTGTCATTTTTTAAACATATTTTTCTTGCACTGTTTAATGTGAAATGAAAATTCTGGCTTTGCAAATCCGACCTGCAAAAAGTTCTCATCTCCTGCTTATTTATCTTCTTCATAGTTTTCAGCCTTCAATACCTTACCGTCCAGCATAATTGTTTCCAATTTTCCCTTCTTAATGATATTTCCATCCAGTCCTCTCCTAGCTGGACTTATACAATATTTGTATACCACATGGCCTATTATATTATATTCCAAGAAATACCCACACGAGTGTTGCATCGTCCCCAAAATATCAAGAACTTAACTTTTACCACAGTATAATAGTTATTAGAAATCGTGTGTAAATGACACGTACAAAATATAAAAACCCATTTTACTGAATTACCGATGAAAATAATTTTGACCACATAACTTTAACGTTCTATAGCGATACGTAAACGATCTAAACGATTATATCAACGATATTATAGGTGTATCGATTTCTGGTCACGATGCACACGCTGCAAACAAGTATACAATCTACTATAATATAATATGCGTACCATAATATTATACTGACGGCTACGCGAAAAAAATAGGCTAAGTGACATTTTTCAAGGTTTTCCTGATGCGCAAAATCATTTTTTTGCACATGCATGCATCATGTATATCCTGTACATTTGGAAATTCAATATCTCTTTATATAATTATCACAGAATAGTAAAACTTTCACCAATAGATCTCCCCTATCCTATATATATGCTATTTCGCTTAGCCCCTTTTGTTTTGCAGTCATCGTGCATTATTATAAATATACACACTCGCGTCACGAATCCATATATACGGACAGGCACGTAGCCAGGGGGGCCTGGGTGGGCCGGGCCCACCCTAAATATACTCTGGCCCAGGGCCGGCCCCCCAAATTCAAAATATAATTATTTTTACCAATTATCAAAAATGTGATTATGCACATTGAGAAAAATCTATTGTGATTACTATTAGGTAATAAAATTATTATTGTAATAATTTAATTTTTATATTCGGGGAACCCGTGGATAACTTTATCTGAAAAAAATACAATATAATAGGGTCTTGATACCCTTTTTAAAAACAATTATATATTTATTAGCCGCAGTTATAAGTCTATGCTAAGTTAGCTTGCGAAAGAACTTTTTCATGTCTGAGACGACTGAAAACCTTTCTGAGGAATCGCATGACAAATGATCGTTTAAAAAATTTAGCTTCAATAAGCATAGAAAAAATAAATTCTAAAAACTTAGATCTAGATATTTTTGTACAATTGTTTTCAGAAAATCATAAAAACAGAAAAATTATTTTATATTGCACTGTTTAATATTTATAGAAGTATAAGTGTATTACTAATATTTTCTACTAGTATGTGTTTTTTTTTTTTTAATAAATTTGAGTTTCTCTAAAAATTATATTAATTAAAAAATCGATGATCATTTTTCTCTATTATTTTTGATAAGTATTCAAATATGAATTAATTTTTGTTAATAGAAGTTAAACAATTGAAGCAGCTTTTTATTTTAAATATGTATGTAGATTTATTTTTCATAGAATGAAAAATGTATCCCATAAGTGAAGATGTAGGTAATTCTATATTTATTTTTTTTTGTTATTAGGTACTTTCTATTTTTGTAATTCTTAAATAAGTAAGTAATAGGTATAACTTGTTGTGAAAAAATAATTTTAACCAATTACCAACTAAAGGTAAATTACTTAAATTAATAAGATTCTTTGTATTGCATACCCCTTACAAGAATTTCATAAAGAAAAATTATGGAAAGTAATAAAAGGGCCAAACATTATTGGCCCCCCTAGTAGAAATTTTCTGGCTACATGCCTGTATACGGATAAGTCTCATCGCTGCAAATCGACACTGTTGTGCACACAATAATAATAATAATAACAATAATATATATAGGTAATAGACACGAGAACGACGACAATAAATATTCATTAGCAGAGTTCGATCTCGTCCCGAGTCGACTACTGCACGTTATAATTTATATCGCCTGCTAAAGCTATAATCCGTATATTATTTATATATTATTCGATTGATTTAAAAGAATTCTGGTTTTCGCAACGGGATCAATAATCTATAATTTAGTATTGTAGGCATACTCTGACATAGTATCGCGGCGTGTCGTCGATGATAATAAAAACGATGTAAGCTACCTGTGATCAGAGCCGTGCAAAGGGGGTGACAAATGGGACAAGTGCCCTAGGCCGGCAAAAGTTGTAACATTAAAGGGATGACAATGTTTAAATAATATATAAGTTTATAGGGGTGCCAAATGTTATTGTCCAGGGGCGTCAATAAGAGTTAACATGGCACCATCATAATATCATTAAATATAAAATCAAAGTCGTCACGATGCTCGTTTGTTGACTTATTCTATTCGTCCGAGGGTCGTCATAAACTGCAGTAAGTATAATTGTCTTATGTCATAGCAAACTTTAGACAGTATATAATCGCGTTTACTTTGTTATTTTTAAAACTCGAGTGAATTGACCTAGTATGAAATTTAAATTTGTTACTATTATATCCCTGGAGGCTTTGATTAGTATTTTGATTTTGAACAAAGTTATTTTAGATCATTTTAAAATTTACAAAAAGTATAAAGTTTTAAAATGCTCATAACTTGCTTTGTAATTAAAATATCAATAAAAGTCTTCCTATATGCGTCCTTATAATATCGTGCGTATATTGTACGTAGCGAATTACCTCAATTTGACAAGCTTTTTCTATATAAAAGCAGTGTATATGGGCCACTTCGAAATCTTTCTCTTTTACATGCGTATAGCCGTAAATGTATATAATATATATTTATGTGTATATAGTATATACGATGTACGAGAATACACGCACATAGCAGTGTTGTGCAATGTCTAGATAAAATTATTTATCTTTGTGTATATCTATTTAAATGAAATGGCTATCTGAAGACTGAGATAAAATATCGAGATAATTTTTTGATTATTGTGACCAGATTTGCAATATTAATTTTAAACAAAACCTTTTATTTATGCCTTATGGGGAGGTGTTCATTTTTCTAAGCTGGCGCCTATACCATATAATATTTATTTTATTTTCATGGTCTTTTTATTCTTTAATGTATCTATATTATTATTACTCACACTTTACTTGTAGTTACCTATTTTCTAGTATTTTCTTGTTCATTCTCTGTATACACTATTGGGTTAACGTATTTAAAATATAAGTATTTACGGGGGTCAACATTTAAACTTATACATACATATTATCTATATAACAAAAAAAAAAAATTTAGTGATCCATTATTTCTTTATAGTATTTGTTGTATTTTTTATTATGTAATTCATAATACTAATTTTGTAAATTAGTAATTGTTACTACTGTTATTATTGTTATCATAGTTAAATTTAATTAGTGTTATCATATTATGTTAGTTGGGCTCAGCCCATATTGTTAATAATAAATAAATAAATAAATAATAGTTTGGTTATATGAGTACAAGTGTACAACACTCTATAGAATATAGTATTATAATACCAGACTGTAACACGGGGTATAATACTATATTCTGATCGAAGTCTTGAGCTCCGTAGCTTTAGTTATACACTATATAATAAATTTGTCTTATTAATATTATATCGCAATCGCATGATCTTTTATTTAGTTAGAAGATTACCTTCATTTCACTACAAGCGTACGGGCGCAATGACGTTTAACACATATAAATAGGGTATACTCATTACTCAGACAACACATTAAATATGATAGTGGATCTGTGGTCACTGATAAAAGGAAAATAGGAAATTTTATCGGTATATGTATATAAGAATATAGGTGTAGGTGACGTACAATTATTTGAGCAACTCCATTTTTTTTTATTTATATATACCAACACGCCATTACATGTGCGTTTCTTATATTTATTATTTCACGACATAACCTACGATCAAGGTGCATATAATAACCAGGCCCGTCGTAAGATATTTTCCGCCTCAAAGCTACAATTTTAATGACGCGCTCTCAACTTGTTTAATTTTGCAGCCTTCGATTTCCTTAAAATCGTATGCCGCCTTAGAGCAACGCATAGCTATTACTGCTTGTACCCAATAATAGCAGATTTGCGATCTGACGAAAGGTGCAGATATCATATTATTATACATATAGGTAATAGGAGGCAAAAGTCACGAATTTCGAGATATTGTGATGGACTGCGGCTGCTTCCCGGAGATGGGGTTTACCCCCCGAATAATTCTCCTCTTTCAGACAGTGGTTTAGGACTGGCGTGTGCCTCGCTGCAGACTTCCTTTATTTTTTTTTCTTAGCACCCCCCTCCTCCCCTTTCCGCACGAGCATTATATTGTGTTTTTTTCGGATTTCATTTCGTGCTCGCGCGACACGCGTATATATAAACACGTCACTAAAGCTACAGCTATTCTATTACATGCGTATATATATATTAAATATAGGTAGGTACTGAAGCGGCGGTGGGCTGCAGTGGTGTCGGGCGACGGGCGGCCGCGGCGATTGTGCCGTAGAGAAACTTTTCGTCGCTCAGGAAATTGTTTCGCTCCGACGCCGGAAGGGACACACCGAGGTGCTCCCTAATGAAAATAAATGCTTTGGTATATATACGTGGGTGATGCTTATATATATATATATACGTGCTATACCTATATAAATTCCCCTATACTATTACTATGTATATAAATATAAATGTGTGTGTGTATCTCGGCACACCAGCGACAGTCAATATAATTGGTGCTACAAACAATGTTTTCACTCGCCCCTCGGAAAATAGATGGGGTAAGTGAGAGATGGACGGACGGTAGAGCGGACAGGCGGAACAACGTTAAAAAAAACCAACTGAAATACGGAGAAAAATGTCGTCGACGCGTGGCAAACAAGCGGTTCGATGGTCTAAAATGCTATGTTATGTTTTCAGAAGTCTTCCGTAAAAAATATATGCTTTTATAACTCGTTCTATATACTTGACTATATAAAATATATACAATACTTTTTTCAAGCAAACATAAAAATATATTTAACAATATGTATTGCACAAAACTAAAAAATATATAACAATATAATAATTTAAAAAACACACACACACACACACACACACACACACTAAACAGAGATTCATATTACAAGAATAGGGTACGAAATAGCAGTAACAGCGATAAAACATATCCTGCCTACCTCACGGAGTCACCTTCCACAGGTGGACAGGTGGCGTTTCGCTTGCATTAGCTCTGTTCTTGCGCTATACCCAGCCGACATTTTAGTCGAAAAAACGTTTCACTCCCCCCCCCCCCCCCCCATCGCCTACAAATTTGGTGTATGTGCAATTTTGTGCCGTTCCGACTGTTACAGAACCCCGACAAATCTACCGTGGTCGTGGTTGCCGGTTTCTAGGAACTATATAATATATACTCATCCGTCAACGTTCAATACGTTCCGTCATATAGTGGCAGCAACATCTAAGCAGCAGGGTTTTTAAACTACATTTATATATATAACCTCCTACGAATCGGTTGTCATTGTGGTTTTTACGGTAGGGAGACACTATTCCCAATCTGTTTTTCACATTTTTTTTTTCCCAAAAGTTCTTTTTATCAATACCATTTTTCCCAAAAGTTATTTTTCACAATATCAAATCTATCATTATACGATCTTACCAAATATAAGATATTATTTATTGTTAATTTTAAAATGTATAAGCATGTATTATAAAAAAAGTAGTTAAAATTATTAAATTATTACTGTAGAACTTCCATATAACGGCCACCGAAGGGACCTTAATTAATGACCGCTATTTAGAGGTGCCCGTCCTACAGAGGTAGGATAACACTCGACGGGACCAAAAAAATTGACCGTTACATAGAAGTGACCGTCTTATAGAGGTGAGCGTTAATGGAAGTTTTACTGTAATTATTATACAAATAATCAACAAATTGTTAATTTTAAAATAAATAAATAAAACTGTATTAAAATTTTAAATTATGACCAATGGCCGTGAGATATGCAATAATATCATTGTTATTAACAAATTCGTCATACTTTGAAACAATATTATGTATTCGTTTCTCTACTTTTAGTCGTACCATATTACGACCCTTCCTTATTTTTTGTCCCAGATTTAGTTGTCATAACATGCACTCAGTGTCGGCTTGTTCTTTGCCAAGTTCAGTGAAAAATGTATAGACGCTTGGATGTTGTCGTCTGACAACCACTTGGAACCGATTATGCCAACCTTCTGACAAATTATTAGTTCTTACCAATCGTTGTAGTACTGCATGGCCATGGTACTGGTTCCACAATGTTGGAGGGAATCTGGGTTCGGTTCCTTATAACAAGGCCATTCGATAGTTGATACCGATCAAGCAATAAAAATGATTACATACGCGTACCACTAGTCTAGACTATTATCTTAATGACACGACATGACTGCACACAAATGGCTTACAAAAATAAGATAAGCTTTTTTTTTTTGGGAAATATTAAATTTGTAAAAATATATATTGGGATAATATATTTATGGTAAATATTGAAATTTGAGAAATTAGATTGGGAATATTAGATTTGGGAAATGTTTAAGTTGGGAAAAATGTATTGGGAAAAACAGATTGGGAAAACTGTACTACAATCGTTTTTACAGTGTTCGTTAGAACAGCTTGCTGCAGAAACGCCGTCGTGACTTATCGTCCTCTGTAACCGGTTGCGGATAACTGAAACGTCCGATTCGTCAGTCCAGGATCAGGCTGTCTGTGTTGTTACCGACACTACAACCTCTTCCCAAAGTCTTTACACACGTGTGCAGTGTACGTGGTAAAAAACGATCATAATATCGAGGAGTGTATACTGCCGATTGGTGCAGTGGCGCAATTTGATAATAAGGGGCCCATGTGAACATTTCTAGACCGGACCCTTACCTGCTAGCAAGAATGAAATACAGTCAAACCTTATTATAACTCTAAAAATAATGTTTTTTCTCACATGTAATAGTTAATAATTATTAGTTATAATAGAATATACGTAATTTTACACAGATTTCTCGTATGGGGGTACTCGTAATTCGAGTTCTCCAAACTTAAAAAAGTAAAAACATTATTATTTAGTGTTATTATATTATTTATATTATATTATAGTAGCTATCCTGCTCGACGTTGTAAAGGCCAAAGATTTGTATTTTTAATAAATATATTTGTACAAAATTTATATATACCGTATTTCATCTAATTATAATATGTAACGAATTGCAACCATTTAGATTGACAAAAAAAAATTCCATTTTTCATATGTTAAAAAAAATTATGTGTGAGCTTCCCTTTATGAGCTACAGCCTATATGAGTTGAAAAATCAAGCCATTCAGGGACTCTCTCAAAAACACCCAAAAAAATAAAAAAATGTCCAGTGGTTTAGGAGGAAATCGCAATAACCTGCAGACGAACATTTATTTATATATATATAGAAACAGATTGTTATTATTTTCGGCCACCCAATTAATTTTACCAAGGAAAATTATTATACATTAAAACGTTACCCGTGACTCGACCGATTTATTAGTGAAACTTACTTATTAAAATAAGTAGAGTTCTTTTAGAGATATGCTCGTAAAAAAACACACAAAATATATAAATATATATATTTTATAATATATATATTAATTGTATTAATATTTAATTATTATTATATTATTTTGTTTAATTTGTATATTTCACATTATAGTAGGAATATCCTATATGAGATCTCGGGGCCCCCAAAATCCAGGGGTCCCTGTGAATTGCATACCCAACACTCCCGATAATTGCGCCACTGGATTGCTGTTGGTCCGTTGTCGTCAAGTAGATCTGACGTATACAGCAGGATTGTAACTGAAATAATTCCATCTAGCTTTCAATATCTCCGATAAATCCAAAAATCTTCAAGACAACGGGTACAATGTTGTATAATACCAGTCTGTCTGTATTGGCACATTTTTCCATACCATAGAGTTTTTTCAAACATTTATTATCATATTTAATGTGACGAATATGCGCATATATAATTTTATATATTGTGATATAGTTTGATAATTTATATAATATTTTTAATATTTATATTTTTACAGTTATTACAACTGTTGGCACATGAAGTATCCATATTTGTTACCTATTTTTTATGGATTATCACTGAACCATTATACTTAGAATCCCTTATTTACATTTTGAAATTAGAGTAATTTGTTCGATTGAATATAATATATAATATATTTTCACCTCAATACATTCTAATTTAATATAATATGCTTTTTGTGTGTTGATGAATGGAATTTCGATAATTTCTTGAGAATAAAGATCGATTTTTACTTTTATTAAATTGCTTTTATACGTAAACCTTGTAGCTTGTTTTTTGAACAGATTATCATTTATCAATATCTAGTACTCGGAATAGTTCAAAATGTATTCAGTACGAAAAAATGGTTTCTCAAAAATTGATTTTATTATACTTTATTTTATGATGCCATTAACAAAAATAAGTCCTTAGTAAAGTATTACTATTATTATTTTATTATTAAAGCCACAATAGCAAAGGTTACTGGCCTTTGAAATGTAAATAGCATTTACATGGAAAAAGTATTTAATATAATATTTTATATTATGAATAACAGTGAAAAGCTGAGGAAGTGGACAGTAAGTTATTTATAAAACAAATTCGTATCAGTATAATATTGGTATTAAATTATATTGTAAAAGGTTGATGATTTTAGAAATTTAAAGATGGATCGAGGATGGGTTTCGCTTTTGAGCAGTATTGACAATTTGATAATTCAACTTAATATTTATGCCCATGATCCAAGTAGGGGCCGAAATGGTGTCTTATTGTCTGACGGCCATAGAAAAGTCAAAATTAAAATTTTTAAGTGCGGCTCGGAAGCCTAGGTGGACAGCGTGGTTTCTCTGAGTATGTATTGCGGCTAAAAGCATGGATTTTCCATTTTTTTCGCATTAGACATATAAAGGCTAGTTATATGGGAAATGTTTGAGTACCTATGATGTTGGTAATTGAACTAGATCCAAATGCTCAGGAAGCTAGCCTTAAACCGGAATTGTGTACTGTTTCAATCATTTTTTCTGTGATGTCGACTTCATATTTAGAACAGGAAACAGCATCGATTGGCTTGTTGAAGTTTAGGCGATAAGTATGTGACCACTAAGATAATATTTGTTATACAACGTTATACCAAGAACTAGACGGTAGGCTTCCAAGGGATGGGTATATTATTAAAATTGAGCGAAGGTGGAATAATAGGTTAGGACGTAGAATGAACAAAACTCTCACACTTTTGGAGGGATTAATTGATAGGTATTTTCCAATTATTTCTCTAAGATAATACGCGTTACAAATGATTTTGTAAATTTACTGTCGTTGCTTCTATGTGATAATATTCAATGTAGATTGTAAAAACAACATTAAAAAATAATTATTTTTCATTTTATTTTAATTTTAATTATTACAATTAACTAGGTAGGTACCTACCATTTGTGATGATGAAGAAAAATTTGTTTTGAATGCATTGAATATGAAAAATGTGAATGTTAACGTTTAAGTATAATGCAGATAGGAATTTAACTTTTAAACAAATAAACTACGATAGACTCTATATACCCCACGAATAAAAATAAATTGATATTATATTATGTTGGCTATTGTAAATAAACGTTCTTATAATACCGTGCTGGCTAAAAAGGAGCACAATATATCGTTGTGTATACAATACCCAAATGTTTAATCGAATAGAAATAATTTGTTTATTTATAGTTTATACCGTAATATTACAAAGGTTTTAAATGTATTCAATAAGTTTTAATTTTTTTTAATTTTAAATTTAATATCGAAACGTGTTTAAACTTAAAAGTAAAGTTATAAATTAATTTAAATGTTTTTCCCCTACTTAATATAATCAACACTGCAGGTCATATAAGTAAGTCCATATTTTACTGCTCTTTCCCATCTCGCTGGTTATGATTAGGACATGCATGATGGAGGACATTTTTCTTTTTTACTTTTATTTTTTAAGCATTATATATTAGTACTTCTCACTGAGAACGAAATACTCGAAAAAACCATTTCAAAAAAATATAATAAATTATACAAAAAAATTTAAAAAATAAAAAATTATAAATAAAAAAAATTAATATAATAATATATTATATTATGAAAAAAAATATAAAAAAAAATTATATGTATAAAAAAAATTAATATAAAAAAAATAATCTATATAAAAAAGAAAAATGGAAAAAAATATAATGCATTAATGACTTAATATTTCATAATACGTATAGGTAAATAAAAATAGTTGGTTACGAGGATAGTATTTTATAATTAGGGCTCGGAAGTTGTAGGAGTTGCATATTGATCTATAATAATATTATGCTCTCTCGACTTATAGCAGGCCAAGCTATACAATGATCAGTTTAAACATTAAAAATTTATATTTTGATTATTTAAAATTTTATCGTAAAAATGCATATTTCTTGATTTAAATATAATATATTTCATTAGGTAAAAAATGTATCTTTTTTTCCTTAAGCTGTCTATTTTAATAATAATATTGAATATATAACTCAATATTATTTAATGTATTTATTGGTATCATCGCAAACCACAATTAATTTAATGACAACGGTGCAAGGTGCATTAAATCTCTTTCATGCTAATAAGGAATATTACTATTGTACTATATGTACTATCTTTTCAAATATATTATTTGACTATTTTTTTCAGTTCAATAAAATTTCAATATGTTATACAGCTTTTCGCAATATTTTAAATATAATAAATTTATTTTTCCAAATTTCACATTTCTTTAGTACAATTTAATAACGACATAAAATAGTTTTTACATATAATAATTAACATTTTGGATTCTGAGAGAAAAGAGTTTCATCTTTAAGTGCATATTTTGGTATTTTTTTTTTGTTTATTCAGACATTTTTGAAATAATTACTATTTTAATATAGAAAAAAAAATTATATTTTTATAGTTTCGACTAATATTGAAATAAATGAATAGGTAGGTAAAAACGGTCTTCCCAAATATATTTGGGAATTAATTTTTTTCTTATAGATTAAAACTACCTAAAAAACACTGATATTTTAAATAAAAGTTTTACCAGTAGGTATAGCGTTCAATAGTTTACAAGTTTAAATTGATAATTTACATTAAATATTCATAAAATATGTGTTTTTTGCTTATTTTTGAGCTTATATTTTTTTTCGTGTATATTTGAATTTTTAAGTGCATATATTTCTGCATATTTAAGATTTATTTAGAGCACATTTGGTTAATTTATACAAACCCGTCCTCTAAAAATCATAGCACACATGTTTAATATGACTATTTTACAACAGTTATATCACTAGTTTAGTTTTTTAACATTCAACTTAATTTTCTTGATTGCTAACAAATAATTTTGGTATACCGTAAGGTATCATATTAAAATATAAAACCTCTGATACTCGACACTCGTATAATAATAACGAATATGTGCAGTGCTCGAATTGAAAAAATAAAAGTAAGGTGACCCCCCAGACTTGAAATTAGCATTCCCTACAATGATTAAACTCAACCTAGCTCGTGATGGGGGATTAATATGTAGTTGAAATATAATATACCAATGCAGTAACATTTACTACCAATTATTACAATAAATATCATTTTACTTGTCATTTATTAACATAAAAATTAATGATTACATAAAAAGTAGGTATATTCTACATTTTTAAAATTTCTAACTAATTGGGCAATTAATCATACATTGTAATAATGATAAATAGATAAAAAAAAAAGCTTTGACCATGCAATAAGATATTATACCGAGTTATCAACTATCATAAAAAAAAAATCATTTAAATTTATTTTTACAAATAAAAAGTCCTGTCCTCCAGTTCTAATGAAAATAATTGGAGGCAGGGCGATGCTCTCAAAATATAAAAAAAATTGAAGATGGGCTCTTGCGTCGTTTCTCAATCCGAGCACTGAATATGTGAGAACTTTAGTGCAAATGAAGTGTCAATTTAGTTTATTTAAAACTACTTGATTTATATATTTATTGTAGCTATTAAATTGTTCACCAATATCTATGTTATTGGTATTTTCCAAAATGTCATAAAAGTGAAGTTCCTAATGATGAACCAGTGTATAACTTATAACTTTATAAGCGACGTTGGCAGAACAATTTAACAGTAATAAAATAAATTGTTTTAAATAAAAAATCTCCAGTTCGTGCTTTTAACAATTTCAATAATTAATAAATAATTAAATAAAGTCTTATAAAGTCTTATAATATTTTCTATTTATTTAAAACTATCCACAAATGCACCAAATAATCTCAAAAACTTGAGCTGCAATCATTGAATTCCATAATGTTCAGTCCGATCATAGACAGACTTTTGCAAATGTTACAATCATTTCATTATTATTTGTCTAATATTATTGTCAACCATTTCGGTCCTTCATCAAAACTCATATACCTATTAAACAAATATTATATAGCCATATACGTACATTAAAACATAAAGCTCATCCACCGTTGATGGTTAATAGTAAACTACTTTGCGGTGAAAGTGTGGATAAAATTGACGCTTTATTTGTACGTGTGGATTAGGCCTTAACAGGGATACCACAATAAAAAAAACGCGCCATGTGCAATACCTCATGCATTTAAACGGACTTCAATATTCCAATGTTGTCGTTTTTGCGCTAAGGTGGTGTTGGAAATTTGCACACAACTACCTGTTGAATAAATAAATTCCTATGTATAATGTTATACGTATGTTTATACGTTTACCTAAATGTTTTGTCTACGACGACGCACCCACCACGAAACTACGCACTAAACTAGGTATAGCTTTTGATATAAATAATTTGAAAACTTATGATGCGTATTGGATGATCACCCAATTCCAATGCTAGTTAAGCATTTATTAAAACTTTGGTTTTTGGAATTTCTAAGTATATTATGTAGTAAAAGACTAATATATTATTGCTGTGTATTTTCAATAACGTGTATTTTACGACATATAAAAACTGTATTTAGTCTATATCAAGTTATTTTTTTAATGATGATGTATAGGTATAACGTTGTTCAAGACAATAAAATAAAAATGTCACAAAGTTTCAGAGTTATTACACTTTATATATGCTAAGAATAATTCTAGAACCTCCACTTACCATTACCGTCGCCCTCGGTGCCAAATTAATGTGCACCTTGTTATAAAGTTATATCAAACTAACTACCTATATTCATTCAACATTTAATTTTTATCTATTGAGATTCTCAGAATAACAGCTTCAGAATACTTAATAAAACATGTAGACATGTATTATGCTGTCTATGAAAAAAGTTAAAAGTTAAAAAATTATGACGATCAAGTTCTCGGAATAGTTCAAATATTTCATAAGAAAAAATTATAGTTGTAGACAATAACAATAATTAGTCCTTAGTAAAATTAAGTCCCTATACTCCTTTTAGTAAAATATTATTATTACAATCACCCAAAGTAATACAAAAACCATATTGAATTATAGATTCTGCGGTACCTATATATTAGACCTGTAAAAACCTAAATCTTCAAATATAATATATTATAATAATATGTAGTACATCTAAGACTGCATTAGACACTAAAACCTTCGAAATCGGTAAATGCGATCGTACACGCAGGGTGACTATATAATATTATGTATATCGGCCTTGTCGACGCTTTAATAATAAATAATAAGTTTTATTTGATGAATGCAATTCCAGCTTCGATATTAATAATATAGCGTGTACTACAATGCAGTTTAAATAGTTTATAAGTATTCAACATATTATATAGATTCACAATAAATAATTTTAAATTAAAATGTCAATATTATAATATGTATATCTTTGGTCTAGTAAACGACTCATTTGTATAGTGTGCATACGTATTACTATTCAATTATGTGACTTATTTCTTTTTGAAAAAATTCGTGTTGTTTTCTATTATAAATTGAACAAACTACCAAACCTCGTTTGACAATCGCGCCTACTTAAAAAAAAACGAATTAACATTTGGCAATAAATATTGTCGCCTTTTGGAAACAGCCAAATACGCGATATAACATTTGAAGGGGCTTCGCGTTACACAAACGGATCTGCATACCTGGTTCACACTGGTACCAGCGGGCGGTACTCTTTTCGCCCAAAAATGACCCTTCGCTATTTGCCCACGTCTCTTTTTGCCCAAATATTTTAAAACTACTTTCCCTTTTCGCCCAAAAATATTTAATAGCACTTTCCGACCAAATTTTTATAATACACACTTTGGGAAACACTTACTTTAAATTATTTATATCTCACTATCTTAGTATCCGACATAATAATAAATTTGTCATATTTAAATTTTATTTATTTGTGTTAATTAGTTTTATAAAGCTATTTACACCCAGAGGGTACCACGAGGAATAAAATCATACCGATTAATTGTTCCTGCTTTATATTTTTGTATTTTTTCTTCATTTTTTTGCTGTCGATCTATAATTTTTTTATCTTTGGGACACCTTTGCAAATGTAAACTATTTAATTTAATGTAGACTTCAGTTTGAATTTCATTAATAACACTTAACCAGGCACTTATTGGTGGAGAAATATGATTAAAACTTTTGTTAAAAAAAGAATGAAAAGATTCACACGCGTTAGTTGTTCTTATTAATTCCGACGTATTAGATGCCCAAATACTCGGTGGAAATAAACTATCTTCAGATATGTAAGTATCGGTTAAATAGTCACAGTAATTTGTTAATTTGTCATTTACTTAAATTATATTAATGTACAAAAGCACAATACATTTTTGGAGAGTAAGAGAAGTCGTCTCCTCGTGGTACCCTCTGGGTGTAAATAGCTTTATAAAACTAATTAACACAAATAAATAAATTTAAATATGACAAATTTATTATTATGTCGGATACTAAGATAGTGAGATATAAATAATTTAAAGTAAGTGTTTCCCAAAGTGTGTATTATAAAAATTTGGTCGGAAAGTGCTATTAAATATTTTTGGGCGAAAAGGGAAAGTAGTTTTAAAATATTTGGGCAAAAAGAGACGTGGGAAAAAAGCGAAGGGTCATTTTTGGGCGAACGGGGTCTTGCCCGTACCAGCTGCAGTGGCGCATTACTTCCGTTTCGAATTAATTACGATATACAAATAAAAAGTTCACCAACACGGTACATACATACGTAGCACTTATCTTACCGGTAAGACTTGGGATCAAATCTCATAATATACAAAAATTTGTTTCTGCAGCAGCGTTGGAGATCGAGGGTCATCGTATGACATCAGAATAAAGTATTTAGTTTCGCGGTTAGATGAGTGTAGCGTCGATGGGCATGCAATACGTCGTATCTCAAAAAAATTGATTTTGCGATTTATACATAAAAAAGTGGGAAAAAATTACACATGATTTCATATTTATAATAATAATAATAATAATCTTCAAGAAGATTGAAGACTTAATTGTAATTTTGACGTAACTTGATTACTATCGTGCACGTTTTTGCCTCTCCTGCACATTTTACTATTTTGAGATACGACGTATTGCTCACAAATCGAGTCGGGTGAAAGGAGACGTCGCGATATGGATAAACGATATAAACGATATATACGACCGATCAGCTTGAATCCCAGATAAACATAGGTACATACCTACAGATATTATAATAGTAATAATTATTAAAACAATATAATTTGTATTATAAGAAATAAATAGTTTTTCTATTTTGTCCTTGCTTGTATGTATAAAAACGATAAACGTTATTATCTCAGAAATAATCCTTGTATATGGTCAAAATTAAATTATAACCAAAGTAGAAAACTCTAAATTATGTACAACAAAATCCGAAAACGGGATATTTTTTTTTATTTATAACAATACCCGGAAAAGTTTTATTTTGTATTATTAATTATATACTTCTTTATATATTATATAAGTGTATTCCTTTTATATTCTTTGTCTTTGTGCCCTATTGTAATATTATAAATACCACTGTCATACTTTATAGTTTATATTAACATTATTTAAAAAACAAAAATAAATCAGTCAACTCCAGACTTCGTCTGTTTCGTTCCTCTCGTAAACCTTCCAACCTATAAGGAGGATGAACAATCCGGGCTTTCCAGTATACCAATTTAATGTATGTTATATATATGCATTCATCAAATTTTCACAGCAGTATGTCTTAAAAACACCAGCACTAACGTAATGAACCGAATTTTGCTCAATTTTCCAGGGACAGGAAGTTGGGCTATATAAAAACTATGCCTCGAAGAACCGACAAATCCGACATTGAAAACCCCATTCAAATCCATTCGGTGGTTTTGAAAGAGAATTATAGTATCAACGTGAAAAGCCACTCTCAATTACAATCATATAGGGGGTAGAGACTAGAGAGTAAAGATAGAGATGTATAAAAGGGCGCGTGTGTGTGTGTGTGTCTCGGCGCACACCAGCAACACTGTCAATGTAGTAATTGGCGCTACAAACGTCGCTTGCCCTTCGGAAAATAAATGTGGAGGGGGGGAGTGTAAGCTAGACCGAGACGGACTGTATGACGGACAAACGGAAACAAAGATAGAAAAAATTAACTATGGAAAACCGGAGGAAAACCGGGAGGATAATAATAATATGTCCTCGACGGGTGGGCAAACGAGCGATAATAATAATTGGTTATAGTCTATAAATACGAAGATCTGGGCCCACTCGTAATGCTCGTATTTACAAGTCTTTATTAGTGCAGTCCACCGTGACTGTCGTCGTCGTCCATCACGATCGACCGAAAATGTTTAGTGTGTACATTATTATGATGTATATAATATTATATACTATGGGCCACGGGGCTATATAGTGTGACATATATAATATTATTATTGTTGTCGTCGTCGTACGACGGATGGTGACTCCCCATCGAGACTCGAAATCGTTAGTTTATATCGAAACGATATAATTAGTATTGTTGTGAGACACGCACCACCCCGTCATCGTTGCGAGTGTGAATTACGTCGTGTGAAGACGGAAGTGATAGCTGCTGGGGGGTGTTGCCCGACGAGTCAATTAAATTTCCTACGAGTTCGTAATATATATATATATATATATATATGCCAATAAATATATTTGTTGATGACACGGTTTCATAGCTGCAGCTGAATCGAAGGGGAAGGAACTAACATTTCGTCGGGTGTAATGTTATCAATTAAAAAAATATATATATATATACAGGGTGTACCGCTGCAGATATGGTTGTGGCATGTTTAAAAGTAATTTCGGTGAAAATGTTCGAAGCCTCCAAAGTCCTGATAATATACTGCACTCGCTACATATTATAATATATTAGAGACTCGTTTTATTGTGATAAATGAAGTGTCAATTGTATTATGTACAAGCATGTTCCGCGGACAGACACCATTAAATAAAAACTTATTTATGAAGAATATATATTGACAAATTGATTTAAAATATTTATTAACTGTTTACTATTGTGAAGTTGTCCATCAAATTTAAATTTAAAATAATTAATAACAAATATAAATTTGTTTATGCATATACATTATGCATTTAAATAATCTGTCTAATAAATTGTTGAAACAAGTTACTAGATAAATAATTAAACATTGAAAATCATGGGCTATACCAAGCATCTATAAGCATCTTCTATCAAACTATTTTGATGGTCATCACAATATAATCTTCCAGCAAAGTCCTCGTATTTTCTTTTAACACCTGTTATATGCTATGATACTATACCGTTCAACGTGGATTTTGTTTATAAAGATTTTTCTTTTTCGAACACTTCGATACACTTCCAAATACTAAGACGAATTACATTTAAAGTAGATGAAAAACTATTATGCCACTAATGACCCTTCAACAGAATTATAAATATATTTGTACAAATAAAATATGTATTCAAAATAACTGTACTTGCAGGGTACTTATGTCGATATTAAACCTAAAATTGCCTGAATCCAGTCGTAATAGATTGCGTTTTGTTTTAATTCGTTTATTGCTTTACACACTACAACTTTTGCACAATAAGGTGCACGATTGTGTTCTAATTATTATTTATTTTATTACTTCATCGTTACTCACATATATACGTCCCTTACAGTAGATTTTTTGATAATTGTTGCATTCCTGTATCAGTTTGTTTAAACCCTGTTTGTTTAAATACAGAAACGTACCCATCATTGAAGATTATTTATTTTTTTATTTTTACCCCGTTCAAGTTTAGTATACGCAATATTATTCATAACTATATATTATAAATGTAAACACTTTTCAAAATTCAAAAAACTACGAAGTACAAAAAATAACTCCTAGGGACGCGATTCAATGGTACACAAACGTACAAATTGACTGACACGATAAATAATATTACAATAATGAGTACAGGGTATGTCGTATAATGACATGTAGGTCTATGACTCTGCAGTATAATTTAAAAATTTTGCCTATGTTTGGGAATTGGGTTAGGTTTGTAAGATAAACCTAATGCTTCATTATAATATCAAAAATCTCAGGTCATCGTGATTTCTTACATTATAGATGCCGACTGAAAAATTAGTTTTAAGATACCAATGTAATGTGTGAAAACGTTATATAATTGCAAGAAATAATCGCGGTGAATTGTCCGGATATCAAACTCAATGTGACAACAAATATTTTTAGTACAATTACCTATTATAGTTATTACAGTTGTGGCCTGTGGGACTCATACCCACTGTCATAATAATTATTATAGTGTCATAGGTAATAACCTGCTTATACTTTATACGACGTTCAGCAGCTATTTTAATTTCGCTAGAGTTTTTCTCAACAATAATTATTATCCTCTAAGTCTTACACAATGTTCAATGGCTGTGTACCTACTGTACATATATATTATAGTGCAACAATTGTAATAACTATAGCTAACGTAGTTTATTAATTATTGGGTAATATTATTATAATATAGCCTATTCCATAATAATGCCGAACCCTCAACAAATAGTATATAACCTAGACAATAGACATAATAATATATAATAATTTTTTAACACAATTAACATAATGATTTTAATGGATACTAATTAAAAATAAAAGTTCTTCTTTTGAGATATTAAATTAAATAACCATATCGGCTTTTGTCTTCTCTAAAGATATTAAATTTCAAAACAATATATTTTTTTTTTATTTGACCATCGTCTCTTTCGCATATTTACAAAATATAACGACTCTAAAAACAATAAACACATTATTACAGCAAAAATTTAACCACAAAATTAATGCACGTGGTTTACGCCTGTCGCGTTCAAATCGACCTTCACGAAATCACACGAACAACTATATAATTTATACATTAACATTAACGAGTTGTATAAACGAATCTGTTGAAAAATCCGAAAAAAAAATGAAATAGTCGAAAAGGAACAGTATTTGGTATTAAATATTAATAGTATATATAATATAATGAGGGACCTTATATAATGCGGTCTTTACTGTTTACACAGAGTGATCCATAAACACATATTTTAATATTTTAATGTGCTACACTTTTATTTTCTCAGTCGGTCTTATTATTGTGATGTTAGGAAAAAAATTGTTTTTATACTTTGACATATTATTTTTACCTATCAGCCATCCATTGTTAAGAGACATTATATTTATTTGGATTTTATTTTCAAGTGGCTTTATAATTTTATTTAAAACTTTATACCTTTATCGCATTTAAACTTTTAAGTTATATACACGGTTGGAGGAAGATTGCGCCAAAATGTCGCATCGTAATCAACTGCTTACTCTAGCTAGCATGTTTAGCCACGATTTTTTTTGAAATTAATTACCTTGTTGAAACTGATTCCGTCGTTTTCTAGAGCTTAAAATTAATTTAAGTAATCATAATACAGTAAATATGTATTCACGTAGACCTTGTTTCAGAATATAATATTAAAAATATGGGCTTTAATTCATAAAAAAATTGTAATCACCAGAACGTATAAAATAGTAAAAAAAATATATAATATTTCTCATTCTACAATTATATAGGTATACCTAGTACCAAATGTTGTAGGTACGTGCTATCATAATGTAATTTCTTTAAAATGGTGATGAGGTGTACATTTTGTCGATGAATTCGTGATCATTTATTATCTTTGCTCCATTATTGTACTGATACATATAGATAAAATGAGAAAAATCCCACTGAAGATGTACATCATCATATAATAATGCTAAATCTGAGTGGTCCAGTCGAAATAATGTTTAGCTAGTGCCGAAAAGGTCGTTATGATGACTGCAAGAGTCATATTTTATTTGCTGCATATATTTGTCGTCTTCATGTCACTTCACGCCTTCACACTAACACTTACTCGTTATGGACACGTCATGACCCTCTCCATTTTGATATAGGTCCAGTTTCCAGAGCTATTTATCTGACGATTTTCGAACGTTCACGCAATGACTATATTAAACGATTGTAGTATATAAGACCTGCACGCACATATAATTTTATGATCCCCGTGACAACAATTTTTTTTGTCTCTGGTTTGATTAAATGATTGTCTCAAATTTAGCCTTTCTTGCAGTACCCCTATCAAACTGGTATACATATATATGGCATATATTATATTGTATAACTTAGGCACTTTAGTCAACCTAGGAATCTCCCAGAAAGCTCCTCTCAAAATGTAGACCCATCAATCCTGTGTGCAGAACTGCAGAATATCCACCCACCCATGCCGACAATACAAACTGAAAATTTTTTAATAATATCATAATTACTATCTAAAGATCTAAAATAATCTTTAGGTTTAAACGAGTATATTTTCCATCACATCATATTATATCCTCTGACACATAAAATAATAATTCATAATATTATTATGCATATTATATTATATACGATGTTTAGCAGCGGTCGCTGAATTTTAATTTCAGTTGAGTTTTTATCAACAATAACAATTCATATAGAGAGGTAAAAATTTAAAGCGTATAGGCACTGTTGCCAAAATTTACAATTTGAAACACTGATCTATTGTGGAAGAAAAGTCGATAGAATAAGTCAAAACGTACTAATATTATCTACATTTAAAAATAACTGCAGGTTGATCAAACACGAACCTTTTCCCTCCATTAAAATTATATTTAAATAATCAATATTTATTTATTCTAGTTGTACATCAAAATTTACTTTTGCACAATGCTGAATGAATTGGCACCAATCATTAACCATAATATGGCAAAACGAACTATTTCCATAATTAATTCCGAAACGCGTAGGTACTTATTTTTATGCAATTACGCCAAAACGTACGATTGCCTGTGTTTTAGTTATGGAATAAATAAAATGGTTAATCCAAAACGTGCTAAAATTTAATTTTAAAATTTTTAATTAAGTTTTTATTAGATACAATTCATGAAGTTTGAAATTAAACTAAAAGTATAATCCTAGAATTTTTAACACGTTTGAATCCTTTGTTAATGTAAATTATATTATATTATTGTATATTTTTTAAAAGAATCACTTAATCTTCAAAATTATAAGTCTATAAAAAAAATAAAATAAATGGTTTGTTGACAATTATAAGTTCCCACGAATGTTTTCATTGCGAAGACTCGTGTCATTTATTATTCTCTACCTATACGTTAAACATTATGACTATGTAGTGGGCTACAACACGTGTAAAAATAGTTATTTGTGTATTGTCATTGTTTGTTTATTGGTATGTAATACTTTATTTATAACCTATTTAATAATGCTATCTGAACTCCGGGCGTACCTAAATGGCTAAATGAAATCCATTGATTTAGAATCAACTCCTGCACTTGCCACTGATCATTTACCAACTACTTATAGTAACTCTACCTATACTACCTATCGATTCCCCTGAGCCTTAAATTTAATATTTGAAACTATACCTAATAAAGTGGTGGTAGGTGGTTTGTAGTATAACGTAGGTACCTACTACATACCAAACCATAATATGTTCTTGTTAATCATTATTTTGGATTAGGTAAAAACATTTTTAAATTAAATAATAATATATATACAGTGTGATCACGATATTAGGTACCACTAAATATCTCAGATGGGTGACTTTGTATTGAAATGAAGTGATAGGGAGGTGATAGGGAGCACTTAAATGCATATTTTCAGACCAGTTTCAAATTTTTAGCTCACTCGGTACGAGCATGCGCAGTATGAATTACTTTTTTTTAAACGGCAACCCCAGTTTTTTCTGCAGATTCGGGTAGAGTATTTTTTTTTAAAAATGTATTGTATAAAAAATGTTTTTCTATTTTCAAAACTGACCAAGTTAGAGTAAGTCAAAAATTGGATTTAGTCCTAATTCGTATTAAATGATATTTTTATTTATAACCACTGGAAATAATAAAATAAGTGTGAAATAATTAAACATTATTTTTAGTGTATGATATTTTGTCAACTATATTAATTAAATGTACAACAAAACAGTTATAACTTATAATGATAATAATAATAGTAATATTATAATAAAAAATAAAATGTATTAAATACATTTATCGAATGAATTGTTCGAAGTTTTCGCCATCATGTTCTAAACATGATTCCAGTCGTCTCAAAAGTTCATTTGAAGTTGCCGCCTTGATTTGGTCCTCACTTAAAATATCACATGCTGTTATACATATTTGCTGTTTTCATACACTAAAAATAATGTTCAATTATTTCACACTTATTTAATTATTTCCAGTGGTTATAAATGAAAATATCATTAAACACGAATTATGACTAAATCCAATTTTTGACTTACTCTAACTTGGTCAGTTTTGAAAATAGAAAAAAACTTTTTATACAATAAATTTTTAAAAAAAAATACTCCACCTGAATCTGCAGAAAAAAACTGGGGTTTCCGTTTATAAAAAAGTAATTCGTATGGCGCATACGCGTACCGAGTGAGATAAAAATTTGAAACTGGTCTGGCATTTAAGTGCTCCCTATCGCCTCCCGAAAACCCCATTTCAATACAAAGTCACCCATCTGAGATATTCAGTGGTACCTAAAATCATGATCACACTGTATATATATATATCAAATTCTTTGTACCTATAACTGTTACTTACTTGCATGTCATAAACATCTAACACATTTCCTATAACTTACTTTATAATTCTATAATGTACCTACACAAACAATAACATTTAAATTTAATACTTTGCCAATAGTACAACTTACTATACTGTACAAATAGGTAGGTATTCTATAGAATGACTTTATAATATATTCAACATTTTATCGGCATTATATTATTATATTATAATATATAAAGCGTATCTATAGTGTCATTTGAATACCTACTATATAAAATAATAAATATATATAATACAAACGGATTCGCCTGAGAATAAATTTTGAATATTGCATTATTATAGGTAATGATATTATATACGTATAATATGCACATTGCACATATGAGTATACGTCATACAGAGTGCATCATGTGGGAGATGTGTCATATTTCGATGTAATTTCAATGTAAAATTTTCAAAATCTCCACATATGCTGTACTGTATACTGAGTATAATACCTACGTGAGAATATATCAGTCGGCGGCACATACAGAGTGTAATAAGTAGTGACAAATTGATACTAGTTTAACGTATAGGTATGAAAAAAATTATGAAAATTATATGGACAATTTATAAATGATTTATGATTAATTTATGTCTGAAAACACCCTGCAAAAATAATGAAAGTTGGATAATATTTTAGGAGTTGAATATTTTGAATTTTTCCAACAAAAAAAATTTACATAATTTAAAATTATTTGAGTTCAGTATTAAAAAATACAAACAAAAAAATTGTATGCTGTATGCTTGTAAGTTGTAACGCGGCGCGGCCGCCTGTAAAGCATTTACAAAAACAAAAAATATTTATTGGGACAAAAGTAATTTAATTTGTCAGATCTTTCCTTTACACCTTGTATACCATACGTGCGTATATTATAATAATAATAATTTGAAAATTATCATTATTATTATTACATAATACACATTCGTTCGTCGGCCGCTGCGTATTATGTACAGAATATTGCACATAATGAATTAATGTTAATAATATTCCAATACACGCCTATATAAACCAACCGATATATTATATACCCCCGGGACTGCGAGATTTCCGATCCGAAATCCGATCGTTACGATGAAATTATAATTATTATTATACTCACCACCACACACAAATATTCTCAGTACGCATTTTCACGGACGACAATGCACAATTACGTGCACAACACGACCGATTTATTCTAACGTTAAACAATATACACGCACAGATGTTATTATATTTAGACGGAAGTTATATGTTTTTCCAAATAGGAAGACGCGTCTCTTTGAACCACAAACTATATAAGACCTTAACCTCAGTTCGTGCTTTGAACAGAGTTTTCCGTTTGTACGCACCCAAAAATATGTCGAAACAACTTTCCGTCCTTAACACTCATATAATTTCACATCGCAACGCCTCGAATCCGAAGTTTTGGAATTGAATTTTTTCATTGCCAAACGCCGAAATTAAAAACACGTGACCCAAAACCTAAACAATTTTTTTTAATGTCTTCAAATCAAATTTAAAAAATATTTTTAAAAACATTAATAATACTTTTTGAAATAATGACTGGTTACCTTTCAAAAAAACAAAATCCATCAACACATCCCTGACCCTGTCGACTAGAAAACCGATCATTCCATGGATAAGTAAAAAACACAATGATAACTTATTGCATACGAAAAACGATTTTGAACGGAAAAGCGTGTGTCAGACTAAAATTTAAATAATTTATAAAAAAAATTGTGTAATACCATTGTGACAGTTATAAATACATGCCATGTATAAGTAAGTTAGTACCTACTTCACTATGTGCACCTTAGACCTCAACACACTAAAAATACTGAACTCCGTATGACTACGATACGATCACATATAGTACTATAAAACGTAATTTATATAATATTTGTAAGTGTTATTGTTTGTAATTATTTAGTGGGTACTCAATTAGTAGACAATATAACTTAAGTTTATATATGATAATACTGATTGATAAAGAATTAAAGACGAAAACATCTTTGAATAATTAATAAATTGAATTAAAAATTTTTAAGTTTAAACCAACGTCTATACTTCTGTACTTCTGTCTATATTCTTATATTCTTCTGTCTTCTCTGTTCATATTCCATGTAATATAGTATAATATATTATTAATTTTACTATTATAATGGCGTATGCTTGTGTGGTCCATGTCTGTTTTAATCGTCAGAGCAAAGCCGGCGAAGTTCAATCACCGAAAAATCATTTTTTTTCGTAGGGTTATTAATTTAAAATACTTTTATTGTATACCAGCAGTTAACTATGGTAGGATAGTAAAATATATATTTATATGAAATAACACTTAAACCTAACAAACATTTTTTTATTAAGATTTCCCCTTAAACAGCAAGAGCGATTGGAAAAATGGATTTCTGCAATTTCTGTTAGTAGCCCACATTGTAAACTATCTAGTCAGTTTTAAAAATAGAGGAGGTCTCATTTGTAGTTCTGACTGTGTGTTCAAATTTATATCTGAATGTAAATTAATGTTTGGATTATACAAAGAAAATAAGCGTCTTTTGACACAAAATTTAGATTTAAAAACTATTAACCATTGTATACGTTTGTTTAGTTTAGACAGCGACATATTTCAATGAACTTAAGTAGTGAAAATCATCCATTTTAGAACGACCACATAAATTAGTATTGATAACTATTATTGCAAAAAAGTTTCTAAAAATCAAGTTGTTCTATGTGTCTATGGTCGCGGGCGACGTGTGCTGCACGAGCCTCAGGACTGAAATTGCCTTCCCGCACTAGCCACACATACTATTTTTTGTCACGCCTCTGCATTCATCGATCACGGCAAAAGTAATGCAGGGATCTATGTAACAACTAGACTATAATTATACGACAACAATATTTCATGAAAGAAACGATTTAGTTTTATTTATTTTAGACGTCCCACATGGAGTTTATAATATGATTATAAGATGTAACCAAAAGTTTATGTTTTGTAAAGACCCACGACCGTGGTATAGATTTCAGTGTTTGTTTGTGCAGGGTATACACGCGTGAAATGTGCGGGTAGCATTTTTGGAGATTTCCACTTTACCGCCCTGCATTTTTTGGGATCTCCACTTTACCACCCCTCACTTTTTGGGATTTCCACTTTACCACCTTGCACTATTAGGGATTCCCACTTAACTGCCCTGGACGGATAAAGGACGCTTTCCAACGCTTGAACCGCTATCGAAAACCAAACTTTCGGTGCAGGCTTGACAAAAAATTAATTAATGCCCGATTTGTTGTACATTAAACAATAATAAAAAGTTTGAAAAGTGAAAAAAAAAATTTTCTTTCAACCTTTAAGGCATTATACTATAATAATATTTAACATTTTTTTTTTCAACGTATTAAAAATCGTTTGATATTATTTTAATTATATATAAGCACTAAATAATTGTTGATTATGCTTATATTATTTTTAAAATAAAATAAATGTCTTAAATATCTTAAAGGTTTAAACAAAATTGGGGAACACAGTATAGTTTTGAACCTCAATTTCGCACTTATAACACGTTATTACGTTTTATCCAATCATACACGACGAGTTGATAATATAATTAGTCGGTAGGTACCTAAAGACACATAAACAGACTGCGATTAAGCCCCGCTGCAAGAGTTAATTATAAAAGGAAACGTGAATTTAGGGTACAGCTAGGTGGTATAGTAATTTACTCGTAGAATATAAAATATAGAAACTAATTTTTTCAACAAACATTTTAAATATAAAATTATATTAATAATGTTTTAAATCGTTAATATTCTGTTACAATATTGAATAAAACTATAGTCACATAACTATAATAATAATTAATAGTCATTTACTTGTAGACGTGGGTCCAAATGAAACAAAGCTATATAGAGTGCATGCACGTACGTTCAATGGTCTAGTGAGTATACATGTATAATATTATACAAAGTCAGGGGCAATTGCGAATAACGAGACTTATTTAATTGAAACAAAAACAGTTTTCCGGCTAATATATTTGATAAAATTGAATACGCCGACTATACTGCACTGCAGCAAGAGTGTTGCAGCGGGATAATATTCGACTACGGGTGATCTCGTATTTCAAAGTCACAAAAGTACTCTGGAAAATTGTATTCCATATTAGATAAAAATAAAGTACAGATTACACAATAAAAGTTTCACCGCCTATACCTATGTGTACGGATCAGTTTACCTCAGTCGCGCAGTGATTATATTGTGTAAAAAGTTTTAGGTTTTTAAAACGCGTGAGTTTTCGGCAAAGTCCTATAACGTCAAGTCTTCAAAATTCATTAGTATATAGGAGCAGCTTAATAACTTGTTATTAAGTGAATTTCACCTCAGCTACAAAATTCTTTAAAGTGGTAAAAACTATGAAAATACAATAGTTTGAAATCGAGGAGCGCAATGTACCTATATATACAGGGTGTCCCGTGAGGATTTACTCATTGCGATATCTCCTGAAATAATAGAGATATCGTAATTCTGTTTTCTTATTAAGACTCACAGAGGTAAGCACTACAAATAACTAATTTTTTATTTTTTTTTTATGTTTTGGTAAAAAAGTTAAAAAAATTATTTTTTTAATTAATTATTTTAAAAAATATTGAAGATTGCCATTTTGTAGAGTTCATTTTTCTGAAAATATTGACGTTTCAACATTTTAATTTCATTAATTTCCTGATTTTTAATATTTTTTTTAATTAATAAGTAAAACGGCAAAAAACCGGTTTTTGTCCGGGCGGCGAGTCCCCATCTACGGCTAATAGGTAAATCCTCACGGGACACCCTGTATATAAGCTCATGAATTTGAAGTTTATTTTAATAATATTTTGTAATTATAACTACAATAATTACCTAAAAGGTTACAACAACAATAGTATACTTCCTGCGGAGTACAGTTAATTTTTATCCGAAATAATGCCAGGTATTACCTACGGATTAGTTTTTATGTTTCAATATATTTTTCCGATTTTACCAGCAACTGCAATACAAAATAATAACAAAATGATTTATTTCTATTTAGTGGAATCACGTGAACAACTCCAGCTCGGGCTTTGAAGTTACTTTCTTCTCGCTATTTGTATAACAAAAATGTAATTTTAGTCGCTGTACAAATATATAAATCTATTTCAAATAACAATCAAACGTTAAAAGTTAAAAATGTTACGAACTGTGTATAATATTATTATAATAGCTATTAAATAAACTCTATCGACGAAGCGCTAGAAGTTTAAAAACTAATTTAAGTATTCTACTGATTGATTTTAAATCGATACAATTTACCAGTAACGTAAATAAATTACGTTCATACAATATGCGGTGGAAAAAATAAAACTTCTCATTTATTGCGAAAATATCACATTGTTATAATATGTTTTACATACCTACCAATTACGACTGACGTTGAAATCGATAAAATATGAAATGGAAATAATAAAGAAATAATTGTTAACTATTCGTCTGAATAGTCGTCAGTGAATATTTTGAGAACCAAAAGCAATTATTATGTAACGCACCGAAATATTATTATATACGTATACCTATAATATATGTTAATAAATAATATCTTTACCGAGAAATTAATCGAACCGATTAATTCAGACTTCAAAAACATATGTTTAATAAACATATAATAGGTAGCTGTTTTCGAAAAAAAAGTATCGTCATAACTTGTTGAGGTAGACATACTTTTGAAGTTATACTTCTTTACGCACGGTAGTGAGGAAAAAAAAAAGCGAACGGGCGGCGTGTACGAACGGGCGGCCGTACGAACGCGAAAGCGTACATGTCCGTAAATAAATAAATATTGTCATGGTAATGTTGTTTTATTATATATCTGTATAATATATATAATATTATATATATATATCTGTATATATAAAACAGTAAGCTGATTGACTGCTATCAACGCACAGCTCAAACCATTGGACGGATCTGGCTGAAATTTGGCATACAGATAGCTATTATGATGTAGACGTGCGCTAAGAAATTCGCATTTTAAGTAGGTGCTCAAACAGGGACATTGGGATTCAAGATGGAAATTGGAAATTTTATTTTTATTTATTAATAGTTGCCATTGGTTATAGACTTATAGTCTAATAAGAAATTAGCATTTATTTATTGGTTGCCATTGGTTATTCGGGCAGATCAGGTACAAGCTTGCATCAAATCAAATTATTGAACATTGCCTACCAGGGTGGCTGAGTTGCACTTACCCCAGCAAGTTACACCAAAAGGAGTTCAACAATCATAATTTTTTTAAGAGTTGTGATTTTTTACGAGCAACCAAATTTGTTATATTAATCCACCGTATTATATCAAAATAAACTTGTTATAACTTTGATAATTTACAGTTAAATCATCCACTTCCGTACAAACAGCACGGGGTCCGCGATCTACCGCAGGTAGATTGCCTACCTGATAATGTACTGCTGCGATTCAGAATTTTTATTCCGGGCAACGGAAAAGATAAGATAAATTTTGAACACCATACATCGAATATTGAATAACGAATTGAACAAAGTTTGAGTCATAACTCATATTGAGTTGATACATTTAAAGGGCGACGAAGTGCACGGGATCAGCTAGTATTATATATTATAATCGGGCCATACTAATTAATATGAATAATTAATGATCGATTATCATTTATTTGTATTATTATTATTAGTATTCACTCACAAATCTATTGTCTGGATAAAAACAAGACTACAAACAATTATCCATCGATCTGTCGAATAAAAATATAAAAAAATAAAATAAAACTATCAATAATAAATAATTCCGGATACTTCTTCTCATTTTTTAAATTAATTAATATTTTTTTCTTTCTTTTTCACTCACTCACGTGTACCATTCAAAAGAAGTTTAACTTCCCGCGCGCGTACTGGTAACACACATGGTTTTTTTTTTTATTTATAAAGATATTTACAGTCAGAAGTTATCTAAAACAAAAGGTAAATTTGATACATGGGTAAAAATAAAAAATTCACGCTACACATTTTTGGAGGAAACGGTTCGCTGAAGGCCTCTCAGTTTTAGGTAGACATATTATTATACAAAAATCCATCGGCGATGCCACTGACCACGTTCTTCGGTTACAGCTCCTTATCTATCGTTTGGTTTCACTAGTGGGACGACGATCACGGCAACCTACCTATATATTTTGTGGCTGCAGTGATGTAGTCCTAAAAAAGATTATGGGTACACGCCTTAATCATTGTAAAAAATAACTTTTGAGGCAACGCCTAGCCTGCGTACCACGATTTCCTTTAAGGGTACACGCATAAATATAAAATTAGAATGTGGGTACACCCCGTGTCTCCGCGTGTACCCTCTACTACACCACTGATTCTGAGGGTCAGTAAATTCAAGGCATGTCCCGTGTTACCACCAATTTTAACGTCGGTGCAGACAGCATAATATTATATTGTATTCATTTAATCTCATTACACGCAGTACTGTCATTGAAATTAAATTCGGCGTCCTCGACTCTTATTAATTATACAGTATACTGCCAGCGCCTGCTTAGGAAAGTAGTCTTCACGGGGGAAACCCCTTATTACCGCGTTTTGTTTTAATTTTCAATAAACGATAGTGAACGAGGAGGGGGAAGTAGGGAATTACCTATTTCCTCTAAAATTTTAAATGACCGGAAAATAATTCTAACGCAGTCTGAAAGACCCATAATGTTAGTGGTTCATAAGGGGAAAAAATGTACATATAGCCGGAGACCGTTAATTACATCCCAAAGTCAGGTAAGAGAATTCTTTTTTCTTTTTATGTTCTGATTGCGTCTTACTTGAAGTCTTAAATACCTATTTAAAATATTATGAAGGCATTTACAATAGTATTGGGAAAATTAACTAAAACAAAAATTATTTATAATATTATATTATCATTATTTATTATATTGTAGATACAATCAGTCAAACGTTTGATGATTTGAAGAATTTAAGAATACTATGTAGGTATGAACACAAATGAGTCAAATATAAGATGATACATTTCTTGATCAGTGTTAATAAAATAAAAAAAAAAAAACATTACGGTATTAGTATTAAAATTTAAAATTAGATAAATAATAGTTATTATGTGGCTCGACGGGGCGCAGTGGCTGAAATCGACAGAAATCAATCACACAACATGATTGAGAGACGAGAGAAACCAACGGCCGCTGCTACTAGTTCCCGGATGGGTGACCACCCGGGTCCATAGAGACGAAAACCTTGCCACATATAGACGTGTTGCGAAAATAGTAAATACGAACCAACCGTACCAACCGTAACCCTACAATAGCTAATGGCCATGGTTGCCAGGTTCTAGACCAATAAAAAAAAAGAATAGTTATTATATACTTAGTCGAGATGCTTATTTATTTTAAAAAATTAAGTTAAATAATTTTACAAATTAGCTATTTTGAATTTTTTATTTCCAGTATTTAAAAATGAAAATAAAATTATTATAGGTACCTATACTGTATTTGTAGCACATCCGTCTATAAATTATATATTAAAAACAAAATGTTTAAATATTGATTAGAAGAAGAGTTATTTCATTTGTCAGGTATTTCTGTTTCACCTATAGTAATTATTATGCTACAGTCACGATCTGATTTAAAATTCGGCTAAACATCACTTCATAATATTTTGCTTGACGTGTGATCTGCATAACTACTAAACTATACCTATATAACGCGATCGGATGAAATTAATTAAACGTCGAAAACGGTCCGTTTACCGCTACAGAAAATGTTTCGTTCACCATTGTATTCTGTAATATTTATAATTATAATGATATAATTTCCGTCTGTGGTTTTATCACGTTTCAAATTTACCACGAGTCTCAGACAGACGCTAACTGCAGTGTACACCGCACAATATTGAATACGTTTAATATCGATTAGCGATCAGAATAAATATTGTGACTTGCTTATATTATATAACTTTATTCTTAAAAAAAAGTACGAAAAGCACTTCAAGAGAGGACGCCACCCCTGCATGTGTGTTCTCCGTCTTACAAGTGCATAAGATAGCAAATTTTATACTCTCAGCAGATCACGTTTAGCTCTGTTGGTTTAAAAATTAGTGTGAATTGACCTGTTATCAAATTTGGAAGTAAGAATATAATAATATTATCTAGGCAATAACAAAGGCTTTTTATTATATTTTAATTTTAAAGCGAGTTATGAGTTTTTTGAGATGTACAAACAATTTACAATTTTAAAACAATCATAACTCGCTTTAAAATAAAAATATAATAAAAATCCTATGTGATTGCCAGATAATATTCTTACTTCTAAATTTGATAACAGGACAATTCACTTTAATTTTTAAACTAACGGAGCTACACCTGTTCTGCTGAGCGTACAATTTGCTATGTTACTTACTTGTAAACGGAAACAACATGTATGCGGGTGTGGAATCCTCTTAACGTTTTTGATTCTCCTGAAACAGAAACCGCTCACTAAAGTTTGAATAGGAAATTTGTAAAGTGAAATAATAAAAACGTTCGTTTTGCGATAGGTATATGTAAAATATGTGACTACAGCGAAACCTCTAGATACGGTGACAATCGAATTACCTCCCAAATTTAGGTAGGTGACCTTTTTTTACTCGAATTGTATCCGGGTGTTTTCGGAGGCAATTCGTGTATACCCAAACGGTCTATTCGAATTGCCTCCCATAACATACCTGGATTAATAATTAATATATCTGTTACCGTAAATGCCCGATCACTAGGTAAACCTAGGTTTTACTAGTTAATGCTAGGTTTTACTGTTTGTACTCAGTAAATGCTGAAATTCTAAATTTTATTCGGGCTTTTACTAAACACGTTGTGTACATCCTAGGATATACAAATTGACTTAATAAAAGCTGATCAATACACGACAGTACGACACATAACATTTAAGCTGCTTAAAAATTATAATTATATATTATTAAAACAAACTACTGACAGTTCTTTAAATTCTTTATACAAAATAAAAATCATTTCTCACACACTGGTAACAATTTTATTTACAAATTCTCGCCCATTATCAGAATGTAGTATACTAGGAGCTCCAAAGAGAGTGAATATATCTATAAAAAAAAATAGAATAGATAGAAGTTGATATGCAATTTCTTCTGCACGTTTACACCGTAGAGGCCGTATAATCACAAATGTTGTCAGGTGATCTTGATACACCATAATGTATTTAAAACCATTATCTGGGTTAGGTCTGGCAGCTTAAATGTTATGTGTCGTGTATTGATCAGCTTTTACTAAGTCAATTTGTATATCCTAGGATGAACACAACGTGTTTAGTAAAAGCCCGAATAAATTTTAGAATTTCAGTATTTACTGAGTACAAACAGTAAAACCTAGCATTAACTAGTAAAACCTAGGTTTACCAGCTAGTGATCGGGCATTTACGGTAAAATATCGATAGTTGTACGTGTACTAGGTATATCGATTATTATATTAATCAGTAATGTTCAAAAAATGTTTAAGACATACAGCATTTCCCAGACCGATTAATTTTTCGAATTCAATAAATCTTATTCAAGGTTACTGATGACTGTAACAGAATGATATATTGTCATTATTATTTTTAATATTATTAATTATTAATGCTGTGTCAGTCTATTTATTAAAACATTTATTTTATACAAACTTAAGTTTTTGACTGTATAACAGAATGATATTTCATCTAAATTATGTTTGATATATTTTTTTATAAATCGATTATTATAGCTATCGCAGGCGATTCTAGTACAAGAGTAGGAAGTGACCCTCTTAGTAGGCAATTCGAGTGAATAATATTTTTAAAATCAGGTGGCAATGCGGGTAAGTGGGGTAACCTTAAAAAAAAAGAATTCAAGGGAGACAATTCGAGGGTCAAATGGGAGGCAATGCATGAGCTCTCCTAGATACAGGACATTCTCTTAAATTGTGTCCGGTATTTGGAGGTATCAGAGAGTTCAGTTTGTAGATAGTTTTTAGTTTATCCCTATATTGTATATATCTATAAAATATATACATAGGTCCTATACGTATAGTATTATTAATTATTAGGTATTATTATTATTATTATTATTATTATTATTATATAACAATATACAGTAAATCACCTACTCGTTTCGTTTTTATCGTAGACCGTCTGAGACCGATGTGAAAACACATTTTCGATCAACACAAAGGCTTTATTGACATCTAGAAAAGCGGTCTGTGAAATTCATGTTAAGAGGATGTCACACCCGTATGTATTGCCAGTCTTACACACGTACGACGTAGACAAAACGCGTTTACACAGTCCGAGTAGAACTCGCTCAATTTTGGTGTTAGAATAAAAACACCTATTACAAAATTAAAATATAACAATATTTTGTAGGGCAACACGTTGAGTTTTTTAAAAATATTTAAATTTGGAAAAGTTAAAGGTATTTTTAAAATTTTGAAATTTAAACCCAACGACTTGCTCTCAGAAATATTGTCACAATTCAAATTTCAATTTTACAATAGGTATTTTTACTCTAGGAGACAACACATGCTACTGTGAAGTCCTCTTAATCTTTATGTCACATTGTCACGATCAAACCGATCACTGTTATAATATCCGTGTACAGACTAAGTTCGACTGTGTCATCATGGCGTTTGTAATATAATATTTTGTGGAATATTATACAAGCGAATAACCACTATTAATATTACTATTACGATATCATCAACGCCCTTATGCACGAGTCGTGTCTGCGGCAATAACAAAGACAAAAGTTAATTAAAATCGGCAATTTCCTTCCAAACGATATTGTACACGTAATATTATATACGGTATATAGGTATATAAATTATATCCACGGTACACGGGATATTTCAGCTAGTATTCTCTCTAATTTTACAAATGGTTGTGTATCTAATTGTTCCAACTGGTAACATAATATCATATTATCATGCATATTGTATTGTATCCAAAGGTGGGCATTAACTAGTTGAAAACTTAAAGTTCAGTTAAAAAGTTAATTTTTTTTTAACTTTTTAACTTAACTAGTTAGTTTATTTTCCCATCAACTTATGAACTTAAATAGCTTAATTTACAACTGAAATAACTTAGCTTTTCTCAGTTGATTAAAAAAATCCATTAAGTTAAAACATTTTGAAATTGTTCGTTTATACTTAAATATTACGAATTTCGAACGCTCCTAAAAATTTAATTTGACTTTCTTATAGACATTTTTTTTTGATAAAGGTAGATAATCTTATAAGGAATCTTGTATTACATTTTCAAATCTTAGATTTAAAAAGAAAAATTTTTACGAATCCTTAACTCAAAATAATTTGCTAATTTTCGTGATTTTTCCATATTTTGTCAATTTTTGAATTTTAAATGCTTATAAAAAAAAATTGTGAATAAGGATTTTTAATATTTTTCATTTGCCTTTGAAAAAATATACTAATAGCCCTCTATTTAATTTTCAAGCTTCTTTAAACAACAAATACAATTTTATTGATATTTTTAGAAAAAAAACTAAAAAAATATGGAAAATGAAAATGTTCCTTAACAGTTCAAATCAAATCATAATATTTTGAAAATTTTATCGTGTACAGAAAATGCTAATATAAACATTCAGTCAAAATTGTATGTATCTACGGTCATTTATTTAAGGGTTGCACCAAAACCAAAATTATTTTTTTCGAAAAAGATTGTGTGTAAAAATTCCCGTTCTATTTTAATTTTTCTTTTGTTTTTCACTGCACTTTTGAAAACTACTAAAAAAATTATACTTTTGACTCCTCAAAGTACCAAAATTCCATTAGATGGATAATTACGAACGTTTGGATGTATTTTATAAGGATTTCGCAGAATTTCTAGCAGGGTAGTCATACATAAGTACATAACACATTAACACACACACATATCACGTATATATATTCATATTCACATCTAAGTTATTAAATTAATTTGGATAGGGTAACCTCGTTTAACTACATTTACGATAGTAAAAAAGTATTTTATTCAACAGTATCTTTTCTGACAGGAAATTGAATCAATCTGGTTGGTACTTTGGGGGGTCAAAAGTAAAAATGTCCCAGTAGTTTTCAAAAGCACCGTAAAAAACAAAAGAAATATCTATTATTAATATTATTTGAATTATTATGAGTATTTGATCTATAAAAATCCAATTTTGGACAGGTAATTTATTACCTAGTACCTGGTTCCTAACACTTATAAATATTTTAATTTTTAAGAAATTGTTGTTTTTAGTGACTTAAAATGGTGTACAAAAAACGTTCAAAGTTTATGAAATAATTAGTGTCTTACATTAAAATTAATATTTAATATCCAATAAATTGTCATATTATATATAATTAGTATAGGTACTCGTATTTAACACGTTACAAATACTTTATTTCTATTGATAATATATCATGCCCTATAGTGGGCTCTGTGCAATAACATATATGTATAATATACAGCATTACAGCATAATATATATTTTTTTTATTATTATAGAATAAACATAATACTGATAACAATACAATGTGAATGAGCGCCACTCACAGCAAGATTGACAAGAATTCTAAATGGCAAAACTATACTCTAGTCTCTAATATAGAACATTCTAAAGAAAAATATAAAATTACTAAGCAAATTGGAGAAATTCAAATCCACGGAGAGCTTTATTACACATCGTTTTTCTCGTAAAATCGCAGGGTTTTTGATTTTTTCGATGTAACTTGTTGTTACATTTTTTTGGTCATTTATCAAAAGCTTAAAAATTCAATAATATCAAATAAAACCAAATAAATTACATAACAATAATAACGTTTATTAGTATAAATACTAAATGTAGGTACACAATATTACTGAAATATAGCCATATATTTTATAATTTATAGGTAGGTATCATCTTTTTACATAAACACTTCTTTTGATCCAGGGCTAGAATTCTGACCGCAGCGCAGAAGTAACCTCTGTCAGCTACTGCAGATCATTGGCTATTAATTCCACAGTGGCTTTTAAACGTCGCTGTAGTCTTGGCTCCCTCCCCTCTCGCCTTTATTACACCTGTGTAATACGCCAAGGTGAGCTTTTGTCCTGAGTTCACAGCTCTTTTGTGTCCAGCTAGACGCCGTTTTGTTCGCCGGACACTTTGAACAAATCCTCCGTTTAGGCTCGCCTTTTTTTGGAGTTCGCCCGGCAGACATTTTTTTGTCCTCTCGTTTGTTGAACCGTTTCGTGCATCGGCACCGGCTTCGGCTCTTTTCCGTGTCTTGCGCCACGTCGTGGTCGTTCCCGTTTCCTCTAGTAATACTCGTTTTTACCTACAGCTTTTTCCACAGCGGTTATATTTATCAAACTGATAACAGTATAGTCACATGGTTTATTTATTGACTACCAGACTACCTACCAGCTATTGTTAATTTGTCAACAGGAATATTAAATTGATTTTTGACTTGCTGTCATGTTTAAACTTTTATTGTACATCTCCGTTATATAGTTGTACTTTTAATTTTAAGTTGTTAGTGTTTAAAGCATCTTAGCATTTTCACTAGTTAGGTATTTTTAAGCTCTGGTTGTTTGGGTATTTAACTTGTTGGTGGTAGTTCTCTGTTTCTGCATTTCTGAATAATCAATTACATTGTATTCATAATGGATGAATTCATTAAGTTCTTAAAAAATAATAATATCATTGCGGTTCTATCAAATTAAGTTTCTAATATAAATGAAAAGACCTCGATTCTTAGAGCCAATATTAATAATGTTAATGAAGTCACCTTGCTGTGCTGGCATACACAATATTTATGAAACATGACTCTGAAAAAAAATGTCTTATACATTAATATTAATCAAATAATGAGAACTATTTGTACTTACCTTGATGGATTGTCAAGCTGACCAACACGAATCCAATTAGTTTTCGAAAATTCTTGGTAAAGCATTATGAAATTCTCAACTTCGTTAACACTATTAATATTGGCTCTAAGAAAACAACACAAACAACTAAAATATCGTTGCCATGTACGTGAATGTTTCAAAAATCTACAATTCATATCTGTGTCACATAGTTACCACTTGTCAATATTCATTTCTTGTGTTCATTACGGATAAATTTCATTCCTATACGTATTTCTGTATATTCTCCGTTAATTGTGCCTATATAATATTTTCAAATAAATATGTCATTTAGATGTGTATCTATGCCTAACATGGCTGCGATATGTGAAAATTCCTCAGCCAAATCGACAGATATTGGATGGCGATCAACTCCAAATCTCAAGCTTAACCGTACCAATGATATACGAAGACCGGAACCGTCGAAAAATTGTGATTCCGAGGGTTTTCTGGGCGGCAGGTTCTGTGTATCTGAGCTGAACATCCCCATACATCCAAAATTAGCTGACGAGACAGTTGCAGATATTGGGTGGCGATCAACGCCAAATCTAAAGTTTCAGCAGGTCACCAGCGATGTGCGGAAACCGGACTCGTCGACAAATTGTGATTTCAAAGGTTTTCTGGACGGCAGGCTCTGTGTATCTGAGCCAAACATCCCCGTATATCCAAAATTAGCTGGCGAGACAGCTGCAGATATTGGGTGGCGATCAACGCCAAACTTGAAGTTTAACGGTACCAATGATATACGAAGACCGGAACCGTCGAAAAATTGTGATTTCAAGGGTTTTCTGGACGGCAGGCTCTGTGTATCTGAGCCGAACATCCCCATACATCCAAAATTAGCTGGCGAGACAGCTGCAGATATTGGGTGGCGATCAACGCCAAATCTAAAGTTTCAGCAGGTCACCAGCGATGTACGGAAACCGGAAAGTCCGAGACACACACGTCCTTGTCGTTCATTTTGGAGCCAGACAAAGAAATTTGTCAGGCGGTTCCTTTGTTGTTGTGGTTCTATTGACAAGATAGACCAGTAATATGTATATTATAGAGTTTAAAACGTATTTCATGCACTGTACGTCTGTACCATCGTCGGCTCTTCTCCACCTGTTTTATTCTGTATTAATTAAATTAATATTATTAATATTATTATGTTACTCATATTAAACGTATTATTATAAAGTATGTACTATGTATTAATACCTATCTATTATATCTACCTCATTCGCTTTGCATAAATATATGTAATAATCCTATATGGTCACGCAGGTGGATATTGTATTGTCATGGATGTCATCGATTTTCATGATGGTAAAAAAAATTAAAATTATCTATACTAGAGTGGTTGACAAATGATTTACTTCGCCTTCCGTTTAACCACCCCAAAATCAAGCCATGTACGGGTGCGCATAATATTATATGAGCGATATATTATAAGTCCACGCCTCTCCGTTTCGACTAGTTACGAATTATATTATAGTATTTATCTATTCGCTAACAGCTCGGTGTTATATGCCTGCGGGCTGCGGATAATGTAATTTGTTCTGCATCGTGATATGGAAATAACCGAATACACACTGAAATAAACGTGTAAGTGTGCAACCGTGTAGACGTCTCTGCGGCAAACACCGCGTCGTCAGTTTGAGCTTCAGTGGTAGGTAAACATTAATAGGTACTGTTAAAAATCGTGAGTAGTACTTAGAAGACTCTCCAGGCGTGTTATTCGCATACTCCACATATAGAGTCGGTATATTATACTGTAATACTACCTATATAGGACATAGGTGATCCGAGTTCTAATGTTGGACTCGATGGCGTATAATTGTGCACCCCAATTATTTGTATACAATAATATTTATTAAAATTAATATACATATCATCAGCCTGATTCGCAATATTGTCCTAACTCCAAAAATGTGATTTTGGAATTAATTGTGATTAAAATTAAGGAAAAAACTGCATTGTATGGTAAAGTTGTAACTGATAAATTGTAACATTTTATCCTCCATATGACATTGATTATTAGAAATGGTCGTATCTCCGATGTGATGATTTTAACAATTAGAAAAAATCATAACTCCATATTAGCATGGTAAAAATTATGAAGATAGGATATTTGCGAATTGAGAGATGAGATAGGAAATTTTCCGATGAAATGTTTTTCTTTTCTCCTGAAAACTAGTCAATATGGAGTTGTTGTGATTTGGGAATTAAGATGACGATAATATCTGATTTTTAGATGTTTTTAAATATAATTGAAGACCACATTTTAGAACTTTTGAGATTTTCGTATTGCATTAGAAGTGTCCTTGTGGCGATATAAACTTCCGTTTTTAAAATGCTTCCATTAAGAAGAACTTGAACGCTTAGACATTTTAGTTTTAAGTACAAAAGATATCCAAACCTATCTTGTACCGACGACTATGGAGTATTGGCTGACATACTATTATTTATCTTGAGAGTGATGAAACAGACAACTCACTGGAGAGTTGACGTGTTTCTGCGGAAAACACAGCACCGTATACATGAGAAATCGAGTGAATATCCAATGTTGTAAAAATTTGAATTTCTAACGCTCATAAAAATTTAATTTGACTTTCTTATAAACATTTTTTTTTTTGATAAAGATAGATAATCTTATAAGGAATATTGTATTACATTTTCAAATCTTGGATTTAAAAAGAAAAATTTTTACGAATTCTTAACTCAAAGTAATTTGCTAATTTTCGTGATTTTTCCATATTTTGTCAATTTTTGAACTTTAAATGCTTATGAAAAAAAATTGTGACCAAGGATTTTTAATATTTTTCATAAACTAGGAGCCTTCTATTTAATTTTCATTTTTTCGCAACCAACAAATAAAATTTTATTGATATTTTTAGAAAAAAAACTAAAAAAAGATGGAAAATGAAAATGTCCCTAAACAGTTCAAAATAAATCAAAATATTTTGAAAATGTTATCGTGTATAGAAAATACAAATATAAACAACCAGTGAAAATTTCATGTATATACGTTCATTTCTTTTAGAGTTACACCAAAAATCAAAATCGATTTTTTGGAAAACCGATTTTGCGTAAAATTTCCCGTTTTTCCTTAATTGTTATGTTGTTTTTCCCGGTGCTTGTGAAAACTACTGGGAAATTTTTACTTTTGACCCCCCAAAGTACCAACTAGATTCTTTTCCTATCAGAAAAGATACTGTTGAAGAAAATCCAAGCACTTTTACTGTCCTAAAACGTGATGACAGACACAAAAATAAAAAAATAAAAAAAAACACACATCATTGTAAAATCAATACATTTATCGTTTCACTCAGAATCTAAAATAGATTAACTTTTTTTAAACTGAGTTTAGTTAATATTTTTTCTATATGAACTTTTAACTTATAGAGTTAAATTTATAATTTGTTAACTGCTAACTTTTAACTAATCGATCTTGTGTCCTCTTAACTTAATTTAACTTGAGTTAATTATTTTCATTTGATTTTGATTGTATCCATTATTTATGGTTTTTAAAAACATTTTTTTATAGATAGACGATTGATGTTTAGAGTTGCAACCACTGTAACTTATTGGTTTAAGTAGGATAGGTACTTTTAAAATGTATGTACCTAGACGTTTCTTATATGTAAACAAAATTATACAACGAGTACAGTACTACATAATATACATTTTATTTCAGATCCTTGTATATATCTATTTGCCTATTTATAATATTACCATTAATAAGTTTTTAAGAACCAACCTATTTTGTTTTTAAGATTTCTAAAAAAATATCATTACGAAATTGTGTTAGAAATTGACTCTTATAAATTAACGCTTGTACTCAATTTAGAGCTCGGATTTATATAATTATATTATGTATTAAAAAAACTAAAAAAAGTTAATATGATATATTATGAAATAAAAAAAATTGCTTTATATTACGTAATAAAAAAAATTGAAAATATGGAAGTTTATCAAAAAATAAAAGAATAATTTATATATAATATATATATATATAATTAATCTTGATTGCAATGAGATACGATATATAAATACTCAAATCATCGAAGTTAAATGCTCTACGGTTTGGTATTAAACAGATTTAAAAAGATTAAAAAACTTTAGCAGATGTATCTAAAGGGTGAAAATTTCATATTTGCAATGTCCAAAGGAGTGAGCTCAAACTGCTAGAGTATCAAAATTAATTCCACAACGGATACCTATCTTTGATTAATTTTAGGTAGCTTAAACCAGAATTTTTATTTGAGACACCATAATATATATTTTTAACCCTTTTCGACCATAAATTAGATTTCATGACTGGTATTATTTTGTACACGTATACTTTTTGGAAACACAAGATTACCTACGATAAATGTATGTATAATGTATATGTATGTTGTGTAAATATGTATGAAAAAATGGTCTTATTAATTAAGAATTATGTAAACGTGTGTAATCTCAAGTATGGCTGTTTTATTACAAATTTACCAATCATTTGAAACGAATTTATCAATTATCACTTTCCCAAATTAAATTGTTTAATCACAGTAAAATATGTATTTACATAATATTATTATAAATCCGAGCCATGGTACTCGTAATTAATAATTGCTTCGTTTTGATGACAAATTCGAAAATGGACCCAACGATATAAAATTCATTTATCGTTTGCTACTAAAAATTTAAAATATGTGTCTACAACAGAAAGACCTCTTCTCCTGTTTTGGTTCCGCTAAATATCAGACCACGACGATACACGTGCCACGTGCGTTATTACTGTTATTAGTTATTACTTCTTAAATATTATATATTATATGTTCCTATACCCAACGTTGATTTCCTACACGGCCCGCAGTCTAACAAAACGGAAACGATAAAAAATGCCACACCCAGGCCTGTCTGCGCAAGTAATAAGAGAGATATTTCCGGCTAAACTCGACTCGGAGAACACGTGCAATCCGTGCGGTCAACAGGTATGCTCGTGCGCTGCTCGGGAGCATAATATAATAACAATAATATTGTACATATTATGTATTACACGTATATTATTATTATGATAATATAATGCGGGTGGTAGCCGGTAGGTATATAATATTATCATGGTGGCCTGCGGTGAGATATCCTGTGGTCGATACGCGAGTTTAGTACGACAACAATAATCAATAATGCACCTGGAACTGCACGGTATATAGGTGCATCGGCGATCGTGCAAACGTTCCCCTCCCCGCAGCGCGATTGTGATCGTTTTTAGGGTTCAGTACGGTAAAACGGAAGCTTATTACTAAGGCTCGTTCGTCCGTCTGTCACCAGGCTGTATCTCATGAACCATGAAAGTTAGAAAGTTGAAATTTTCACAGATTACGTATTTCCCTGGATGCTATAACAACAAATACTAAAACTCCTTTTTTTTTTTTTTTTATTCTTTTTTTTTCGATTTAATCGAGGGACGGAATAGAGGAACCGCGTTAGCATTACTTCTCCTCAATACTAAAAATCCTAGAATACATAATATAAGCAGTGTTGCCAACATAGCTGATGATGGTACGGAATCCTTCGTGCGCTAGTCGGATTCGCACTTGGTCGGTTTTTTACTTGCATTTTTTCGTACGACATAATATATTGCCAAATTGTATTTTGTAGTATTTCCACCGTGCCTCTAGGCACAAGAACCATCACTTGGCACTTACACAACTATTAATTCATACCTATGGTAATCTGATTTGAATAAAGACTCAAAAGTATTGAATAGAAAGTCAGAAAATAAACATTTCACATATTTCTACAGATACTCATAGGTTATATTCTGTATATCACATATCTATTATGATTCAATTTTAATATGGACCTACATAATTATATTTCTTACTCATTAAGTAGAGAAAGAATATAATATAAACCATTTTAACTAGTTTATAATTTATGTAAATATTAAAATATATTTTAAAAAATCATCAAATTTTAAGTTAAGTATACTGGTAAATTCAAAATACCTTTGGCTAACAGCACTCATTTTTCACCAAAGCTTCAAATTTCTATAGGCTATTTACTAGAATTTTACAACAGTCAATTTTACAACCCACGTCCTCCAACAAATAATGTACCTGGTACAGTTTCGGTTTTAATAGAAACTCAATACATTATATACCCAGACTATGTAGGTAACTAAAATTAATTGCATCAACGGTAATTTTACAACGTCACTCTAAATTCCGTCGCTTTTTGCTCGTCGCTAAAAACGTAATACTTTTCACTTGCAAATGTGTTACAAAAAGGTATAACATTCACAATCGGACCTCACCCGTTGAGAATATAGCATCCAGATAAAAACTACTTATAATCTTTATCCCATCCAGATAAATAAAATTTAGTTATTGCTTTTGCTTTTATTTCTCGAATATTTTTATGTTATTTTAAACATTTATACAAAATTCTAAATTAAAAGGTAGTTGTAATATAAAATATTAACTTTTCATCATTTACATGAAGTGGATAATAAATAAATATCAATAATTGTAAGAATATTTAATATATATTAGTTTTTTTATAATATTAATTTTATTAAATATATATCGGTAACTTGACAATTGGTATGTGTACATTTAAAGATAGTACATTCAATTTATAAATATGAATTTATATTTTATGATTATGATGATATCAGTTTGTATCATTTATAACGTAGTCCTATCGCCTTGATATTTTAAAAGTATATCTACATATTGTCATATTATATTAAAATATATATAATTGAGTTTAACTTAACCTTTAATCCTTTGAAAGAAAGAATAATCAATTCTAGAACATTTAACAAAACAAGAAAATTATTCACCCTGATTTTAACTGAATATGTAGTGTAAAGTAATTCCATTACCACGCCATTTAGTTTATATATATAGTTATTATATTAACTTATGAGTTATGCTTAATAATCACTTCCTCGTAGTCATACGGTGAGGAAATCTAAGAAATAAATGGTGAAATTCGTAATTTAAGAAACGAAATTGTATTCTAACCTTTCAACAGGTCTTTAAGTTATCTAATATATTATGGACAAGAAGGAAATATAAATACCAACCTTAAGCAATCCTACAATGACAAGACTGTAGAATAAAAAAATAATAATTAAATAGAATAATTTAACTCTAATATTTTTTTAAGTAGATATTTGAGTCAATTAAAAATTATTCGAAACTTAATAACAAAAACCAAATCAATTTGATTTATTCACAAGCCTTGCTGTTGTTGTTAAGTACACTCGTTCCCTAATAAAGTCAATTTTCAAAGTTGTAAGTTTCCACATCAATATAGTTTCTACATCGATTCACTACTAAACTAACAAATTTACAATTTATAAATAGTTTTAAATGTATTTCTTGATACTGAACAAAATAATGTATTTATTGACAGTGAATATATAACAGTGTCAATCTAACTTAGTAAATTATATACTATTTTAACATTATCATTTTTGAAAATGTTTTCAAAATAATTAAATTATTGTAGTAAGTTTTTAAAACATTTCCATAAATATTGTCCACGACACAATTTCAATATTTTTAACACATATAGTTTTGCCGTGAAGTAAACTTCATTATGAACAAACATACAACCTTCAAAATATTTAACAACATTGTTGGAATGTTGTATTGTTGTGTATACCTATATATTATATATATTGAATTGATTTTGTTTAATCAGACGTTAACCTGCTCGAGGGCCAACTTTAAGTAGTAATTCGTGTACATTCTAAAAGTATTTTATAAATGTTAAGTATCTATTGTTTATTTTTGTGCATAATATAATAAAAGTTTGTGTGTGTAGAAAATATATATAATTTGTTCACCGGTGTCCCAGTTATTAGTCACCTTAGAGAGTTGATAATTCATATTTCGGAAAGTCGTCTGCAGTGGTCACTGCCAATTCTTTATAAATATGATAGTACATTCTACTATTTAAGCCCCCGAATAACACATTATTATTATTCATATCCATACCATACATATTATTATTATATATTTCGGGGGATCTACTACGGCCCGACGGTCGTGTACCCGATTTGCCTATCTATATCGCCGGCTGATCGCGCTCGTATTGCAAAAGAAATGTATTACCTATAATAGCATGTCACGCGATGAACAATGATGGACGGAGTTAAGGGTGTTCTTAAACCATTGGTAAGTATATTTAGGGGTGAAAAATTATACTGTATAATAATTCTATGAAAAAATAAGTATTGACAAAAAAAACACACACGGCTATTAAACCCGTTGGAGCTCTAATGCCTTATATTATGCTCCACCGACTCGTAAAAGATAGGTTTTTTTTACAACCGTGGGCGGCATACATATAATATTCTATAAATATGTTATTGGCATCACATGTATCTTTAGTCTTTACCCCTCACGGGTGTTAAACTATTAAATAAATTATCGCGAAATAAAATCCACAATATACTTTTCAACTTTTGTAATAATGATGGGATGTACCTTCGACCTTGTGTGTTACGATATCATCGACGGTATCAAATGCCAAAAAAAGGAGGGAAAGAGTATTTTGAATAATAAAAGTTTTAGAACCTACAACAAATTCAAAGTTTGATTAGGCAAACCTTGTGGAAATCCCAAGGCGATCAAATGAAATTATATGCAAACTACATTTCGTGTACACAATATGTAAACAATATAATAATATATAGGTACACGCATTATTCATAATATTATACACCACTGCCAGTGTTTCTAATACACATGTTAAGATAAATTACATTTGTATAATTAACTTTCTAAACTATTAAAACTATATAGTCTATACTATGCTTAATCATCGAGAGCTTTAAAGCAAAATAAAAAAAAAAAATTATTATTAGGGCATCGGAGTTTGTTTGTTTTCGGGTGTCTTAAAAACGCAGCTTCTTCAGTGGAAAATGTATCAATCAATTGAGATACTGGTCATTTTTATTTTGCAAACATTTAAAAAAATTAACAACATTTTACTCTTTCATAAATTCTAATTTTCTTCCATACAAATATAATATGTAACTAATAATAATAATAATAATAATAATATATTGGTTATTGAATAATTTATCAATGATTAGTGATTACCTATACCGGACTATACTATAATTTATAGCTGTAGAGAGCGTAAATTATTGTTTGAAATTTATCGTTGTAATAAAAACAATCTTGCCTATTGGTATAATATACTTCAACCAACAATGTTGATTATTTTTGATTTTAAATACAAAATCAAAAAATCAAAGCAACATTTCCCTTCCCAATTTTTCGAACTCTAGACTGACAGTATAACAACCCAATACATTTTTTATTTTATTTCGTGTACTCAAATAAAATGTCGATAAGTAAAAGTCCAATGAGTACCTATAATATTAAATATATAATATAACCCGTGATTACAGTGGTATGCAATTCAGATAGATCCTTTTTAAGATATGGCATGTCATTTAGAACACTGACAAAAAGTCCTACAGACATGCGCTCGTGTCCAAGGTTAGGTGAGATAAACTAACACTGAAGCGCATCTGCAGAGCTATTATAATTGGATCTAAAATATTTTCTTAAATAAATGAATATTTTTAAAGTAAGTGTGGTTATGGGTGCTCAGATAATGTTGTACAGAGGTTATATATATAAAAAAAAAACAATAGGTAATATGAGGTGGATTGATATCGTTCTGCATCTGAAACCGAAGTCTGAGAGAGCATTTGACAAAATGCCTTATCAATATTTACATGGTATAATAACAATGTGCATATTTTATGAAATATTATACAGCAACATATTTTATTTTTTCGTCCTGCCACTGTTACACGCATCAGTTGTATAGGGTGAAAATATCTGGGGTGTTGTATGACTGGGGGTAAATAATTGAATTGATAAAAACCTGGATGCTTAATCGGAAACAGGAAGCGTTTTAAGTACACCCTGTTTGCACCCTCCGACGAGGGTTGCATACTCCTCTATAATGGTTTGACAAGAGTGATGAATTGTATATGTACCCGCCGAAATGTATACGTAAACCTATGAGTGTTAAGAGGTATATTATATATATTGTAGTTTGTAATCGATATTACATAAAGTAAACACAACGAAAACTAATTTTGTTAATGATCAACAAACAGCTAATTTGTTGAAATTGTAAAATTAATCGTTACCTCGACCGCGACGACATTCTGTTAATTTAATAAACGCGTAGTTTAAGTTTACTCAGACAGACTGAGATTATGCCACTGATATTAACATAGAACGAAAAATGACCATAGCTGGCGATTACAACATGTAACGAATTAATTTTGTTAATTAAAGTAATTAAACAGTTAGATAACATTTTCCGCGATTCACTCCCTCAGACTTCATGGTGTAACTGTGTCTGTGTGTAACACTGTATAAAGGGGAAATGGACCATTATTAACATTTCTAAAAACTCAAAAACAATTAATTCAATATTAATTAGCTTATAATATTACCGTTTCCACAATATTATAACAACAATATTTGGATTTCTTATTATTTTAATCTTGTATTCTTATGTAATACCTAGTACCTACATAGAAGGAAGGTTAGAAGAAATTACAAGAGAGTAATGTATTATTTAGGACGTTTTAATAATATAATGAAACACAGGACATGTTTACGGTTTTTTTTTTTATATATATTTAAGATCAGGACACGCCATTACTAAAAGACCCACGGTCATGCTGTAAAGCTCAGGACCCCCCCCCCATTCTGACTTCTGAGTATCCTGTACACCGGAGATATTCAAGATTTATAAATCATATAATATTTGAACATTTCTTAGGGCGTATTAATATATTATAGGTAAATTTATTATTATTATGTGACGTCAAAAAATAGCCACCTCTACTTTGTCCAATATTAGTGAAGTATTTAATTTACCAACAATATTATATCTAATAAATATAATATAACGTTATCAGGGGCGTCATTTAGGGGGGGCAGGAGTATGCATTTTGCCCGACCCTAGATTTTCAAGTAGCCAAATGGGTCGGTGGCCATCGGTGGTCTAAGCGGGCCGGGTTTTCTATAACCAATATAATCTGAAATCTACTGACTGTTCTAGAATATACTACGTATTATAAAAATAGAAATTTGTGGTATATCCATAGACCTTATATTAATACTAATATATTAATTAATACGTTATTATTATTATTATTATTATTCTATTGCATGGAACTATATTCGTTATCTCAACGATAAAGTAAGTTTAAAAACCACGATTAAAGATCAGCTATCGACGTCGTGGACCGTGGTAACCAGTATAATGTAATGTAACTATGGTCTATATTTTTTTTCAGCAGTCGACAGGTATGTACAAGTAAAACTAAAATAAACTAAAACTTCAAGTATTGAATTTGTTTATAAACCTATTTATATTCTTCTTTTTGTAGATTTGTGAATGAATTAGATAAACGCTTCAATGATACAAATAACAGCATTATTTGGTTTTCAGAGTAAACTACATTGAAGATTATAATATGTTGATGTGAAATGTGAATTAAGATTAGGTATTTATGTTGTAATAAGTAATATGTTAACAAAAGCGACTACAGTTTGTGTTATATAAATTATAAAGTATAAAAATAATATTTGAAATAAAAATTGGGCTAGCTAGCGAGCGCCTTTTTTTTATATATACTTAAAAGTGTTAAATTTATAGGGCCAGTCATTATTATGCCCAACCCTATCAAATATTGAAATGACTCCCCTGAAAGTTATATTTATATATATATATATAGATATATAATATATGCGTGTGTGTTTTTATGAGATGCCGTTATTATTATACCTATACAGTAGGTATATACTAAGCTGTTTTCGGACGTCGTTATTATTAGCTTGATTTATTATACGGCCCTGACTTGACAAACTGTATATATTATATATTATATACGCGTAATATAATTCCCACCAACCCGCGAAATCGTTTATGTAAACGCGCGTGAAATATGATAGAAGTAAGAAAAAAAATTCACCAAGATTCTTTTGACTTTCATTAATTATTTATTCAGAGTGACGCAGTTCCAACACATAATTTCTACATTCGACACGACACATTTTCGACATAAAAGTAAGACTTAATAGACTATAAAATTGTATGATTGTACAAAATATGTTGTACCTACAAATGATATATTATTCAGTATTTTTTGGTGTAACATAATATCCAAGTTTTTCTCAGGCAACGCCTTTAAGTTGCATGGTAAAGTGATATTGATATAAGACCAATATCTAAGTACCTAATTATAAACATACTTACACACCTACCTATACCAACAGAAATAAGGTACTTATATATCATAATAGATATAATTAAGAGGTTAGTAGGTTTAAATGTTTAATATAGTATAATAATATATAGGTACTATTATACTAACCTACTATATTTACTAACATCGGTAGAACAGTAAGTTTTTGTAAAGGATGTGTTCTACTAGGTCAAAAGCTTATAACAATCTATAGATTTTTGGTATAATTTTATATTCTGTTAATCGGTTAGGTACCGAATCGGGTACTATATAATTTAAAATACCGATTTTTTTTTTTTTTTTTGACACAACTGGTTTAAAACCGTAAAAATCGATTACTTAACTGACTATTATAATATCCGATTTAATACTTCTATTTAAGGAAGAATCTATACACTTATAGAATATGTATCTGAATCAACGTTATATACGTTTATGTTTAATAAATAATAAATTGTATAAATGTCGTGTTCTGGTATTCACTTGAGTTGCACTCAACAGACACTCATCTCAATTTTCAATTATGAATTTCTGAAGAGATATTCAAATTAATTTGTGAGCGATAATAAATATTTATATATAATATCTACCAATACCCAACCCGCGACGAAATATATTATGTACCAACCCGAGTTTTTGTTATTGCAGTTGATGTTTATTTAGGCGAAACACGCGCGGATATTGATGTTTCTAAAATCTTGTGATGGCAAACACTTTGAAAAAAAAACCTCGGTGTACATTATATAGGTATACTTGAAAATATAAGAAAACGTACTATCGAAAAACGTACATTTTTCAGTTATCGCTTCTCACGCGTCTCCGCCTTTCGCGAAAACGATGGTAGAAGTATTCACAAAGTGCAGTCCACAAATATAGGCTTGCAACAGAGGGTACCGGGGGTTCCCAGGCACCCCCGGAACCTTCACCAAAAACGGCAAGAGCCTTACCCCCTAATTTTTAATTAAGTGTAAATTTTAAATCTTGAAAAACCCAATAATTATAAATCATACTCTATTACTCGTTGGGCTTGTAAATTAGAAGCTGTAAGTTCAGTGAAAAATAATTAAAGTAGGTATATTAATAGACAGTAGTTGTTATTGATGAAATTTGTAAAAACTGTACTGTTCTGGGTATGAAAGCTAAAGGTATTGGTTTACTTCACCAACTTCAGTTTTGAATTTCTTTTAGGCTTGCATCTTATATAACCAATTTTGAAAATTATTTTAAAAGTAAGTTTAGGACTTCAGTCTCCTAAACTTGATCTATTAACAGCTATTAATTCTATTCATGCACCTAACAGTTCATTAATAGTTATGAGAAATGATACATTTTTTTAAGAAGTTATACTACCAAATGTATTGATTTAGATGTTATTATTCCTAAGGTTAAAAGAAAGAAAGTAACTGTGAGGTTAGATAAAAATTATTCTAATCAATTTTTTTATGATTCCAAGTATGATGAACTCAGGTGTTCTGTATTTAATCCGTTAATAGATAATCGTGTAAATGGTACAAGCATAAGATTTAATCAAGAGAACTTAGATTTTATTAGTGATGTGGAGAAAATTTATTGAAGTTAGAATTAAATAACAGTTTTTCAAATATTTTATCTAAATTATTCAATGCATATAGAAACCCAGAAAATAATCGTACAGACCGTAGGGTTCTAGACTGTAAATACTCAGACCGTATTTTCACAGAATGTAGAAACGCCGGATTTCACAAACCGTATAGTTCCAGACTGTATTTCACCGGAAAAATAAATACGCCGACAGTTTAGTTCCCGACCGTAGAATTACAGAATTGTTTTTGTAATTTTATCATTTTCCTACCGTACTTTTACCGACCGTAAAAATCCGGAAATTCACAAATCGTATAATACCAGACCGTATTTCACTGGAAAAAATAAACACGAAAAACGTATAGTAACCGAGCGTAGGATTACGGAAAAAATTATTAATGTTGTTGATTATTATTTATAATTGATACACAACCGTGGCAAAAACAGTGACAGCGATGATTATTCTTAAAGTATAAGGGGAGCGGGACAACAATAATTAGATTATCAAAATACCTCCTCGTAAAATCGTGAATTTTGATCTTATTCATAGTAAAATGACCTTAGCTGTAACACAAACATATTATAAATGGACTGTGCTAACTGATTAGAGAACTAAAACTTGACTGATATGAGTGAGTTGTATAAATGGTCCATCTAAGGTATTTGGTGATTTATACCCACCACCATTATCTTACTAGCTTTTTATTATTATATACATACACTATGATGATCTACCTATATTATAGGACATTAGGAACTAAGACCTAACCATATTATATTTTATTTTTATTATAATATTTCTATATATTTCCATACATTTTTTTTGTTACAATTACATATAAATCTGTTTCTTACATCGTATATAATGCTAGCCGATTACAGTTATAATTATATGTATGCCTTGAGATAATTGTTAAATAAAACTCAAAAGTATGTAGGTACCTATATTCTCACCCACTTAGAAATCTGAAGTAGATTCAACACCAAGTGTTGCCAATGTTATACACATTCGCACATTATTTTCCAGCTTAGGTCCAATTGGTGTTAATGCAACACCAGTTTGATGTTAGTTGGGTTATTATGAATCAACACTCTATTAATGTTTTACTAACCAACACACGGGGTTAAATTAACAACAAATTATGTTAAAATAAGATATATTGATAGTTACGGTATGTTAGGAATTAGTAGTAAATATAACACCAATAAATGTTATATTAACTATTGAATAGGCTGTGCATTCTACACCAATTCATGTTATATTAACTTATAAATAAGTTGTATATTTAATAACAATGAATGTTATATTAATTTATAAATAGGTTGTCCATTTAACCTCAAATAATTCTTGTATATACTTCAAATAAATTATTAGTTAAATTATTATTTAAATTTAATATTTGTGTAATAAAGCATTTAGATAAATGTGTTTAATGTGTTTAGGGTAGGTACTTAAAATAATTTTCAGTTATTTTAAATCATAACATAAATAAAATGCATAGCAATATAATATTTGATTTATTTATAAGTTAGGTATATGGCAATGCCATTCTATAAAGAAAAACTTCCGAGTAAAGATTAGTATAATACTATAATGTTATTTTCTAGTTAATACCATTTTCAGTAATTTTGTTAATCCCTAATGTTAACACTTAATTGAGCTGAGTGAGACGAAGCCCAGCGAAGATCTTATACGCGGGATAGCCGTTTACTAAACGGCATACTTCTTTGCAACGGATTAACCGATCTGAACCAAACTTGGCACGGTGATAGTGTGGAGTGTGGACATCGCTGAGTGCCAACATGTGGTTTTGATCGATGTCCGACCTACCATCGAGGAATTATCATCAAAAAACTAAATTTAAACTAATTTTGATACCATAATTTTGTTTATATAGAAACATAGATCCGGCATAAATCAATAATTTCACAACAAATATACTTGAAACATGCCTCGATCAAGAAAAGGAGCAAATATTAAGTTCAATTAGCTTCGGTGTGTTTAACTCGCTAAGCTCAATATTTTTGCAATCAGTGAACCGCATTGCAGTCCTAGTAATATTATATTCTTAATTTCATATCATAATAAGTACCTACCTATAGAAATAAATAATAGTATAAAAAAATATGATTATGTCAAATTAATATTGTATTGGGTAGGTGCATAAAAACTATTTTGGTACCTAACCTACTTAGTATTAATTTTTATTTAAATCATCTATAAATACTAAATAAAAGTATTTTTGTTTTAGGCAGTCAACCTATTGGCTATTACCACTGATTATTGATTAAGACATATTTAATTCGTTTCAATACAAGGACTTATAGGACCGGTTGAATAAATGTTTTATAACTCAGACTAGGTTAACGTTTTCGGAAAAAATCAAAACAATTAGGCTTTTCTAAAACAACTATCAATTTATTGAAAATACTTAAACAATTTAAAATTTATTTTTATTTAATTGTGTAGGTTTTTTTTCAATTGTATCTATATATAGTATACAGTATTTGACAATTACTCATTACAATCCAATGTATTTTGTATTTTAACTAAATATTTTTAAGACAATTTTTGAAAGTATTAAGCCAATTCCTGACTTTCACTCTTTTGTTATTGTTTATGTTGTACAATGCACGAGCGTGTATAAGAACATCTATCGATATTTCTTGAAAAAATTTCACATAACTACTCGCTTCACGTTTATTGGGTCTGTAGAAACTATATAACGGTGAGTCGGTGTACATAACCATATTAGTTATTTTAGTTATACGTGATGAATAAAAAAAAATAATAATAATATCATCAATATTAAACTATAATTTTTCTTTATTAATCTAAAACATAAATGACATAATAATTAATAAATATAATCTAAACATTTTTTTTCTACCGGACGATTCGGGCCAACAAAAACGCTGGTTTTGGACATCAGGGAATGTCCGACTTACAGACATACTGCACCGGGGAAGACGAGAAGACATTTTTCGGCGGACTGTCGGACCAGAACACCTGGCGGCCACCATGCCACCCCCTTGGGGTTCTCGTTGGGCCGCGACGACGGCGCTAGGTGTACTACAACAAGCGGCCGACCCAAGCCAGCAGTTCTCTCGAGAGGAGGATGCTCTGGTGCTCGACGGCGATTTCCATGGCATGCAGCGGCGGCAGCAGCCTGCACGGGATCGGGAAGCGGCAAGTGGAAGACGAGTCTGGAAATCAGCCTTTACCAGAGGACCACCACCACGGAAATGCTGCCCAAGTTCGCGAAACAAGCCCAAGTGTTCGTTCTGGGGTCAGGCAGGCGGCCGGCCGGGCGGTTCAGACTAGATAGCTTCCGGCTGCAGATCGAGGTGCGGCCCGTGAGTGCCGGACCCGGTGACAGTGACATGAGGAGGAGGAGGAACTTTCGGAGGTTACGGTGAAACTGATAAAAGGGTAAGATGGTTTAATGGCGATGGCAGGTATGCTGAAATTGTAATTTTACTAAAATTATTAACAATTTTGACGATTTTTCGATATATTGTTATTTGGTATACTATATAATAAGTCGCAACACTCTTATTCATAAATACTGTATGCTTAGAGGAGTAGTAGTGTTCACACAGATCCTCCTCTGCTGTCGGTTCAAACGGAAAAAAAAATAAAAAAAATACTGTATGCTTATAAGTTATAACTTACGTTATAATATAATATGTTGTAATGTTGTCTGTTTGGTTGGTAATTGGTAGTATAGGTATAGTATTTGATTTGGAGTTTGGATACGGGTTAGGTTGATGTATAATGGCCGGCTTTTGCTGTGATGTATACATTTTCGTGCTTATCTTGGAACTGCCACTTCTCTTCTTACCCCGTTCAGTTTCACCATCACTCCGTTTGTTCCTCCTCAACTTCGACTCTGTTGTCACCATCTCCCGGTCTCGACACCTAGCTACAACTCGCACCTCGACATCTGCAGCAAGCTTTCTAGTCCCGTTCACCCGGCCGCTTGCCCGCCCCGACCACAGCAGAACGAACACCGTCCTCGCTCGGGTCGGTTTCAAGGACGTGGGCAGCATTTCCATGACATTATGCCAGCGGCGGCTGATCTCCAAACTCGTCCTCGGTGATCCCGATCCTCTTCTGCGGCTGCTCCAAGTGCCGCCGCTGCACACCATATTTTTTTTTATCCATCTCCACTGTCGAACTCGCATCCTCCTCCCCCACAGCCGGTCGTTCGGCCGCATATTACGTTGTAGTACACCAATACCCTAAGCCGTCATCGCGGCCCAACGAGAACGCGGCCAGGTCACCGCAGAGGAGGCCGACCGCGTTTCTTCGGGATCGGCCTCGTGGTGTCCAGGTCCGACAGCTCGTCGGTAGTCTTCTCTTTGTCCTCAGTGCAGTATGTCTCGTTATATATATGGGCGCCATTCCAGTCAGGCGCCACTCCAGTTCCTGGACATTCCCCTATGATTCTATCTAACTCTACCAGCGTTTCTCTATAAGTTCGTCCGGCATTGCTTTGTGAATAATTAATTTTAAAAACTAAAACATAAATAAACAAATCTTGTTACTATGTTTCAAGATATAATTATTATTTATAACATTATGGCATTATTTAATATATTATTTCGTTTTTAGCATTTAAAACGGAAAAGTTGTTAATTCAATTATAACCAGATGACTATATTATAGTTGTGTATGTATACGATATTAATGTTATACCTACCTAATAAGTAATAAGTTATAAGTTTTAACTGAAATCTGTAGATAATATTAATAATATGATAGTGAACAACGGATATAGATAATAGACATAAGCTCAATTAAGGAGGCTAGAGTAGTGGAGTGGCTATGGATTCTCAAAAGTTACGCATAGCCTCCGTCCCTCCTAAATAAATTAATTCACATGTTATTAAATTAATATGAATAAATAAAAAATTTAATTTAGTTGAGTTTTTTTGTCATTACCTATATGCAGTAATAAAACAGTTACAACATAAAAAAAATGGGCAAGTGGGTGTCACTCTGCTGTAAAAAAGGTCACTGTAATAGATGGTGCTAAATTTGAATTCAATAATATCATTGTATAAGAAAAACGATTCTATGATATTACTAAGTATATTTGATAATATTATTGCGTGAATGAAGTAATTTATATATAACCTATTTACGTGGAACCTTGATTTAAATTTTCAATCCTTAGCTATAAAAGTTGAACATTTTATACATTTTTAATTACAAAATTATTATTAAATTTTAAATGTGGTAAATTTTGTCAAAATTTGAACTTTAAATATTTATAAAAAAAAATTGTGCCTATATATTTTTAATATTTTACAACTGCTATAGTAACAATATATCAGGAGCCTTGCATTACATTTTCACGCTTTTTTACCCAGTAAATACAATTTTATTATATTTATAGAAAAAAAAATAAAAAAAAATATTGAAAACTGACAATAACCGTAAAAAGTTCAAAAAGAGTCAAATTATTTTCAAAATTGAATGGTGTATAGGAAATTCTAATATAAACATTCAGTAAAATTTTCAAGTATCTACAGTTATTCGTTTTTTAATTACAATAAAATAAGAAAATCGTTACATGGGAAATCTAGTGAATATCAAATGTTGGAAAATTATATATTTCAAACGATCATAAAAATTTAATTTGACTTTCTTCTAAAATTTTTTTTTTTTTGATAAAGGTAGACAAGCTTATGAGGGATCTTGTATTACAGTTTCAAATGTTAGATTTAAAAAGAAAATTTTTTATGAATTTCTAACCAGAAATAATTTGCAAATTTTCGTAATTTTTACGTATCTTGTCAATATTTGAACTTTAAATGCCTATAAAAAAAAAATTGTAACTATGGATTTATAATTTTTTCATCTGCCTTTGAAACAATATAAAATTAGCGTTAAATTGAAAATTTTGAAGCTTTTTAACCAACATATAAAACTCTATGGATATTTATAGAAAAAAAACCTAAAAAAAATTTAAACTGAAAATGTCCGTAAACAGCTCAAAATAAGTCAAAACATTTGGAAAATGTTATGGTGTATAGAAAATGCCATTATAAACATTCAGTCAAAATTGCATGTACTTACGGTTATTTGTTTTTGAGTTGCACCAAAAACCAAAATCGATTTTCTCAAAAACAGATTTTGAGTAAAAATTCTCGATTTTCTTTAATTTTTCTTTCAAGGCGCTTTTGAAAACTACTGTAAAAATTTTACTTTTGGCCCCACAAAGTACCAACTAGATTCACTTTCCTTTCAGAAAAGATACTGTAGAAGAAAATCTAATCACTTTTACTGTCCTAAAAGGTGATGACAGACACTAAAAAATTTAAAATTAAAAAAAAAACACACATCATTGTAAAATCAATACATTCATCGTTTCACTCAGAATCTAAAATAAAATAAGATACATGTTTTCTAAAACTTTCCAACCTTATAGTTATTAGTTAAACCATTATCAAATTTTAATTTTCAAATAACAACCTATGTTAAAGTTTTCATAAATGTATTATTATTTTTAATGAATTTCTACATAAACGTTTTTCGTTAGTACGTTAGTGAGATACAGATCTTCAAATTGGGTTGTCTTAAGAATTAAAATTTTTAAATTCCAAAATTGTATACGGTATAGGATAATAGCGTGGCCAGGATTTTTTTTTTTTGGTGGAGGGGGGGGCTGATAAATTGTTTGCATAGAGTTGGTTTAACTAGGGTATCCCATAAGTTTAGCATACCTAAATGGCTAAATTAGGTTTCTGTTATTTTCTTAAAATTAACGCCACTGGTGTGGGACTATACAGGACTATAATATACGGTTCACAACAACAAAATTCCGTAATCATAGTACACAATATTTTTCTAGCGAAATACGGTCTAGAACTAAACGGTTTGTGAATTTCCGGGTTTTTACGGTCGGTGAAAACACGGTTTTCAAATTTTCAAATTCCGGAATTATACGTTTTGGGATTATACGGTCCGCGTATTATTTTTGTCTGCAAGAATACGGTCGAAGTATTTACATTCTGGACATCTATGGTCGGTAGAAATACGGTTTACGTATTTTATTTTCCGGACAAAAACGGTCTGTGGCATTACGGTGAGCTATTTATTTTTTCCTGATTTTTACGGTCTGAACAATTACATTTTAATTCCGGAATTATACTGTCAGTAATATAACTTTCCGGAATTATACGGCCCCCCAATGAAATTATTGACGAATTTAAAAATGTGTTCCTTTTAAACATTGATTATCATTTTAAGATTGTATATCTATATATTATTATGGAATACTTATTAGAATGAATAATAAAATAAAATAAATATTTTTAATGTATTTTATATCTTTAAAACATTTGTCTGTATCTATAATTGTTTTCAAAATAATTGTGGGCCCTAATTTTTAGTGTGCACCCCCGAAACAAAAATCTGAGCACGCCTATAATCCCACTACACAGTACATTACCCACCTATAGTATACTGCACGCACACATTTTTACAAACAAATAAAACTATAATATTCGTTTATTTTATAGAAACATACGTGTTAATATGCTGGTACTATACACACTTTTATATTGAATTTAACCTAATACAAAAGAACGTAGGTACCCGTACTTATCTAAAATAAAAATTAAATTGATTTAAAAATAACATAATAATATCACTATATTATATCGATGGCTCAGCGCACAAATATGGTGCCTCGTAATATTTCGACGATATCGTAACTATAATAACTCGAGTTATTTTAGAAAAAATTTGAACTAATATTAAGTATTACGTGTGCAGGGGCAAACTTCAATCTTCATTTTCATAATTTAGTGCTTACCACCACCACTCCATTTTTACTTAGAACAAAGTTATGATGTAAATAAAATGTGGCTGAAAGAGTCAAGAGGTCGGGCCTTAGTGTGTAATTCTGTGCCACAATCACGGGGTGGCACCAACAAAAATGTGTTCAGCGAAACCTATTAGACGTGGTTCAATATACTCACTAAATCTTCCTATACCTAGATGTTTTTAAATTCTGAATGCACTTTTTTATTTTAAGCCCCTTCCACTAAAATGTTATACGGAACTGAAGATATCTTTCACGAAGTGGTGGTAATGAGGAAAGTCGTATCGCATATATTCGTGGTTGTAGAGGATAAATAATTTATTCCGCGAAACTTATTATTCTGTCGTATATATATAATATATATGTTACCGCCAATGATGATAATTAGGTATTGTTAAAAATGACTAGTCTATGTTAACACTGACTGTTTTACATAGGCATTGATATTATTGGCTAGTCATTTTAGAGAATACCTAACTAAGATAGACAATAATAGAACAAATTTAATATTAATACATAATTTCTATGATTGAGCAGTCATTGTCATTATTGACTAAAACTATGTAGCCATTGATAATTTTAGATATAATATATTATATTTACTATTTAAGAAAAAACAATGAAAAAAAAATATAAGAAACATATATTCCTCTTTGTTTAAAAATGATATATTATCTTCACGTTTATTTTTCAATAAATCAGATAATGCGTTGTAAAATTTTTGACGCATTTCATTTGAATTCATTTTTTTAATAAAACAATTCAACACTTCGAAACGAAAAACTATACGAAACTATAAACTACATTATACGAAAGTACAACGTAGACTGTTTGGGTCGGGCCACACTGCGGTATTTTCGCCGTTGAGGCCGAACGGTTTTACCGCCGCGGTTTTTACGTTCGTGAAAAACATACATGTTTAAATTTAGCGCGCCATACACAGCGGTTTTACCGTTCGTCGCCGTTCGCCGCCGCCGCGTGCCGCTGCATGCAGCGGTTGAACGGCGATGCCGTTTCGCCGTTTGCTTTAATATAGCACTATTTCAAATGACATGTGTCACACTGCGGTGCCCGTCCAACGGTTTGAACCAAATTGTGTATTCGATTTCCGTGAATAAAATTTATTAATTTTTTTTACCCTTGTGCATTTTTTACATACTACATAAAAATGATTGACGTTGAGTGCTTAATAATGGAGATTGAAAAGCATGAATGCATTTGGAAAACCACTTGTAAAGGTTTTTTGGAAAGAGATACAAAAAGAAAATCTTGGATAGACATAGCAATGAATATGTTTGAAAATTGGGAAACATTTTCAATCAAAGAACAGGAAGATAAAAGTAAGTTGTATAACATATAGGTAACATAGTATAATATAGTATTTTTATAATTTGTACTGTTTACACATGTTATTTAAAAATAAATATAAGATTAAAATATTAATAATTTAAAGTTTTAAGAAATCTCAAATAATTTTTAAAAAAATTATAATATTAAATACAATTTCTTATACAAATCTATATTGAAATGGAACAGATCCAGCCTCTAAAAAATAATTTGCAAAATAGTCCCTCACATCTTTGCCTTGTGAACGACCTCCAGTATCATTCTGATGTACTTCTAAATTATCTAAGCTATTGCTTAGCGTATCTTCAAAATTGACACCGTCTCTCCTTCTGACAAAATTGTGAAGTATACAACAAGCTTTAACAATAATATCGGCAAAATCCGGTTCTACATTTATTGCTGTATGTAAAACTCGCCATTTATTTGCCAGTATGCCAAAAGAACACTCTACATACCTTCTTGCTCTTGACAACCTATAGTTAAAAATCCTTTTTCTTCGATCAATACCACGTCCCGGAAAAGGTCTTAATAAATTTTTATGTAGACCAAATGCTTCATCTCCAATTACTACATATGGCTGAGGGTTGTCACTGGTATTTGGCAAACAAACCGGTGCCGGTAAGCCAAGTTGTTCCGAATATAAAAGTTTACCGAAGGGACATTCTTTAAAAACAGTGGAATCAGCTTCTCGTCCATATGCACCTACGTCGATAGATATAAAGCAGTATTCTGCGTCCACTACTGCCATTAGAACTATCGAGAAAAATTTCTTATAATTAAAATAAATTGATCCCGAGTTTTTAGGATTGACGCATCGTATATGCTTTCCGTCAACAGCTCCCACACAGTTGGGAAATTGGGTTTTTGTAAAAAATTTGTCTGCTACATCACGCCACTGTTCGGAACTTGGTTTTGGCATTTCAGCTTGCTGCAGAACATTCCAAATTACTTCACACGTTTCTTTAATAATGTTGCTAATAGTGCTTCTACCAAGTGAAAATTCATATTTTAAGGCAACAAAATTTATGCCAACGGACAAAAATCTGTAATATAACATAATTTTAACTTAAATAACTATAGAAAAAATTGTTTATATATTTTTGAGAATTTTTGGTTACAGTATGAACTATGAGAAACCTTGTATTCAATTTTCTTATTTTAAATATAAAAAAGGTGGGTAAGTGGATGTCGCTCTGATGTACAGTAGGTTACAAGTGGGTCATTGTAATGGATAGTGTTAAATTTGAATTCAATGATATATCATTGTATAAGAAAAACGATTCTGAGCGAAAACGGTCAGTCAGCCTATGATATTACAAAGTATATTTGATGATTTTATTGTGAATAAAGTAATTTATATAATATAACCTATTTACGTAGAACCTTGTTTTAAATTTTCAATTCTTAGCTATAAAAGTTGAATATTTTATACATTTTTAACTATAAATAATTATTAAATTTTAAATTAGATAAATTTTGTCAAAATTCAAACCTTAAAAAAAAAATTGTGCCTATGTATTTTTAATATTTTTCAAATACCATTTAAGTAATATAGTAGGAGCTTTGTTTTAAATTTGCAAGCTTTTTTATACAGCAAATACACAACATAAAACATTAATAGAAAAAAACCTAAAAAAGTTGGTAAGAGAGTATATCCGTAAACAGCTCAAAACAAGTCAAAATATTTTGAAAATGTTTTCATTTAAAGTAAAGGCTGATATAAACATTCAGTGAAAATGTCATGTACCTATTTACGATAATTTTTTTTAGAGTAACACTAAAAGCCAAATTCAATTTTGTCAAAAACCGATTTTGCGTAAAAATTCCCGTTTTTCCTTAATTTTTATTTTGTTTTTCCGGGCGCTTTGGAAAACTATTGAGAATTTTAAATTTTGACCTCCCAAAAGTACCAACAAGATTCACTTTCCCGTTGAACAAGATACTGAAGTTGAAAATCAAAGCATTATTTCGACTACTAATCGTGTACACAGACACAAAAATAAAAAAAACACACATCATTGTAAAACCAATACATTCATCGCTCCACTCAGAATCTAAAAAAAATTTATATGAATTTCAACTCAAAATAATTTTAGTGGAAATTAAAAAAAAGTTTTAGGTAAATCCACAATAATATTTTATGAACGCCTGAAGTTCAAATTTTTATATAATTCGCAAAAATCACGAAAATTTAAAAATCCATAAAAAAATTTTTTTTGTACCTTAGATTTGAAAATTTACTACAAGATTCCTCGACTTTTGTCTACCCTAATCAAAGAAAAAATATATATCTGCTGGAAAGTCAAATGAATTTTTATGAGCGATTGAAATGTTTACACCATTGAATATTAACTATATTGATCACATGGAGACATGGAGTGATTTTTTAATTTTATTGTAGTTTAAAAACGAATGATTACTTAATACAATTTTCAAAACATTGTTAATCGTTTTGAGCTGTCCATAGACATTTTCAATTTTCAATTTTTTTATTTTTTATCCTTTTTCCTATAAATGTTAATAAAATTGTATTTGTTGGATCAAAAAGTTTTACAGTTTAATAAAAAGCTTCTGATATATTGCTTAAATGGTATTTGAAAAATATTAAAAATACTAAGAACAATTTTTTTTATAAGCATTTAAAGTTCAAATTTTGACAAAATGTATCAAATTATTTTGTGGTTAAAAATATATAAAATGTTTAACTTTTATAGTTACATTTTATAGCTATTATTACGGAGGTACAAATTAATATTAATTTAAAAAAAATGTTAATGTATGTATTCTATAATTGTATATATATTATATATTTATAATTTAGTCGAAGAGTTAAAAAAAAAATGGAAGAACATTCGAGATAATTACACAAGGGATGTTAATGATTCAAGACGAATTGTAAGTGGCTCTGAAGCGCCAAAAAAAAATAGAACATATGCATATGCAAATGTTTTATCGTTCTTACGTCCTATTGTAAAAAAAAGAAAGTAAGTACCTGCAAAAGTAAAATTATTAGTTAGATCATTAATAAATAATTACAATTTTCAACATATAATGCATAGAATTAATTGTTACATATTTTATTTAGTTGATATTTAGTAATATTTACTGAAATATAAATCAGTCTGTGCATTTTTTTAACACATTAAGTAATAAATTAGGGTATACCTAATATATGGGTAACATAAACAATATAAAACATGATAGAGAATAGGAAACACCTCCAAAATTATTATTATCAACAGTATACTTATAAGTAATTATTAAGTATCTAGGTAGATTTACTAGGTATGATTTTATGTTTTTTTTAGAACAACTGGAAATATAAATCATACCATGGACAATGCATTAGATGTATCGTCAAATGATAACGAAGTCGATGTGGAAGGTAATTCATCAAGTTTGGAAACACCATTGGAATGTAGTGTTACTAAAACAAAGTTGTCGTCTAGCTCTAAAAAAAAAGCTCAAACCACTTCATTTCAAGATGCTTTACTAGACGCAATAACTAACCCTCCGTTATTTTTTCAAACACCACCTGAAGTTGATGACCCAGATAAAGCATTTTTACTATCATTTTTACCGGACATTAAAAAACTAAACGATGAACAAAAAATGGAATTAAAATTTCAATTTTTTCAATCCCTCAGAACCATTACCCAATCAGCTTCTCAACCACAAAACATCTATAATAGTCCTTCCAGTTCAAACAGTTCAGTATATCACCACAAAATGTCTCCAAATTTTCCATATCCTTACAGCTATAATAGACCTATAGGATCATCCACTGCGACTACATCATATGCATTTCCAGAACCACTCACTCAAAATTCCTCATACACTGGACCACCACAAACTCTGCAAAGTCTCGAACAATCTAATAGCAACCAATATGTATTTAAATAATTTTCCTTAATTTGTTAAGTCCATATCAAAGGCTGATTGACTTATACATAATAATGTAATATGTAATTTTATTTTTTGTTTTTTGTTTTTTATCTATATAGAAACTTTTTATATAGGTATTTCAAAGAAGAATGATTTTTTTCAAATTTTAAAAAGTGATATGTTTTTTTTTATGTTATTCATTTCAAACAAACTGTTAGTATATTATAATATTATATTTAAATATAATTTATCTGAAATTACCTTGTTAAATTTTGTGATAACTTACTTTCCCACAAAAAACACACAATAGTCTTAATTTTATAGTTTAATATATTAATTGATTAAGTAAGGTATTTTAATTAATATTGCTTGAATCTACTTTAAATTACCTCAATGTAACTGTGAGACGTTCTTCTGGACTTACGGCGTTACGAAATGCTGTGTTTTGTTTTTTTATAAATGGTCGTATTTTTTCCAATAGTTCGTCAAAAGAACTGATTGACATTCTATAATATTCAAAAAATTTTTCAGGATAACACCTTATATTTTCATAAAACATAAGAAATTTTTTTGATTCTTCACGGTCTGAATTTATTGGATGCACCCAGTAGTTTCGGTTTTGCTTGGGTGGATCTAGCTCTCCACAAGCTTCAGCAATGGCAATTACTTTGAGTAAATTGTAGTGGTAAACAGCACGGTTAAAATTCATTCTTATTAAATAAGAAATTTTAAATTGATTAAATATATTTCTTAAATATTTAATACGTATTATCAAGTACATTATTTACTCAATAGGTAATATTTATAATATTTTTGATACTTACATATTATTAGCACTCTGCATTTTAATTGATATCAATTTATAGATGGGTTCAAAAAAGAATGTAACAAATAAATTATTTTAGAACTTATAATTACTATAAATACAAAGAAATAATTATATATTTCTAGGTTATAAGATATTTCAGTTTATATCTTCAGTTTATGAATAAATGAACAAAATTACGTGTGCACATCACCAAATTCCAAATGGGAATAAAACGAAAAAAATGGAAACGCCAAACGGTTTTGCCGCCCTAGTGTGGCGCAGCCACTCGAACGGTTTTTCAAGCGCCGGCGGTAAAACCGTTCGGCCTCAACGGCGAAAATACCGCAGTGTGGCCCGACCCTAACTTTACTTATGTTATAAGTTAGTTGCCGTGAGTATTAATACTATAAAAGATACCTATTATTATTCGTTATAAAACAGATACCTAATCTTCACGTGGGTTTTTAAAGTTAAAACGATAAAAGATAACATTGACTACAAGAAGATAGGATATGTTATAATAACTAGTGAATCTATCAAATTATAACATCGTCTGATTTATCAAGTCAATGTTACAAATATATGTTGATTATAGATAATGACCAAGTTACCAAGGCATTATATTAATTGGCTAGTCAATATCATCATTACCTGTTTTTACGACATTGACGGTAACATATATATATTTAAATATTGTAACAAATTCCCACATGTGGCACATGTCAACAATTTACCACTGCCGAGAAATGTGCAACTATCTCGGCTGGTCAGATTATAATATAATAATAATATCATAGATTGTACATAATATATTATGAATGTATGTGTTCACCGCACCCACGATAAAATTAATTCTAAAAGGTAAACAAGGTAATCCGGAGCTATATATATTATACAAATGGAAAATATTTCCAACTATATATATTATATGTCATATAGGTAGTCTTCACTCGTGTGAAAAATAGCCACGCCTTAACATTCTTCATATTCACAACATACCTACTATCGTAAATATTTACATTGTAGATACCCATATTACAGTGGCGTGTTTCAGGGGTGGGCACCGGATGTATTGTCCCCTTATTGGAAGATGGGCGTTAATTTTTGTATATACATACATTTATTATTGCACAAGATATAATATTATATTCTACAGCAATAAAATTGTCAAAATTACATTATAATAAATTTAATTTAAAATTAATATTATTGTTAAAAATTATAATCCCCCTCCCATTTGACTGAGCTTCAGATTCAGGTTTAACAGACAAACATTTTTTTTTATAACATAATTCTTATGGTTTTTGGATTTTATGAAAAACTATCGTTTTTTTTTTATTTATCTATATATAAAAATTGGAGCGTGAAAAATGTCATTACCTCATTAATCGAGAACGGCTGGTCCGATTTGGCTCAAATAAATTTTTTTTAAGGTGTTCGTAATTACCAGGAGAAGGTTTTTACGAAAGAAAATTTTAGGAAAATCCATCGGAAAAGTAGGAAATCTGGATGTAAAAAATACAACAGTGTATAACACTATATATTGGTTGCTATTGGTTAATCGGTCATGTTTGTTGATTCGTACTATTATTTTTTGTCAATACATATATATATATATATGTATTTATATATATAAATGAATGTTTGTGTGTAGATTAGACCACATGGAAGGAGACAGGCTAATTTAAAAATGGTTAAATTTGTTTTTTTTATTCATCTGATATTAGTACTGTTAGGTTAGGATTTTGAATTACCTAATTGATTATATTAACCCAAAATAGGTGGAATACGACAAACTTGGTATAACTATTTGATACTTTAAACGTTTAAACTTTAAAGTTAAATCATACGCTTACGTACAAACAGCACGGGGTCCGCGATCTACCGCAGGTAGATTGCCTAGGTACCTGATAATATACTGCTGTGAATCAGAATTTTTATTCTAAACAACGGAAAAGTGAAGATTAACTTTGAGCACCATACACCGAATATTAAATAACAAATTGAACAAAGTTTGAGTCATATTATAGAGTTGGTACATTTAAAGGGCAAAAAAGTGCACGGGTTTAATATGATATAACAACAGGCGTTTGCCCATTTTAAAAAGTAGGTACGTTAATAACAATGATATGTTATACAATAATATGGTTTCGATTATAATACATTGCTATATAGTTATATTATATACGATAATATAATGACAATAAGAGGCTATAATAATTTGAAAAAATTGTAATATTGATTGGAGCAAAAGTTATTACATACCTACCTAGTTGGTTAATTAAAATTGTCGATTCTTTCAGTTACTCTGTAGTCTGCATTCCTGTATATTATCTTCGCGTTTAACCATGGACCGCCATTACGTCTACTTTTCATATAGTTATATGCAGGTAAATTGCATTGCTGTAGCCCAGGGGTCGGCCACATGTAGCTCTTTCCATCTAAAGTTGCGGTTCTCCAGTCCCATAGGCAAAAATTAATTATTTTATTATCAAAAACAATCAGTGGCGGTTTTACGGGGGGGGCGATAGGTGGACCGCCCCCCCTTGGGCCGAGTAAAAACTAAAAATATAAATGAGCAAACAGTTTACTAAAAATCGTTTTGGCGATATTTTTATTTTTTAATTTTTGTCAAAATGTTTACTGTTTACAAAAATGTTTACTCCTATTGAAGTATAGAGGGCGCTCGTTTATTTAATATGTATAATATGTTTGAAGTTTGACTGTTAATTAAGTTTGAATAAAAAATAATTTATGTTTTAATTTTTTTATTGATACCTATATCTTTATGTTATGCCGTTGTAGTATAAAGTTTATAATTTATATAATTTATAATTACATCTCATGTACCAAACAATAGAAAAAAAAAATTTGATATGAATGCAAATTGTAAGTATAATGTAGGTATATGCAAAATATATTCGCTGCCCCCCCCTTGTGGCTTCTCAAGAACCGCCCCTGAAAACAATATATTGTTATATACAAAATATTGAATTGTCTTATGCTAAAAATATTTATATGTTTTTATATAAATAAATATTATTTAGTCGTTTATCTTAAATTGAAAATCAAATATATTCATAATATAAGCAAAATAATTTGAACAATATTTAATAATACTACAATATTGAAACGAAACATTTTAATGGCTCTTTAAATTGTGGTTATAGTATTGACTGCGGCTCCAAAATTTTAAATGGTGGATTTACATTCAATAATTTTTTTTCAAACTAGAACTTTCATGGCAAAGATTAACAACAAATAAATAAAATATAATATAGATATATTTATATTTCAAATTATGTACACATGCATACCTAATATTTAACAATATTATATAGATAAAGTAAATAAGTTCGATTACACACATATATTTATAACCATGGTTGCAACAGCGATTTGACTAGGTAATAACTAATAAGTATCAAATAAATTCCAACCTCAAGTTTTAGAGGAAATATAAAAAAATTCTGACAAGACAAACAGACACGTGTAACAAATCTACAGTACCCTCCCCTACAGTACCACAGGCTAATGACCTAAGTTGTCGAAGCCTTAACCCTAATAAAAAAAAATAAAAAAATAAATGAATATGGTCAACTAATGTCTAATACTATTAATTATACTAATTTTATAATAATTTTATTATATTTCTGATATTAACACAACAAAGTATATTATCGTTGTAGAATTGTGAATTGGGGGTGTGGGGGCAAAGCCCCCACGGGTCTGTGTGATAAAATTTAGGTGGTGGTGGTCCAGCATTTATACTTGCCTCATAAAATAAAATAGTTCACGCCGCCACTGAGAGGAATAATACTTAATTATCATTCATCAATCACTGCCACAATATAATATGGTACCTACACTAAATTTCCGACCACCCGACCATATACTATATTATCATCTCTCGGAGGCTAGCAGCAGCAGCAGTGTTTTACCGCCGTGCAGGTATAGTGGGTATAGTGTATACCCATCATAATATATTCATATGTATAAACTTGTTTTTAATAAATGTTTACCGATTTTTGAAATTTTGTGGCGTATATATACTTAATTCTTATGTGGGCGCCTACCTACATAGTGATATTATGTACAATAATATGTAAAATATAAGTTCCCGGTCAAGAAAAACGCGAGCGGCCCAGAGTAAAATCGTTAAGTCTGTTCGTGTGAAAAGGTGGGAGTGATGGTGTATAAAGAACGCAGCAGCTAGTAACGGCACTCGAGGGAGCTATACATAAGAGGGTGGAGAGGGGTGTGAAATGAAAGAAAAATAAGGGACGCGGTGAAGGTATGGTATGTATACTGTGTACAGTATATAGTGTATATACCATATATATACCTATATAAGAGCTGGTCGCAAAATCTCGACATTTCACCTCGAGGCCACTGAAACAGCTATATTTCCACGCTTAGCGCTCATCCCCGCCACGAAACGTTGGCGGAATTTTATTTACGCTCTCTTTATAAATACGGCAGTTTGGTACCTACCGTACACTTAATTATTGTTTTCGGATTTTTTTCGGCATTAAACATCATTTCTTCTTCCCACCGGGTCAATTATATTATACATTTATATGTAAAGAGAGTGAGAGAGAGGTAGGAGGCAGGCACTCAGCCTGCTTTTACCAACCACCCCCTTCCCGCCAACCAACTAAACGGGGCTTGGGCGTGGTGTTAATTATTAGTTATTACACTCGAAAGAAAAACACTCCAGGCCGACGAATAAATATGTATACTGTACGTCTGTAACTGTAGTTATACACTATACATACGTTCACTATATCAAACATGGGCGCCGACCACGAAATACAAAATGACTAAATGAATAATTATTAAAAAAAAAAAACAAATTCGAAAAATAAATAATATTATCATGACACATGTGCCGATTTCCAACGAGTTATATCTCATATACGCGATATTTAATGTTAAGATATTTAATAGAGCGTGTATAAGTGTTTAATATTTCTCTGTGCAACCACAGAAACGCTGTAAGCTACAGATACCTAGGGTTTCGCAGAGCTGAAACAGTTACACAAGACTCTGCGGATCTCTGTTGACTGCCAATGAGCGGAAAAGAATCTTCAGATATATTCTTACGTGGATTAGGTACATATTAATTTGTTCAATTATCTTACTGTCTACACTACTGTTGAGGTCGAATGGATGATAAGGAAATTAAATGTGTCCTAGTGAAGTATGTAGATGGAAAAAAATCATTTAAAACAATAAAACCTTAGTACATGTTTATATAATATAATTGAATGTTCGAAAATCTTAGGTACACGTCATACACAGCATATATACTGCACGATATATTATAGTACGGCGGTATTATAATTATATAGTATCAATATTTTAAAATAACAAATGGCATATAATAATTAACATATAATAATATATACCTATATATTAATTACAAATGCTATAGAACAAAAAAAATATACAATCGTAATTTACAAACTAGGTAGAGTGAAAATAAAAACAAATACAACCCTAAAATAAGAAAAAACGTTCCCGGGCTCCGTCACCACTTTATATTTTCTGACGCCACTTTCATCGCCACCACAAGGACGAAAGCAGCGGAGCGGCCAGTTTCACATGCCCCCGCAATCACGCGAACGAGGAGTTTGTGCAAACGATAAACATGATATTACTATTATAATTATTATTCAACGTATAAACGATGAATTCCGGATGCTCTCGTGTACCGTTATCAGAAGAAGAAAATATAAAATACAAAATAATAGTAATAATAATAACAAAAGCAATATAATATATAATTATTATACGATCTCTGTACATATTACATACACTGCCGCCGTTTCAAGTCCCGTGATATATATATACATATTATATACATCGTTTTACTCGTCTTCGTCGTCGTCACCACCATTATCACACGTGCATCGTATATCACAGATTATAGGGGGGCGTTAATGTGTTAATTATAATATAGTATAATCTGCGCGGCATTATAAAAACTGTATTACAATAATAGCAGTAGTAGGCAACTGTCATCCACATCGTTATTATAGTAGTTGTTGCTGTTGTCGTAGTAGGGGTATTATAAGGTAAGTAAGATAGGTATGTAAGGTATAGGTGGTAGGTAGTTTGACAGCTCATCGCGGGTACAAAGCGCACTATTGCATTGCGACAGTTGGCGCCGCTGCCGTAACATTTTCCGGACCGGCACTTCCGGTCACGTCGGGCGTCCGTGGAGGCTGTGGAGACGTGTTCTGTTGGGTAGTTGGGGGCGGCGGCGGGGTCGGTGGCGGCGGCGGCTCGAAAGTCCTCACCCTTCGCCGACGCAACAGCACTGCCCGCAAACGGCCCAGGTTATTCAGTCCGTTCATCAGGCTGAAATGCTGGACCGGTCTGATGGTTACCTCCACCGGACTTCTGCCTTCCGGCCGCAAGGAATCCCCGCCGGTCGGTTGGTGCTGTTGCTGATGCTGTTGCTGATGCTGCTGCTGCTGGTGCTGCTGCTGGTGCTGTTGCTGTTGCCGCTGGATGATCACCTGCTGCAGTTGAGCTTGCTGCAGCACATACGGCAGCTCGTAGTGGTGATAAAAGTAAATCATGGAATGCTGAGGAAAAAAAGGCAAGAGAAAAATGTTTAACACTGTTTAAAACTTAAAATTTGTACACACGCGATGGTCTGCAATTATACAACTCGCCAGTACTGTATGATATAAATAAATAACTATTAAGTTATGTGCACCGACGAAGGGAAAAAATGAAGAAAACCGTGAAAATTAGTTTTAATTTTCCGGTTGACCGTCCGTATATATACGATTGGCAAATAACGCGACGTCGACAGTCATAACAAATAATGCATGCAAGGCGCACTACGACTTTATAATCTCAGACCATCGGCGATATAAAATTGTTTTAAATACATGTTTCAAGAAAGAATGAAAGAATGCGCGAGAAGATACGAACACGTATCCCGGGAATCGTAGACATGGCATCGCAATATAATATATAGCTGCGAAGAAGCCGTGACTTTTCATATCACGCATTATTGGATCTATTATTAAAATGTTTAATTTAAACTCAGCTGCAGTTGAAGGCAATGTGTAGCTAGGAATGGTGTTTATTTTTTGCAACAAAATAATATTGACAAAACAACAGACGACATAATCGCTCACACTAAAACCACCGAAATAATACTATTTAGAGCTTTAAAGTAGTATAAATCATGCAATAACTGTATACGTATTAAGATAAATCGTTACCAACCTATAAATAGTTAAATTATTTCTTTGAGAAGAGAAACGGTTAAATATTTCTATTATAATATTTGATAGCAGTAGTCGACAAAATCAGTGTTTTAAAAATATCAAAAATCCTTAACCATTGATTTTGTTCTCATGTAAAATATAGTATTTATTTAAAAGTTTACGTATAATCGTTTATAGAAATAAATAACTATCTTGTCGTTAAACCTGTATAATATAGTTATAACAAAATGCAAGATACAAATATTTCAAGTCAATATCATCAACTATTATTATACATTTAAAAATGATCTATGAAAAAATGTTTACTGTTAGAATACAATTAGAAAACCCGTGTTAAAGAATGTTATAAAAGTATATTATAATTTAATTTCTAACAGACATTAAAGAGAAATTGTATTCTACATTAATTTTACTGCAAATTATAACGAAGATTTATATCATTTTTTAACGTAACTATACAAAACTAATATTTTAATCGTGATATTTAATTACGCTTAAAAATGTAACTACGCGTTGGTGTCGCGTGACAGAGACATAATAACATTACAACGGCGTTATTTCTATAATACTATACAGTCATACAGATTTAAATAATTCGAAACCCGCGCCTGAGTTCACGTGAATATATTATTATTATTATTTTATTATTATAATATGCTATACGATAAAACTGGTAACCCCAAAAGAAAGATGCATTAAATAAAATAATGACGAAAATAAGCAAAAAAACGATTCGATCATAAAGTATATATGCGAGCGTGGCCACGGTGAAAGGGTGCGGAAGGAGGTATAGGACGGACAGACGGTCCGTGCTCTTTGTTAAATTTATATGGAAATTTCACATCAACCCTTCGGGACACGTCGACGCTCAGAATTCATTCTGTTTATGACCCTATATATATATATACACGCAGATACATACAGTTGTGAGCGGAGCGCGTTCTCGAAAATTTCCATACACATAATAATATAGACCATTGGGTTTTTTGTCCGTTAATTACAATAACACAATACTGGACGCGACGATTTCGCATTCAAATAACAGTAAAAAAAAAAAAAAAAAATCGAATTCAAACCCGAATATAACGCAGCAATAATGATAATCGCAAAACGACCCCGTCGGCACGCCGGGTACTGAACCGCATTACGTGGATCGCAGACATTACTATATTAAATAGGTACTCGGACAGAAACAACTATAGCAGTGTATGTATATCGAATACCTACGTAATCAAACGTAAAATGGTGTTTGAAAGCACAGCACCCCTCAAAAGCATATATACTTATATGTAGGTATAATGTATATATATATAGAAAGTAGGTATACCTGTACTCAGTTATTTGCGAGATGTGTTTTCTGCTTATATAGGGGAAAGAGGAAGGAAAAACCGGAACTTACGGACTGACGAGGAGAAATCGAGAGAAATGTTTCAGACACAAATCAAATCCATTAATATAACTTTGCGGAAAAGTTCACTTAAATAAAAGGGTGGAATTTTACTTTGCTACAAAACGTTTGAAAAATGCCTCAAAGAAATATTTTTAATTTTTTAAAATCGCTCACTGACTGATTAATTATTAAAACCTTCAACGTTTATGTTGGTACATATTATACAATACTGTCGACGTACGACAAATATAATTTGCATATCTTATAATGCTATAATATACAATTCTGCATTATCGGAGGCGCATCAAGAAAAACGTGTCCGCGAAGTTCTCGAAAGTATTATGCATTTTTAAAATTGTTGTCTGAATTCATAACACAGGTAAGAAATATATATATATGTCGTAGCCACTTCGTGAAATCGATCTTTTCATGAAAAGATGACCATTTCGTGAAATAAAAACGGATATTTTACACTTCATGAAATTCGAAAATATTTCACAAAATGGTCTCTGTTTCATGAAATGGTCACTCCAATTTAATATCGAGTGATTTATTTCACAATCTGGTCGTTCACTTTGTGTACTGGAAATTGGAATACAAATTTCATTGCATACGTCAAGTTTGATTACCTATATCCATTATTATTTATTAAGTATACTTATTTATGATTTCTACGTTCTACAATACCATAGGTATAGATATTTTAAAGATAAATTTAATTTATTTTATCTAAATTTAATTTATATTATTACCTATACATAATAATATATTTCATAACTATTTATATCATATTAAGTTTATATTATAATAATTTTTTTATTCATTAGAACATTTATTAGAAAACAAATTAAATAATTATAGACTATAGTTCTTGTATAAGGATTAACATAATATGATAGGTACACTAAACACTTGTTATAAGAACAAGGGCAATAATAAATTAACGCGATTGTAACGAAACGTAACGAACCTGTTAGTTATTATAAGTATTATTTTCCACGTTCATATATATACAATTAATTATAAGGACCGATAACGAAAAAACAACAATGCTGGAAAAGCACTATAAAAGCATCACGAACAAAGATCTATTGCAGACTTCGCATGGTCTCAATATATTATATACTCCAGTCTATATTATAATATTCTCACTAAAAACGCTTCAAATCAAATGTCCGGAACAGACCTTTCAAAACCTTATCGGCTCACTATATAGTGATAATATAATATATTATGTATAGGAACTATAAACATAAATACATAATATTAGGTACATATGTATTGCGTACTACGTGAACGACCACGTAAATCACCGGCGTACAACAATAACATTCGTCTCCCGTAAACAATACAATTTCGTTTTCCTTTAATAGTAAAAAGTAGTACCTACGTATGGAAGACACCAGAAATATCAATACTATATATTACAGGAAAACCTCCAAGTACAGTTTACTAACATAACTAACTTCGTTTAAATTTTAAATAAAAATATTTTTAGTCCTCGATTTTTTTTCAAATAAAATCAAATTAAAAAAAAAGGATCGACTTGCAGTGTAACAAGTTAAAACGCGTCCCATTGGAATTTAGTCTATATGACAATTCCAAAAAAGATACCCTATTATGATTATAACACTATACGCAGATATCGATATAGGTAACGCTATTAGAATTTAAAATGAACGTTGATTTATAATATATTATTATACTATTATCAAATTCATCACGAATAATAGCAAAAATTACAATAAAAAAAGTCATTTCTTATTACCTGAATAAAGAACCACGAACAAATGAGAGCCAAATTGCTATACTGACCGTTGAACCGATAGTGGTAAGCGTAGAACGAAAAGTGGTACAGATAGAAAAACCTGGAACAGAAACATAATCGATTTACATATACAAATATACAATTATGTAGGTATACACACAACAGTAGTACATATGTGTCTATAAATATTACAATATACATATACAGAGTGTCTCGATATGTTAGCACTGTGCACCACCACCCTAAATTTTAATAATACCTATAAGTAGACGCAATCATATGAATATTATACTTAATCAAAATGAGTATGATTCCGACTTTTGAAATAAATACATAAACTAACTCAATAAATCGGCTACATCAAGCTATCTCCTATTAATAAGGAACGCAAAAAAAAAAGATTTAAATTGTTTTCATATCAAGGTCGGGTATAAAACCAAAAATATCATGAATTCAATAGAAAATGTAAGGTGAAAACACCCTGTATATATAACATATAGAGACCGTTTTATTTTTAGCCATCTAGTTACACTTCTGTGAGACTGGCACACTTAGGCACAAGCGCACATACCAGATAGACAGAGTGAATGGGAGTGGGGGAAAAGTGCAATTCTGGTATATTCATTACAGTTCCTGGCGGGCGGTCAATGGAATCCCCGTAGTGTCGCGTTCGTATTCCTAGTCCTGCAATGGACCCTTTTTCTTCCTTCCTCCTTTTTTTCTGTACCTCATGTCAAACTGTGATGCACTCGTGTTCGAGACAACTTTCTCGTGTAGTTCCTTCACAAATACCCCCACCCCTGTCTCTACAGTACCATCCCCCAATCTGCCACCCCCTGACTAGGACCCCCTGCCGTAGGGTATATATTATACGACGACAATAATAATAGCTTTTATATTATATAGGTACTCACTTTAGCCAATGCCTTTTCGTGATCGGACAATGGCTGCATATGGTGTCGTATTGATCAGCTACCCAGACGATCAATATGATGTAAAACGCAGTGGTGGTGTCGTTGAAAAATTCCGACATTATGGCCTCCATGCCTGACAGGAATTTAAATAATAATATTTATTATAATAACAGTAAATAAATAAACTGAACGTATATAGTGATCGGAAACCAAAAGCCCTTTTATACACTACAACCCACGCGTTATTGTTATTGCCTCACATACACTGCAGGACACGGCACAATGTTATCGTGTTGACAAAGTCCTTAATTGTTAATGCATAAAATTATGTTTTCGGGGGACGGACGTCACACGGCGTCAGTGAACTCCGATGACGCGTACGCCGTTTGACAGGGTTTTAAATGTTTTAATAATAATAATATTCGGGGCGACTAAAAATCACAAGGATGGATCATTATTATCGTAATTTATTTTACTCACCGACCAGAGCCAGTATGACGGTCAAAAGTGGCGCCGCCGGAAAAGAGAGCGAGCCGTGAAAATCTAATAGCTGCAGCAAATCCACTGAAATAAATAAGCAGCGATACATAAACAAAATGTAAAGATTTTTTTTAACAATTATTATCATTTTCATATTTATATACTCCATAATAATAATATAGATTACCTATGAATACAAATATCTGATGGTGTGAATACCTCAAGAGCATTGAAATCGATACAGTCTGAAAGAAAAAATACAAACCGTTTAATTTTAATAAACTTATATACAGTATATAGATAACAAGTCATTAAAAGCCATCAAATATTTAATGTGGGTAGAAGAACAGTTTAAGATTGTACTAAAAACAAGAGATTACACACGAATTTAAATTCCTAAGTTATGTATATTTTTAATTAAAAATTGTATTAGGTAAACGATGAAAGAAAAAAAATGTTTGTAAAACTTTTAAGTTATTTTTATTTATAATAAATATATTATTTAAAGTGTTATTCTGTTTTAAAGATAACTTTACCAATACCAACAACATATCTAATATTTTGTCATCTATAGGTAGACGCCGGGGTAAATGCTAATACGCTATTGAAGGGAACAAGTCTAAAAATTATTTATGTTAAAAAATAAAGTAATACAATATACAGGGTGTCCCGTGAGGATTTACTCATTAGCCGTAGAGGGGGACTCGCCGCCCAGACAAAAACCAGTTTATTGACGTTTTACTAATAAACTAAAAAAATTATTAAAAATCATGAGATTAATGAAAATAAAATGTTAAAAGCTCAAAATGTTCACAAAAATATACTCTATAGAATGGCTATCTTCAATTTTTTCAAAAATAAAAAAATAATTTTTTTAACTTTTTTACTAAAAAATTTAATTTAATTAAAAAATAAAATATTTGTAGTGCTTACCTCTGCGAGTCTTAATAAAAAAACATAATTACGATATCTCCATTATTGCAGGAGATATCGCAATGAGTAAATCCTCACGGGACACCCTATATATATATATATATACATATTGGAATCAACTTTAATACCCAACTCAAAAATAAGATCTTTGGTTGCTTTTGAGATCGCCAATTTGTATAGAATTATAAATTATGAAAAATATGATACCCATAAAGGAATTTACAAAAATATTTGAAAGAATATTCAACTTACTCAAAGTAATTATTAAATATTTAATTTCAACACATAATTATAATATTCAAAATATCCTTTACAACCAAAATCCTGTAAATATTTATAATTATGCATGTAATTTAAAATAGAATGACCATACCGAGAATAACTCAAAAAGAATATTGATTTAAGAAAACAAAACCAAAGTAACAAAAACATGCGAATGCGGTAAAATCATAGGCCCGAATGCCCGATGATAATTAAATACTTTTATGCAAGTATAATTACAAAGTTTATAAATAATAACTGTAGAAGGTACAATACATAATAATAATAAGCATTTACCAAGCATATTTCTAATTTCATTACCAAAGCACTGAGTGTATGTAACGGCCGGTGTTGCTAGTTCCCGGATGGGTGACCACCCGGGATTTTTAGCAACGAATCCTTGCCACACATACAAAAACGTGTTTTCAACCGTTCCTCCCCCTACTAACAACCTACAAACTAACAAACAAAAACCAACAGCTAATGGGCAAAGTTGCCGGGCTCTAGCTCAATAAAAAAAAATTAATAAAAAAAATATTAAACTTGTCGAATTGGAGGACAATTATTCTAGAGTCTAAACACAAGTTCGTTTACTCTGTCGGACAATTATGCAACATAAACGCAATAATAAAAATCATTTCAGTAACTGAGAACAGTAGAAAATTCATTTTTTTTACAAGTACGACACACAAAATATAATATGTTATTTTAGAGATTTAAAATGTTGACAATTTATATATTTTAAAAATTAGGTACCAAATTAAAAATAATAATGAATAAAATACGTAATAAATTACATTAAATAATCAATTAATTCAAACCATGAAGTTTTTAGTTTTTAGTTTTAATCAACTAAACCTAAAAACATAGTATACAACGGCTGTTTCTTATTAAAAAATTACGTAAGACTATCACACTCTATTGTAGAGAAGTTATAACTTCGTGAACCCTGTATAATTTAAATAATTTTCTAATTGAATGTTACCTGTATTTCAATTTATTCCCGCTATAAACTGATAGTTTTCAAAATATAAAGAAAGAAGGATAAAACAAATTATTAATTGTAATATTATTTTTTAATCGAATCCTATATAATATAATCACTAAATAGTTCGATCATAATATATAATTATTACTGTTCCATTAAAATCAATGGTTTATATAATAAACTAGCTGATCCTGTGCACTTCGTTGCCCGTTAAATGTACCAACTCTTTATGACTCAAACTTTGTTCAATTCGTTATTTAAAATTCGGTGTATGGTGTTCAAAATTTATCTTAACTATTCTGTTGCCTGGAATAAAAATTCTGATTCGCAGCAGTATATATCAGGTAGGCAATCTACCTGCGGTAGATCGCAAACCCAGTTGTGTTTGTACATAAGTGTATGATTTAACTCTAAAGTATCAAAGTTTTACCAAGTTTATTTTGATATAATACGGTGGACTAATATAAAAAATTAATAAAACTAATAAAAAAACTTAATAATAAAACTCTTAAAAAAATTATGATTGTTCAACTCCTTTTGGGTGTAACTTGCTGCGGTAAGTGCAACTCAGCCACCCTGATAAGCAATAATGTTCAATAATTCGATTTGATGCAAGCTTGTACCTGATCTGCCCGAATAATCAATAGCAACCAATAATAAATAAATGCTAATTTCTACTGTAGACTGTAACCAATGGAAACTATTAATAAATAAATAAAAATAAAATTTCCAATTTCCATCGTGAATCTAGCACCTATTTAAAATGCGAATTTCGGCAAATCCTTTCTTATTGTGAAAATATGAGAAGAACCTCTATTCCAAATTTCAAGTCCGTATGTTGCGTAGTTTTTGATATACAGCGATCAGTGAGTGAGTGGTATTTGGATTTTATATGTATAGATAACGCAATAAACTACGATTGCCAATTGCGCAAAATCGAACGAGATATTGCGATTATTTCATTTTGAATAGATAATTCGACAAAATATATGATTTAATGTATAATAATAACACATCACCTATATGTATGATATATTCGCGTAATTAAACGAGTCGAAATTATTTTCAATTGAAATAAATTACTTACTATGCGCCAGCCGGAAGTTTGAGGTGATTTAAAAAAACCAAATTTTCATACCAAATACGTTTTTTTAAATCCAACGAAAGGGGGAAAATTCGGCTATAGTAATTGGCAACAGGAGGAAGAGAATATATGGGAATTCATATCTCGGGGGAATAAAACATCGTATCTAATTTCACGCACTCCTTTCTTATTGGTTTTCTTAATCATTATGTCGCTGCTACCAAGCAATCTCACATATATGACTTCAGGCGGTAATTTGATCGAAGACGTATTATGTTGAAAAATAATACACGCGACTACTACCCCACGTGAACAACTTAATTTAAGAATACAAGTATTGTTATTATTATTTATACTTATTAGTTATTACGGAATATTAAGTTCTAAAACGAATTTCGTTTCCCCGCTGCTACTGCCTATATACTTGCCTAAACATATAGGTATCAGGCGCATATATCTGTAGTAAATATTACCATGTTTGGAAAATAGTCAATTTAACATTTGGTGAAAATTTCAAATGTCTAAGGTTATTAATAGTAACAAAATATTTAATTAAAATTTTAAATTCAAACGATTATAAAAAATAAAAGTTACTTTAAGGACATTTTTTAAAACTAATAGTAACAACTAGATTCACTTTTCTATCAGAAAAGAAGCTGATCTCGAAAATCGGAGCATTTTTAATACTCAAAATGTTGGTGACAAACGAAAAAAAAAACACATCATTTTAAAATCAATACATTTTTCACTATTGTCAGAATCTAAAACATAAATTGTTTTAAAAATAATTAGTTAATTTTGGTGTCTTGTGCATTTAAAAGATTTAAGAGGACGCTACCCATACAATTGTTGTTTCCGTCTTACACACGCACTACATAGCAAATTGTCGTTCACTAGTTTCAATAGTGTGCTGTTATAGTTTTGATACTAGAGTGAATTGACCTATTATAAAACTTTTAGATAAGAACATTATCAGCTGTGCTTATAACCATTGCCAATTTTTCAAAATTTTCATTTTCAAGCAATATATGGGTATGTGAAATATCAAAAATTAAAAATGATCATATCTCGCTTGAAAATTAAAATATTGAATAAAAGCCAACGTTTAAACACAGATAATATTATTATCTAAAAAATTGATAATGGGTCATCACTCTAATATCAAAACTAACAGCACACTATTGAAGCTAGTGAACCAAAATTTGATATATCGTACGTGTGTACGACGAAGACAACAAATGCATGGGCAGCATACTCGTAATGATTAGTTGTATTTGTGAACTATCCATGTGTATTGTGTATGTGTATTGTGTATGTGTATTTGTAATTGGTTATTTATATAAGCAAATCATTTATACTGACGAAACTTGTGCGAATTTTTAAACCAAAAAGGTGTAGAATTTTAAGACAATATGAAAAATACCTCTCAACTGAAATTAAAAGTCATCCATAAAGTGCTTTGGTTTAAAGTAAAGGTACGATCATCAAATCAAGAGTAGACAGCATTTTACACGTAGTAGAATACGACATCATTTATTAAAATTCTAAGATAATATGTATTGTGTTGATAACATACAACACCGCTATCTTAATTTCTATACCAGAATAATCATGAATGTATATTTATAAATAATTTGTGACGTTACTGGCCCTGATTAATGAGGGTCAGCTCAAACCAAAAACCAAACACGAACCTAGAGAGAGAAATTTTTATATAATTCAAAAAATTGTCAGTGGCGTATTTTGAAATTTTTTCTGGGGGGGGTCTAAATATTAGGTACCTACAAGTTTATAATATAAAAAAAACACATACGAGTTACGATGTAATAATTATATTATATTTTTTTTTTTTCTGGGGGGGTCCAGACCCGGGGACCCCCCCCCCCCCGTAAATACGCCACTGAAAATTGTTATTATAATATTATAGTTTATTATTCTATAGTTTAAACTAATAGAATAATTATTATAATAATAGTAAAAAATATAAAGTGTATAAATAATAAAAAAAAAATGGGGGGAATAAGTTACACATTCAGCTGTATAGATGAGTGTTCCACGTCATTGAGTAAGTCACTACAATGTTTTTGTTAATTTTAAAATAAATTTAATCATCATTGTATATCAAGTATTTACTGTTATTCGTTTTTCGGTTACATCAAAAACTGATTTTGCGTAAAAATGTCAGTTCTTCTTTCTTTCTTTCTTTTTTTTTACCCAGACACTTGAAAACTTCTGTGAATTTTCAACTTTGACCTCTCAAATACCCTAACTAGATTGACTTTCCTACCAGAAGAGACTCTGAAGTTGAATATTATTTAGCCTTAGCCATAGAAATTGAACATTTTATAAATTCGTAACTACAAAATAATTTACAACATTTTGTGATTTCTACAAATTATGTCAACATTTGAACTTCAAGCGCTTATAAATAAAAGGCATGCATATAATATGTATTTTAAATATTTTAAATTGCTAAAATAACAAACTATAATATGGGACCTTGTATTAAAATTTCAAGTTTATTGACGAACAATAAACCTTTTTATACACACTATAAAAAATACAAATTTAAAAAGTGTTAAATGGCAATAAATAGGTTAAATTGAGTCTAAATATTTTTAAAAGTTTCAAGTTTCAAAGATTAATAATTTTTAAGATACAACAAAACTAAACTCATTTGATCAGAGTTATCATATATATTTTACACGTCAATATCAATTTTATCAAAATTTAATAGTGCTTAATAAAATAGGGCTCGGATTTAAAAGCATTTTCAAAAAATGCATTTATATGACCTAAAATCTCTAAAAAATGCCCTACAAATTTTTTTATTAATTTAATGATGAATTGAAAAATTAAATGAATATGCTTGCATAAATATTTGGTGAAATAGTTTCTCGAGCCACTATGGTTCTATTCACTTGAGAATTACAACAAATGTTCAGTAAACATTTGGTTGTTTCATCGTTTATTTTAAAAAGTATTTATTGCAAGGGAATGTTGAACTTTTGAGTAACAACTAGATGGCACTGCTTAAAATAAGAGTTTTTTTGTTAAGCTGTACATAATAAACAAAAATGTTATACTCACAAACACTACCATTATGAAGAATGATGCAATGTAAGACGTTCTGGCCATCCAAATGCTCACGAATCTGTAATGTTCTCCAGTAATGACGTTTCTGAAATATTAAACAATAATTATCATCTACACGATAGTAATAAATTTAAATTATTTACAACAAACCGTAAGTCTTTGAGAGTAAGTCTTTACCTCAGAAATCCTTTGTTTTGTTCGTTTTCAGCCAGTGATTTAACAGAGGACATCAGTAAGTCATCGTAGCCAAGGAAATACTCCAAGAAAAACTGACCCACCGAATCGCCAAAACACTTATTCAGAGTAGGCTCTAGGGCTACTAGCATTACAGGAATGCCTAACCGATTTCTGGCACTGGGCGATAAACGCAAGAACCCGTACTCCAATGAATATTCAACAATGTAATTTTCGTAATATATTACTAAACAATAAGGGAAAAAATAATTTATGCATTTTCATTGACAAGTTCCATTCAAGCCCATTTTACAAGGTACAACTCATATAATATAGATACCTTCACTGTCGTCGATCGAAGGTAATTTGGTACTTGTAGAAGTGAGTAATGAATCAATTCCCAATACACCTCTAATAGAACTATTTGGATACTGAAAAAGATTAATATATTTTTATTATAATACCAGGTCTATAATATTCAATTTAAATATTACGAGTACCTTGGTGGAACGAAATTCTGCTGAGTCTTCTACTGTCGAAAAATTTGATTTACTGGTGGTATGCCGATTCGTCTTAGTGGTACTGCTAAACATTTCTTTTTTCTCATCTGCATTAAAAAAAAAAAAAAAAAAAAATAATTAATGTACCAACTAAACAAATGAAAAATGTGTATCATTATGTAAATATATATTAGATATACCAATTGCGAATAACCCCTGATTTTGTGTAAAATAATCCTTAAAACTATAAAAGTATAAAATATATTTCATGGTGACTGTAAAACCATATTATAATTTGTGAAACTATTTGAATTATTAAAGGAGTCTGAAAGTTATAACTTAATGTAATAATTAATTTATCTATAATAATGCTCAAAACAAATATGAATTTAAAAACAATTTCACCACAAAGCTCTACTAAAAAAAAATGGTTAACCACGATTGAGCATACACCTTTTTAGCAACACAATTGAGCATGGAATATTTTATGCGATGTTGCAGAAATTTTGTAGTTTATTACTTTCACATATTATTACACCAATTATTATGATACCAGACTCGAGCCATGAGCTGAGCACAGGCTTTATCGACAATGTTATGGATTAATAAATTAGTTCCGGAGCAATAAAGTTCCGACATTTTAAACATTTAAAATTGGGGGAAAATATAAGATAATGAAGTAAAATATAATTAAAAAATTATTATAGAAATAATATCAGTGTTCGATCACCCATACTCTACAGTATTCTTGACTTATATGACATGCAGATATTTTTTTTTATTCGTACCATATTTTGATTTTATTATTTTCATAACTAATATTATTATTATTATTATCATTATTATTAATATTATCAAACTGATTTATGAAATGTGACTATATTTTTTGCCTATGAAACAATGTTATTTTTTTGATATGTTATAATTATTATAATTATTTAAATAAATATTTTTGTATAATATTGTTTAAAATTGAAAATGGCAACGTTGCAGAGTTTTTTATGCTCAATCGTGTAGGTTTTCTTTTATACTCTGATTTCCTTTGATACACTGACAATTTTGCTCAATCGTGTCTCAAAAAAGATGTTTTATGCTCAATCGCGTCTCAGACAAAAAAAAATTTCCATTGAACATAATTTTATACTGAAAATAAATTAAAAAAATTGATTATTATTTATTGACAAATATAATATAGTTATTATAATACTAAAAATACCTATTGATATGTACCTAAGACTATCTTTTGCTGGATAAAATATTTAAGACGGGCACAACCTAACCAAACACTGTGCCTCTATTGAACTTTTGATAAGTCACATAAAAATATGAAATATATTTAATATTACCCATATATTACATGATTGAAAGATTATATATTTTGTATGTATGCTACTTTCAGTATACTTTTTGTTGATGTCCGTTAATTAATGTTAATTACCGAAATAGGATTAATATTTAAAAATGAGATTTTTTCAAAAAAAGAAAAATTGAAAACAATTATATTCTTCACATAAAATTAATAACAATTAAAGGTTTTAAAAAAAAAAATAATTTAATTAATTATACGTTTTATAAAATATACAGTTAGTACTAAATATTTCAAGAAGCTACAGTATCAAATTAATAACTATAAATGGAATTACCTACACTTAATTTTTAAATGAATACATATATTAACTTATAAAAATAATTATTGTTTTCAAATAAATTAGTTATAATTTGTATTCATTTAATATTCAAAAATTCAATTTGTAATTGATAAGTACCTAGAAATATTATTTAAATTTTTAATTAACTTCATTTTTGAATCCTTAATAGTTAATACTAATTTTTTATGAAACTAATATCATTTAATCAAAAAAATAATATGAATTGTTCTATACTTCTAAACAATAACACAACAATTTAATATGTTCATACATATCACGAAAAAAATTTAGATAATATTAGGTATGTGGTATTAATAATTATTATTAGGGAGACGGAGTGGCCGAGCGGACCAAGGCATTGGTTGCCACGCAGCCGACACTGGTTCGACACCTCGGCCATGGGCGGCATTTATCTCCGGGCATGGCAGATACCTATGGGTGCCCAAATCAAAAATTCTGCCGAACAAATACACAAGTGTTCCTCCCAATTCCAACAAAAACCTACAAACAAAACTAAAAATAGCTAATGGCTTTAGTTGTCGGGCTCAAGATCAATAAAAAAAAAATTATTATTATTAACATAAAATTATTATATAATTTATATACTCGTAACGAACAACCTTCGTTAAGTGACGACTGTACTAAAAGCAAAACCAACAGTAATACAATTTAAGGTAAAGATAATTAGAGATTATCAAGATTATTAACAGTTGAAAGAAATACCCAACATATTATATAAAAACGAGGCAGATAACGCATATTATATAGTAATTGCAGTCCAATATCCGTGTACCGAACGTAGACCGAGTATAGAACGCCAAAACCGGTAGAGCGCATACCGAATTAGCACCAAAATATGTACAACCTATGTTTATTTAGAATACATTTTACCTTCAAAGTTTATGTAATTTGTAAATGATAAGTAGTTGAATAAGGTAGGTTTTGGGGTGTTTGTCTCTCTAAATTTATTTTCAACTAACTCTTCTGTTGATGGTTCAATATCAACCTCTTCTTTGTTCCTAAAAAAGAATATTTAGTCATAAGATAATTTAAAATATGCTTTATACTATACTTAATATTAATATTAATCAATAAATATACCTATACACGTACAGACAGATCTAATTATCATATATTTTTATTATAAAATATTTAAAATATATTCATTTAAGTCTAATCTACATTTTTCTTTTTGTACTTACAAGTTACAACTAAAATCTAATAATTTATAATATTGAACTAAGGTTAAACAAAAAATACTTATTACTTAACAATTGTAGTCTTAATATTTTCATTATGTTGATAGACACATTTAATAAGAAACAAATAAATCAAATGGATACATAAAATAATACCTATGTGGCTATGTAAGAGATATTTATGTGATAAATAAGTTCATAACTGAAATATAATTTTACAAAAATAGTTAAACTTTTTTAAATACAAATTATATGTTTTACCTAGCATATTTTTAATTAATTAAAAATAATATTATGTGTAGGAAAATTGTCAAACATTGATAGAAAAATTGTTCATCAATAAAATGAGTTATAAATTAGGTTGCAGATTGATGTCTATGTTTCAGTTATAATAATCTTGATAGTTGGGATTTACCAAAATCTAACTAAAAGTACCCTACACCAACACATATTTAAAAACCAAAGTTATAATGGAATAATAACAGTTAACATGTAATTAATGATGTGATAGGAAACTAGATCATTATGAAAGATTAAGTCATAAATGACATCTGTACCGGACAATACACAAATCCATGTCAATAAAGCAATACACAGAAATCAATATTGTGCAACACATACATTAGCTAACAAAAAGAATCTGTAATAAATAATTTCTAAACAAAAACCACATGTACTAGTAATATAGCTAGTAAAAGAAAATTAAGCAAGGATCGTTAGATATCAACAAAACAAGAGCAAACCCCATACTTTAATTAATTTAAATACCCATATCTAATAATAAAAATTTTAGGTTTGGATTTTTTATGCCATTTATACAGCCTAAAAAATTTCAAAAACAACAATATTAAAAAATAATTATTTTTATTACAATGAGGTATACACATTTTTAATTGAAAACTTGAAAAAAGTTTTTATTGTCCAATACAACTCCGATGATATAGGTAAAAAAATCATTTCATAACTATTATTTCATTTATTTTTTATAAATTATCTTAAATAGAATAAATTTAATTTACAGATTAATAATTGTGGAAGAAGGAAAACTGGAAGAAGCAGGCTTGTAAATAAATGTATTATAATACCTTTTTTAAAAAAGAATTTAATGAACTAATAAATAATTTCAATAATTTTTTTGTAATATTTTTTTTAAAACCCATTTTTAATGTTTTTTTTTAAAAGCTTTATTGCTTTTTTTTAGTTTTTTTACTCTAATGATGACATTATAATTAGACATTAATTTAAACAGCACCAATACAAATGCCAATGAAAAAAAAATGTAATTTAAATGAAAAGTTTGTTGATTTTGTTCAACATCCTTCTATAAAACATGATTTTATAATATTTAAAAACTATTAAGAAAAATAAATTTCAAAAGTGTAAAAAACCCCTTAGGGTGGATTGCATAAACGTCCTGTGGCGACTTATCAAACTGTTATCGGAATTTTTGACGGTTCCGTAAATAAAACTGGTATTGCTTAAACGCCTGATTAGTGTTAAAAGTTCTGTAAACAATTGATTACCAGACCTATAAACTACAGATCGGATTTTAGTTCGGTAGCTTACAGATCGATGAAACATCATTGATGTTATCATAGTTATTGGTGGTTTAATTTATTTGTTAATCAAGGTTATCAATAATTTAATATTTCTTCATGCAACACTAGCATAGCATAACACAAACATTATAGAATGAATAAATTACAGGGCCAGTAACAAATTTACAGACTGTTCTTTATGCTACCCGCCATTAGAAACATAATATACTCAACAGACTTTAATAACATATGAATTTTGAAAAGAAAACTTTAGTTCATAAATATTTAATAGGTACTAGAGATCTTTTCTAAAAACTTGAATATCAATAAAATATTTTAGTTTCATTTAGTTGATAAATGTATTGTCAGAAGATTAACTTTCAGTAGGTATTAAATAAATAAACTACATGTTTAGAACAATATAACAAATTAATTTTATAGTTGATAATTATTGGATACTTACTCAGGACTATTAGTTTTAATAAAGCGGTTGAACAATGATTCTTCACTTGAATCCATACGTTTTAGTTTATATTCACGTTCATATGATTTTTCTACTGTGAATAAATCGTTTATCGTGCCTGTTTGTTCTGCATGGATACGTTGAAAACCTCGAATAATCTCCACTCGGAGTATACCGTCTCTAGGCCATACGTCTTTAACATGGTCTAAACAATTGGCTGGCATTCGAGAGAAATTCATGTGCACATACACAAGCACAAAAAATGATAAGACAGCCTAAAATCAAAAAAAAAAAATTGTAAACATCGTCCAATGGTATAGAGCAAAAGTTTACCTTTAATAAAAATACAAATTCTATAAGCCTCCTCAGAGATCTTGGGAACACTCTTGCATACCCCAAGGTGGCCTTATAGAACAGAGCATAGAACAGGCGGTCCCGTACATTGAACGCCTGATTATTGTTGTTATTATTATTATTATTGTTGTTGTTATTCCCCCCTGTTGTCCTCATGTCCAAGGCGTTTGGTGGCAAAACCACCAGTTCTTCATGATCGTGACCGTTGGTGGGCATGATGAAGTCGTCCGTTTAACTCGGCAATGGACAAAACGTCGGCAGGAAATGTCGACGAATGCTACACTGCATCGTCACCTGTTGGAGAGTAAAAGCCAATAAATTCTATGCAAAGATAACTGAGTATAATTCAGGATCAGCCTACGTTCCAATTGTATGCCACCCGAAGTGACTAAACAAAATGGTAACATAACATGAACGAGGGTGAAAATGTAAAACATCGCACCTGTCGCCACGGACAAGCAAAATATGTCTAAAGACCTTTACACGCAAACTGGTACTACCGGGTAACCCGACAAGACATGAAGGGGTCACGTACTCACATTGGCCCAACGGGCACTTTGATCGCGGTTAGTGGTTAAAAACTTTCGTACTCACCCTATATCGACGGACGTGTGGGCCGAACCCAACGGCGATGTTATTATAGTATAAGGTACCTATGGGTGTGCTCGAGACGAAGATTGCGGAGAACAAGTGATTCGGCCGGGCCGCCGACGCGTCCAACTCGGAAAATTGGAAAGATTTTACTGCGGTCTGCGACCAATCGGACCGATAGGCGATAAAAAGGAAACACAAATCCACTACGAATCAACGACGAACAGGTTCAACTTGAAAATTCGTAGTCGCGGTGGTAGTCGTCAGCTGCAGCTGTGCGCGAACTATTATAATCACGGACTAAGATATACAGGACTGGACACGAGATGAATATTGTGGTTACGAAATGTTTTACAACAGGCGGAGTTCGGGGGGATATTTTCCTTTTAGCATTACTAGCGCCGTCTTAGTGGATACTTATGGAACTAGAAATTTGTATGATGTGTTCTAGTTCCATAAGTATCCACTAGGACGGCGCTAGTAATGCTAAAAGGAAAATATCCCCCCGAACACTGCCTGTTGTAAAACATTTCGTAGTCAACCCCCCCACACCCTCCAACCTTTTCGTGTCCAGTCCTGTATATCTTAGTCCGTGATTATAATATTGTTTTTATCATTTTTTTCCTTGTAACAATAATAATGATAAATAATTTATTCTCTGATCGTTTGGGGGGTTCAAAATGATAGCGCGCACGACGTGTCAACGTATTATAAAAGGCGTGATCGAAATCATGGGGATATTATTATTATTTATTACTGTGAATGTGATAGGTACGCGTATTAATTATAATATTATTATATTATTATTAGTTGTTACTGCGATTTCGTGCATATTATTTAGTCTGAGACCTCGTAGTCGACAAGTTTATTCCAAAGTTGCCCAACATGAACTGTCTCCGTTCTCTTGATGCTGATTGTTGATAATACAACGGTCCAGTGATAACGACGAGCGGTTACATATAAATACCACGATTTAAGATGTACCATAGGCAAATATAATATTATTATACATATTATCTTAAATCAGGCGCGAAATGCGGATCCAGAAGATTTTTGTTAGTGAGTCGTGAGCATATATTGTCATATACTCATATGGTCGTGAGTCGGCAAGACGTGAGTGTCGCTGTATTGGATCACAGCAGTGGCCAGTGGTGTATCTATGGGGGGATATGGGGGTCATATCCCCACCTCGGAGACCATATTTTGTACACAATATAAGTTATAACATGTATATAGTAATGTGAATACAATATACGCATAGTGTATACCATGAACTAAGATAATATTATCTTAGTTCATGGTGTATACTGAATGTGTATTAAAAATTGTATATCCCCCCTTGAAAAAATCCTAGATACGCTACTATAGTCTGTAATGGATAGTGCATAGACACATATCAGGTTATTCAGGTCTATGGGACGGTGTTAAATTTGAATTCAATGATATTGTATAAGAAAAACATTCTGAGCGAAGACGGTCAGACTATAATATCATTTATATTAATTGATATTAGTAATTTATTTACCTATATTATACACGGGAACTTTGTTTAAAATGTTCAATCCTTAGGTTCAATCCTTAGGTATAAAAATTAAACATTTTATAAATTTTTATCTACAAAATATTTCTTAAATTTTGCCCAAATTCGAACTTTAACTGCGTATTTTTAAAATTTTCAACAGCTATCAAAAAAATATAGCAGGAGCCTTGTACTAAATTTTCAAGTTTTTTGACCCAATAAATGAAATTTTATTGACGGTTTAAGAAAAAAACTAAAAAAATTTTAAAATTTAAAATGTCCGTAGACAGCTCAAATCGAGTCAAAATATTTGAAAAAATTTTCAGTTATGGGAATTGATAAGATAAACATATGGTGTAAATTTCAGGTATCTACAGCAAGTTATTCTTTTTTGAATTAAGACAAATAAGAAAAATTACATAATTACATAATCACATAATCACATAATTGTATACATGACAAATCGATAGAATATCCAATGACGTAAAAATGGCACTTCAATAAAAATAAAAATAAAATTTGATTAAAATCAATAAAAATTTGATTTGACTTTCCGGTAGATATTTTTTTTTTGATTAAGGTAGGCATACTTATGAGAAAACTTGTATTCAATTTTAGAATGAAAGTTTCAAATTAAAAATTTAATTTCAAATATTTTTCAACTGCTATTTAAGCAAAAAGCAGTATATCAGAAGCCTTGTATTAAATTTTGACGCTTTTTGGCCAAATAAATAATATTTTATTGATATTTATAGAAAAAAAGACTAAAAAAATTTAAATTTGAAATTATCCATGAACAACTCAAAAAATTTTAAACATTTTTTACCTACACTTATTATACGTATATTCTTATAAGATATATAAGTCCCTTGTCCGTTAATATTACGTAGGAGGTATCTAAGGTCCTTATGGGTAAATAAATGTACACAACTATAAAGTTATACATTCGTTTTAAGAACCTACCTAATCCTATATAATGGAAAAAGACTGAAAATATATCATAAAACTGGTTTACGGAAATTTTAATTACAGAATGTTAATTGATAAGTAAGGGAATACGTTGTACCACAGTTGTACGCACCTAAAACCTACCTACAAACTTTAATTATATGACCTTGAATTTCATAATTTAAAATCGACATACCTACCGCATTCAACATACATTTCCACACAGCTTATCGGTACCAAGATGAAAATTGTTTTTATAAAAAATGATATTGCCAAGAATAAAACATAATATTATATTATCTGTATAATATATATATAACAGTTAGCTGGCTGACTGATTTATCAACACACAGCTCAAATCATTATACTGATCGGGCTGAAATTTGGCATATAGATAGCTATTATGATTTAGGCGTTCGCTAAGAAAAGATTTTAGGAAATTAAACCCCTAAAGGGGAAAATAAGGGGTTATCAGAATACAATAGTGGCGCCATCTATCAAGCAATATCTATCTAATTTAAATATACAATTTTGGTTTAAAAATACAAAACGTATGTACCTACTTGATATTTGGAAGTGGTTCCTTTATTGATTTAGATGTGCAATAAGAAAGGATTTTCTGATATTGATATTTTAAAGAGATGTCAAACAGGGTTCTTAAGATTCAGGATGGAAATTCTTTTTTTCGTTTATTAATGGTCACTTTTGGTTGCAGGTTATATATGCGAATTATTTTACAAAACTAGGTACAATTACGTCGATTTGTCGGTAAAAATAAAATGAATTAAAATAAAATAAAATAACTCCCAAAATATATTAATAAATAAATATTAAATGCTCCTAAAAATGTGCGATGATCAACGATGACTTCAATACTATTTTAGGTAGTGTACCTACACTGTATAAACATTTTTTTTGAACTACAAAGATATACTAATATAGTTATATATGTTTTATTTTATCACCCACCTCGCTGTGTCCGCAATGTACCGCAGATTGCCTACCTGATAATATTATACATTTATACTGTTCATTGTTCACATAACCATAAGCGAGTATCACGGGCAACGCCAAGCGGGATGGCTAAAAATTAAAATATAATAAGATTTTGCTTCCATATTATGCACAGCAAATTATACCCAAAAGAAGTTAATTAAAAAAAATATAAATAATAATGTAATATGACTCAACTTATTGGACTACAATACTACATATTATATTGTATGTTTATATAGTCAAACAAATAGTTTATATTGTGTCATTGAGTGTACCTACCAACTTGCAATAAAAAAATCATTTCTTTTCAAACTTTCAACACTATTGTCTATCGCCATCATTCTAAGACTCTGAATTGAGAAAACCTCTCAACGTCTTAAACCGTATTAAATTTATCAACAAAATTAATTTTAAACATCAGCTAAAATTATAGTTATATTTCAAAACTAATAGATCTATAATATCTAATTATTGCTATTAAACAATAATAATATAGATTATATAGGAATGGTATAGGATATACCTACTATTTATAATTTATATAAATTTCATCGATTACCCCTTCATATTTATTTATTAATTTTTTATTTCATGATATCATCATTATAATAATATTATTAGTATGTATAATATGAATACCTACCTACTGGTTATGATATATGGATTTAATTAAAAATTTTAATTGGAGAGTTATTAGACACAGAAAAAAAATATCGGTCTGCTCAGAATCTAAAAGTTACTAATTTTAAATTTAGTATCAATAATAATAAATATTGTTATTTTATACCATAGCTTACTAAGTAGTAGCAGTCAATAAATTTAGAGAAAATATAATTTTATTAAAATCATACCATTTATGTTTTTACAACAATTAAAGGGAATCATAACAATACAAAGATGTACAGTTCAAATCAGCGATATATTTAGAAATACTAAACTATTATCTATATTGTATAACATAAATAGGTGTTTCACAGGCAATGTTATTTTTACAATTGGTGAAATATGTAATACACGAAACCATTAATGTTATAGATGATCAAAAACAACAAATTACTTTCTATACCAACTCTGGGCAAGTGACATTCTTTTAATTTTTTTCTGCAATTGTAGGATACCATACATCAATGCTTCTGCAGTTGGTGGACAACCTAAAGGACATTTAAATATTAAAAATATTTTTAGCATACACATACTTAGGAATAGAGATTAAAACCAATAGAAAAATGTTGAATTTAATAAAACTTAATTTATGATATTTACTATCCATGTAAATTTAATAAATATTGCTGGCAATATTTAAAAAAATATTTACTAAATGTTATCAGAAGCTAAGGTACACAGTAAGTTGTTCATTGAATTACATTACATTTTTTGACACAACAACAATGCTTGTTTATTTACCTGGTACATAAATGTCGACTGGAATAACCCTATCACATCCTCTTACTACAGAGTATGAATAATGATAGTAACCACCACCGTTTGCGCAACTTCCCATTGAAATAACCCATTTTGGATCGGGCATCTATGAACATTTATAGGTAAATAATCAATTAAATAAGGAAAAAAAGCCTCACTTACTTGATCATAAACTCTTCTCAAAGCTGGTGCCATTTTGTTTGTCAGTGTTCCCGCAACTATAATAAGATCAGCCTGACGAGGTGATGCCCGAAATACAACACCATATCGATCCATATCGTATCGAGGAGCAGCTATATGCATCATTTCAACAGCACAACATGCCAATCCAAAAGTCAAAGGCCAGAGGGAGTGCTGAAAATTATTCAATAAATATTAAAATCAAAATATGACAAAAAAAAATTATTTATTGTTTAAATACCTTACGACCCCAATTCAAGACATCGTCCAATCGAGCAACAGCATATTCAGCCATATTGTTTGTTTTTTGAAATGGTGAGTACGGACGATATGGTTTTTCTGATAAAAATCGAAAATTGTATTTAATTGTATACTATGTAAAAATGATACAATAATAATAATAATAAAATTGATAACAAACCTTCTATATTTGTGTCTTGAGATGCCGGTTGGATTTTGGTAGATTCATTTCTGAGGCAGATTTGGGTGACCGCGGGATTCTTCAATAGACAATTGATGCTCTTGGAGGCCGACAGGATTTGACTTGGGCGGCCTTAATTATTAATCAATATAATAGAATCCATAATATTAGTTTTAAATATTATTATTTGAGTTAATTTGTGTGCAGTGTGACAACAATGTTCAATAGAATAATAATTATTTAAAAAAACAAAAAAGGTTTGCCCTGCAACACATCTTTTAATATTTTTTAAGTAAAAGATGTTGAAAAAATAAAGAAACAAAATACGTATACAGTTTTAACTAGGTGTTAGAAGTCATACAACAAGACAACTAAATTAAATTGCACCATATCACACCATATTATACACATTGATATAATAATATTATTATTCACTCACCGATCATCTTCATTTTTTTCAGTCAAACCTACAAATTGTACTTTGTCTTGGGTTAAAGAATTCAAAGATACAGACAGTGAATTCAATTTACAGCCTACCTCAGCACTTAGCAGTAAAGTAACTGGACCTTACACAAACGTAAAAGTAAAACGAAAAAACCGACGATAGATACGACCTCAGATTTAGAAATTTTTTGTTATCAATTGTTTGGTCTCTTACTCTCATCTGATAACGGTTATAACTTAACAGCTGTTGCCTGCTGACACGAATACGCGATCCTTCTGGTTATCCCCTGGAACAAGTGCAATTTTTCGATTTTTTTTTTTTGGAACTTATGTAGCTCATCGAGTTAAGAACGATGGTGCAATCAGAATTTGTCGCTCTCACTTAGTTTCGAAGTTATGGCTTTCCAAAGTTTTCAATTTTACGTCTATACGCATGCGCGCAACACTACTCTATAATGCCGCGCGGATGACTATTTTTGTTATTTTTTTGTACTTACGTATTCTAACCTGTTTAGAACGATAGGGCAATAATAATTTATCCCCCGATTTGCTATGAAACACCTCCCCAAGTGGGTCACAGGGTTAAGAAAATTGCATTTTTGTTGCACCGAGTCACCGAGTGGGGTCACTCGCTCGCTCGGACAATTAAAAACGAAAATATCCCCCGATTTGCTATGCAACACCTCCCCAAGTGGGTCACAGGGTTACAGCGCTCGCTCGGACAATTAAAAATATTCCTCTCCTGGAAGTAGAAATAGTCAATCTGGTTTAAATAAATTCTCGCATTATACCTGATAATAATCATTCAATTATAAATACGATTTTAGATTATATTATTAAAGAAACTATATTTTAATACACAATTAAAATGTCATTACGTCAAGTGCTGCGTTCTAGTGAAGTTGACCTCTCTTAGTCCCGTGTTTGTTCACTCGTTTATTTTTTATTTAGTAGTCTCACGAATAAGAAAAAAAAAATCGTGAAAGACGTGACACGTAGCGTTGCGCTCATGCGTAAACAAATGCAAAATTGCTTACTTCCAAAGGCCATAACTTCGAAACTAAGTGAGAGCGACAAATTCTAATTGCACCATCGTTCTTAACTCGATGAGTTACACAAGTTCCAAAAAAAAAAATCGAAAAATATGCATGGGGTGGTAAAGTTCACTTTAGCCAATATTATTATATAGTTATATTGTGCAAAGGCCGCCAATTTACCGTTACAGAATAATATATAATATGATAATATGTCTCACGAACGACAGTAACGACGAGGGTGTCGATCCGATCAAAGGCGACTGTCAATCATATATTCGATTTTTTTGTACATAATTTAGTAAAACGCTTTTCAAATGAAACCAGGAAACTGTGAAATTAAACTTTCCTTATCTGTTATTTATTTCTATATTTTTTTTTGGTTTTTGGGCTACTCAGTACTCAGTACAGTCGGATTTATGGAATAGTTTTAATGTATTCCTTGTGTGATGAATATAAGTAGGTAATCAACATGAGTAATTTCAAGACAACCTATTTGTAGATAAATGTATTATAAATAATAATATACATTAGTCAAAAAAATAATTATAATATACATATTAATCATATTATAATTATATTATTCATATTATGTATACCCATAGCTCATGGATACAGTCATAAGCAACGATATATTATATATAGTAGTAGCTGGTAAGTATTATGGGGGAACAGACCAAGTGTAGGTAAGTAAGTAACTTAACCTTAACTTTAACGGTTTAATTATGAAGTTGGTATTATATCATTGATAAAAATGGTCAATATTACGTTTTACGATTAATTTTTAAACAATAAAAATCCTCGTACAATCAAGTTTAGTTCCCGATAGAGTTATATAAATAGGTATTCTTATTTAGTACCTATGTATTTGCATCTGTCATTACTTATTAATTCAGTGTTGGGAATTATTCAATTATCTAGATAAAAATAATTAAATCATCTAATTATCTCATCTGGATAAATGTAATGGTTATCAGTGGTAATTTATATAGATAAATAATATAATAATAAGAATATTTTTAAATACTGAAATAGCCAATAATTTAAGAGAACCTAGTAGTGATTCCAATACTATTATAGTTTAAAAAAAAAAAAATGCTTACTAAAATATTGTCAGTTTTATTTTGTTATTTTATTTTTATTCAAGTTGTATTAAAAATTAAAATTGTATATTATTTTAGTTGAGAAATGACATGGATGATGGATCACACAATGATGGATTTATTAATTAATAAATATTCCCTAATTAGTAATTACTAATAAATTACATTATTTATAATATAATTTAAAAACCAATTATCTATTTTTATCTAGATAAATGTATGAGTATTTTTATCTTTATCTAGATAAAAAAAATTATGTTATATTTTATCTTATCTAGATAAATTTTGAATGAATTATCTGTTACCTTATCCAGATGATTTTTTGGTTATCTTTTCCAAACACTGTTTATTATAATACAATGCCAAATAATGAGTTGAAGTCAAAAATATCTTGTATTAGCAACATTAATATTTTGTAGTTGTATATAATAACAATTAAAGAACCATAAATTGTAGCTTAGGTTTTTTCATTGGTACCTATTGATAATTTTAATAATAACTCTGCAGCACTATAACTACCGGCTTTCGATTTTTAAACTGCAGCCATCTATAATTTTAATTTCTTAATATGAAGTAAAAATATTCAGGCATTTTAAGTTAAGGTAATAACTTTAGTAGACTGTAAAAGACAACAAATTTACAGCATACCTACCGTTACTCATAGGCGCACATAGGGGGGTGCTTGGGGGTGCTTAGCACCCTCGAGGTTTAAAGTAGCACCCCCAGTTCCCTATGAAATTTATTTCAGTATTTCACCAATCATTAATAAATTATTGTGGTTCGGATTTTTTTTCCATTACAAATAGACAACAGTTCATGAATTTGCGATTAAAACAGTATTGCATAAATGCACGTTTCAGTTGTCGTCAAAATATTAAACAATAAGCAGCAATCATATTATAGAAAATCGTAATTATATCAATGAAAGCCTATAACCACTTGATTCATTGCTATTTACAAATTGTATACAAATTTAAAATAATTGCAATGCAATTTATTATAGTATTAGAATTTAGGATGGTGTGGGTTCGAAGCCCCCTTCGGTTTTGTGTAACACAAATTATTCCAGCACCCCTTAATTAACCCCCAAAGTGCGCCTATGCCGTTACTTCACTCTATACCTCCTATACTCATATCTGAACGTCTAAACTTTTAAACCCTTTTTAAAATAACAAAAAAAAATAATGGTATTATAACTGTCAATTGATATAATAAAAAAAAGTTTAGAACATTATTCTGTTTCAGTCTGCAATAGTGAGTTCACATTAACCGACAAGTAATGTTGGGTAAGTTACTTTTAAAAGGTAATTAAGTTACTTTACTCGTTACTCAAATAAAACTGTAATGAAATTACTTTACTTTTCAAATAGAAAAATAACTCATTACTTTCTCGTTACAAAAATAAAAAAAAATTTAATTTCTTGGCAATTATCTTCTGCAGGCAAATTGAACAAGCAAATTCTTATAAAACCAGCTGTATTGTTAATAGGATCATATACAATTTAGTCTTCCGCTCAAGCTATATTCATAGGAAACCTATTTATAGAAATCAAATTAAATAATAAATCTAATTAACTGTTCTCGTGATTTACGGTGCAATTCGACATTTTAAATGTTAAAACCATTGAAAACAGAATTGCGCCGAGTTAAAATTAAATATATTATATACATATTATTATATTGGTAAACATAATAATACCCGCATTATACATATTTTTTTTTTCAATTCACAATAGGTAGGTAGGTACTTAAAAATTCGAAACTGTAACTCGTTATTCTATGGAAATTACTTTTCAAAAGTAATTTCCATTACATTTTCGTAATATTCGCAGGACGCAAGACAAATGAATAATGATTATAGGTAGTAATTATATACTAGCTGTGACACAGACACGAACAATACATTTTCCAAACACTTAAAATGCACTTGGCAACAAGATGTTTGTTGTTTTTGTAAACCTAAATGTATCTAATTTTTTAAAAATTATATAGGTACAACAATTATTTATTAAATTCTTATTTTTATTTTTATTTATTAGTTATACTGCTTAACTACAAAACTAAAAGTTATTTTATTATTTAAATGAAACCTATCATTTTTAGATTTGTAAATATTGGATATGACCAAAAGATAATTTAAGATAGATATGTAAATTTGGTGTTTTGAAGGTTATGTGGAGCTACGGTATACAGTGAGATATTTTCATAAAAACCTGGCCAAAGTATAAAGATTAACCTAAAATTGAGTTTTTATTTTTTTTCTCTGTAATAACTGATATTTTACATTTACATTTCAATTTTAAACTCACTAATTAATTATTACAATAGATAAAAATAAATTTAATAAATGTTCTGGACATTTTGTGAACTACCTAATCGTTTATTTAAATGGTAAAAAAAAGATAGTCTGGATCTATCTTGGAAGTCTACTAAATGTAATGGTGAAGTTTGTATTTGAATATTTTACAAGTTTGTTCTGTGATATTATTATGTGTAACTGTGTAAGAACTAAGAACGTGACGTATTGCATTGCGCAGATCCCAAATCTAAACCTTGTGGTTTATGCAGTCTTGTAAAGTATTCGAATACAAGTATTTGAATACTTGTATTTAAATACTTTTTGAAGTATTTATATGGTATTCTAAAATCTAAATACTTTATTTTTTTGTATTTTATAATTATTTTGAATACTTTTTAAAAGTAATTTTAACAAAATTTAAATACTTGTATTAAAATACCATAAAGTCAGTTTTATTAAATTTATATAGTTTCTGTTTTGGAATTTTTTACGAAAACTGAAAATCTATTAATTTTAAAATAGTGCATATTATTAATAGTTAAAAGTTAATACCACTTTTTATTTTTTTTTTTCATTAAAATTTAATCACTATTAGTTGAAATATATCTGGATGCAGATTGTAATATGTGAACATGTATTTATCTCTAAATAGTCAGACATGTGATAGTAGTTGTTAAAATCTATGGTAAGTAGTAATACATAATAGGTAGTAGGTACCTATACTGATGTACAATATACATGTATATTATATAGCATAAAATTTAAAAAAATACATTTTTATAATACTATTTTATTCGAATACTAGTATTAGTATCTTAATAATTTTTCAAAAGTATTTTTTACGAGACTGGGTTTATGATATACTATGGTTTGATACTTTATGATACATCATACATTATGATTTATGATGTATGCCACCGAGTACCGACTCAATAAAATGTAAGCTCGACGAAAAATATAAATGATTCCAGTAGCAATATAATACAACAGGAAAAACGGATGAACATTTTCAAAGTACTTTGAACAGTATAAATGATTTCAATAGTAATAATACACCGGGACAATAAGTGTTGTGCTAAAAATCGCCTTGTTTAATAAATAACCATAATAATAATGTTTAGGTACCTATCACATATATTGCTATTTAATGGTAATTTAATTAGTGTTATTGACGATTGCTTGTAAACACTAAACATAAATACATCTTTTATTTATAAAATACCTTATATATATAATTAAATTAAATTTTACACTTTTGAATCTTGAATGCAAATATTTATGAGAATATTTATAATAATAAATTGTATTCACATGTGAATGTGTGAGGAACTGAGGACATAATATGATATATTTTTTTTTACAGTAAAATACCTAGATTGTTTATAATAATCAGGGAGTCAAAACGGGTTACCCGCAAAAAATGTTACCCGGTGTTTAACACGAAACACGAAAAAAATTATGTATGGATATTGCCTAAAATTGTAGATACCTACACTATAATATACTCATTAGGTACTCACTATACTCAGTATATTAATAGTATTAATGTATTATACTGTCTAGTCTCTAGTGTCTAATATTATATCTTTTAAATTTGTCCAAACAATTAAGAAATAACATTCATCACATATTATTTTATAAGTATACAATATTTGAATATTTGTATAGGTTGAGTATTGTACCCAGTCTGTAAGTATTATTGAACTTAAATATTAATGGTTTAAATTTTGAAACCGTTACCACTCGTACTTGTCGTCGACAAACATCTACCATGTATTATTATCATTGAATAAATGATAGACATTTAATATTGTTCACTAGGTACGCCATGTCCATAGCTGTTGTTTGATTATTTTTATTTTGTTATATTATATTATATTTATAATATAATATAACAACTATCTAACACATATTATTATTTGGGCATTTTTTTACCTATCTATATCCTTAATATTATAATATACTGTATTAATGTTATTTATTTAAAACATCGTTGATTATCTTACCACTATATTATAATATTTATGTTTTGTTTTGTTCCTGTCTATTAGTTTAAAATTGTAATATTTTTAACTAGGCTTCTTCAACGATATATTTTTGAATATCGATATTTTTTTTTTTTTTTTTAGCTTCTACAGGCCATTAAGACCCTTCGCTGCTTCTACTATGCCTCTCCATCGGTCCCTGTTGTCTGCATCCTCAATTATTGCAGTTTCATCTACTTGCATTAAGTCTTTGTTTACCCGGTCCATCCAACGCTGACGTGGTCTTCCTCTGGGGCGTGTTTTATTTGGTTTAGATATCACAACTTGTCTCATTTGGCTGTCCTTATCTCGCCATATGTGACCAGCCCATTCCAGTCTCTTTGAGACAAGATATTTTTGGATATTTGGTCCATTTAAGATTCTTTCAATATTTGCATTTGTTCTCCTTTCGTACTCCCCTGTTTCCGTATTATATATGGGATAATATATTCTTCTGAGGATCTTTCTTTCAAATATTAAAAGCTTTGTCTCGTCCCCTTTAGTGGTGGACCATGTTTCGCACCCATACATTACTATGGGCCGTAAGTAGGAAATATAAAGCTTTTTCTTAGTTTCTCTGGAAAGAAGCTTAGATCTGAATAATTTACTCATTGCTAGGGCTCGGAACTTAATGCACTTAAAAAGTACTAAATATGCATGCACTTATGCGCTTAAAAAAGTACAAATATGCTCTAAAAATATGCACTTATATTTAATTATTTTACACAACATTTTCATTTGTACAAATATTTTTTTTTAATTTGTAAATAAAAAAAAAAGCAAAGTAATATAAGTTATTATTATTTGTATTTTTTAATCATAATTTAAACAAAAAAATAATAAAAAGTCGCTTTAAAAATTGAAAATGTTCCTTGAATAAAAAAATTCACTTCTGTCGAGTTGTATTTATATACCTGAAATACCTAAAATCTATAAATGCCATTAACAACAGTCAATAATCATTGAGTTATTTTCCTATAAAAGTATTTATAGAAAATCGTCGTATTTCGATAGCAGCTGTTTCTATTTTAGATTTGTATAATATTCTATTTTAGATAAAGCTAGCTGTAGTTGTAATTTATATATATTTATATTATATCATATTAACCAATAGAGGAAAAACATAGTTTTTAATGTCAAATGGAAATTTGAATAATACGATTCAAGAATATCTAGTAAGGTCTCTGAATATGAATGTATTTATTTTTTTATTTACAAATTTTCATATTGAATATCCATAAATAATAAAATATGCTTTAAAAAATTGTAAAATTAAGAAATATGCTCTAAAATCTAAAAATCACTAAATATGCAAAAATATGCACTAAAAACTTTTGATATGTTTTTCGTAGTGTCTTGAAATTAATTTCTAGCTTACTTAGCAATAAATCTAATGGTTCAAAAAAATCATGCAAATGCAACAAATTCCGAGCCCTACTCATTGCATAATAGCCACGATTTGCCGTATTTAGTCTCAATCTAATTTCGTTATGCATATCATTCCTATTATTCAAATTGACTCCCAAATATTTAAAATCTTCTACTTGTTCGAATTTATATCCATCTACGATGAGATTCTGTAATATTCTTGGTCGCCTACTCATGATCATATACTTTGTCTTTATATCGATATAGAAAAAAAAAATGTAGAGTGTAAAAATTAAAAGGGCGTTTGTAGAAATGAAAATGTTAAAAGGGCTTAGGTATACCACAAATAGTATATGAATTTGGAGGGCGTTTATAAAATTCAAATTGTTAAAAGGGCCTAAACCACATATTTTTTTTAAATTTAGATAACATTAAATATTAATATACCTAGTTTAAATAATTTAATAAGACATTTTAGTTTCATGGAGTCCCATCTTTAATATAATGTATAAAAGTATGTTGTATCTTAAAAATTGAATATTTAATCAGTTTTATGTGTTTCCTGAAAAAAGTAAAATTTGGTATACTCCCTTCTGACAAAATACCAACGATATGCTCATTGCGCTCCCCCATTTTCCCTTTCATAACGAATTTATTCAAATTCTGATTTTTAAAATTTTTAAATATACTTAAAACCATGTTTTCAAATGTTTGAGATGTTTGTAGTACCTACTTAAGCCTCAAAGAGTGTTCAGTGGCCAAAAAAATTTCTGTTTTTGAAATAAGAACCACTTTCCATTATTTTTGACTGTAATTTAGTTGATAATATTTTTTTTTCATTTTGATATAACTTATTCAAAACTTGAACTCGTTGTTTCTCAGTTATAAAATAATTTATAATGTAAAATGATTTTACAAAAATATCAAATACATGTAATAAATATTGGATCTAGTCTCTATTATAGGTACTTGGACCATTTTTACAAATTATAAATATTGATGGATTAATATTAATTACCAAAACGATTATATCGCTACAGCCCCCAATCTTTGAATCTTTCAAACCCTTAACATGGATCTATTTTCCTTAGTACACAAAGTTAAACAACTCAAAAACTACTCGTTAGAATTTTGATTTTGACACGTCAACATTTTTAAAAAAATTGTCGTTTAAATTATTTACAGTTGAAGAGGGGAGTTCTTATTTAAAAAAACAGAAGTTTGTTTCGCCACAAGACACATCTCCTTAAGTAACACTTAAAATGTCAAGAATTTATAAGGTATCTAATAACTAAATTGTGGTCTTCAAGCCTATTTAAACATTTTCAAAAATTGTTTTTAAGAACTAAAATATTATTGAAGAAAAAAGGGGTAAATGTACTTGGTGAATCGCACCGTATAAAGTATGTATTATGAGCTTTACATATTATTAGCAATGATAAAATATAATTATACTAGCTGCCCTTGTGCCTCGATTCCGGGCATTGTGGAAGCCGCCTCCGACTCCTTCGAGGTGGTCGAGTGAAAATCGTTTCACGGGAAATTCGAAAACAAATTAAACCGTACCGAAAACTGCGACTTGGAGTGTAGAGTGGTCTTTGCTCGTCTGGTGTAATACCGTGTGTCCGGTTCTGTTTGATTGACTGTATAAGAAATTAGGAATTGCGAATAATTGTAATCGAATGTCTAGCTATCAATCATCGCTGTATGAAAATCTATGAGTTATAGGGCATCTGTGTATGGCGGATTGGATACATGACCCGTCGCATGCCCTGTTCTTTTGTGCGTGCAAAAAGGATAAATGCATAACGAACACGGTAATTGTGTATTTGTGTGTCTAGCTTTCAGTCCTCAACCGGTACAAATTTGTGCGTTTACTGGGCATACCTCCTAACGTCGATAGTCTGATATAGTGATATTGTATTATTGTAGGAGAAAATGTTAAAGCCGAATGTCAATTGAATAAAAAGGTTAAGTAGTCGATTTAAAGGCAACCTGCATACTTCCCAGTTATATAGGTGTCTGATTGCGAACGACCTGTGCATACCAAATGAAATTAAAACGTTCCATAAAGCTAATTAAATGCTCTAAATGACTTATATAGACACCTGTAGGTGTGGCGTACCTATCATAACATTATTACTGTTCATAAGTACTTATTAAGTACAGTTAAATGAATATATGTGTAGCCTATACAAAATCAGTTAAATGTATCATGTTGTATATATGTGTGTTGTGCACATGCTTATAGTTTTTGGTTTTTAAAAGTGGTTTTAATACTATCAATCAAAATCTTTTTCAATTTTATAAAAATTATATAAAGTAGTATATAAATGAAATGTATAATACATTTTTGCATGCCAACCACATAAAAATGATGACAAATAATACAATATTTTAAGGATAGTTACACCATTTGAGGAAGCATATATATATATTTAATATATAATAATAATATATCACATGTATATGTAGTTTTCTTGTTTTGAAAGTTGTTTGAAATATTTCAAAAAATAATATTAATACGTGTAAGCCAATGTAGGTACCTAATAAGGTTAGTAGGTATATATAAAAATATAAGGTGTGAATTGCAGTAATTAAACTTGGTAATACATATATATATACCTATTAGTATAACGTTACATCTTACATGTATGTTTTAAGAAATTAACATTGCCTTAACAATCGACACACCAAGCTCCTACTAAAACTCTTAGCTTTTAAATAAATGTACTGCAAAATGTCTATCCAATTCATGCATTCAAATTACTTATATACATATATATATATATTTAATATTATTGATATACTGCATATTTTAAATAATAATGAAAGTATGTGCATTCTCATAACAGTGTAATATACCTATATTTATTGTACATTAAATTTGCTTAGGTAGGTTAATTTTTAAATTATTAAATTAAATAATTATTATATTGCAAAGGATATATATATATGCATGTAATAATAATAGTAATATTTACAATTTATTAAGCGAATATAATAATAACGTTTTAGAAGATAGGTTTAAAACGATGATATATGTTGGGAATAGGATAGGTATGTATTTATTAATAATATATATAAATCATGTATAATACATTTTTGTATGCCAACGACATAATACAAATGTTGACAAATATTACAATATTTTAAGCATAGTTTTACACCTTTGGAGGAATTTAAATTCAATTTATTATAATTTTATAACATATAATATGTATATGTAGTTTTCTTGTTTTGAAATTTGTTTGAAATATTGCAAAAAATTAATATGTGTAACCCAATGTAAAGGTTAGTACAGGTATAAGGTATGAATTGAAGTAATTAAACTTGGTAATACAATATATTAGTATATATATTGTAGTAAGGAGAAAATAGGCCGGGCACCATTTAGTTGTAAGGGGAAAATAGGCGGTGGGGGAAGGTAATGGTTATAGGAGAGAGATATGTGTGTTATAATAAATATTGGAGATTTCCGCGTAAGATCGCCCTACTACTGTATTGTACCTATCTGCCTAATGATATTTGAATTACCTACTCTTATTGTATAAACATTCAAACACTTACCTCGCTGCAACTGGTTTTCCCAAGTGGTTTGTAGTTCTTCGGGGTCGTGTTCAACAGTCGATATCACTATGACAATATATGTATTTTGGTTTATATAATCTGCAGAATTTCGTATATAATTTCTAGCTGTGACTGTCACCATATGCTCTCAAAATCCCTACATTCGTGACAAGAGTACATATAGTCTAATCGCTAACCGAATGTAATTTACGTTAATAACAAGCATTTTATTGTAATGAACACTTTTGTTCTAGAACAGGCGTTATGGATTCCTACATTCGTAACAGGAGTACGTATAGTCTCTCCGCAAACCGAATGTAATTTAAAGTGATGAATATTTGTTATTACACATTTATATCTTGAACACAGCTCTTAGAGTTCCTACATTCGTGACAATGAGTACGTATAGTCAAATCGCCGACCGAATGTAATTTAAGTTAAAAGAGCACTTATTACTATACTCGTGTTTCAAAATATAAATGTGTAGTAGTGATGTAACAGGCCTATAATATGATGATAGTCACAGAACCTTATGTTTTAAAAGATCAATGGATAGGTGAGTGGAAAAGATGAACAATGTCAATTTGGCTGATAGAGAGACAACCAATTTAGACAGACATACCGAATGCTGAAATGATTCAATATACATACGTATATTGTATACGCATAAACGCACAGTAATGAGCACTCCTTTGGACAGTGGTGGAAAAGGGTCGTGATGTTGACTGGCGTGGACGTTGTGCATAAGTCTTCTCCTGAAAGGTACCTACTGTCGTGGACCATGTGTATCTCCGGAATGGACACGACACAATGCACACTTGACAGTTCAGCTTAGATACTACAGTAAAAAGTGTATATATTTTTTTTTATAGAGACGAATTTATCTAGATGGATGAATTTTTTATCTTAGTTAATTATTTAGATAAAACACAACTATTTATCTATATAAAATAAAAGATAACTAAATAATTATCTAGATAAATTATCTAAATAAGTCTCAACACTGGTTATATGACCCCATTTCCATCAAAATTCTTAACTATACCTATTATGCATTTAATTTTTCAGGACTTAAAAATGATTAAATAAGTCTTATAGTGAGACTTTAATAACTCATAATAATATTGTAAACGTAATTTGAAAACCTACATTATAAAACAAATACGTCGGGTATATTTTATTAAACAGGTTTATTAATTTATGCACAGAAATACACATACCTAATACATAATATGTTACACAAATGAAATACATTATACATTAGATACCTATAATTGAACTTGAAGATCTCTTCCGTTATAGGTATACGGCAGTAGGTACTACTAGGTAGTAGGTGCCTGACCTTTCCGTCCGGCATATCTGTAGATAATTACATAGAATAGAAGAATTAAGAAAAAATTACACAAATTATAAATGGTTCATAGCTTGACCGTAACCGTTGGTTTTTAATTTTTTGGGGTATGAGGAATGCAAAATTTGTATATTATATTTATAAGTGAAGTAGGTACTGGAGTGGTGTGAAACTTTATGGAATATAGTCGATTGGAGGTGGACTCCACTTTAACACACAGAAATTAAATTACTAAACAATGATGCTAGAAGCTAATAAAAATAATACAATTGTTTTCTTGCTTATAAATTTATTTTACATAATAACAATGTGTACCGACTTAAAAGTGACCCTTTAATCGTTTGATGCAAATGCACTGTTTTTTTCTGATTTTCAAAAAAAATGTTTCTTCAATAGATTCAACAATAACTGTAGTGACGTAGTGTAATAGGTTACTTTGTACATTACTTATTTTTGACATATATCAAAACATAATTAATGTTGAATATATTTGATTCATAAAACAACTAGGTATATATAAGTACATTTTTTTATATATCTATGGTTGTTATTGCTGGTTAAATAAAATAGTTTTTATAATTAAATATAATTTTAGATCTGTATTTATACTTGGTTTTAATCAAATCAACTCAAATAACTGTATTAAAAATCAGTGCAGATTACATTTAACGGAGTTTTTGAGAATAGGTAAAATCACGTGCTACGCCATCCAGAATCAGTAAATATATAATAGGTATATATTATTATTTTTTCTTTTAGAACCTGAGTGGAACGATGAATGTATTGATTTTACAATGATGTGTGTTTTTTTGTGTGTCTGTCATCACCTTTTAGGACAGTAAACGTGCTTGGATTTTCTTCAACAGTATCTTTTCTGATAGGAAAGTGAATCTAGTTGGTACTTTAGGGATCAAAAGTAAATTTTCCAGTAGTTTTCAAAAGCACCGTGAAAAAACAAAAGAAAAAATAAGGAAAAACGGGAGATTTTAGACAAAATCGATTGTGGTTTTTGTTGTTTCTCTAAAAAAAATGAAAGTATATACATGAAAATTTCATTGGTTGTTTATATTTCCATTTTCTATACATGATAAAATTTTCCAAATATTCTGAGTTATTTAGACCTCTTTACGGACATTTTTAGTTTCCATTTTTTTAGTTTTTGTTTTCTATAAATATCAATAAAATTTTATTTGTTTATTTCGAAAACTTGAAAATTTAATAGAGGGCTCCTAGCATATGGTTTCAAAGGCAGATGAACAATATTAAAAATCCTTAGTCACAATTTTTTTTATAAGCATTTAAAGTTCAAAAATTGACAAAATATGGAAAAATCACGAAAATTAGAAAATTATTTTGAGTTAAGAATTCGTAAACATTTTTATTTTTAAACCTTAGATTTGAAAATGTAATACAAAATTACTCATAAGTTTGTCTACCTTTATCAATATAAAAATCTCTACCAGAAAGTCAAATTAAATTTTTATGAGCGTTTGAAATTCAAATTTTTACAACATTGGATGTTAACACTCGATTTCTCATGTAGCGATTTCCTTATTTTGTTGTAATTCAAAAACGAATAACTGTAGATACATGAAAATTTCACTTAATGTTCATATTAGCATTTCCTATACACGGTGCAATTTTGAAAATATTTTGACTTTTTTTGAGCTGTTTACGGACAATTACAGTTTTCAATTTTTTTTAGTTTTTTTTATTCTATAAATATCAATCAAATTTTATCGTTTGGGCCAAAAAGTGTAAAAATTTAATACAAGGCTTCTGATATATTGTTACAATATCAGTTGAAAAATATTAAAAATACATAGGCACAATCTTTTTTTATAAGCACTTAAAGATCCAATTTTGATAAAATTTATCAAAAAACTCGAAAATTATCAAATTGTAATTAATAAATTATAAAATGTTCAGTTTTTATAGCAAAGGATTGCAAATTTAAAACAAAGGTTCTCAAAAATAGTTCATTCTGTAACCAAAAAATCTAAAAAATATATGAACACAGTTATTTTTTACAGACATTTTAAATTCAAATTTGGACGAAATTACATAATAAAAAACCTAGAATAACTATTTTAGTTATTTTGTTGTGATTGTATAATATTATTCGTGGGTACTTGAAACTTCTAAAGTATACTACTATACGTCTATGATAGTATCAGGGTTTGTTGTTGGTGTATAACGAGTTATAAGTACCTAATGGATATTGTGATATGATTAATTTGGAATTCATTATAGGTCAATTGTTTTTAATACCATAGATAAGTAGGTATATACCTAATATGTCTTATACCTAGAAGGACATGCCGTCTCCGCTCAGAATCGTTTTTCTTATACAATGATATAATATCATTGAATTCAAATTTAATACCATCCATTATACAGTGACCCACTTGTAACCTACTGTACAGCAGAGCGACACCCACTTGCCCACTTTTTTAGATTCTGAGTGAAACGATGAATGTATTGATTTTACAGTGATGTGAGTTTTTTTTTTAAATTTTTTGTGTCTGTCATATTATCACGTTTTAGTACAATAAAAGTGCTTGGATTTTCTTCAACAGTAGCTTTTCTGATAGGAAAGTGAATCTAGTTGGTACTTTGGGGGGTCAAAAGTGAAAATTTCAAAGTAGTTTTCAAAAGCGGCGCGATAAAAAAAATGAAAATTAAGGAAAAACGGGAATTTTTACACTAAAATCTGTTTTCGAAAAAATCAATTTTGGTGTTTGGTGCAACTCTTAAATAACCGTAGGTACATGACCGTAGGTACATGCAATTTTGACTGAATGTTTATATTAGCATTTTCTATACACGATAACATTTTCAAAATGTTTTGATTTATTTTGAACTGTTTAGGCACATTTTCATTTTTCATTTTTTTTTTTAGTTTTTTTTCTCAAAATATCGATAACATTTAATTTGTTTGTTAAAAAAGCTTGAACATTTAATACAAGGTTCCTACTATATATTGTTACAATGACATTTGAAAAATATTAAAAATCGTTAGTTATAGTTTTTTTTTATAAGCATTTAAAGTTCAAAAATTGACAAAATATGGAAAAATCACGAAAATTAGCAAATTATTTTGAGTTAAAAATTCGTAAAAATTTTTCTTTTTAAATCTAAGATTTGAAAATGTAATACATGACTCCTTATGAGATTATCTACCTTTATCAATAAAAAAATCTTTACCAGAAAGTCAAATTAAATTTTTACAACATTGGATATTAACACTCGATTTCTCATGTAGCGATTTTCTTATTTTGTTGTAATTCAAAAACGAATGACTGTAGATACATGAAAATTTCACTTAATGTTCATATTAGCATTTCCTATAGGTACATGGTACAATTTTGAAAATATTTTGACTCATTTGAGCTGTTTACGGACATTTTCAGTTTTCAATTTTTTAAGTTTTTTTTTTCTATAAATATCAATTAAGTCTTATCCGTTGGGCCAAAAAGTGTAAAAATTGAATACAAGACTCCTGATATATTGTTACAATATCAGTTCAAAAACATTGAAAATACATAGGCACAATTTTTTTTTATAAGCATTTAAAGTTGGAATTTTGACAAAATGTATAAAAATCTCGAAAATTATCAATCATTGTAATTTTAAAACAAAGGTACTCATAAATAGTTCATACTGTAACCAAAAAATCTAAAAAATATATAAACACACTTATTTTTTACAGACATTTTAAATTCTAATTTGGACGAAAATACATATTAAAAAACCTAGAATAACTATTTTAGTTACTTTGTTATGATTGAATAATATTATTCGCGGGTAGGTACTTGAAAATTCTAAAGTGTACTATTATATATATCTATTATAGTATCAGGGTTTGTTGTTGATGTATAACGCGTTATAAGTTCCTAATGGAATATGATTAATTTAGAATTTATTATAGGTCAATTATTTGTTTAATACCATAGATATGTATATAATATGTCTTATACCTAGACTGACATACCGTCTCCGCTCAGAATCGTTTTTCTTACACAATGATATTATATCATTGAATTCAAATTTAATACTATCCATTATACAGTGACAGACTTGTAACTTACTGTACAGCAGAGCGACACCCACTTGCCCACTTTTATTTGATTAATATTGATTTGCATAGTTTTATATAATTTTATTTTATTTATTCATGAAGTACCTACAACCTACTTAAATATGTTAAAAAAAAAACAACTTATATGATGAGTTATAAGCAAGGTTTAAGTGACATCAATTCAAATGTATCTTTGTGGAGAGAGTATCAAGCAATTACTAAACAATATTTTTAAAAAAGCACACATTTTAAAACAAATATTCTTTTCTATGCTTAAAATCTAAAAGGTTAATGAAGATCTATCTCCCATATTTTCCGTGGGTAGGTCCCTTAGGAGGGAGCAATGTTTTTTCACCGAGGCTTAGGAGGTGCCGATTTTTTTTTTGCACTGGGGCTCAAAATGTCTAAATGTGGCACTGGGTATACCTATAGGTACTAGCATTGATTATACATAGTACTATGTATAATCAATGGGTACTGGGTGTTATATACTACTATACTAGTCAATAGGTAATAATACTATAATAGAAAAAGTACCGAAAGTAAATGAATCGTTCCTTTTGTGAACCTCATTGATTAGGACTTAGGGCTTGAAACCGTGAATATTTTTTCCTATTTCCATTTCGGCTGTCAGTATTTATTTTTTCCGATTTTGATTTTGGTTTTGAAAACCGGTTTTCATATTTTTCGATTTCGATTTTGATTACCGGTATTGGTTTTTTTCTGTTTTGTTTTTGGTTTCGATTTTTAATATTATTCAAAATCGGTATCAAATATCGGTTTCAAGCCCTGGATTAGGTATTACACTATATTAGAAATGAGTAATGCCTCATTGGAATAAGATATACATATAATAGATACACATATAAGGACATTTTTATGTTTAAGGATTAAGTCTTATAAATTTAACTGAAAGATGTCTCTTAAAAGTGTGGTATTCAACTTTAAATTTATTTGTAGAATTTTTGAAAAACCAGAGAATTTCATGATTATTAGGTACTTAATACTAATACATGACATAATCATTGGCACGGCATGGGACAATATTTAGACCCTCCAATATGCCAAGTCCACTTAATCGAGTACTAAAAAAATTTAATTTATCTATGATGATAGAATTAAAAAAAAATTATTTAAAATTTTATTTTTGTGATACAGTATTTCAAAAAAATAAAAGAGAATAGTGGTTTTTTCTTTAAGAAATGTGGTAAAGCCGGGTTTCTACTATGTCCAACTACCAACAACATGGTTTTGTGGTTAATCGTGAGGTAACCTAACCATCTAATCACAGAAAAGTATTTTTATGCACATGCACGAATAGTGTATAGTGGAAACCCACCTTTAGAGAATGTAATATGAACCATCCATGTTATATTTGACCACAGATATGATTAGACAGTCAACTACTAAATTTGCTTTAGATATAAAAATAATACATCTATTTAATAATAAAAGATATTGCATGAAAATTATGTAATCCAGAATACAAATAATTTGTATTTTTACGTTGATAACTATGGTTTAGAGACGCGGGGGGAAATGTACCACAATTTTTTTTTTTTTTTTTATCAATATTATGGGTGACTTGACTCCCACCCAAAAAATGTTGGGTTATATCCACCAATGCAACATTATTATACAATAATATATTATTATAACACGGTCAACTAAAATGGATTTCAAAATGCAAATAACTCTATAAACATTAATCAATATGCCATCTATTAGTATTCCTTATCCAATGGAAATTTAAACGACCAGTTTTAAACAATTGTGGAATTAATAATTATAATTAACTTTTTGAGGATTTGTAAGAATACAAGAATATATTTTAATATTATAGTTATCAATTCATACCATTAACATTAGATTAATTATATTTGTTCATTTCTTTTAACAATTATCTTTCTTTTTATTTTTAGTGTGTATTTACCTACTCTGAAAAACTAAAATTATACATCAACAATATTAATTACTTTAATTGTTTCAATATTTAGTATTTACAATTAAACTGTACAATTTTACTTATTCTTAGATATTAAAAATACTAATGTTTAACATACAAATTTAACACAATATCATAATTTATTAGTTTAAAAAAGTTTATGAAAAAATAAAATCTAACAAAATATTTTTTGTAGACTATCAATATTTTTTTAAATACTAACATAAAATTCCAATTACAGGGTAAAATTTGGTTATGAAATAAATCCGTTAATTTAAAATGTAAAAGAAAATAATATAATGGTTGTAATATACTTGATATTATTTATTTGATAAGTAGGGTAAAATAATATGGGAAATAAAAGGCAGTGAGAAATAATAGAAGCCAATACATCATGATCAAATGAGTATCACTTTGCAGCAGCAGCCGTTTGATGCGCTTTAGGGTTCAATGTAAGGTTATTAATAAGCCGAGTTCCAGAAGCCAAAGCTGATGGTGTACTCTGTCTTGTTATTGTAGACGAAGGCTCATCTTTTCTGATAACCTGAAAAAGTAAGAAAAAATAAAGTAAATATAATAATAAAAATAATAATATTGAAATGATGATGGGGATTAATTCTTAATTTTTATAAAAATGCCATTAATCAGCTACTATATTATATTTTGTCTCATGTAAGAGTAACCTTAGGTTGTTGACTGATTTTTATCCAGGTAGGTTAGACCACAATTCTCATTTAAATTGGTTTTTGTTGAATTACATAGTTAGTTTTTGTTTTAGATTACCGACTAAAACCAAAAAAATTGTTTTCCCGCTTTTATCTTAGCAAAATGCAAGGTAGGTGATTGTTGGAATAATAAAGTAATGCTCCCAAGAGCGACACATTCAATATGTGTTAGCCAAATCCATTGCCACAGCTATGCGCAGAAGCCAGCCATATGGTTACCTTTATTAGACTGAATATAAATATAGATCAAGGTTAATTCTCAAAACTTAAGTTAACCAACAAACAACTGAAAATAACAAGCTACTCCACCCTATGAGCAGCCATGCAATATGAAAATCATCTTGAGCTACAAACTCAACTATTATTATTAATTATTTATATCAATTAGAAAAAGTAAGCAATATTTATTTTTAAACAGAAGAAAGTTATTGGTTTTATCCCAGTTTTAATGAAAGTCACATAAGTTTATACTATAAATAATAATACTGAGGTTCTCAGTAGTAGTTAAAATAAACCGTGAAAAAAATATAAACACCAATTTTGATTAAAATTGTTGATCAATTGCAATTTATATAATTATTTTATGATTATAATAATGATAATAGTACAGTAAAACTTCCATATAACAGTCGCCGAAGGGACTATAAATAATGAACACTATTTAGAGGAGCTCGTCTTAAAGAGGTAGGACAACACTAAGATAACACTCGACGGGACCAAAAAAATTGACAGTTAACGGAAGTTTTACTGTATTACATTACTGACTTGTGTCAAGGAGAGCAAAAAGAGCGAAATGCAAATCATTCATATTATATTCCTAAAAAATAAAAAATATTAATATTAAAACTAACCGGTTCATCTTCGTCATCACTAAGCTCAATTATCACTGTATTTTGCTCAGCATCATACTTTTTTAGTATTGTATCAAGTTTATAACGTTTACGATAATGAGAATAAAATGATTTCAAATGGGTTTGAGTCTTTGTTCCCATTGTTTCAGCAATGGCTTTGAAATCTTTTCCATATTTGCGCATTCCTAAAAATGAAAAAACATATCAATATAATTATAAAAAATAATTGTTCCAATTAAAATAGGTTAGTTTGGGGGGTAGATACACGGTGTATTATATCAACAAAAATGACTTCACAGGAGGAACCTTTAGAATAGTCAGATTTTTTTTAAGAGACATTTTTTATGGCGGATCAAACGTTGAACATTTTATTTTATTATAGAAAAATACATTTGAGAAAGAACAAATATTGTGCATTATTCAAATGCATATTTTGAAAATCGGGCTTTTATCCGACCTAAAAAATCTTCTCCTTAAAAAAAAAAAAAAATTAACAAAATCCAACTATTCTACATGGCATGAGTTTTTCCTTAAAGACAAATTTTTGTACCAGAAAACGCACCAGCTCAGACGCCCTTAATATACAGTGACAAAGAGGACCAAGAAATTAAATTTAAATTGATATATTATACAGTAAAATATAGGTCAAACTTTTTATAAATTTAAGAGAGATAAAATCATACCACAGAAACAAATCGCAGAAGAAAAAGTTCGATGCTAGAAAAAAGTCTCGATAAAAAAGAATGAAAATACTAAAAATTTTTTCGAGACTTCTCTTTCCAATTACCCACAGAAACCTTTGAAGGTATTCTACCTTCACAATAATTCAACAGCGTTTTTAAAACTTCTTTAAAACTTATTTTATCTTTCAACTGTGGGATACAGAGTATGCTTTTTTATATGATGTAACAAAATTTATTGGTTCAAATTCTAGACATACCTACATATTATCTGTGAGTCATACCACTTTTCAATTATCTGTCAGTAATTTCATTATTTTTAGTTATTACTTATTTAATCAATGTAATTAGTTAATAATATTTTACTATTGTGTATACATATCATATACCTCGGTAATGTAAATTATACATTTACACGGCAATAACATTTTGAAAAAATATAACTAAAAGTCTCCTTCACGATAGTTGTAGGTATCTACCGATTATACCGACTACCCGGCATGTTCACTATTCATAATTCAAAGTAGAGAAGTAAGGATCAATTTGGTGAAATGTTACTGAAAACAATTTAACCTATCGTAAAAGATTTTCATTTTCAAAAATTCAAAAATGTTTAATTGTTATGTATTATACTCAACACTTAAACTATTAACAACATAAATTATAATAGTGTAATATACAGTATAGTATATACTATACCTAATGCCTACAAATTATAATCTATTTATTTGTAGTCTTATTTATCAGTACACACTTCTCAAATCTGAAGTGCACACTTCCAATTTCGGACTACACTTTGTGTTGGGGTTCACTAAAAAATGGGGGCTGATTGAACCATTGTAAAGCTTATAAAAAAACTATCAAATTGGAATCATTCCATCATTAAAAAGACTATATTGGCTAAATTTTTCAAACCTAACTAATGGAGGAAAAACAAAAGGAAATATACTCGCTCTAAAATTGATGAGTAGGTGGAAGTTACACAAAAACGGAACTATAATTATGTAAAGGAAGAGCTAGAGAACAGTCAGAACTTGGAGTGAAAATAAACCCTAAAATCTAAAACGCATTACAATAAACAAAATATGTGAATGGAAATAATTTAGGTTATATAATAAATTAGAAAAATACCTATCTTTTTTTTATTGGGAACGAATGATATATTAGGACCATTGATCGAATGATTGTGAGTGAGGAATGAGCATCATCACAAGAATGAAATGGAGCGGCATTTATACACATTATTTGTTACAAGTTCCAGCATAATTGAGTTAAACTAGATGACAATATTATTTGAGCTGGTACGGCGAGGAGGTTGCAATTTGGTAAAATTGGTTTGATAACATTAATGAACAGTGTATTGAATGGTATTGCGGAACCTAATTGTTAGTCGAAAAGTGGTTCAACAAAACCGGATTTACAAAGTATTTCTAGGAGAATGTTGGGAACCTAACCTGAGATTTGTATTTAAAGACCTCAAATAAAATTGTTAACAGGATGTCAGAGCAATATTTGTTTTCTCTCTCTGACCCATGCGCAATTTAGACAATTTTATGTTCACAATAATAATTAATAATTATAATAATAATCGTAATAATTTCTAAAATTAGAGTGAAAAGAACTCTTATAAAATTTAAATTTAAGATTACTATATAAGGCATCTCATAGGCGTTATTAATATTATTATTTTAAAGCGAGTTAAATGTTTTTTAATATGTACCAACAGTTTACAATTTTAAAATACTCATAACTCGCTTTAGAATTAAAATATAATAAAAAGGCTATGGATAGTAATATATGCCCTAGATAAAAAACTTACCTTTAAATTTTATAATATGAGATAATTTCACTCTAATTTTAGAAATTATAATGATTATGGTTATTATTGTGAATGTAAAATTTGCTGTTGCGCACTGGTCAGAGGGAAAACAAACAGTGTGCTGGCCGCTGACATCCGCTTAAAAGAAATTAGGTTTATAAATGCAGAGGAATGGCCAGGCCATATACAACAATTGTTTGTCAATTAGGGTAAAATTTACTGAAGGCCGAATTTCGAGTAAAACTATTGATTCAAATAATGTTCTCTATTTTTCAGTATGACCAGAGTCTTGAGTACTCAGATTGATCTGTAGGTTCTTATAAAAGATTTTATATAGGAGCTTGTCTAGACATTAGAGATTGCCTAAATAGTATCTGGAGTAGGATATAAAGGAAAGAAATAGTAGATAAACATGTCCTGTAGACCTAGCGTTGAAACATGATTATCACAATAACATTTAGGTCTATCTTTAATAGTTGATACGAATTCATAATACTGAGTATGGTGAAATTGTAAAGTTTCCTAATTTTTACCTTGAATAGCAAGCATAACTTCATCATTACTCCAACGAGAAATAATGCGGCTCGTAGTGGGTTCAACGTTTCTAAATTCAGTAACATCAAGTTTAAGCTTCTTATTCACATGTCCAATTTCTTGTTTGTTGGACTGTATCTGAGTCATTAAAATTCACAATTCGAAAAAAAAAAATATATAAAAATTGAGTAATGAGGCACATACTTTGCATTTTAATGATACAACCTCATCGTCCATTGCTGATAAGACAGTTTCTCCTTGACCATTGGATCCAGATGCAATAGATTGAAGATCATCATGATTAACATACATGCCTCGTGGTGGTAAACGCTTATTACGAGCAACATTCAAATGGCGATTGTTTGGACGTGGTGGACCTAATGTTGGTCTAATACCACCATTAGTCCTCCTGATTGTGTTAAACAAATTGATTATAATGTTATTTACATTATACATAATTTATAAGTAATATTTATTAATACTAATTTATATGTATTTTTGTTTCAATTCATACCGGAAATGTGTATGGCATGTGCCACACATTGATCCTTTTTGGGTAGGATGAAGTGTAGTAACAAAAACTCCACAAATTGAACAAGACTGTTTTGAACTTCCTTCCCCGGCGTCCTTCTAAAAAAATAAAAGTATGATCAGTATAATATATTATTTTATTTCAATAATTAATATTTAATAACAGAGATGCTAAACTGTCATTTACTCTCCACATAAAATAAAAAAAATCCCCTATATTATTATGCCTGTGGGATTCAGGTTAAAATTAGATTAAAATAACTTATTATACAATTGAAAGAGGATATTATAATACAAGTGTTATACACCGTTTTTGTCAATAATTTAAATTTAAGGCAAGTGTGATAATTAATGTTTTGAATCCTTGATCAATTAAATCAATTAACTTAATGAATACTATGTAGTATTTTGTTGTAGAAATGTAAGTATCGAAAAATAATTGGTTTACATCAATAGCTTGCTCTTTCAATTTTATAATTTAAGTAATTTTACTATAAAAAAATCATACTATGAATAAAATACATAACTGGACTTTGTTTATCGGAAAGACTAAGGATGGTCACACAACATCAATGTGGCGTCACCTCAAGATAATTCTTCTATAAATGTTTTTAATTTTTATTATTTTATACAACTTGACACTATCAAGTTTACTGCATATGTCCAATGATTGACACCCATCCACCATATATTTGTCTTTATTTAAGTCCAGTCAACTTACTGAGTAAGCCTGCTGATGAAGAAGTAAAACCTGTTTGGGATTGCAACACTAAATTATGCCGACACTACTGCTGTTATTTTCCAGAATTTATAAGTGTTTTCCATATACCTCATTTAAGCATGCTTACTTTTAATATATATTTACATAATTACAACATTTTCATGTAATAAATTATAAGAAATAAAATTACCATAGCAAGTTGTTATTTTGTACACCGTGCCTACACGTCAATGTTATACTAAACATATTGTGAGTTGTGTGAGACCGAAGTAAAGTTTTTGATAAGGACATTTTGTAATGTCTAGTCAAACAATTGTTTTTTTATTTTTACTATTAAATGTAAATTCATCACATATGTTTTCAATAACAATGAAATATTACAATTGCATATATTTTACTTTAAATTATCAGACTAAAGGTATTTTATTTTGTATATCATAATTGTTTACCCTATACCAATAAAATATGTATATTGCAATGAATCACTTACTTATTTATATTTTATGTTGTATTCAGTTCAATAGTAACATGAAAAGGTATTTTTTTTTTAGTATAGTGTCTCATCCTACAAATACATGTTTACAATTGCATGGTATGGTATGGTCTTTGTAGATTAAAAATTACTTTTTTCTTTACCTTGTCATCAGGCTCAGACTCTGCTGAACTGGACCCTTCTCTACTTCCGTTTTGATTTTCATTTGCACGGACACTTGCTAATTTTTTAGCTTGTCGGTCTATAACACTGCTCTTCTTTCGCTTATTTTTCCAAAGATAGTAATATTTGACTAATGATGCTATTGGTTTATCAGGCATCTAAAAGAACAATTAAGTGACATGTGAGAATTTTATTGATACATTTTAATAAGATTACAATTACCATTTGTTTAATGCGTAAAAAATTCTTTCCAATACTATTAAAGGCTGATTCAAAAGTAACCTTATCATCAGTTGACCAATCGTCTGGTAGAGGTGCAAAATTTGATAGATCACTAAGAGCCTTTTCCATGTCGTGGTGATGCCAGTATAGCATACCCAATGCCTGTTCACTGTTGTAACCATATTTTTCTTTTGATAGTAATATGTATTCATCTACTATATAAAAGAATAAAATGTTTAAAAAATAAAATTAAAGAGATAGGTAAATAGTTAAGAGGTAATACATTTAATTTCTGAAATATTTTCTGTTGGAGACCAAACCAATAGTGCTTTTTTGTTCAGTCGTTCACGTCTATTTTCTGTAAGTAATAAAATAATAAAATAGTAAATTTGTATAGATAAGGTTCAAAACAAAACATACTTGGGAGTACCAATAGCTTTGGAATGACAGCCTGGTAATCACGTCCCACTCTGATTTTTTCAGCTAATAAAAAAATAATAATAATTAAAACATTTTTAAATATAATAACTATTAAAAAGAAAAAAAAATGTATAAACTATAAAGGCATGAAGCAGGACTTAAATATGTTGTGGATCTTGACCTTTTTAGGAAAAACCTTGACAGGAAACAAAATGCAAATAATAAAAATTGACGTGTAGGACAATACGTATGTTACACTTCTATGGAAATCAGCTAAATGAGTGTGCTATTTTATGAGATCAACATATGCATTTGAGTTTTACTGATGGTAAAAAATCGAAAAAACTGGTCAAACTTGTTCGACATTTTCAAGACGCTTTTCATCAATTCATTCAAAAATATTCACATGACCATTTAAATGTTTTCGGACATCTGCATTATAATGCTTACCGTTTTCTTGTATGAGTTCGTCGATATTATCGTCCATTATTTCGGCATTTGCAGACGTTGCTGGTCGTTTGCCGTTTTTCAAATCTTCCAAATTATCGTTAGCCATACTTTCTTTGAAAATTACCAACGCATATTACAGAGAGTGGGCGCAAAATTGGCAATTCGAGCTGTGAAACAAACAAAACATGGGTAAAACTGAACGTAACGGATAATTACGAGCAGCTAGTGTATTTGTTAAATTACAGGGAAATTGAATATTAAGTAAAAATGTAAAATTTCGCTAGTGAACAAACGCATCGTCGTATATACTATACTACCTATATTATAAAATATGGGATTTAGAAAATGACACGTTTTTCTCCTCCATGGGCGGTATTTGAATTCGTTTTATTTCTTTTTTTCTCTTCTACGTATTTGTCCACCTCAACATATATGTATTGTTCGGATTTCAGACTCACTTGTGCTTTACCATTACCCGACGGGTCGAGAATCGTGATTGCCTTTCGAATTCGAAGCTTTTGGAATCGGATTCTTCGTCGACGACAGGAACCGAGATTGAAATAAAATCGCTCGTTTCAAAAATACTAGGTATTCAAAAAAAAAAGGAAAAACTTGGAACAAAAACGATCGTTCGTTTCCCATATAGACATGTATAATAGTATATACATGCTATGGCGCCGAACACAAATATAATAATAACGCGAGAGGGACACCAGTTAAGGCGGCGGCGGCGGCGGCGGCTGCAACGCACGGTAATGCGTCGTTTGCCGTAATGGCCATACTGATAAAAAACATGGCGTCTCTCTCGGAGGGTTATTAAACCTTGCTGGTTTTGAATAATATACCTACCTAATATTATTATTATTATTTTGTCATATACACATATTATTATATATAAGACTATATGAGTGTATAAGTATATAACGCGTAGACTCCACCACCCCACCACACTACAACCGCATCGTCGGGCTATAATGCCTCGTTGTAAATTTTCTTGTAATCCCGCTACAGCAGCGACCTACGAATGTGTGCTATGTAGTGTAAAGTAAATGTGTACTTAGGTAGAACGTTTTATACGAATATAATGATACGATTATACGTGCGATCTAAATGGCGTATTTACAATGGATCGTCTTCGTATCAATTTAACCGCTGCGTGAGACGGGTGTCAACCGAAACCGTTTATATAATATAATATTATAATAATTATCATGGTTATAACATGATGATTATAAATGCCATGTGGACGACGACAATATCGCAAATCGATTACAAATATTACAATAATTATATAATATTACTAAACCGTCGTGTCTCAGTGGTTATTATTATTATTGGCGATCAGTGTATACACGAGTAAATAATAATATAATAAAGGTATTATGATAATAACATTAAACGTGTACGTCTCGAATTCTCGATTCGTCGGAAAAAAAAAATGATGAACGCAATAATTGAGGTTTTATCGCTATCGTTTCTTTTTTAACGATTTCCAGACGCGACGCACTCACTCCGCACTCGGAATTCAGACCGCTTCTCCCATAGGCCATAGAGTAAAGAATATAGGTGGTTTCTCCTTCGACGGCGGCGGCGGCAACGGTCGGGCTCTCACGCATTCCGCCTAACGACTTTTTGAACCAATGCCGCCGTGTTTACACCCATAATAATAATGACGTTGTTTTATTTTATATTTTTATGAGACTAATAATAATAATATTATATATTAATATATTATGCATGTACGAGAGTACGAGACTGTGTGTTATAAATAGTGGCGTCCGATACATTTTCGAGTATAAATCCATATAATATAATTATGAGGGCGTATCGGATTCGCATGCATAATATAAAATATTACGTCGACTCCGATTCACACACGTACGACATGGCAAATTTTCGTTCACCAGTTTCAAATGTTTCAATAGTGCGCCGTCTAGTTTTGATATTAGAGTCAATCGATGAATAACTTTTAAGTAACAACATTATCTGTATTCTCTCGATCGGTTATTTTTACGATATTTTAATGTTCAAGTAAATTATGAGCATTTTCAAATATTAATTTACATGCTCATAAATTACTTCATAATTAAAAAATCGTAAAAAACCGATCTATAGAACACAGATAAAGTTATTACCTAAAAGCTTAATAATAGGTCGATTCACTGTAATATCTAAACTAACGGGACACTATTGAAAATTTGCTATGTCGTACGCACGTGTAAGACCGAGACAACGCACGAGGGTATGACGTCCTCTTAGAACATAACTTTAAGGACTTTCCTCCAAAAAAATGTTTCCGGATAATGAAGGTTATAAATAATATATAATTAGTAATAATCTAATAATTAATAAGATTCACAATTGCCAATTGATTTTATAATTGATTATTAAATTATATATAATGTAGTTTTTATATGACACTTCAATCACTGACAAGCATTTGACGTGTATATTATTCGTTTTAAAAAGGTGTGCCTATAAATACCTACTATTGGTTACCTCATTTTAAGGCCATTAAAAATCCTAAAGCAAAGAATAATTAAATATGAATTATGCTAAAAAAAACTTCTCGGGGCAAATACCCATGTTTACCCAGTCTAACTCTACAGCATATTTTATCAATTTAGCTACAGAGTACAGGCTACCTGGCTATGATAATATTTACTATTTTTTATTATACCTTTTACACTTAACTGCAACAGCAATATTAGAAAAACAGTTAAAGTTGGTATGTGTTAAATAATAGAATTATAGCTTTATTAGTATACAAAAAATATTAAATTAAATTAGCATAATAATATATTATAATAGGTTTGATTATACATGTGTAGTCGTGTGTAACAATTATTAATACAAAAGAATTTGCTTATCATCTAATTTTTTTTATCGAAATTGTTTATAGTTTTTATTTAATTTATTGTAACTGTTTCAATATTGCAATGACTCAATAAAGTCCCAAATATTTGTGTATTTCTAGAGTTTTTTTTAAAGGCTTTCACATAAATACATAATATTATATTGTTTGTAATTTTGTACGACCAGAGTCAAGAGTACAAGACCGCTATCATTTAGGTACCGTTGGATTGAATACACATTACTGGAGAACAACCCTCAACCAGGGCTTGAAACCGATATTTGATACAGATTTTGAATACCGAATACCGGTTAAAAACCGAAACCGAAAACAAAATCGAAAAAAACCAATACCGGTAATCAAACCCGAAATCAAAATCAGAAAAATCCAAAACCAAAAGCGAAATCAGAAAAAATAAATACCAATATCCAAAACCGAAATCAAAATCGGAAAAAATAAATACCGATAACCGAAACCGAAAACAAAATCGAAAAAAATATAAATGCAGATAACCGAAACCGAAATCTAAATAGGAAAAAATATTTACAGTTTCAAGCCCTGTCCTGTGAACTCACGAGTTCACCGATTTCGCACCTAAAGAGCAAATTATTCAGGAAACTTAGCAGTTAGCAAAAGCATTTATCTTATATCTAAAAATAAATCAACAATAAATACAGTAGGTATACTTTGTTCAGATTAAGATTGAACCACTTGCTCGACCAAAACAGGTTTTTTCGCGCATTCCGGACACCGGCGATGACTGTCGGCCAATCACAGAACGCATAGCCATGGCATGGGGGGGTCAGGCACTGTTCGGCGGCTCAGTCTGCATGCGCGAAGCTGGTTCAATCTTAACCTGAACTGAGTTTTTTTATAGCTGCTTGCCACTCGTATTATAGGTAGGTACTCTATAGACTATAGTTAATATACTACTATGCCTACTAGGTACGATTAATGATTATAGAAACATGTAAAGCCTAACCTATCATTTACCAACTTATTATTATGTAATCGTGCTATAAAATAAAAACTTTAAACTTTAAATTAAGGAAGAATATACAACTTTGAGAGCGGTTTCTGGCAGCAGATTGGATCTAGTTGATACCATGGGCGAGAGGTGGGATACTGCAGGATACGCCTATCAGGAAGACGGGAATTTCCTGTTGCCCTCCCTATGTATTTATTATTTGGTCAATGGTACCCTTTTTTTTTATCGTTCAACGCAATGACTCCATGATGGCTTTTTTTGTGTGAAACATCTAATGCGCTGGATAATAGTCACACGCGCGAATATAATATAATATAATATAATTCGCCTTTAAAGTAAAGAACAATTTTTCTTAAATAATCTGAATAATTTTTTTTTGATTATGCCATGTTTATTTCTTTTAGTAAACCATTCTTTTAATTTTCAGGTATATTTTCTATTCAATATAATTACATACAATGCCGCATTTAGACATTTGGCGCACCAGTGCCAAAAAAAAATTGGCACCCTTTAAGCCCCGGTGAAAAAAAATTGCTCCCCCTAAGGGAGTTACCCACTGAAAATATGGGAGACAGATCCTTATTAACCTTTTAGATTTTGAGCACAGAAAAGAATATTTGTTTTACAATGTGTGCTATTTAGTATTTTTTTAAATATTGTTTAGTAATTGCTTGATCCTCTCTCCGCAAAGATACATTTGAATTCTGCCACTTAAGCCTTGCTTTTAATTCATCATATAAGTTGTTTTTTTAAAACATATTTAAGTAGATTATATGTACAATGTACTTCATGAATAAATAAAATATAATCATATAATGCTATGCAAATTAATATTAATTAAAAAAATCTCAAACAGCATAATACTATGTATATATATTACTATTATACTAAATTATATTATATAATACTGTTATTAAAATAATACAATTTTAATAATTCACAAGTAAACAAATTTCTGACCACAAAATATTGGCACCCGTGGCAGTAACTGCTAGTACAACTGTTGTACCCTCACTAAATGCGGCCCTGATTACATACTTACACGAGTACTCGGAGTACCTACAGTGTACGCGGCATACGGATTTGTTTCTATTTCACGAAATGCATGTAATGTGTATCCCTTGTTTCAGTTTTATAATAATATCTGAAATAAATATTAAACAAACTGTACCTAGTTAGTAGAAACTATAGTATAAGCGTAACTTATAGTTTTTCTAATTAATATTAAAATTTGTTGTTTAAGTTTATATATTATATTATATTTATATACTTATAAGTTATAATATTATAATTATTTATAGCTAATAGCAATTAACCAAAGTTATCCTTACTATAAACGTAGGTTAAGCGTGCGATACGTTTACTGGGGTTTTGTATGTTTGGTTTGTATCAATATTGAATTTGCTGAATGTTTTCTATGGACTATTGGACTATGAGTGAATATGAGAACCCGTACTTAAATTATTATTTATAACACATTATAAGATTCGAAACAATCGAAACCAAACAAATACATTTTGTAGATACAACTATAACATTAATTAATTAACTCATCATTTAAATGTCCGACGAATGTTGAAATTGAAATGTATCAAGAATGATGAAAATTAAATATTTACTTAGGTATATTTGTTCACACCATATAGACATTAATAAAATTATACATTTATACACAATAGACATATAGGCACGACATAGATTATTATTTATTTAGATACCCATTAAGAATGATGTGCCAATGTAAACTGTAAAAGTACAATGGTCAGTAGGTACTCAGAGATTAATGAGTAAGAATACTAAATAGACTATATATTATTATAGTCATTATTCATTAATGATTGGTTAGATATACAATAGTACTTATAGTAGGTAGCTAGGTATATCGTATATATAACAAAAAAAATAAGATATATTTGGACAAAACAAATATCGATTTAATTTTAAATATAAATAGGTACCAGCTGGCAGCTACGTTATAAATATTTTAAAAGAAAAAAGAGGTGGGCACGTGGGTGTCGCTCTGCTGTACATAAGGTCACAGGTGGGTCACTGTAATAGATGGTGTTAAATTTGAATTAAATGATATATAATATCAATATATTATTGTATAAGAAAAACGATTCTGAGCGGAGACTGTTTGAAAGTTTGGATATTTTTTATTGTTAACATTTGTTATACCTAGCCTATAAGCTGAATTAATATTAGGTCAAGCCTATGATATTGCTATAAGTATGATTGATGATGTTATTGTGAATAAAGTAATTGACGTAGGAAACTTGTTTTAAATTTTCTATCCTTAGCTATAAAAGTTGAACATTTTATACATTTTTAACTACAAAATAATTATTAAATTTAAAGTTTGATAAATTTTGTCAAAATTCGAAAATTAAATGCTTACAAAAAAAAATTGTGCCTATTTATTTTTAATATTTTTCAATTGATATTGTAACAATATATCAGGAGTCTTGCATTAATTTCACAAAACTTTAAAAAAAAAACACATTGTAAAATCATTACATTCATCGGTCGGCTCAGCACTGAAAACATAAATATTAAGTAGGTACCTAACTCTACATAGTAGGTAATGTTGATTGAAAAGTACTGGTATTTTATTGAGTCTGGATCTGACTATTTGAGCTTATATCAGACTGTTGAACTGTTCAACTTATAAGTTTAGTCCAAAATCAGTGTCAGAAGTGCTATACCGGGACATTGTGTCATACTTTATGTGACTATATTTTCGTCATAAAGCTGTATATAAGTTGATTGTTAATGTAGGTACTAGGTATGTGATTGTACCTATTTGTTGCTAATAATTAATTGGCATAAAATTATCATTTTTATATTACCTATAGTCTATACGGGCGAATGTAAGTTCCCACACGAGATATAGCAGGTAAAAATTACCCCTGGATATCCATACGTAAGTTCCAACACGAAAAAAATTACACTTGTACGTAAGTTCCCACACGAAATTTCAGACACATAATAATGTTTATATAAATTGCTTATAATTTTAACTTTTAATTCGTTAATGCTCAGCCTTGCCAAACACAAACTTCCTTCCCACTTTATTCAGACTTAGGACTGACAACTTAAACGTAGTTGGTGTGGTTAAAATTTGTTTTGTTTTTGTATTGCATAAAAAAAAGTCCAATTGAATCTAGTCCGTATAATATATAATAAAAATTAATAATATAATGTGTATAATATTTGTATATTATGTATAAAATAAAAATAATAATAGAAAAAATCAAATTTTATTAGGTTTATTGCGATAACTCAAACACTATATTGTAAAGTGTTATTAGATCAAACAAAATGTGATTTTTTCTATTATTATTATTTATTTTATAGGTACCTATACAAATAATGTGTGGAAGAAGAAAAACAAAATAAAATATCAGATTGACTATGTGACTTTTGATTATGTGAAGTGTTTGAGCTTTCGAAATAAACCAAATAAAATTTGGTTTTTTTTTTATTATTATTATTATTTTATACCTAAAAAAATTTCGTTTAAGTTGTCATTCCTAAGTCTTACTAACTTAACTTACGTACAGGTGTAATTTTTTCCGTGTGGGAACTTACGTACGGGCGTATTTTTTTTCGTGTGGGAACTTACATATGTACTCGCTTACCTGCTATGTTTCGTGTGGGAACTTACCAAACCCCGTCTATACGGCTATACCGGACACTGATTACCAGACCAAGTACCCACCTATTAAAATCACACCCACCCCAAACTTTTTGGTAGTTCAGTAATCAGTGAACTACAATATGCATGATCAAGACACCTCTGAATCACGTCAAATGCGCCCTTGAATAACAGATAATTATTCTACAATCTTAAAATTCTATCGGCGTTGAAAAAAAAATAAAAAATAATCCCCCGCCAATAAGGCGTGGGGGGGGGTCAAACCCTATGACCTACTCTCAGTGGGTACGCCCATGGTTAGGCTACCTACCTAGTACCATTAATTATGTATAATCAATGCTAGTATCCAGTATCCACACCTACATCTGCAGAGGAAATAGCTTTTAGCTTTTCCGTCTTTCCGATAATTTTTTTATCTTCATATTATTTCTTTTGTGCGGGGGGTTCTTCTGCCACCTGAAACTCTTACAGTACTTAGCCAATTTCGATTCCCTTGAATAACCCCCAACAATTAAAATGCCTATGTTCACAGCTTTGAAAATAAATTATGCTTTACACGTCAGACACATTAATGGTGGTGGAAGGTGGTCCTCTATCAATGTGGTTCACTCTTGTATGAACGTTCCACAAAAAAAACCTGGTAGAATATATTTATTTAAAAGCAATATTCAACTTGCAGTAGTAGAAAACTTTAATTTTTTTTGAACTTTAATTCATAATATTCCGCAACATATTCAAAAAATCACTAAATGGTTCGTATATTTTCGATAAAAGTTTCTGAACTTAAAACAAAATTATCTAAGTACCCGAATGTTATTTCCTTTGTTCCCAATCAACTGTAAAAATCGGTATCACTCACATGTATATGTATAAAATGTAACTTTTGTCATTGAGGACGTCACTATAGAAGACAGGGGTAAATTTTGATTCTGAGATCTGTCTATATTTCTAAACATGTTTTTCCGGCAATACCAGGTATTTATATTTTATAAGTTATAACCAATAGTAATATGACAGGATGAATTATTTTTTGTTAAATAAAAATTGAATATTACATTCACTAGTAATTATTATGATATTACAAGTTAAGCTGTTGTTCACCTGTAAGTCAATACCAATGTACATTAGATTAGACAATAGATTTATGACATAAACACTAAACAGCTTGAAGTAAATTAATCTAAATATTTTGAAAATTGCATTGTGTTTAGGGAATGGAAATAATATACATATTATGCTAGGTTGCATAAGACATTGCAACAATTGATAAATGTTTAGTGATTTTCTATACAACTTGGCATCACTGTATGTAGTGTTATAAAGTATCAAGTCCCTATGAATAAAATTAGTTGAATTTTAATAAAATACCATTTTTAAAGTTAAATCAATGTTAATGATCCAAAAGGTGCAAAAAAAAAAGGCACGTCATTGTAAAATGAAAACATACAGCAGTCAGATCAGAATCAAAATATTGGGTACAAATACTTTTTATGTAGATTTAAAGTATAGAATATTGTTGGTATTCACAAATTTAGTTCTTCTTTGTTAATATTATCATATTTATTTTTCTTTGTTATATTGTACACTATCAACTCATCTACCTCGCCACAAGCATTACTTAATGAGGTAGATAAATTAATAATTTATTGTTACATTGTTACACTGTATGCCATTTCATTGTTTTGATAATAAATTATTATTTAGAGAAAAAAAAAATTGAAATATGTAAGTTAATCAACTGACAACTATACGTCTAAAGAATACAATAAACTGTTGTAACAAATACTAAACATGTGTATATAAAATAAAAATGATATATAATTGCTTAAAAAATCAGAAACTACTCCAAAATGTTGATAAACCCCCTACCAACTTGGGTATTAACGATTTGTTATCAGTAGCAAACATTAGTAGTGCAACGAGGACTTTTTCAAGGGACCTTGGTTCAAGAACTAGAAATATATCGAATTACGAGTTATAACTATTATCGCAATAGCCAATAGGTATCTGGTATATATATAAAATAATGTATAATAAATAGTATAGTATCCACTAAAATGTCAAAATCAAATGCTACCATCAAAATAACCACAGTAAATTTACAACTATCAACAAAACAATGTTTGATTGGCTATGCATCCTCCGAAGAGTTGTTGTTTAACATGACATGGTAAAACAAGACTAAAAAATACATTTCTTTGGTTTAGGTCACAATTGTTTTTTAGTCTGACAAAACTCCATGTATATTTGACAATAAAACAAAAGTTCTACAAAATAAACAAAGCAATAAAATAGAACTCAATTGTTTATTTATAAAAATCCATAGTTTAAACAGATTCTTGGACTGGTGGCTCGTAACCTTCAGGCCTATCTACTTGGACACCCGTTTCTTCATCAACTACAGTGGTCACACCTTCGTCGCTGTGGAATTCCATCAATTTACCAATATCCATACGTGGTTTCTTCAAAACTTTAACCTAAAATAATTATCAACATTAATAACGTGCAATTACTTATCAATGGGTTAAATGAGGGAAGTACCTTGCGAATAAAAACATCGTGTAATGGATAGATGCTTTGGCATTTCTTTTCAATTTCCTTAGCAATTGAGTCAGGTCGGAGCTTGTTCACTACTTCTTTTAAGTCAGATTTCACAATTTCTTCGGTAATAGTTTCTACCATCTTCTTTCTTATAGCTCTGACCTAAAATAATAAATGTACATCCAATAGATAAATATACAAATCATAAAATATACAGCATTTTCAATTGTATGTGCTCCTGCTAATCCATTTTATATTATATTTTAGTTGAAAATTATTTTTGTATCACTATTCTATTATTATTATTATAAAATTAATTATAGCGAGAAAATTATTATTATAATAGTTCAATATAAAAAGTTTTTACCTGAGTATGTTGAGCATAACAAGTTTTTCTGGTGGATGATTGATCTTTTGATGTAAATCCAATACAAAATACACGTAATAAGTATCCATCAGTAGTCTTTACATCAACATTAGCTTCAATCAGAGTTTGCCATTTCTTTACCATTGAACGCAATTTATCAGTGGTAAGGTCCATTCCGTGGAAATTGGTCAGAACATTTCTGCCCTTAACATCTTCAGCGATCAATTTGAATTTACGGAAACTCCTTTCAGCTCCATCATCTTCTTGCAAATCGGCGAGCGAAACTTCAAAGACACGGTGTTTCAGACCTTCAGATGCAATTTCTAAAGAATTTGAAATAACATTAATTGATGAGCATATATAACAATAAACAAATTATTTTATTTTAAAACTACTCATTACCTTAGACAACATTATTCACACAGGGCTTAAAATAAAAATTGTTGTATGTGTCATCCTTATCATTAATTTAGAACTCCGGTTAAAACACATTTTTTAAAATTAATTTTAACTAATATTAATGTTTAGGTAGAGCTTGGAAGTTCTGCATTTATGTTATAACATGTTGATACATGGTTTCAAAATACATATAACTATGCAAGTCAAAAATGTTCAAAAATGAAATTAAACTTAATTACTCCTTGCATAACATAATTCTTAGCATTACCTAATACAAACTACATAAAAGTTGAAAATGTTGGACTTTTATTAATTAAGATAATAAACTAAGTATTGTATGCACTAACACCCAGTATACAATAACAAAATCCATATTAATTATTTAATAAATCATTAATAAGGGGTTGTAGGTACCAAGGGAATTATATTATAAAGATCAAACAATCTTCTTTCTGATTATTTAAAAAAATAATCAAAATTGTGATTCCAGTCTATACCTACTAACATGTTTCTAGTCATTGAATAGGTTTAAAAATGCAAGTTGTAAGTAAGTATTTTTTTGGACATGAACCAATGCCATCCAAGTCCATTATAAAATGAAATAATTTTTTTTAATATATAATGATTGATTTCCAGAATAACAGTTGGCATTACAATACTTTACCCAAGTTATGACAATAGTAAAGGTATAAGTCTACTTTACTGGGCGACATTTTTTGTTATGAAAAGGGGTGTATTGATGAGTTAAGAACGATGGTGCAAAAATAAATTTGCAGAAATTATTAGTTTAAAAGTTATAACACTTTAAAATTAGTGCACATTGTGAATATTAAAATTTTATGTTAAATAACTCAATATTACATTCATTTAGAAATTGGTGGACGTAGCCTGGTGGTATAAGCACCTTCTAGTTCTCTAGTTGTCTCGGGTTCAATGCAAATTTTAACAATGTAACCTACTTGAGGTGGTTATACATATATCAATATTATACAAGTATCTCATGTATTATTTTACTAAATTAAATAGTTAATAGACTATAATTTCTACTATTCAAAAACAATATACAGCCCAAGACCCAATCTCCTTATTTAACCCTATATATAAGACGGAAATATCCTAACGGCAAAAAATAACAACATTCCGTGATATTTTTATGTCCTTTGTAATGGAAACATCAGTTGGTACTGAGCGAATCGGTAGTAAATACATTTTACTATACCAAAGTGCATTAAGTTATAGGTTAGCGTTTTGCAGCGGAGTTTGTTTCATAAAATATTTAAACAATCGACACAAGTCAAGTTATACTTTCATCGCGACTTTCAAATAAGCCTAACAAATAATGTGCTAATGCCTTGACGTATTTATATAGAAGTATTGCACACGATACAACGTCGTTTTAATTTAAATCAACAAAGTCAATACAAAAATCATTTAAACACTTACTCGTTCCCTGTGTACGATTGACGAGTGTTTTGCCAACATCGCGGTTTGTGAACATGCACGGGGCACGGACATTGTACCAATCCTTACGGGTGAAAGGGTCGATGCTGAAAACAATAAATACAATACCAAAATTAAAAAACGATCGGAGTCAGGAACATTCCGGGACACGATGATTAATATACACGTATGTACGGTATGGTTACGTTATCCGAAAAACCGTATACAACTTACATCTTCTTCTTCAAGCCTTTCTTGCCGCCTTTGGACAGCCCCTTGTTCTTGCCAACAGCCATGATACTTCGGTTAGTAAATTAAACGATCCCAAACAATCCGAATAACTATTCTACACGAAATAGAAACGGGGCAGCGCACAATGATTCCAACGTGGTTTGAAAAAGATAGATATCGTCACTCAATGGCGAATGGGAAAATTGCCGACGGGTCGCTATGCGCATGCGCGATATGATTTCATCCAAGGAGTTTGCAAATGTTTTGAGGTTACTCGGACACAACAAACGTGCGTAGCGTTTACGTAAGGCGCCAAATTACGAAATTATTGAACACAAATAATATTATGAATAATGAATAATATGAATGTCTAATAAAGTTTATAAACGATGCACATACGGGATCGACCAGAAATTTGTAAGAGGCATGGTAAAATTTGTGTACATATATTATTATAATGCATATATTGTAAGTTCTAAAATTATAATAATATATGTTCAGAGCCGTAGCAATGTTCATTAGCGCAGAGCGCTCCTGGCCATTTATCATATTTCCGCCCTTGTAAAATTGTTTTGACCCCCCCCCCCCCCTCACACACACACACACACACACATATAAAAGACTTATGCATTCGTTATTTTTTTTTAATAGTAAAAATTATAATATTAATAAAAAAAAAAACAATAGCAAACACTGCCAAACTTATTAAAACCTTATAAAATAATCAAAAAAAAATTATTTTTTACATTTATAAATTTCACTTTTCGTGCTTTTTTGGTAGTATACAATTAAGCTCCATTTTAGAAGGTTTATATTTTTTTTTTATTAAGAATAATATACTAGTACGTATACCACACTTGCGTTTGTTGTCTCCGTATTACAAACCTACGACATGGCAAATTTTCGTTCACTAGCTAGTTTTAATAATGTGCTGTTAGTTGTTATATCAGGGTGAATGGTGATGGTCAATTATTGATATTTACTATGGACCTATTATTAAACTTTTAGTTTAGAACATTAGCTGTGCTTAAGCGTCGGCTTTTATTCGATATTTAAGTTTCCAAGCAAGATATGAAATATCACAAATTAAAAATTCTCTTATCCCGCATGAAAATTAAAATATGGAATAAAAGAAGACGCTTAAGCACAGACAATGTTCTTAACTAAAAGTTTAATAACAGGTCAAAACACTCTAATATAAAAACTCACAGCACACTATTGTAACTAGTGAACGAATATTTGCTATATGTCGCTTCCATGTAAAACCGATAACAAAAGGATGGGTAACGTCCAGATATAATTTTAAAAAAATGAAATAAAACAAAATCGTTTAAAATGTAATTTAAGAAATAAATTTATATTTTCAATATGCTAAAATTTTTTTAGAAAAGAAAATTTCTCAGACTCATTAAATTTATGTTTAATCATTAAACTGAATTAAAGATATTTTTTTATCGATATCACTATCAAGCTAGTTGTCCAAATTACTCTATAATAATAGTAATAAATATCTAACCTTAGATTATCAAAAATAGTTCGTAGGATTAAAACAAGTAAAATGAAATAGATACTTGGCGTGAACTGTGAAGATAATTTTTAAAACAATATTAGACAAATATTAATTATTATTTCTTTTTCTTAACTCCAAATAAGATTTAGAGGATTTTAAATTAATTAATCAATTAATTGAATAAATGTTTTTTTTTAAATAGGTGAATGGTGAACAAACTATCTTAATGTTTATACATTATTTAAATTCAAATTTGATCGATAAAAATCAACGAATGTTAATAGTGACTTCTTGTATAGGTACCTACTAGATATTTAGTATTTACATTCTTATAAACAATTATTTTGTATAAACCTAGCCTTCAGAGAATAATTTATTTAAGAGGGAGGGAGGCTATTGAGAGTGCATAGCCACTCCACTACTCGATCCAGCCTCCTTAGTTGAGCAATATGTCTATTTGTAATTTGTCGGTGGTTTTTCCTGTGTCATTAAATAACTATTGAGAAAGTCGAAAAATTACCACTCTAAAGTACCATCTTGATCCAATTTTCTAAAAAGATAAGATACTATATTATGTTTAAATCGAAGCCCTCCGCCCTCCTTCTGGTAGAATATGTTGTATACAGAATACAAAAAAAAAATAAACACCAATGTAAAACCACTGGCTTCCTCGCCCCGCTCAGAATCTAATAATAATATTACAAATAATATTCAACTTACAGGCTATAATAAATAATAAAAATATACAATATCCAGACTGCCAAACCGTCTCAAACTGTATGAAATAATATTAGAGTCTAAGTTAAAATTAATATTTAATATCCAACTATCATATTCTTATTTCTTATACATCAAGTATACCTACTCGTATTGAATCTGTTGGTAATATTAATATTATATTACAACCTATAGAAGATTTTGATGCCAGTACATATATACAGCATAATATTATATTTATTAGATAATTTGATTATAGAATGTACATTATAATATTATTAACGATACAACCTTAATGAGGGCTACTAAGCAATATTGACGGGGATTCTATATTACAGAACTATAATCTAAAATTGAATACTCAATAAAAAAATATAAAATTATTCAGAAATGTGGAAATATCAAAATATCCTTGGAGATCTTTATTAAACATCGTTCTTCTCATAAAATAGCAGTCTTTTTGGTTTTTTCGACGTTTCTTGTTGATAAAATGTTTTGGTTATCAGTCAAAGAGTCTAAGGGCCGTTCTTACGACGTCCGGTTAAAGTTAACCGACACTTAACCGGAAGAATTCTGCCGGTAATAAAATCTGTTATCAGTCGGTTAGCGTTAACCGACACTTTACCGGACATTGTAAGAACGGCCCTAAGCATTCAATACAAGGTCCCTCGTGTGATTTATACACCAGTTACAACAAACCCAAATTCTACCAGTACAATATATAAACACGATTTCCACCAGTCACATAAATTAAATTTACACCAGCGTGTCGACTCTTAATAATGATATAAAATAAAAACCAAATAAATTACAAAGCATAAACGTTTATTAGTGTTAATGTATACACGATTACGGTTTTATAGCAATATTTATTTACGTTTTATATATGTATATAGCCGGACACAAACTCTTGGAGCGAACTCGGGATGATCGTGCACGGTGACTTACTACACTGGCGCCATAAACGTGATAAGTGAGGGGGCAAACTAAACAAACTTTCAAACCGGTGCCCAAACACTCCTCAAAAAACTATCTATACACCTAATGGCGTATGTCGCTGTTAGCACCACAGCAAACCATTCGCCGAGCGAATCTCTTCACTCGGCTCCATAGTGAGCGACGTTTAGGTCTGGCGGTTGTTACTGTAGTTTCCATTTCTGCAGCATCTCCACGACCGCAAAGGGATACAATTTCCTGTAAACTGGCGGTCTCCAGGTCCAAAGGTTTTGTCAAACCATTTTTCGACTCTGCATCCCCAATTGACTGTGGTGCCACTTTCAGTATGGGACTAAACCGTTGAGGGTCGGATTCGACCGGCTTAACCAGTGGGAAAGTTGTCGAGACGGACAACATCGTGTCGATGTCGATAAGTTCTGCAGCGACGGGTGTCATTACTGCACTGTTAGTTGTTTCCGCATACAATGAATCCAGTGAAACGGTAATTTCCGTGGACGGCATAGCATCAGGTGCATCATCTTCGGCATTTGTTAGGAATGCCATATCGGGCATCGATTTACATAGTCTTTGAGCCTTTGAAATCTTGACACTACTAACGTCGACCGCTATCTGACGATTTTCACGTAGATCACTGAAAACTTGCATCATCAAAGCGGTTGAGGACTGCAAATCGATCTGAACGTCTTCGCTAGCGGAAATTGGCATGTCGGGTAACGATTTATATCGTCGATGCAGTTTTAAACTGGTGAGATCATTGTCTTGAAAGCTTTTAGGGCGATTTTGCCGGAGATCGTCAAACACCTGTTTCATTATTTCAGCAGCGGACTGCATTTGGGTTTCGGACGAATTATTCACTTCTGTGATATAAGACATAATGATAATCTGATATAGGATAATTTCAATATATAAGACAATTTTTCACTGTGTTATAATCAGAGAATGATGTAAAAATATATTTACTGATTTAATAAGAACTAAACAGTTATACGCTGCCCATAGTTACAATATTTGTAATGTTTTTTTTTAAAACCAGTCAGTGGGGCCCATTATTTTTTATAAATAAATAAATAAAATAATAAATAAAAAAAATAGAGTGTGTTTGTAGTACCTTCGTGCAGGGGAAGTAAAACTTTTTCGCAGTTGATCGTATGAGTTGTGATGTGTAATAAAATATTAAATAGCATATTTGTACGTATTCGGAATCAGTATACCATTTTGTACATCTATAATATTATGTAAGTATTGTATATTAATTGTATTAAATTATGTATCGCTGTACACTGTTTGAATGTATAAACATTACATAATATGTGGTTTTACACATTATAATAATTCACATGATAATAATATAAATACTAATTTAATAATAATTATTTTAATATTTAAAAAGCTTATTCGTCGTAATGAGTAAAATTATAATTACAGTAAACTCAATTTGTGAATAAATAATATCATAATATTATGTGTATTTATGGCTGTGTACATATTTATTTAAATTAGCAGGGTAATATAACTATAGACTCACTCGGACGACTAAGTCCGAAAATACAAAATATTCTATTAAATTGTCATTTATAATTATATAATGTTTTCAAGAAGTAATAAGTATACATTACAAGGTATGATAAAAACTAGTACCTAGCTACAGTACCTACTGTGGGATAACACCAGTGCTACGACTATATACTACTATGAACTTGTATTACTCCGAAAAAAAATTTTTATTGTCAACCATAATACTGCTCCGATTCCGATATCAATTACTTCGAACATATATTACCTACTACGATATTATATTATATTACTCCGACATATTTGGATCAAGTAAAAACCATGATAAATAATATTAATAATATAATTTATAAGTTATGTAACCAGGGCCGGTTTTAAGGGGGGGCACCGGTGGGCAATTGCCCGGGGGCGGCAAAATTATCTCAGATAAAATAAACAAAAAATTAATTTTTTTCGTAAAGAGAAAGTCAGAAAGATTTATAAAAAAATGATATATTTTATTATTATTTATTTTTTAAATTCACATATGCATACATTTTTTTTTACCTATATTTTATCATTTTAAATAAAGAGAAATAAACGTTATTAACTAAGTAGGTACTAGTAGGTACCTAACATTATTAAATATTAGTGGGTTTATTTTTACTAGTAAACTGTAAAACTAGACGTATAGTATAACTGCGTTGGCCCGTATTGGCAAATCAGGATTATCGATTGTACTTATTTACTGGCTACTAAAATACATTTGTGTCATTTCATATTATACAACTTGCTAAACTCTATATGTCAGTGACTACGTACTCCGTACCTACATAATTTAAATCTCAATAAGTGAACTAATATAATAGAAATAAGAGTTTACTTTTTTTTGAATTGTTATATAAAATAAAATATTAATATTATAATTATATTATTTGTAATAATATTAAAACTTTCAACCTTATAATTGATATTGTAAGGTTGTGCCAGTTAAGGTAGGTACACTACAATTACACAGTTTAGGTTCACTTAAATTACATTGCAAATCTGCATACAATTATTGGATATATTTATACATTATACATATGAATTGAATGCAGTAATTTAGTCATAGTGGCAAGTAGGTAAATAATAATTAATAAGTAAGACTAAATAAGTTTAATTGTGTCATAACAATTTTTTAGTTGAAATTATACTTTAATGGAGCTAAAAAGAGTCAAAGCTAGTGGTGTATGCAATGGTAAGGAGGCAAAAACAAAAGAAGGAAAAACCTAATGAAGTTATAAGAAAAACAAACGAAATAAATACCATGTTTAAACTTAAAAGAGAAGAGCATAGTGAGAAAGTAGAAACCATAGTTTGGAATTCAAAGTAAACACATATTTAGTGATTTGTGATTCTATAATAGAAGAATTAACAAGTCGAAAGTTAGCTTACGATAATGTCATAACAAAGTATAGTTTTTTTTTAAGACTCACAAAGATAAAACCATCAGAAGTACGTGTTTTAGCTGAACATTTGTACTCAATGTATACAAAAGATTTGGATGTAACATTTATTAACGAATGTGTTCATTTTCAAAGTTATATTCAAAGTATGAAAAATTCTCCATTAACTATAGGTAATTGATATGAGTTATATGTTAAAAATAGAAGGATCAGAAGACATTTACCCGTGTGTTAGTATTGCTTTGCTTATACATGTTTTTATGTACCTACTCCCTGTTCAAACTGTACCGCTGAACGGTCATTTTCAACTTTACGCTGAATAAAAACTACCTAAGGTCAACAATTTCTAAAGAGAGATTAAACTTACATGCAATATTAAATATTGAATCAGAAATAACAAAACAAATTAAATATGAAGATATTATAGATCATTTTGGTGATATTTAATCAAGAAAAAATTGTAAAATAAACAATAAATATTATTATATTACTATATTATAGTACATATTATTAATTTTATATCATTCTTTATTATTTGAATCATGGAAGATTCTAGGTAGATAGTACCTAAGACCTAAGTTATAAACTAGTTACTCATGTTTTTTTGTATAGTTTACCTACTGTTAAAAATCTAATATTGGAATGCATAGGTACCTAGTTAAAATTGCTAAAAATTAACTGCAAATTAAATTTCAATGAGAAAGGGAAACATAAAAAATGAATTAATGTTATGCCCCCCCCCCCCAAAAAAAAATAAAATTTAGCCACCACTTCTATGGTATTAAAAAAAATGTGTTGGAAAAGGGTGCCATAAATATTGTGCCCGGGGGCGAAAAATCCCTAAATACGGCCCTGAACCTAGGTTACAACTTAATACATTGATACATTATACATTAATATAAACATTAATATATTATGAACTACAATTAAGTAGGAATTAACCGTAGAACTGTTGTAGAAGTTCTTCCTTTCACTGACTAATATAAAATGACTAAATATTGAAATAGTAGTATCTACCTACCTATAAATATGACGACTGGCGGGACTAAGGGAGTCTTTAAAATATAATAAATTTAGAATCCTAATTTTAACTATAACATGCAGCTAATATTTAATAATAATGATCGATTTTCAGAACTACCATGTTGATAATTGACTTGCGTGCCGAGATGGTTGTATGAGCAGCAGTATAAACAATTATCAACACAAATAAAAACACAATATTATCGGCTACTAACTGTTCTTAAAATATCATTCCGGGCCTAATATTACGTAATATTATGACGAGTTATTATTCTTAAACACTTGTAAATGATAATTGTAATATTTATATAATATACAATACCTACAAATAGTATATAGTCACTAATCACTATAATGGACTTATAGTAATAAAACTATTTTGTGCATATTCTAGTAAAATGTAAATTATTAAGAATACCAATAAATAATAATACCATATTACCATATATATATATATTATATGGTATATTTTATTCTGGATTTCGCGCCCCTTTTTTGTTGCGCCCCTGGCCTGGGCCAGTCTCGCCAAGCCCTAGCTACAGCTCTGTATATGTTCGTGGAGACCATGTGCATTTTATTTGTGTGTACACTAATATTAGTGTTTACTCATTACTGTGTTTAGTTATACTTTGATTCTTGATGTGCACTGTGCCGTAAAATATTATGAGACATTATTACAATTAACTTTATTCGTATCGATATCAATAATACAGTTATTAATTTATAATTGTAGAATTTATGTTGATATTAATAATTTGTTGAAATAAATAAAAAGGGGTACCTACCTACTGTTCATATTTCACTATTTCAGGGCACTAATTGTTACAGACTTGACCAGAAAATAAAGTCTTCGAACTTCCATGTTTAAGCCTATCAATATGCTTCAACAATTATGACATACGTGAATAAAAAAAAAGTATTTCCTTCCTTAATAACTTTGTAATACAATGTTTGCCGTTTGGTTTCTTAACATAAATATGTTTTTGGTATGGATACAATTTTCTAATTGTATAAGAAATAAGCTATATATTTAGGTAGGTACTGAATAGTCTATTCCCCTATTCTATTATTATAATATTATTTTTAAAGTAGTTTATTAACTAGTACTATGTAGCCATGTAGGTACCTACTAATGTACTATATAAACTATATACCTACCTGTTTAAATCATCTACTAGTTTTTTTCTGGGACTTTTATAGTAGATTCGATATAAACTTGGACGATAAGAAATAAAAATTGTGGTTTTCCGTAGAAAATATGGTCAGAGAATATATAAAATTATGACTCTATTTGTTCAGTTTTTTAGACAGTCATTTTTTACCACATATACCTATGTGTGATTGTTAGGCTGTCATATGTGTTTTTTATTTTAACTAACCTTGTTTTCACTCATTGAATATCTATTGGTTATTTGATCGTACCGAATTATGTAAATTATATGTAACTACTAACAACTTTACAACTATATAGGTGCTAGGTAGGTATGTAAAATGTAAATCATAATTTGTATTTGTACGATGGAAACCATATAGTTGGTCATTGCGGGAACAGGGAGCCGGGAGGTATGACTGTGCGAGGAGCTACGCCTGATGCCCTACGTTTTTTTAAATTAATTATATAAGAGACCTAAGTCCCCCCCCCCAAAAAAAAATATATACCTTTTCATGCAGGAATCTAAGACGTTTCCCCACCTGATTCATTGAATGTTTCCGCCCAAAATAGGACAATTTTCCTAACCAGTTCAAAAAATAAATAAAAGTAAAAATATTAAATAATACCTAATATAATAAAGTACAATGTAAATCAATAAATGTACCTACCTACTGTTTACGACATTTTTTATTAAACTATATAGATAGGTAGTATAAAACATTAACCTATAATTATTATGTGTAAAAAAAATATATTGATGCGGGAAGGGGGGGAATATCTCAGTCCAAAGGGATATATCCAGTACCACTAAAATCCATGGCGGGATAGGCAAGGGGGGAAACGTCCAAATATCTAAATGCAGTTTATTTCCCCCTTAACAATTTGAATTTTTTTATCGGAACTTAAATATCACGACCACTTAAGAACGATGGTGCAATCAGAATTTTTCGCTTGGACTTGGTTTCGAAGTTATAACCTCATGAAGTTGATGATTTTACAATTTTGAGTAGGTACTTATACGCTACGTACTATGCTAGATGTACAAATAAAAATAAAAATTTGGTAATCCTAAAAAGAACTGTTTTAAATTTAGCAGTTGAATAAGGAATTATTTTTAAATAAATGAGTACTGCATGGTGCAGTGTAGAATACTAGAATATATTTGTATGAATATTGTAGTACCTGAGTCCTAAGTACACCTAACTTTCGTTTTTTCAAACTTTATTTCTGAACTAAAGCCTTGTTAAACAATTTGATGCCTGTAAAAATTCTAAAGGGTGTAGTTAATACAAACGCATTTCGGAGTATTTATATGATTGACGTTATGGTTATAAATTATAATAGGTATCTATATTACCAAAGTCAAGTTGTAACTTAGCCCAGATTCTTTCTTTATAGCCTTATAGGAAATGCAGCTTATGCAGTATAGTTGTTGATGAAAATATTCTCTAACTCATAGATTAGATATAATAATAAAAATTATCATAAAATTTCCAACACGTGACGGTTACTAGTAGTCCAGTGGCGTAGCCAGTAGCGGATCTGAAGCTTGTTTAAGGAGGGGGCGAATTTGTATCATAAATTGATAGATGCTATACTCCGTTCAGCGAAAGAGAACGCCACGGCCCGACGAAAATCGGTTAGCTCCTCACGTACCCAGCCTTTCCAAGCCATACGTGGACCGCCCAATATGCATGCTCTCTCGCCAGAGTATAACAAGGACGTAACTGAAAACACATTTCCGGGGGTAGGGACTAGGGAGCTCCAAATTTGTTATAATATACTTCACATTGACATTTTGGGATAAAAGTTTTCAAAATTTAGTTTCTAAGTTCTAACAACCCCATTCTCAACAGTTTGCTGTATACATCTTTAAATTATTTGACAAAATAATTTTTAAATTATCTAAAAATAGAAAAAGCCTAAAAATAAATATTTCATAAATATTTCAACATCTGATAAAAAAAAAAGAATAGAATAAACAGTTATAAAAATTCAACAGTCTTTTAATCAATATTATAAACAAATGTATTAATCATATTATAATAGTATACTTAGGGCCGTTCTTACAATGTCCGGTAAAGTGGCGGTTAGCGTTAACCGACACTTTACCGGACATTGTAAGAACGGCCCTTAGTATTATAATTTATTAGAGCAACAATTTTATTGTTCTTTTTTTGCCAGCCGCAAACCTGTCAATGATTTTTTCGATGTCAATACTTATGTCTCTATGAGTATTGAGTAAAGCTAAGCTAGTTAATCTTTCCTCACCCATGCGTGACCTCATCCATGTTTTTAATCTAATAAACAAAGTAAGAAGCAAAATACTATAAGCAGGAAAGCATAATATGGTTATCAGTTTGGCTTTGGCAGGAAAGTTATAGGAAGTAAAATTGCTAAAATATACACAAAACAATTTTAAATTTACATTAATTTTAAAAAAAATGCTTTAAATTATAAATGTGGCAATTTAAAAAAAAAATTTTATTATAAGCTCTCATGTGATTCTCTAACCTGCGTAAAGTAGAAAAACTACGTTCAGCAGAAGCAGTACTTATTGGCAAAGCAGCAAGAATAATAAGCAGTGACTTTATTGTTGGATAAATTGTTTCACAACATTCTTCCAATGCGTGAAACACATTTTCCGGTACAGATTGACCTAAAATACTCAAATTCGATATTATGAATTTATTCGAAGTAAGATTTACTATTTATTACTTTTCAAATCATAGCTATGCCATTTTTGTATCCATAAATCAATTTCCGACATCAATAGTACATCACTAACTTGAAGAAATGTGTAACTAGTTTTAATTTTCTGTACCATAATATTAGTGCTAATAGTGCTATTAATATTCTGAGACCATTTAGTTAAGTTTTTTGGAATAAAATATGTCAATGTTTGAATTGTCTGGTTTTCCTGGCCATAAAACCTTCGTTTTAAGTCTTCAATAATACTATCCAATAGAGGAATAAAAATTGTTATTTTATAATAATCTTCACAGTTATTGATGTTACTTGGATTTGGTCTATTTTTTTGATTAACGTTCAGTCTAGGTAATTTTATTTCTACATCTAATTGGTCCATTATAGATTTGCATTCACTATAAATATTTTTAAATAAAATATCACAATCAAAACGTTTTTTTTCCAATATTTTCACTATATCTTCCACTACATTACTTGCCGATAATATATCCTGATTCTTCCCTTGTAATGTTTTACTTGCGTGATAAGTTACAGAGAGAACTGATGATAAAGAAAATATTGATATTATAAATTCACAATTCTATGATTAATGAATATAATATATAATTCAAATAAAAAATAAAAAGCCCAAGGGGGGGGGGGTAATCGCCACGTCGCCCCCCCCCAAATCCGCCACTGGGCGTAGCCAGAATTATGAAATGGGGGGTGTTCAAGTATAGATTAAAACCAAGTTTTTACTGTTTTCATATATAAATAAATTTAGGGTTAGGGACTTGACTTGTTGCACTAAAAATTATTGAAATATGCAGTCAACATTTTCAAAATATGCTTAAATATATGCAGCTACATTTTTATATTATTTTTGAAAAATTCATAAAACATAATACAATTTTTGTAATAAAAAACTAAAAAATAAATAGGTATATAAACATGATAAAAATAATTTAATCACGGATATACAAATTTTAATATAGGTAGGTTAGCCTATAGATACCTATATATTGATTAATATGATGGACGGAGGACACAGCTATTGCATGTTTTGGACATTTTTAAACTATTGTGAAATAAAACTTGATTTTTAAAAATACTGGCAAAAATACTAGGTTAATAAATAAGTAATAACGAATAACGTGATATGCGAACACCGTGATAAATGAACACGTATCTACTGATTTTCATTTCTTCGTACAATCTAGAATCTAGATGTCGATTATAGTTTTAACACAGTCTTGTCACAAAGAGACTTATAAAATCTTTATATGCGAAAATAGGGTCCATGATATCTTCCCAAACGTTTACTAAATTTTTTTAAGCTTATTCAATTTTATAATAGTATGATTTTAGGCTTCGGCTTCCCCAAATCTCAAAATTAGCTCCTATTGTACCTAACCAAACATAATATTTTTAAAGATATTTTTCAATGTTGTCCAAATATAATTTTTCTCGACAATTGTATGTAAGTACCTACATTTAAGTTAAAAAAAATTCAATATATGCACAAATATACGAAAAATCACTCAAATGTACACTTTTCCTACAATATAAAAAAATATGCAAATTCAAACATCGTTTGATAAGACAAAAAAATTTCATAAGACAAATTTATAACTTATATAAAATAACCTACTACCACTACAATAAAACATGCAAGGAGTCCCGAACCCTATAAACAATATATTTATTAGGGGGAAAATGTCAATGGGGGGTGTTTAAACACCCAAAACCCCCCCTGGCTACGCCACTGCTAGTAGAATATATAATGTTAAATTAATATTGAATGATAGACCGTATCACGTATTATGAAGCATACGATTAAATTGATCTAAGTATAGGTATGTATGATATTATGATAATGATGTACCTACTTGGCTACTTCACCATGGTACAGGCTAGTATTTTGTATTTAACTACCTATCTAATGTACAATTATTAAGAAATTCATTTGAACATTTTTAGGGGTATTTTTAAGCATAGGCGGAGATTTGATCGAATTTTAGGGGGGACTTAAATATTTCTTTGCAAAATAAGCCGTGGGGGCCATACCCACATACCCCCACTCTAATATTGAATAATATCAATAATACTAGTAGTATATATTTGTATGTTCACAGTCCGTTTTTTGTATCACCACGGTAATTTCACAACGTTCAAGGGAGGATGTCCCCCTTGAACACAATAATTTTACCGTGTAAAAATTATGAAGAATTTACACACTTTTTACACGGTAATTTCACACCGTTCAAGGGAAGATGTTCCCCTTGTGTACAATAATTTTACCGTGTAAAAATTATGAAGAGTTTGCACACTCAAAGTCAGTTTTAACCAAATATTTACAGTGTACACGCTAAATAGTTTTTTTCTCAACATACCTTATTATTCACATTTTACATTTATGGTGGTTACACTGTAATTTATCTAATGAATGTCTTCATTTATATAATTTCAAGTTATAAGCTGATCATTTTCTCATATTCAGTTACTAATGATCCGCCGTTCACTTAAGTCGTGTCTCATTTTTCTTTATTTTCTTGAAGTTTTATTACATTGTATAAGTTATTTAATTTCTTCAAAAATGAATTTTCAAAAATGTTCAAATGATTTTGAATCATTAGTTTATCGTGTACAAAGAAATCCGACTATGGTTCATCCAACATTTTCTTCGTTTTCATCAAGATTTAAAACATTCAAATTATTCCCGTTAAATACTTCTCAAAATAAATATACATTGTCTGAATGTGGTTTAAAATATTCAGGAGTGGATGATGTCGTGGAATGCTTTTGTTGTGGTATTATTCTTCATAACTGGGAAAGGTTGGACGATCCATGGATTGAACATTGTAGATTCAGTCCAAGATGTTTGTATGTATTATTAATGAAGGGTGATCAGTATGTTCAAAATGTATTAAGCAAATATTGTAAAACCGAGCATATTCACAGTTGTGAATCTAAATCATACGATACTGTTTGTTGATCATGTTTTTTATTATATTATGTTATAGTAAATGCTAATCATGTTTTTTGTTATATGTTATAGTAAATAAAAATAAATGATGATTATTTTAAAACAACTTATATGTGTTATTATTTGATGTAATATCTCGTGAACGTATAGCCTAGTGGGTTAGTGCGTGTAGTGATAATTTAAATGTTTTCAGGTAACAGGTAAGTATAATATATAATTCTCCCCTTCACTGTATACAGTAGCCGACTATGCTATACGTTCACAATTTTTTGCATTTTTTTTTTATTTTTTTATTTTTTTTTCATATATTTTATCTATCAGGTTTAGTATATAATACGCTCACAAAGTAAAAATGTTTTCAGTTCAGAGTATATCCTTCATCGGTTATATTATTATATTATATGAAATTTAAAAAAAATAATAATTACGTTTTTTAGTTTAAAAGGTTTTTTTAATTATTAAAAAGAAAAGAACTATAAAATAAGTTTAATTCGTTATGAGTCTACCGGTGATTGTGTATAAATCAGTATTTGATATACGTCCATTTGGCAAGAAGAGTGTTACAGTCGGACTATTAATCACCAAACAAATTTCGATTATTGTGTTATTAGAATGCAAGTTAACGAAAAAAATTATTACATTAAATTTAGAGCAATGGTGTACGCTCATGTCTGAATCTAATTACATTTCAATTACTAACAACTTACATACCAGGTGTAAACGTGTAAGAATCACTGAGAACTTTACATATTCAATTAATGTGAAGCAGAGTTCAATAACCTTGTATATAAATGATAATTATATTACACTCTCACATATAGATTTCTGTAGACTTAAACAACTTCAGCATTGTGTAAACCTTTATATCATAGAAAAACAGAAACGTCTTCACAGTTTTCAAACAACATTTGATGCAGCTTATGAACTGATTAAAAACGATGTCCAAGGTTTACCCATCAGCTGTCAGAGGAACGAATTCACAAACCAGTATATTCAAAACTATGATTTTAATTGTTATTCTCATCTACTAAACGATGACACTTCATTTTTGTATGAAATATTACAATTTCATTTTAACGAAATGTCTGACATGATTTTACAGGACTTAATAGTATGATATAATACAAATTAATTTATATTTATGTAACGTTTATTTATCAAGTAAAAAATATTTTTATAATATTACACCCATCATGCTAAATTGTTTTTTATTGTTCGACGTTCAGGATCTTTTAAAATCATGTCGAATATGACCTGCATGGTCTCATTCAAACTCGTATTTATAGTCTGGTCTTTTGATTTGTCTGAAGTCGTTATCTTGACAGATGCCTCAGAGTGACGCCACCTGCAACATAAATTAATTATTCAATTAACTGAACAGTGAATAGAAACAGATTATTATTATTATTATTTTTTTTTCATTATAAACAATAGGTTTTTAATTAAAAAAGTAAACCAAAGTATATTATTTACCTCTCCTTTTGAGGAACATTTTTAATGTTTTTACACTTGTAGTGTGTTATTGTCCAGTAGTCGGTTCCCATCTCTTCTGGATTAAACCGACTTTTAATGGTAGCCAAACCATCTCCCTGTCGGAAAGTAACTGTATTGAAGATTTCTTCATCGTAATCTTCCGCCCGTAATTTATCCTCTAAGATTTCTCTGTAAGATGAACTCTTAAAAAAAATAAAAAAATAAATTCATGCTATAATTGATCACCTTAGAATATTAAATAAAAGTATTAAGATGATAACTTATTATTTATCTTACTGTTTTTGTCTGCTTAATCTTTTTATTATTTTTTTTATCAATCGCTTTTTCAGCTCCTCTTTTGTGAGCTGTCTTAGTTTGTTTTGAAGTCGAAGGCTTCATTTTCATATCGAATCCTTCAAAGTCGTTCTATAAAATAAACTTATATGCATAAGTTCTGTTAGAAAATAAATGTAGTAACATCCTGTAATCATTACATATTATTCACAATACATTTTACATTTTTATTCAATAATACATAGTTTTCTACATGATAAAACAACCGATATTTATATTTTACTGATCATTTGATATAAATCATTTTTTTATAATAAAAATTTTTTTTTTTTTTCAACATTTAAGTAAATACATTTTCAGATAATGAATTCCTACAATAATATTTTTGAACGAAATAGACTATTATAAACAAATGATTAAAAGTTATACGAAAACGGATAAAAAAGACTACATTATGAGAAGGCAGAAACTTAAACAGAACAAAAAAAAATATAAAATATCAATTGTTTTTAATTAGAACAAGTGCTTCTCCTCCTCTCAATGTAACTAATATAAATAATTATTATATAAATAATTTTATATTAAAAGAAACAAACTAGTCTATTATTATTATTAGTATTATTTACTGCTATTAATATACACTCTTTTATTTTTTTTTATTACTATCAGTTAATGTACAAATACCATACAATTTTAAAAAAATAAAAAATGGAATCAAAATCAATTATCATGGATCAAATTAACAATGTTATTCAAAATGCTGAGAAAAATGACCGAGAAATGAACGAGGAAGAAATAGAATTTAAAAAAAAAATAAAAAATATTGATATGAAAATAAAAAAAGTGATTAATAAAAAAAAACAAAACAAATTAATTAATGAAAAAATGAAGATTATAAAGGACCATTTACATTTGCTATATATTGATAAGAAACGTGAAAAAATTATTCAAAAAAGATTATCTATATTATATGCGCAGTATAATTATATAAGCAATGATAAATAGTCATTAATAATTTCCCTATTTTCAATAATTCATTTTTATCTTAAAACTGCTTTTTTATTTTTATGTTCAAGAAATATATTCTGAATGTATTAATTTATTTGAAATAAAACGATCTACCTACCTTATTTTTTATTTATTCTATTTTCAGTTTCATCATGAAAAGACAAACGGTGAGAAAATGTCAGCGAACAATTTCTACAGATAATGAGTTATTCGAAATTGAACGATTCAAAAAATGTTCGAAAACTTTTGTCATTAGGAATACATTAGATTTTATAGATTACATGCTTTTTTTTAATCATATTTCAGAGAAATTAATCTGTAAATTAAAAGAATCATGTAAAAATACGTCTATAAAATTTAATTTAGTTGTAGATAGTGTTTACGAAAGACTTATCACACAAGAAGTACAGGATATTGCATTCAAAACTTCTAATGTTCTAGTGTGTAATTCATCTAATTTTAAAAAAACATTAAACAACATGTTTGATAAATTGTTACGAGAAGAGACAGATTTCATGCAGAAAGGATCTGGATGGTCGCTTAAGGTAATAGAAACATTACAGTTAAGAATCAATATAGTGAATCCTCTCAAAGGAGGAACATATATTGATTTACCTAAACATGTTAAAGATAAAAGAGCGATTATTAATGTGAAAAATAGTGATAATAAATGTTTTAAATATGCATTATTATCTAAGTTTGATAATCGTTCCAACAAAACTAATTTTAAGAAAAAATATTTTAAGATGTTAGAAGTAAAAAGTGGTTTAAATTTTAAATGTATAGATTTTCCAACACCAATTAGTCAGATACCTAAATTTGAACGTATTAACAATATTTCAATAAACATTTATAGTTTAAATGATAAACAAACAATTTTTCCTTTGTACATTTGTAATACTGAAAGAAATGATCATTTTGATCTATTTTTGTTTAACAATAATGAAACATCACATTATTGTTATATTAAAAATTTTTCAAGATTGATCAGAAGTCAGAAAACGAAAAATTGTTCGAAATTAATTATTTGTAAAAGATGTTTTACAACTTTTGGTACTCGACCGTGTGAAAGTAAGCTTTGGGGTGTAAAAGGATTAGATGAACATCGACGTAATTGCGGGAAGAATCCATTGGGGAGACCTATAATGTTTGAAGATAAAGATGATGATTTCATCTATTTCAAAGGTTATAAAAAAACCCAAAGGATTCCATTTGTAATTTATGCAGATTTTGAATGTTTATTAACTTCTAAACAACCCAATAAATTCATTGAACAATGTAAAAAACAGAAAACTTATGTTACACATTTACATAAAATTATGAGTTATGGGTTTTATGTAAAAGTTGACTACAGCATTATTTCGAAAGAGCTGGTGAAACAGTTAAACATTCCGAGGAAGGTAATAATTTATAGGGGTGAAAAGGCTGCAAAAAAGTTTATGGAAAAAATGATTGAAATCGGAACTAGTATCAATAAAATTTATCAAATTAATACACCAATGATAAAATTAACTGAAAAAGAAGAAGCACATTTTAAAAGAACTAAATTTTGTGAAAAATGTTTAAAACATTTTAAAAACAATAATTTAATCAAAGTTCGAGACCATTGTCATTTTACCGGTAAATATAGACAATGTTTATGTCTTCAGTGTAATTTTGAAATAACTAACCCATCATTTGTTCCGATTTTTTTCCATAACTTGTCGTATGATAGCCACTTTATTATTCGAGAACTTGGTTGTGATGACAAAGATATTCATATTATCCCAAATTCCTCAGAAAAATATATATCATTTAGCAAGGAAATCGCATATAGATTTAGTTTAAAATTTGTAGATACATTCCGTTTTATGAGTGAGTCTCTAAGTAAACTTGCAGACAATTTATCTGAAGATAAGTCAAGGTTTAGAGAAACACTTAAAATATTTTCTATGAAGTCATTAGATCTAGTTACACGGAAAGGAGTCTTCCCTTATGAATATGTTGATAGCTGGAGTAAATTAGATAATGCTTTTTTGCCATCAAAGCTTGAATTCTATAACTCTTTAACAGATGAGAACATAAGTGATGAAGATTATATACATGCAAAAAATATATGGAATACATTTGATATAAAGACTTTGGGCGAATATAGCGATCTTTATTTAAAAACTGATGTTACCATACTAGCTGACGTGTTCGAAAATTTTAGAGATATATGTTTATCTACTCTCAGACTAGATCCTGCTCATTATATGACTGCACCTGGATTTGCTTTTGATTGCATGCTTAAGTATACAAAGGTTAAATTAGAGAGGTTAAAGGATTATAACATGTTATTGTTCTTTGAGAAATCAATACGCGGGGGTATTTGTCAATCAACTAAAAGATATGCTAAAGCAAACATACCAAATATTGAAGGATTGGACTATAATTCGAATGAACCGATTACTTGGATCACATATCTCGACTGTGTAAATTTGTATGGAAAGTCTATGTTAACAGAATTACCTTTTAAAGATTTTGAATGGGTTGATGATCTCGACATAGATGTAACTAAAATTTCTGATGGTTCTGAAGTAGGATATATATTAGAAGTTGATATCGAGTACCCTAAGCATTTGCATAAAAACCATAATGATTTCCCGTTTTTACCGTTTAATGAATGTCCACCAAATTCAAAAGTTGAGAAATTGTTAACTACTCTATCACCGAAGAAAAACTATATTGTACATTACAAAAATTTAAAACAAGCGATTTCTCACGGTCTTAAAGTAGTAAAAATTCATCGAGCTATCCGCTTTTCTCAAAAAAAAATGGATGGCATCGTACATTGAATTCTGTACAAAAATGAGAGCAGAAGCAAAAAATGAGTTTGAAAAAAATTTCTGGAAGTTGTTAATTAATAGTGTTTTTGGTAAATGTATGGAAAATGTTCGAGCAAGAACTTCTATAAAACTGGTTTCATCAGAAAAAAAAGCGAATAAACTAATGGTAAAAACTAGTTTTAAAGACAGAACTATTTACTCTAAGAATCTCATGGCTATTCACCAACATAAGGAAACTATTAAATTCGATAAGGCAATTTATGTAGGATCTGCAATTTTAGACGTTTCGAAAACATTTATGTATGATTTTCATTATAATGTTATGAAGAAAAGGTATGGCAATAAAATTAGTTCTTTATATTCGGATACTGATTCCTTGATATACGCTATTCAAACTACAAATTTTTTCAATGATTTAAAAAATGATTTATTACCATATTTTGATACATCTAATTACCCTAAAGACCATTATTGTTTTAACGAATTACATAAAAGTCAACCAGGCTTTTTCAAGGATGAATTGAAAGGAGTAATACTTAAAGAATTCGTATCATTAAGACCGAAATTATATGCATACAAAACTGTAGACGGTACTGAGGAAAAAAAAGCAAAAGGTGTAAAGAAATATGTTATTGAAAAACATATGCAATTCGATAATTATAAGGATATACTAAACGCTTTTATAAACCATTTATCTGTTAAGGATAAATTAACTCATAGAAACATGAATTTTATCCAATCAAACAAACATGTTGTTCATTCGAAAACAATGAACAAACTTGTTCTAAACGCCAATGACGATAAACGTTATATAAATGATGACGGGATAAATACTTTGGCTTATGGTCACTATAAACTGGATAAATTAAAGAAAAAACCGGTAGTGTAGTAAAATTTATTTATTTTTTTTAAAAAAAATAAAATAAAAAAAAGTAGGTGTTGAGATAAAAAAAAATATAAACTAAAAACAAATAATTAATTCAACTTTTTTTCTGATTTTTATTATTAAAGTATAACATAATATACATAAAAAAAACATTATTTTAAAATATCTGATGATGTGATCCATGAATTTCGACTTGAATCAAAACCCAACCATTTAACAAACATTTTATTCCCAACTTTTTTTACAATACGTTCAATGAGAAAGGTGTTTGGAAAATCAGTTAATTTAATTTCCTGTTCATAAAAACCACCTAAAATTATATTGTCTGATTCATCCTTTAGTTGATAAGTTACTGGATTTGTTTGTAAAACTTTTGAAACTGTAAATATTTCCGTTGTCCAATTTGGTGTATATCCTTTACTAAATATATGTTTATACTTAGATATTCGTACTTTATCGTTAACTTTAAATTTTGGTTTATACAATGTTTTAGAATTTATATATGTATTAAATTTATTTTTGTTTGTATCCATTCGAGCTTCACTCGGTGTACATTTGATTGTTCTATGTTTTGTATTATTATAGTTATGTATAATTTTTGATATTGTATTGAACCAATTCCAAGTACCTGTTGCAGTGAAGTGTTTATATATATTATTCTTAAGAGTTAAGATCACACGTTCTGCGATTGCACACTTAATAACACTGTATGATGAATAATGCCTAATTTTATATTTTTTCATTAAATCTTGAAATTGAGTATTATAAAATTCTGTACCATTATCTGTTTGTAAAAATTTTGGTTTAGCTTTTTTCAATATATTAAACATTCCTTTTGTACATTCTTTCGCTGATTTATTTTTCAGCGGCTCCACAAATACATATTTGCTATATGTATCTATAACAACTAATATAAATTTATAACCATAATTTTTTTTAGAATGAGATTGCATATCCATTAAATCAGCTTGCCAGAGGTCGTCAATAAACTGTGTTACCACACTACGTCTAGGAAATATTTTTCTCGCTGGTCGATGTAGCTCATTAGCTATACTCTCTAAGGTTGTCATTATACTATAATATTTCTCTCACGTAGTTCTTCTAAAATAGATATAATTTCGTTATTAACACCAGTATTACCAACACTTTGTGATGATACCAAAAGATTTAATCTAGTTACTAATTCATTCGGATCGTCATAATAAACTAGTTGTGTTTGAGGTAATACATCTTTATATAAACCACTACCTGTCTTAGACTCAGGTGATAAAGTAAAATTAATCATATTTGTAGACATGCGATCTGTAGGCGGAAAACTGTTTACTGATTGATTAAAATCAAATGGTTCATTTTCTTGCGTTATTTTTCTACGTTTAGCGTCCAATAAGTCAGAAGGAGTAGAAGGTAAAGTATTGTTAAATGATTTTAAGTTAATTCGAGGAGTTTTCACCTCATTAATTTTAGCTATTTCTTCATGTAATTGTTTTTCCTCCATTTTCATTCGATCATACAGTGGTTTTACAACATTTGTCCATTTAAAAAATCTTGAGGTTTTAGGTTTCCCATCTGCTTTTAAATGTGTACGTGTTGTTTTTAAAATGTCATAATAAGATTCTATATCTTCTAGGGAGTAGTTTTTCGGTTCCTTCTCGCATAATAAAGACCATAGTCCTGGTGTAAATTTATAGTATTTACTAAGCAACTGTAAGTTATCGTGACTAAAAGTTACTGTATTTCTTCCTATTTTATATGAATCACTTTCTTTATCATAATACATACCATAGGATTTATCATAACGTGTTGATTTAGGACGGTTATTTAAAAAATTTGAAAATGATGAATTTAATTCATCATCATCCTCTTCACTAGTATACGAGGTTTCCATATTTTTTTGATCAGTTAGGTGTGAGTTACATTGACTATTTTTTTCTATACGTGTAGTCAATGGTTCAATTATTGGTTTAAATGCTTCACGGAAATAGTTTTCAGAATCTATAACACCACGTTTCATTTCCATTATTTTCCGTTTAATATTTTTTTTCGATGTTATTAAATTTTCTAACAAGGCTTTTTCTTTATTCATTGTAAATAATAAGTGTAATATAACTGTATGGTATGACTACTGATAACACAATGCAGATAATAACTGTGTGACGGTACATTTATATATAGGTATAAGCATATAAAATTATTTTATTTTAATGAATGTATGAAAACCACATCTATACCTTCCTTCATTCATTTCCCGAGTTTTATCGATAACCATAAACCCATAATCACTATGATTCCAACATAAATGAGAAATTTTACGAAATTCTGAGAAATCTATATCTGTAGACGAATGATCGTTGAATATATGTCGTAAATTTGTATCATCTTGTTTCTGTATTATTAAGAAGTTTGCGTTATCTCTTACTAACTGTTTTGTTATTTTAGAATATGTCTGTGCTAAATAAAATACAGAGCTAGCACCTGAATGTCTACCCATGCTAAAGTATTCTCTGATTACAGATTGTGGACCACATATCACATCATCAAAAATGACAATAGAATTTTTCTTGGTTAAGTTTGGTTTTATTACCTTATCAGCGCTTGTAAATATGAAAAAATTAGCACCTTTTATATCATCTATTATTTTTTTCAGTAAAACATATTTTTCCTGATTAGAGGTTTTCGAGTATAAATAAATATTTTCAAATCTTAACCCGTTTGCATGTGTGATCAGATTATACATTATATTTGTTTTTCCTGAACCACTGGGACCAACTAGTATAGCACGTATAGTGTCAGGTAATAACGAACCATGTCTTGATGGTTTTTTTACTACCTGAACATCTACATTTGTAACATCCAATTTATCTTTCTGTTCTATCAAATCCATATTATTTTCTTATAAATACTCTAGAATTTTCAAATTTATAATCAGTTATCGATGACACGTTCAACTCGTAAGTGTAAGTTAGTTAAGACTGGAAAAGGATTTGTAAACTCTCTTATAAATAGTCTCCCGTTCGAAGCCCATGTTTCAGGCTATCAGTATTGTGGTCCTGGCACGAAATTAAAAAAGAGACTAGATCGTGGTGATAAAGGAATTAACCCATTGGATGCTGCTTGTCGTGACCACGATATTGTGTATGCAACGAGCAAAAATTTAGACGATAGACATAGAGCTGATAAAGTGTTAGAAAATCGTGCTTGGGAAAGATTTAAAGCAAAAGATACTCCTAGAAAAGAGAAACTAGTTGCGTACGCAGTAACAAACGCAATGAAATCTAAAAGAAAAATAGGTATGGGTTGTAAACGGAAACGTGCTATAAAAACAAATGGCATACTAGCAGCGAAGAAAAAAAGAATCTCAAAGAAAAAGAATGGTGGTAAAAGGTTGATTTTAGCGCCGAGACAGTCAGGAGGTGTAATTCCCTTAATACCTATATTTGCGGGATTGTCAGCACTTGGTAGTTTGATGTCTGGAGGTGCTAGTGTGTATAATGCGGTTCAAAATTCAAAAAGAAAAAAAGGTAGTGGTTTGAATTCAAACAAGAATAGGTTAAAAAAAAACTGATGATTACGCTACCTGACAGACCGCTTTCGTCTCAAGATATTATAAAATATACTGAAAAGTTTAAAATCAATCATTTCCGTGGAGTCTTTTCACGTGATAACTTACCTAAAAAACCACATACGGTTGAATGTGGTATATTAAACTTGGATATATCTTCAGGTGACGGAAGTCATTGGGTAGCGTTTTATAAAAATAAGGACAAAGTTGTATATTTTGATAGCTTTGGTGATTTACCCCCACCAATTGAATTACAACATTATTTCAGACAGTTCAAAATAGTATATAACTATTCCAACTATCAAGACTTCAATACATTTAACTGTGGTCATTTATGTCTTGAATTTTTACAATGCATGAATCTATTACATTAAGTTTGACTGGAAATTCAACTGTATTATCTGTAAATTATTTTCCACCTATAAACCTTTACGATGACTCAGAAATAGCTTTGTTATGTTTACAGTCATTTAATTCATTCCCAAATATTAATGAAAATAATAATAAATTTTCTATACAAGTAGTTGATAATGAAAACAATAATGATCCTATGATATGTTTTATTACATTAGAAGAGGGTTGTTATGAAATTGAAGATATTAAGGATCGAGTTAAGAAGCAAATAGTTGCCTATAATAGTAAAAACTTAACCAATTTAACATTCGACATTACGGTTGATCCTGATGATTTCAGATCGTATATAAAATGTAATGGAATACTACACTTTGAATATCCATATAGTATAGCACCTGTATTCGGTTTTGAAAAACGAGTATATAATCCATACAACATTCTTCGATCGGAAAAAGCTGTAAATTTAAACACAATTAATTCTATAAAAGTAATGTGTAATATAGCTCAAGGATCATTCAGCAACCATCTTCAGAGTCATTCAATTTATGAGTTTTTTCCGAGTGGAAAGACAGGGTCGAAAGTAATTCAAGCACCACCAAATTTAATATATTACAAATTGAATAAAACAAATATTGATTCGATAACCGTTCAGTTAGTTGATCAAGATCATAATCCGATTGATAATTTTGGTGAAGCATTGACAATCGTGTTACATATTAAACGTTACGGCTCTTGAGATGGGATTAAAATTCAATATAAACCCACTACTTCAGATCAGTACAACTAGTCATAAGACTAAAGTGCTAGCAGTAACATCAAATAAAATAAAAAAATTGACGGTAAAGAATAAAAAAATTTTGCAAGCTCTGGGTTATCAATTAAAGCAGAATGCCTGAAAGTGATATTTTAGATATAACTTCACAGTACGAGACGGATTCTAAAATTACGAAAATTGAATATCATTCATACGCACCGTATACAACATCATTTAATAATAATGATGAAATACGTATATCAATCCAGCAAACGGATGTTTATCCATATCTACACGAAAGCTTTATTTTTTTAGAAGGAACAATTACTGAAGCTACCAAAGTGAAACTATCTAATAACGGTTACTCTTACCTCTTCGAACAAATACGATTGGAAATCAATGGGATAGAAGTAGATAGCACACGTGTTCTTGGAATCACTAGCTCGTTGAAAGGTTACTTATCCGGTACGCCAGATAACTACAATTGTTATGAAAATGCTGGTTGGAATTTTAAAAACGCAACGCAATCGGAAAATGAGAAAGGTGAATTTAGTGCTTGCATTCCATTGAAATATTGGTTAGGATTGTTTGAAGACTATAAAAGAATATTAGTGAATTCTAGATTGGAATTAATATTAACCCGAAGTCATAGTGATTTAAATGCTTTACAAGTTAAAAGTAGTGCAACTGCTACTGAAGGTAAAGTCACCTTAAATAAAATAGTCTGGAAGGTTCCACATATAACGGTTGACGATGAAGAAAGGTTGAAATTATTGAAACTTATAGAAAAAGAAAAAAGTTTGTTTATTCCTTTTAGATCTTTTGAAACTTTTGAATATCCTGAACTCGGAACCACTAAAAAAGTTGTGTGGAATTTGAAAACTGCTTCAAAATTAGAAAAACCACGATTCATCATAATTGGATTACAGAAAGGACGCAAAAATGTGTTATCAAAAGATTGTAGTATATTCGATCATTGTAATCTAACAAACGTTAAAGTATTTCTGAACTCGATAGCTTATCCATACGATAATTTGAATTTAGATTTTTCGAAAAATAATTTCACCTTATTGTATAATATGTATACATCGTTTCAAGAATCGTACTATGAAAAAAGTATTCGTAACCCGATATTGAGTCCTTCTACTTTTGTAGCAAACGCACCAATTATAGTTATCGACACTTCAAAACAGAACGATTCAGCCACAGCCTCAGCAGTGGATGTTCAATTGGAAATCGAAGCTTCAGATTCGCTTACAGGTGTAACTGCTTATTGTTTATTAATTCATGATCGTATTGTAGAATATGTACCTTTTACTAGAGAAGTAAGAAAACTTGTGTAAATATATTTTAGAATTAATTTACAATAATAAAAAATCTATTATTTCATAACTAGTGTTCTGTATTTTAAATAATTATTTCATTTTAGTAATAAGGTTTGTTGAGAAAAAAAACCATTTCGTGTGTACACTGTAAATATTTGGTTAAAACTGACTTTGAGTGTGCAAACTCTTCATAATTTTTACACGGTAAAATTATTGTACACAAGGGGAACATCTTCCCTTGAACGGTGTGAAATTACCGTGTAAAAAGTGTGTAAATTCTTCATAATTTTTACACGGTAAAATTATTGTGTTCAAGGGGGACATCCTCCCTTGAACGTTGTGAAATTACCGTGGTGATACAAAAAACGGACTGTGAACATACAAATATATACTACTAATACTTTCACTCTCCAGTACGCATCAACTACTAAATTACTAAATTACAAAACTACTAAATAAATACGAATTAGGTACTAACTATATAATATTATGCACTTTGAAAATCATTTATTTATAATACAATAAATATTTTATTATTTTAATACATTTTGTAAGGTTCTAAGATTTTGTCAATCTTAATATAAGTACCCATTTTAATATTTTATACTATGAAAAATATTTAGTAATTTTGGGGGGCTAAGCCTCCCCCCCAAACACCCCACAATCTTTGCCTATGTTTTTAAGTCGATCAAACAAAGCGGAAAAATTGAAAATTAGTGTTCAACGTGCCTACCTATAAAACATCTTCTCTATGTTTAATTTTGCAAACGAATAATTTACTCAGTTGGTATGAAACATACCTCACTGTTGTAGTATAACATGGCGTTCACTAACAAATAGTAAATAATATTATTATTATCTATTGTTATATCATATTACTAGTTACCTACTAAATAAACAACCTATTGTTCACATTATTTATTTTGTACTCAGGGATCAGGAACATATTGCTATTTGCTTATAAAATAAATCGAGAAGTAGTAGGTGCCTATTCTATTTTATTCATTGTTCGACGTTCACATTATTTTTTATTATTTTTTCATATTAAGATATTGAATCAAAATGGGTTGTTATAAGCAATATAATTTAATAACGCTTACATTTATAGTAATTTCAGTTTGTGTAATGTTAGAAGCTACTGAACTAGATTTAGTAAAATTAAATGGTAAGGATTAATTTATTGATTTACAAATTACAATGATTATAATATGTGTGTTATAATTTTTATTTTTTTGAAATTTAACAGACATACGTTTTATAATACTATAATTAATTTAAATACGATAACTCATATTATAATCTAGATACAAACAGAACATACCATTTCACTCACTTACTGAGTGGCGCCGAGTACGCACTTAAATTGCGGTGCATTTGAACCACCTAAAATGGTGGGTGGGTATGGTGGTCGGGTGGCTGGGTAAAAAATTATCCAGGATAATTAATACTATTACTTAAGTAAGTAGGTACTAGGTACTTACACACGTACTAGTTACGTATTACTTAGGTAATGCATTATTACAGTATTGTATAACTCTATAACCGTGTTACTATAATATGCCCATATGGCCATATAGGCGCAAATAGCGTTTGGGATTTTGGGGGCCTAAAGCCTTACTTTGATAGTATTGAATAAGCTTGAAACAGGCCCTAAAGCCCCCCTATTTGCGCCTATGAATATGTCTGCGTCGTTGTATACCTAAAACGAATTTCTATGACACTATGACAGTGTAATTATGTGTGATTATTGATGTTTGGTAGAATTTAAAATTATCTCAAAACCCAAAATTCTGGATTACAGAGCATTTTCCTTGCATTATACAGTATACACTGCTCTTTAAATCGCTTATAATCTATAATTATTTAGCAGTATCTAGCACAAAACCATTAAACATTTTCAAAAATCGATTGAGAACAACAATATTTCTCATGACCATTTAAAACAATTGATGATTATTTCCTATGAGTCTGATTGATGCAAATCAGGTTATTGATGAGTTTGCGATTACTACATAATATTATTATTATGTATTAATGGACATTTACCTAATTTTGGATAAACTTTATTTTAACATGAAATATTGAATTTTAATTGTTTTTTGTGAATCAAATATCTCAAACTATTTTTTACTTTTTAGTTTAACATAATAGTATAATATATATGCTATAATTAATAATAATATTATGCCTAACAATGTTTTAAAAAGTATAAAGTATTCTTACATTTCATTTGTAGGTATAAACATATTCTAGTATATCTGGTGAAGTATAATGATATGTAAACTCATAACATTTGTTTGAACTATTTCAATATGACTTTTGTTTCGTCCAGGAACAATCAATATTAATATTATCAACGATAACTTAAATAGTTTTTTTTACATTTGTCTAAAACTTAATTATTATAGATAGTTGTTCAGAAATTGTGTCAAATTGAATCACTCATACAAAATAATCATACGGATGGTTAAAAAAGTTTTATAGTTTACATAATTTGTAGTAAGTAATTAGATAAGATTGACTTAAAAATTATTTTGTTTCAGTGGCCTGTCGAGGTAATGTTTTTAATTAGTAATCAAATAGTAACTTAGAACAGTTATGATATACACAATTTTATATTCGTACAAAAAAATATTTTTCGGGTGTGAAACTTGCAGATGGAGGAAATTGTTTCAAAATAAATTCATAAGAAAAATTTTATGGAAAATGTTCGGTCGATAAAATATGTTGGGTGTAACAAGATACCGGAAGACGATGATATAACATGGTCCTTCGCGTCATCTCTAAAGCTCCCTTCTATGTTTCAAATAATGGGTACCCTTCATTCTGACTTCAACCTATCCTCCGTCACTGAACTAGCCACGCTATCTACTATAAACGATTCAATAACAAGTTAACACATCATTCTAATTCCCTTATTGCCCAACTATCACCTGCAACTATTCCAGGAAATCCCCATAAAAGACTAAAAAGACAATGGTGTCATGACCTGCTTGTATAATATTTATATATATAAAAAAAAATGTTGAAAATTGTTTTACATTTTTAATCCTTAACTATAAAAGTTGAACATTTTTTTAACTCAAGATAATTATTAGATTTTAAATTTTATATATTTTGTCAAAATTCAGACTTTAAATGATTATCAAAAAAAGTTGTGCCTATGTATTTTCAATATTTTTCAACTGCTATTGTAACATATATCAGCCTTGCATTACATTTCCCCGCTTTTTTACCCAACAAATACATTTTAGATTCTGAGTGAAACGATGAATGTATTGATTTTACAATGATGTGTGTTTTTTTTATTTTTTTATTTTTTTGTGTGTCTGTCATCAACTTTTAGGACAGTAAAAATGCTTATATTTTCTTCTAATTTTTACAACATTGGATATTCACTCGATTTCTCTCATGCAGCGATTTCCTTATTTTGTTGTAATTCAAAAATGAATAAATGTAGATACTTGAAAATTTCACCGAATTTTTATATTAGTATTTCCTATACACCATACAATTTTGAAAATATTTTGACTCTTTTTGAGCTGTTTACGGACATTTACAGCTTTCAATTTTTTTTAGTTTTTATTTCTATAAATATCAATAAAGTTTTATCTGTTGGGTCAAAAAGTGTAAAAATTTAATACAAGGCTCTTGATATATTATTACAATATCAGTTGAAAAATATTAAAAATACATAGTCACAATTTCTTCTATAAGAATTTAAAGATAGAATTTTGACAAAATTTATCAAATTCTTCAAATCTAAGGTTTGAAAATTTAAAACAAGATTCCACGTAAGTAGTTAATTCTGATACCAAAAATTCTAAAAATACATAAAAACAGTTTATTTTTATAGTCATTTTAAGTTCAAATTTGGATGAAATTACATAAAAAAAACCTAGAATAACTATTTTAGTTATTTTGTTGTGATTGTATAATATTATTCGTGGGTACTTGACACTTCTAAAGTACACTATTATATATCTATGAAGTATGGACTATATGATAGTATCAGGGTTTGTTGTTAACCAATAACGCATTATAAGTACCTAATGAGTAATGGATATTGTGATATGATTAATTTGGAATTTATTATAGGTACTTATTTTAGGTAATTTTTTTTAATACGATATATAAGTATATAATATGTCTAATACCTAGACTGACATACCGTCTCCGCTCAGAATAGTTTTTCTTATTTAATGATATTATATCATTGAATTCAAATTTAATACTATCCATTATACAGTGACCCACTTGTAACCTACTGTACAGCAGAGCACCTTTTTATTAATATTTATAGAAAAAAAAACTAAAAAAATTGAAAATTGACAATGTCCGTAAACAGCTCAAAAAGAGTCAAAATATTTTCAAAATTTTATGGTGTATAGAAAATGAAAATATAAACATTCAGTATAATTTGCATATACAGTTATACGTTTTTGAATAACAACAAAATAACAAAATCGCTTTATGAGAAATCGAGTGAAAATCCAATATTGTAAAAATATGAAATTCAAATGCTAATAAAAATTTAATTTGATTTGTTTGAAGACATTTTTTTTTTTTTGATTAAGATAGACACACTTATGAATAATCTTGTATTACATTTCAAAATCTTGGATTTAAAAAGAAAATTTTTTATGAATTTCTAATTCAAAATAATTTGCAAATTTTCTTGATTCTTACGTATTTTGTCAATATTTGAACTTTAAAAGCTTATAAAAAAAATGTTGACTATGGATTTTTAATTTTTTCATCGGCCTTTGGAAAAATATACTAGGAGCCTTCTATTAAATTTTCAAGCTTTTTTAACCAACAAATACAATTTTATTGATATTTATAGAAAAAAAAAACTAAAAAAAAATGGTAACTGAAAATGTACGTAAACAGCTCAAAATAAGTCAAAATATTTTGGAAAATGTTATGTTGTATAGAAAATGCTAATATAAAAATTCAGTCAAAATGTCATGTACCTACGATCATTGGTTTAAGAGTTGCACCAAAAACAAAATCAATTTTCTCGATTACAGATTTTGCTTAAAAAGTCCTGTTTTTCCTTAATTTTTCTTTTGTTTTTCACTGCGCTTCTGAAAACTACTGGGAAATTTTACTTTTGACCCCACTAAGTACTAACTAGATTTCGTACCAGAAAAGATACTGTTGAAGAAAATCTAAGCATTTTTACTGTCCTAAAAGTTGATGACAGACACACAAAAAAAATAAAAAAAACACACATCATTGTAAAATCAATACATTCATCGTTTCACTTAGAATCTAAAATAGATAATTACATATTTAAAAGAATTTAAAAGGTTGAAGTATATTGTGTGTTCTTAAATCACAGTTGGTATAAATGCCCATAGCTCATTATCCAAACTGAAAATGAATACTGTATAAATTCCGAATCAATATTGTATTTATGTTAATTTCAGTTTGAATGTAAAATGTTTATTAAAATGTAGTTGCCCATGTTGGACCATAAGTGATTAGAAAACTATTCAACTAACCAATTTATGGTACCTCCTCAAGCATTGTCTTATATAATTTTATTTTAATCATTTTAAAATGTTATAGGACTTTTAGATACATCTATTAAATTCGATGGTAAGGATAGGTATTATAATTAACAATTACTTAATTTTATTACATCTTTATTTTAAATTATATTAGACACAGCCACACAGGGCTTGCACTACAAATTTCGTTGTAAAACTGTTACGATAAAATAATATTTTGTTAAATTATACCTACATAAATAAATTATAATATAATACATTTATGAAGGGTTTTAAAACTAAGATTACACTGTAGATATAGTATGTGTTATGTTTTAAATGCTGCACCTAAACATCTTCAAAGCGACAATTTGTTAATTTCTGATCTATAGAGTGACTGAGCGTAACTTTTGTACAAAGTTTACTACCAAAAAATAGTGTCCATACTCCATAGACTATAAACAAAAAATAAACATCATTGTAAATCGAATAGATCCGATTCTTCGCTTCACTCAGAAATCAGAATCTAAAAATAAATGAACTGATTTACGAGTTGTTAAATACCTACTAGGTGTAGGTTAAGCAAGTAGATAGTATATTAGGTTATTAATTTATTATGTTGAAATGGACTGAAACTTGGATCTGAAACTTAATTATGCGAACGCTATGGTTTCATATTAGTTTAGTTTTGGATCGTTTAAGTACCTACTTTAGTAGGTACCTAATTACGTTTTACGTTGTTTATCCTCTTCAATATATCGTAAATACTAAATATTGTTAAAAATTTTTGTTGATGTATAAAGTTACATTTAAAAAAAAAGTTAGATTACACATATATAACCGTACGGAATTATTATTTCAATTGTAGTTTGAAAAATATTATCTTTTCTAAAATTATAATGGACCCAATCAATAGTTGCCCATGAGGTCGTAGGAGATTAGAGAACCATTCCACTAATCAATTTATGGTACCTTATCAGTCATTGTTCAATATAATTTTATTTTAATAATTTTATAATTGTATAGCTTTTTTAGATGAATGTCTAAACTCGTATGGTAAGGATATTGTAATTAACAAATACTTAATTTTATTACATCCTTATTTTGAAGTAGGTATATTAGACATAAATATAACATATACCTAAGTATTGGCTTTTATGATCTAAAGGTAAATTTAACCTTTTTAATTTTACATATTTAAATAACACAGGTATTTGGGTTTTTGAGAATAACACAAAAAAATGTTTATTAATTTATTTATAAGTAACATTCTAACTCCAAAACATCACGTGGTTAGTAAAATGTACGATTCATAAATCGTGTTTATTATTTAATGAATATTTTTATTTTTTGTTCCTACCTTGAAAAGCTTTCCAAAATTTAATATATTTAATTTTTAATATGAACCTCAATTTTAGTAGAAAACTGTAATTTGTATTATGCTTAATTTTTAAAACATTTCTTAATTATTTTTTTGAATTTTTTTATATGTTACAAAACAGTTTAATGTCTACAAGCCTACAAATATTTGAAGCTCATGGTTTTTACTTTTAAAAGCATGAGTATATATGATTCACCTATCAGGCTTATCTCCTTTTTTCTTCAATAATTCAGTTTTTTATTGAAAAATATTGAATTAGGTACAACAATATCCAATTAGTAATTTAAAGTAAAAGATGTGAAAAACAGAAGTTAGTGTCTCCACAGGTCATCCTTTAGGCTTTAAGTAACACAAAAAAACTCAAGAATTTAAAAAAATTGAATAACTGTTAAGCATATAAGTATTAAAGTTAAGTGCAATTCAATTGAACAACTCTATGAAAAAAGTAAATTTTAAAGATAGTTCCAATAACAGAGAAAAAAGCAATGACAGAAGTAAGTTTATCTACTAATAGAGGCTTTAGAGATAACTTATGAAATAAGTAGACATAAGAGGGAAGCCAAGGTTACAAAAGAAACTTAAAAACAATAGTCCGCATTCGAATAGATCAGATTTTAGTAACAGAGAATTGAGCACTGACAGTAACTACAAAAATACAAATAATCACAATTAATATGGAGATAATAGTAAGTTATGACCAAACATATTAATAGTCAATATGACAGATTTGATAGAAGTTAGATCAGAGACGGACTTTACACTGGGACGAAAAAATCATAGAAAATATTGTTATACTTACTTATGACAATGACAGGATAAATTTCTCATAGGATTACACTAAGTACCAGTAAATATTTGTTTTCGTTACCACACAACATTGCAATTGGCTACGGCGTTAGTAACTTATGATAATGTCAAAAGGAATCTCATCACAATTCGAAAATTAATTCAACAAATTATTTAACGAAGGAAATCAGTTTAGATGATTCAGTGATGGGGACGTGGAATCATTAAAATGCTAATTAAATTGGAAGACTCTGGTATTAGATGGTTGGAGACTATTGGCTGTGAGACGGAATGGTCCGAGTGAAAACCCAAAAAATAAAGTAGAAAAAATGATGATTAAGTATTTAAAAAGAATTAAAAGGTTGATGTATATTTTGTATTAAGAATGGTTGATATTAATGACCATTATTTCAATTGAAAATTTCACATGAGCTATAAATATCTAATCAATATTTAATTGGCGTTGATTTCCATTTGAAAGTCGACTAGTCGTATTTATAAATTATTAAAGTTATTAAGAAAGTATCTTAAATAAATACTAAATAGTACATACGAAATGTTTAGTAAGATTTAGTGATGGATCATAAGAGATTAATGAGCCATTCAAGTAATAAAGTTCTTACGATAAATTTACTCATGCATAATTTTATATAATTTTGATTTAATTATTTTTAAATTGAATAGGATATTATGACAAACAAGGTGTACTTAAAGGTAAGATTATTGTAACTAACAACGACATTTTTTTATTACATGCTTTTTTTGAAATATATTAGAGAAAATTAGAACTTTAATAATTTGATCTCAAATTAATTTTAGTTTTAAAGGGGATAAAGTCGGTCGGGTTTTAAGGAAATTAATATAGGCTAATAAATATTTGTTTTCGTTACCACAACCTCACATCATTGTAATTGGCCACGGCATTAGTAACGGCATAATAATGTCAAGAGGAATAGAATCACAATTCGAAAATAAATCAAAGACTTAAACAAATTATTTTATGAAGAAAATCAGTTTCGATGATTCAGTGACGAGGACGTGGAAGCATTAAAATGCTAATTAAATTGGAAGACTCTGGCATTAGATGTTCAGAGAATATTGTCTGAAAGACACTGAGATGGGATGGTCCTAATTTTATTTTATTTTTCTGTATTTCTTCATTGAAATGACCTCGAGGTCTTTGTCAATGCTCATCGCAAGTGGGTATAGTAGGAAGATCATGTGATCGTTTCTCTCTCTCTATATATATTGGTTGATTCTTTTATCATTGAATACTCATTATTTCAAAATGTATTAATGTTTTTGAAAATATTTTTTTGTATAGTTTCAAGTTGTTAAAAAAACAACGTTTTTAATAAAAAATCATATTTTTCATCCTTATATTTTTTTAAGTTTTTTACTTTTTTGAATGATAACATAGAGTTTTAATTTCATATTCCAAAGCAGACTATTTTTCTAAGTATTTTGATATATAAAAATCGAATTTAGGACGAGTAGTTTATGAGTTATAAATATTTAAAGTTTAATAGGGATGAGGAGAGGAGTGGTACGTGGTTACCCCGCAAAATATTTATCCACTACTCCGCTTGTCTAAACTTTAATTACTTATAAGTTCATAACTCATAAACTACTAGTCCTAAACTCGATTTTTATGTTTCAAATACTTAGAAAAATACGGGAAATTGGTGATCGGGTAAAACCACACAAATTGTTTGCACTTTGCTATGAATCGAACCGATGACTGTGTTATGATACTAATGGTCCTAGTGACTGGAAAACCCCAAAAAAGAAAGTAGAAAAAAAAGATAAATAAGTATTTTAAAAGAATTAAAAGGTTGATGTATATTTTGTATTATGAATGGTTGATATTAGTAACCATTATCCCAATTGACAATTTCACATAAGCCATAAATACATAATCAATATTTAATTGGCGTTGATTTCCATTTGAAAGTCGACTTGTCGTATTTATAAATTATTAAAGTTATTAGGAAATTATCTTAAATATAGTACATACGAAATGTTTAGTAAGATTTAGTGATGGATCATAAGAGATTAATGAAGCATTCAAGACTCAAGAATCAATTTCTTACTGTAAATCTACTCACGCATAACTTTATATAATTTTGATTTAATTATTTTGAAATTGAATAGGCTTGAATGAAAAAAATAATGTACTTAAAGGTAAGATTATTCTAACTATCAATTATCAAATACATTTTTTTATTACATGTTTTTTTTGAAATATAGGTATTAGAGCAAATTAGAATTTTAATAATTTGATCTCAAATTAATTTTAGTTTTTAAGGGGGCTGCAGTCGGTCGTACTTTAGAAAGTTTAGATTGCTTTTTCAGCTCATTAATCTCACTTTTAGTAGATAACTGTAATTTGTAAAACTATTAATTCTTAATTCTTTAAAATTTTTTGTTTTTTTATATGTTACAAAACGTTGTAATGTCTACAAATATTTTGAACTCATAGTTTTTTACTTTTCAAAGCATTAGTATTATGTATATTGTATATTGTATATGTATTATATAAGGTTATGTACTTATGTCTGCAGTGGTTGAATTGGGGGGGGGACGCGGGGGGACGGAGTCCAACTTCTATTTTTAAAATATTTTAGGGAAACCCCTTCTAATTTCAAGAATTGATAAGACATTTAAATGTTGGGGGGACGCACAAATGTTTTATACTTTTGCATACCCCTTCTATTTTTTTTCCAATTCAAGCTCTGTATGTCTGGAAATATCTAGTCCGACAAATATTAATTAAGCTATATTCCCACATATTATAACTATATAAGTAATACGTATAGGTACATCTTGATTCAATTATCAGGCTCACCCCCTTTTGTTCTTCCATAATCCTGTTATTTAAAATCTGATATTTGTAATCTATTAACATACTTAAAGACCATATTTTCAAATCCTTAAGATATTTGATACTACTCAAGCATAATCCTGTGAAGTACAAAAAAATTCAAGAATTTGAAAAAAAATTGAATTACAGTTAAGCGCAACTATTAAGTGCAATTCAATTGAATAACTACAGTAGAAATCGGTTATAACGAGTTTCAAGGGCCAACTAGTTTTTCTCGTTATAACCGGTAACTCGTTATATGCGGTTAGAACGAACATTCGTTGAAACCGATTAAAAGCGGAAATACAAAAATAAAACCGACTTTTTTTATTTTAGACAAAAAATTTTTATTTACATACATTATTTATACATTTATTATTGAATTTATTATTTAACTTGAATTGATTTAATTTTTATCCTTGTTCTTCCATATGGTCGAAATTGTCGACGAACAGGTGCCGAATTCTTTTGAAATTACGCTGTTTTTCTCACCATTTTCTAAACGCCCGATTATACCGATTTTTTCGTCCAACGTAAACTGACGACGCGACATGGTGGAACGTCTACACACAACTGACGCTATTTGTAATTTTATTAACTTTAAAACACCAGAATTTGTAAGAATAATGTTTATTATTAATAAGTAATCCATATCTACACAACTAAAGATAATATGTCAATGATTAATCGACCTAAATACGAAAATAGTTCGTATCTTGCAGGTACTTGTTCGTAGTAACCGGAAGGTCGTTAGTCAAGTTAGCTTTATTTTACTCGTTATAGCCGATAACTCGTAATAACCATACTCGTTGTAAACGTATATTTTAACATACAATCATATGCGCTCGTGCCGGGACCTAACGTTTTGCTTGTTGTAAGCAGTATCTCGTTCTAAGCGATGCTCGTTATAGTGATTTCTACTGTATATCAAAAATGTACATTTTAAAAATAGCTCCAATAACAGAGAAAATAGCAATGACAAAAGTAGGTGTCTAGTGATAGAGGCTTTAAAGATAACTTATGAAATAGACATAAGTGAGGAGCTAAAGAAACTAAATTTTTTGTAACGTAAAGTTTTTCGATTTCGATTCTATGGGCCAAATCAAAGACATAACGAGTGAAACATATTGCATACGAGTCTGCAATGAAGTACCACATTTTATGTCATGGTTGTTCTTCCTATCATATGTATTATGTTGCACATACCTAGGTAATATTTATAGGGTAATTGATTAAAAAATAAAGACACGACTGCTATTGGTATACAATATAATTATATTATATTTTACCTATTATATTATACATTATAATTTTTTATTCGTTACTATGGTGATAAACAAAGCGTAACGTGACGTAACGTTTTTCGATTTCAATTCTATAATGTGCCAAAGAAAAGACATAAAATGTCAAAGACAATAGTCCGTAGTCGAATAGATCAGATTTTAGTAACAGAGAATTGAGCACTGACAGAAACTACAATAAAACAAATACAATCACATTTAACATGGAGATAATAGTAAGTTACGACAGGTTTGATAGAAGTCAGATGACTCAGATCAGACACAGATCTTACCCTACTGATAGAAGTTACAATGAAGAAGTTATGGAAAATATAGGTACCTACACTTAGTTATGAATCGAACCGATGACTGTGTGAGTTGTAGTCAACTGCAAGACCACTGCGCCACTCCGGAATCCGGACTAATGGTCCTAGTGACTGGAAAGCCCCCCAAAACAAAGTAAAAAAAAAGATTATTAAGTATTTAAAAAGAATTAAAAGGTTGTTGTATATTTTGTATTAAGAATGGTTGATTTTAATGACCATTATTTCAATTGAAAATTTCACATAAGCCATAAATACCTAATCAATATTTAATTGGCGTTGATTTCCATTTGAAAGTCGACTTGTCGTATTTATAAATTGTTACAGTTATTAGGAAAGTATCTTAAATAGTACATACAAAATGTTTAGTAAGATTTAGTGATGAATCATAAGATATTAATGAACCATTCAAGTACAAGTACCTAATCAATTTCTTATGGTAAATCTACTCAAGCAGTTTTATAAAATGTTTTTTTATTTATTTTTAAAATTTAATAGCTTTGACTAAGGGACAAAAAGTGCCTAAAGGTAAGATTATTGTAACTAACAACTACATTTTTTTTAAAAATATATTAGAGAAAATTAGAACTTTAATAATTTGATCTCAAATTAATTTTAGTTTTAAAGGGGACTAAATTCGGTCGGGTTTTAAGGAAATTAATATAGGCGATTTAACATGATGACATCAAAGTGACTTGTAGGTAAAAGTGTGCATAGTGAAAGCACATAATTGTGTGCGAGCAATAAGTGAACCTAATAATATATAATCGTATTAAGTCAATATTTCCTTGAAATATCCTCATTATAAAAGTAGAATCGAATTATTTATATTCACTATAAATATTTAACATACTTATTGACGACCATATTCAATTGTAAAAATATTTTTCGATTTAAAAAAAATTGACTGTTTGACCAAAAAGCCAGACAAAACTGATGGGATTTGTTTTGACGGATTTACATTTTTAAAACTGATTTAAATTGATTAACGAGTTTACTAGGTTATTATTGAGATGATTTTGAATATATTTTTTTTCAGCTGTGTTATCCATGAATAAAAATATGATATTTTTTTATAATTATATTATTCATCGTGACACCAACGATATTCGAAATATTAAAAATCATATTTAAACCTATTAAACTTCTTCACCAATAATAATCCGTTTTAAAAATCAAAATCTGATAAATCAAACTCCTCCAGTTTCTTCTGGCTATTTTGTCTAAAAACCATTTTTTTTCATCAATATAAAGCCCTTTTTAAGACATTTTCAATACAAATAAAATTAATATGAATATAAAAAAAAATCATAAACAATGATAGGTCTACTAGGAACGTAGGCATTAGGGGGCAGGTCGATTTGAAAGATCTTTTCAATTTTATTAATGTATCTCAATTTATTTAATATTTTTAATTTTTAATTTGATACTTTAGAGTGATTTTTCGGTTTTAAATAATTGGTTTATTCGTTGATTTCCATTTGAAAGTCGACTTGTCATATTTATAAATTATTAATGTTATTAGGAAAGTATCTTAAATAGTACATACGAAATGCTTAGTAAGATTTAGTGATGGATCATAAGATATTAATTAACCATTCAAGTAATCAATTTCTTATGGTAAATCTACTCAAGCAGAGTTTTATAAAATTTTGTTTTATTTATTTTTAAATTTAATAGGGTTGATTAAGGGAGAAGCTGTACCTAAAGGTAAGATTATTGTAACTAACAACTACATTTTTTTTGTTGAAATATATTAGAGCAAATTAGAACTTTAATACCTAGTTAATTGTAACTAACAAATAAATAATTGTATTACATCTTTTTTATGAAGTTAATTAGACCTAATTAGAACCTTTATTATTTGAACTCAAACTAATTTTACTTTTAAAGGGGGATTCAGTCAGTTGTGTTTTAAGGAAACTAATATAGGTATTTTAACATGATGATATCAAAGTAATTTGTAAGTGTGTGTAAAGTTAACGCACATAAGTGTGTGCGTGTCTAATATTTTATGAATATTTTGGTAGTCAAATAAAAAATAACTAAATTATTGTAATTGTGTGTTGGTGTGTTATACTTGCATATGACTGTAAGAGGAATGGAGCACTGCGAACAATAACAAAACACCAAATATTCATTTTTTTTGAAATCATTGTACTTTTATTATCTTAAATTACTCAAAATCTCAAATTACACATCTATCATACATTATGAAAATTAAAAATCACTATTAGTCTCTTAGTGCAATAGAGTGTACGATATTTTTAGGGAGTCCATCTTTAGTCATCACAAAAAAACTGGATGGCTTTCTCCCTCGAGCTCATACCACTTAAATTGCCGTGTGAAAAACACGGTTTAGCCAAATCTAAGCCACAAACAGACATCGTTTGGCTTTGAGACTTATTGATTGTCATTCCGAATGTCAATCTAATTGGAAATTTAACCCGTTTGAAGTCAATTGGGACATCTGTGGTAATAATAGGAATTCGTGGTAGTAACACATCTTCTCCTCGGAACTTGCCATTCAAAATACTTGTAACGATAATGTTTTTCATCAATTTTTTAATGACTAATCGCGTGCCATTGCACAGCCTTGGTGGGTTCAAATTACGAAGTAATAATAGGAGATCCGACCTTCAGTTGTAAATGGTGTGGTGGCATGCCTGGCAAATCCAATGAGTTCAAAAACTCTGCTGGATAATTTACAGTTTAATTGGTATTTTCCACTGTATCGATAGATTTGTATGACACCAAGTCCCTTGGCAACAACTGTTGTATCTTGAAATTCAAATCGTTGACAACCACATTTTTTGCTGCCAAAATTGCTCTTTCTGCCAGCCACTCATGGTTCAAGGATTGTGTGTGGTTATCGGGAAATATCTTGTCAATGAGATCATTTTGCGAATTAATGGTTGTGCAGAAATCGTTAGAAATTTTATGCATCCAGAATTTTCATGTCAAGCTACTTTTCCATCGCCGATATCTATCAGTTGTTTTGAGAATGTTTCAGCGGATGGATCTTGAAGCATTATTGAACTCGCATACCTATTTGCTTTCAAAAATAAATAGATAATAAATAAATAATAATAATAATAAAAAGCGGGTAAGTGGATTTCGCTCTGCTGTACAGTAGGTTACAAGTGGGTCATTGTATAATGGATTGTATTAAACTTGAATTCAATGATAGAATATAATTAAAATCCATTCAGTAGTTTTTAAGTGAAAGAGTAACAAAGTCACAAATTTTCGAAATTTATAATATTAATAGGATTTGTATTTTTTATTTAGATCTAGAAAGTTGTAAGTATAATTTCTGTTTTTAATTGTATTGCAAATGTGTGTAATAAACTATAACTTTATATGATGTGCTTTGCTCATAGTATATATTATCAATTACTGTTGTTTTCAAAATTATAAGTCGTCATCCATATTATACAAAAACAGGATACTTTTTATATGAAAACTATCAAACCCGTTCTACATTTGTGATTTTGTCATTATTTTTACTAGATATTTAATTTTCAATTGTTTCAATTAAATCTTATCCCCTTATTTTGTATTTATTTCAAATATGATTTTTTCTTCAAGCCCCATAATACAAATAACCTACAGTCACTAATGTAGATTTTACGTCTAACTTATGTTAGTACTAGCTGGTATTACATTTTATTTACAAGCATAATATTTGAAAAGATTAATTAATTATTCAATTTTTAACAAAAAAAGTGCCTCTATTGAATATGATGGATAAAGTTTTATATAGTTATAAATTATAATTAATAACTTATTAATTATTATAATACATTTTTGTAGCTGACATTTGTACGTATAATTATATTTTTTTTTTATTAAAATGTATTATTTTATTGTGTGTGAAATGTTATGATTATAAAATAATAATTTCGTCCAATATATCAAAAAAAAAATAAGCTCATAAGGCTGATAGGTCTACTAGAAACGAACTAATTTATTGTAAAATATATATTATTTATTTTCATATAGATGAATATTAACTGTTCCTAAAGTTTTATTGATGATAATAGTAACTTAAATTTATAACTTTTATTTTAATTTATTTAATAGGTAATTATTAAGCCAATTATATAAAAATTACCCATTATTAATACTAACTTATTTGCATTTTTTATTTAGATCTAGAAGGTGGTATGTATTTTTTGTGTTTTTAATTGTATTGTAAATGTGCGTAATAACTATAACTTTATTTGTTCATAGAATATGTTATCAATAAATAACTACCTACTATGTTTTTCACAATAATAAATTGTCATCCAAATTTTACAAAAACAGGATACTTTTTAAATCAAAACTTTCATACCCATAGTATTTTTGTCATTATTTTTACTATTTAATTTTCAATAATTGTTACAATATAATCGTAGCCCCTTATTTTGCATTTATTTCAAGTATAATTTTTTTTCAAGTCACAAAATACAAACAACATTCAGAGATTAACAATGTAAATTTTACGTTTAACTTATAATTTTTTTTACAAGCATTATATTTGGAAAAAAGCTATTAATTATTAAATTTGGAATTAAAATCCCTCTATTTAAATTGTTGAAATTAGTTTTTGTATATTTATGATTAGTACTGAACTTATTAATTATTATTATAATTTTTAGAAGTTGAAATTAGTAATCCTATATATTTTTAAACAACATTTTTTTTTTTTTTTTTTATTAAAATGTATTGTTTTATTTAGTGTGAAATGTCCATATTATATTATTATAATATTAATTATTTCGTCCATTATAGCTTCAATGTCCATATTTGTAGATGAAATTGAAGATAAAAAATAATTTAGATTTCTAAAACCAAAAATTAAATAACCTTCAAATAAGTTTACTACCAACGAGCTAATTTATTGTAAGATATACATTATTTTTTTTTTAGACAAATATGACAGTAAGTATTTAAAAGTTTTATAATTTGTCCTATTGGTGGTAATAGGTAAAAAAAAATGTATAGAATGGTACGAAAAATTGAAATTACAAATTTTCTGATAACGAGTTGTAAGTTATAAACAAAGTTATCGTCGGTTCATTTTATTACAAAATTGTACCAAAATCTTGAGGAAGTTTCGTACGAAAAAAATGGTAATATGTGTTTTGAAGTAGCAAATAGCTAAGATAAAGTTTAGTATTCTGTTTCAAATCTGAATATTGTATTAAAATAAATTATATTTAGGTACGTTCACAAACTACAATAGGTAGTTTTACTAATTTTCTATATTGAGTGACTAGATAGATTAAAAGAACCATTACGTTAATGAGTAATGATTATTTTATATTTATTAATTATTATGCTAACATGTAAATTGATCATATTATTGTGATAGTTTATTCATCTCTATTCCAATAAAATCATAACCATAAATATTATAGTTGTTGTTGTATATTGTAAATAGTTATTAATTTGACGAATATATAATATTACCTTTTTTTAACATATTATTGACGATAATAGTAACTTAAATGTATATTATAAATTATTTTTCATATTTTATTATTAATCATTTTTAAGCCAATTAATCCTATTTTTTTTTTCTTAATGAGATTTTAACATCACATTATGAATTATGATATCTCGACAATTATGTACATTAATGTGGAATAATATAGTTGGTAAAGCTCACACTCTTAAATTCGGGGGCCTGATTGCAGAATACAATTTAGTGTATGTTTTATTATGTTAACATTGTCGGTTGAAAGAGCGTCAATGAGGGAAAAATTAATACCAGAGGTGGAAAAGAGATTCTTTAGCTGAGATATTTGGATGGAGAGAGATGGACAGTTTATAAGTAGGTGTTGGAAGTCATAGTATTCTCCACCACAGTTGGGTAGGGGACAATACGTGCTATTGTTGAGTCCCAATTTAAACGGTATTAGGTAAAAATAACTACGGAAAAAATCGGTGCAACTCGTTTGCGCACAATCCAAATTGTTTACATTGATATCGATGACTCGTTTGCGCACAACTAATACCGTCGTTAACCTAAAAACGGACGACTCGTTTGCGCACAATATAAACACTGCATAACATAAATTTTATATTTTTAAATTTGGACTTACCTAAAGTAATTGATTGGCTGCATCCGAATTGGGTCTCGAATTCAAAAATGCTATACTAGTTGGGTCGGTCGTATCCCATTTCGCCGCCATTTCATTTCGCCGCGGTACCATTTCGCCGCCAAATTAATCCCATTTTGCCGCCGACCCATTTCGCCGCATAAAATTATTTTTGTCTTAGAACATGGTTATGAATTTGTGATTTGAAAAGTGATAAATAGACACAGAGAAATATTTATCAGATATATTTATCGTTTGAAACGATCTTAGTGCTATACTATCTCAATTCTGAAGTTATCGATTGATAAATCCCCAATAATTATATTAATAAAATAGAATGAATAGTGTGTCGTCGCAGCGATAATTGCAAAGTTACCACAGTCAGTGTCATATGATTATCACCAGTACGTATTTGCGCATTTACAATTCACAATTTTTAAATAATAATGTCGAATATTGAATATATTATTATTACTTATTAACTACAAATAAAACAATGAATAATTGTTGAGTAACCTTAAGTTGAGAGTTAAAGAGTTACTTAAAAAATAAATTCGACGAAATGGAACTGCGAAAAAATAAATTCGGCAAAACGGTACCGCGGCGAAATGAAATGGCGGCGAAATGGGAGCTGACCGTTGGGTCCGGGATTTTTGCAGGTACTACACTATAGTTGGGTCCGGGATTTACGCAGGTACTACACTAGCAGGGATGGGCAAGATACTCAAAAATCAGTATCGAGATAGTAGATACTAGATACCTGGATTTGGAGTATCGAGATACTAGATAGGTACTCGATACTTGGCTCTAGAGTATCGCGATACTAGATACTCGATACTTGGCTTTGGACTATCGCGATACAAGATACTCGATACTCGATACTCAATACATTTTAATAAAATTAGTCACTGGATTTTTAAAAATTATGTTTATTATTGTGGGTATGGCCACTTCATTAAGAGGACGCCTCACCCGCATGTGTTGTCACCGTCTTACACACATACGACATAGCAAATGTTCGTTGGCTAGTTTCAATATGATATTGTCAGTTTTTATATAAGAGTGAATTGACCTATTATCAAACTTTTAGTTAACAACATTATCTGTGTTCTCTCGTTGGTTTTTTACGATATTTTAATTTTTAAGTGAATTATGGGTATGTAAAGTATTCATATTCTAAAATGTTCATAACTCACTTAAAAATTAAAATATCGTAAAAAACCAACGAGAGAACACAGATAATGTTGTTACCTAAAAGTTTGACAGTAGGTTGATTCACTCTAATATCAAAACTGACAATACCCTATTGAAACTAGCAAACGAAAATTTGCCATGTCGTACGTGTGTAAGACTGAGACAACACATCCGGGTGAGACGTCCTCTTAAGTAATTAGAATGAAAAATAAAATAAAAAACATTGACACTTTCAGTAATAATAATACATTAGTTACTTTTCAAAAGTGGTTTCTGACTAGTAAAAATAATCGTAAACAATTAATTTTTCAAAGTATCGCGTTAATGTATCGAGTATCTTTCGATTAAATTAATTCATGAAATACTCGATATATTGACTAAAAATGTATCGTGATACAAGATACTCGATACTTCACATAATTGTCTCGAGATACAAGATACAAGATACAAATGTATCTAAGATACGTATCTTGGATACTTGTATCGAAGATACTGCCCAACCCTGTACACTAGTTGGGTCCGGAATTTTCACACGTACAACAATAGTTGAGGTCTTAATTTTTTTTTTTTTGAGTACCTACTACATAAGTTTATTTTCCTTCCCTTTTTAACAGACTTATGACTGTTTATTTAGACCAAAGTTATGGTTAAAAATGTTTTTTACAATTTATTTTTTTAGTTTATTTGCCATTAAAAATATAAATTATTAGAATTTTATTTGAATAATAAATGGCAATAACATGCAGGTACTAAACAAAAAAAAATATTAAAATTGTTAAAAATCAAATATAAAAAATACATAGGTATTGTATAATATAAATAAAATATTGTTTAAAGAAATCACACGCGTATTGTTAAAATTTTTTAAGACATTCATTTTGCAAAATCAAATCGATTTATTATTCCTGCATTTTTTGATTCATTTTGTTTTTTATAAATTTTGATAAATTGATCGTTGGAATATTTAAAAAAAATGACTTACATGATCTCTGAATGCATCTCCATCGTTCAATATCATTTTTCGTTTGGATTGTATATTTACTTAAAATAATCTCAGACCCAACTAGTGTGGTACCCAAAAATATCCTGGACCCAACTAGTGCGGTGCAACACGATTGCGCACTTTTTACCTTTTTATATTTGAGCAAATGCAACAAAGATTGTGCAAAACAAATATTTGGTTTTTTTGGAATAAATTAACAATAATTGTCCTATAATATCTTTAATGATTTACTTACTATATTAAAACTTAGTATAATATACAAATAATACGCAATAAAAATTCAAAAAATTTCCCAACATTAACAATAACGTAAAGTCAAAAATAAATAATTATAATATTATAATACATCACAATTATTACGCGTTAAAAAAGGAATAATCTTCGGTATTCGTCTACAAAAATAAAGAAATAAGATTTACTCATAATGATATTAATAATAATAATAATTTAATAAGGTATACCTAGTAGGAAATATTGATCGCACGTCAAACAAAAAAAAAATTATAAGTTCATAAATGAAATAAAAAATATTATTCAAATTTCCCAATATTGATAATAAGACAATAAGTAATTACGTAATACATTTAGTCAAAAATAAATAATTATAATATAATACATCCCAATTACCTCCGGATAAACGCATAAAAAAAAAAAATAGAAAATATAACAAAAATCAAGTTTTTATAACTTTTTAGCACAAAAACGTGGTCCTAATGTCAGTAAATAATCATTTAATGATATCTCATTATTTTTATATTTTTTCCACGTATTAATTAGAAATATAATATTGTAATAAGCCTGGATGCTTGATACCTACTATCGTAGTACTGACAGTAGATAAGTGGCAACCAAGTTATTATTAGATCAGGTCGCAGACACTTTATTTGATGTTGTAGTCGTGGTAGACAATGAATGATAAGACAGATGTAATGTATTGTGAATTTTTATTATAATGTTCGATAATTTTTCTAAGTCCAAATAATATTCAACAGAGTGGCGTGAAGGTGCTTGCACTAATGGGTGGTAGTACACGTCTGAATACAGGCCGATTCGGGCTCCCTTATATATGAGGTTCCCCGTACCCCTTGCCTACATATGCGATATCTCCGTTCTCACGGATGTCACTCGTATAGTCATCATTCTAGCCCACGCATTGACGATTGAATATTTATCTGATTGAATGTATTACTAACTTGTGTTTAGTCATTTTACTCTTTAATATTTTAAATTCATCGTATGCGTCCAGTATTTCTGTCAAAAATGACGAATGACTATTTCAGCCCTCTCGTCATGAGTTATTCAGTGAGCCTGATCTCCATAGGTTTGAAGGACCCATTTCCTTCTTAATACCCGACTATGCCGGTCTACCGTTTATTATAATATTTATGCACCTGTGGAATCTGATTTTATTGTTACTGTCAAATGTTACTACGCCTAATTCTGAATCCCAATTCATCGTATATTATAATAATAACTATGTACTTATGAAATTGGTATTACTCCGTAGTAACTGGCTTACTACAATATTTTCTTCTTGTTCTTTACGAGGCTTGTTAATATTTTGTTGTTTTATACTATATATTATTTTTAAATAAGATTCACTTTGAATATCTAATAAATTATGTATAACTTGGTTAATAGATGGGTGAGATTTATAAAACTGAGCATTATGTAAGTGCGCAATCGTGTTATGTTACGAATCAGCGTGTTCATTACCATTTATGCCTATATGCCCTGAAGCCCATAGTAAGGAGATGGAGAATGACTAGATTTTGAGGGATAGCAGTAATGCACGGATTTTTAGAATTATTGGGGAGCACTTAGAAAGGAAGGGGTTGCTGACAATTGCTAAAATGCTAGCTTGAGAATCAGAGACAATAAGGAAATCTCCGCAGGGGAGGAAACTTATGCATGTAATTAAACCTATTTATATTTTTTCTTCAGAACTATTGGAAAGTACGTAATTTTTGTGTTTTTTTAATTTATTGTGAATTTGCATACTAAACCATAACTTTATGTGATACTCGTTGATCACTGTTATTTTTTCAATAGTAAATTGTCATCTAAATTATACAAAAACAGGATACTTTTTAAATCAAAACTTTCATACCCATTGTATATTTGTCATTATTTTTAAAATTTAATTTCCAATTGTGACAATAAAATCGTGCCCCTTATTTTTAAATTATTTCAAGTATGTTTTTTTTCAACCCACAGAAGATAAATAACACATACATAATAACAATGCAGATTGACAATTTTACGTTTAACTTATGTTAATGATTCGAATTTTTTTTACAATAATATTAGAAAAACAGCTAGGAATTGTTGAAATTGAAATTAAAAGTCCCTCTATTGAAAATGTTGATTTAAGTTTAACATAGTTATAATTATAATAACCTTTTAATTATTATTATACATTTTTGTAGATGAAATTAGTAAGTATAATATATTTTATCAATAACTGTTATTTTCTAAATTATAAATTGTCATTTGAATTATACGAAAACAGAATACTTTGTTAAATGAAAACTATCAAACCCGAGTTCTACTTATGTGATTTTGTCATTATTTTACTAGGTACCCATTTAATTTCCAATTGTTACAATCAAATCGTAGGTCCTAATTTATGTTTTTTTTTTCAAGCTACATAAGCCAAATAACCTATACAGGCAAATAATGCAGCTTGTACGTCTAACTTACGTAGTTACGTGAATGATTCGCAATTTTTTTTTACAATCTTATTTGAAAAAATGCTATTAATTATTGAAATTGAAATTAAAAGTCCCTCTATTGATAATGTTGATTTAAATTGTACATACCCAGTTATAATTAATAACCTTTTAATTATTATTATGCGTGTTTATAGATCAAATTAGTAAGTATAAATATTTTTAAAAACCTTTTTTTTTTATTAAAATCGATTATTTTATCCTGTGTGGAATTTCAATATTATATTATTATAATATTAACTTTTTCGTCAATTATAGCTTCAATAACTATTTGTAGATAAAAATTGATTTTGATGATAGAATATAAGATGGATTCCTAATACCAAAAATGAAATAACCTTCGAATGTGCATCACACAAAATAATAATGGTATATTTAAATATCATGCACATAGGAAGTTAATATTTTTAATATTCACACATCAGAATTCATAAATTTGTTATTAGCGATGGAGAAAACCAAAGGTGTTAATCACATGAATACAACTATATAAAGTTCATGTATTAAATTAATGTATCTAATATTGCATTATTAATAACTTTGGTATAATTTTTTTTCAGAGTTGATTGGTAAGTAAAATTTATGTTTATTACCATATTTTTACTTTTCCTTCCCATGAATCAGATGACAAATCAAAAATAACAAAATTAATGGCTTTTTCCAAAATCTTCTAGATTTTTACATTTATCACGATATATAATACACCTATAATTTATTTTAGTCTATTTTAATCCGTTAAATATTATTATTTACAGCTGAAGAAGGTACGTGTTATTTTATATGTTTAGATTCTGACCAGACCTGTAGACCTGTAATATAAGTGAAAAATGTTTATGATTATTGATTTTAAAGAAGTTTATATAATTTTTTTTTTTATTGATCTTTAAGCCCAGCTTCTATGGCGATTAGCTGTTTGTAGGGTTGTATTGGGGTGGGGGTAGGGTTTGGAATGATTAGTTTTTACACCAATGTTTGTGTTTGGTAGAATTTTTGATTGGGCACCCGTAGGTATCTGCCATGCCCGGGTGGGGGATGACGGCACTTGTTCTCTGGACACCGTGACTTGCCCGAAGAAAAATGCCGCCCAGTGACCAAGGATCGAACCCGGATCAGCTGCGCAGCAGCCGACGCGTTGGACCACTCCTCCACCTCGTCCCCCAAAGTTTATATAAATTTGAACTTTAAACAGCTATAAAAGAAATTATGATAATATGTATTTTTGAAAATGTTTCAGTTACTTTTATGGTACCATTTATTACTTTATCAATTGGTTTTTTACCTATTAACATACTACCATAAAAATAACTATAATTTCCAAACTATACTAGAAGCTCCATGTCCCCGGCCTCCGCACTTTGGAATTTCAAAACTAAATTAACTTCATTCGTTTGTGCTTTTAATCCCGTCGATTGTGCTCAACCTCTTCTCAAGTCATCCAACTTTCAATGTGGTGGGAGGGGCTGGGGACCCTCACTTAGTCCCCCACTTTGGAATTTCGAAAGAAAATTAACTCCATTTGTTCGTACTTCGTTTGTGCTGGTTTGTGCTTTTAGTCCCATCGTTTGTGCTTTATCCATTCCCGAGATATACAACTTTAAAAGTTGAGGGTTGAAATGTAGTCAATGCTACTAACCTTTGTAAAAAAAATTATTTTATCTGAAGAATCTAATGATAACATGTCTACACAATCATTTTTACCTCTATGATCTATAGTTGTAATTGTAATACATCTGGTTTGAAAGAAAACTCATAGTAATTGCCCTTGTGGATTAAAAAATATTTTTTATTTTTTTAAGTTTGTACCATTTTTAGGTATAAAAAAATATTTGAGACTCAACCAATGGACTTAAATCCCAGCACTAAAGATGTGATTGTGATATAGGTGTACTCTAAAATCTAAATCCATTATATGTATTTTAGAAACCCAAACCCATTTTTGTAGTCGAACGAGGGTGGAAGGGTTTAGTTAAAACACCAAACATTTTTTTGTCGGTGGGCTGGCTACTAAAAATGTCCTTCCTGTTATAAGTGGTATAAAAATATAATAATCACACATTTTTTTAGTATAGTAGGTGGGTTAAATTATTATAAGGGTTCCTCATATTTTGAAACTTATCTGAGATGAAGTTTTATTTTTAACCATAAATTAATATTGAATACCTATTTGAATGATAAATACTGAACCTGACACTAAAAAAATTCTAATAAAAAAAGCAACTTTAAAAAAAAAATATACAATGTGTTCCGGGGTTGAAGTGACCACTGACCAGCGGATGTCATACGTAAGTATATCAAAAATTATGGAGAAATGCCCTTTAAAAATTGGGTCAAACTTTTTATTTTTTAAGTTACGGGCAATTAACTTTGTTTTTTATCAAAACCATGTATATCATGCATTTGTTTATATATCTTCAAAACTTTTCAAGATTTTGATGTAATTTTTTTTTATTTTAAAGGTATTTAATTGTCCTATCAAAAAACATACGCAATTGAACTAGAATTAATGTGTTAATTATTTTTATTAAATTAAAAAAGTAAAAAACGTTGGCAAAAATTACTATTTTTAAAGGAAATCGTGTATTATTCCAAATAATTTATTACTTAGCATGGGTTTTTTGTTTTTTGTATTATATTCTACTGAATTCTACTGAATAATACCTAGAAAGTTTAGTTTTCATAATATCTTCCTGTTAATTGGCTCAATCTTAGTTTTCTTAGAATTGAGTATCGGTCGTTAATTGGGCGTTAATCGCTTAATTTTAAGTTATTCTCAAAATTTTAGTTGTCATAATACAAATAACAAAAAACTCATAGTTTAAATTATTTGAAATAATACACAATATTTCATTTTAAAAATGCTAATTTTTTCCAATTTTTTTCTACTTTTTTAATTGAATAAAAATAAGTAGCACATTTCTGGTTTAATCTTGTATATACTGGTTGATAAGATAATTAAATATCATTAAAATAAAAAATGGGTTAGGGTTTCAAAAATACATATAATGGATTTAGGGTACCACCTGTATCACAATCAAGTCATCTTTAAAGATGGGATGTAAATCCATTTGTAGTCTCAAATATTTTTTTATACCTAAAAATGGTACAAACTTAAAAAAATAAATAATATTTTTTAATCCACAAGGGTAATTACTATGAGTTTTCTTTCAAACCAAATGTATGACAACTATAGATCATAGAGGTAAAAATGATTGTGTAGACATGTTATCATTAGATTCTTCAGATAAAATAATTTTTTTACAAAGAGTAGTAGCAGGGGATACATTTCAACCCCCAACTTTCAAAGTTGTATATCTCGGGAATGGACAAAGCACAAACGATGGAACTTAAAGCACAAACAAATGGTGTTAATTTTCTTTCGAAATTCTAAAGTGAGGGGGGCAGGGACATGGAGCTATTACTAGAGGTATTAGGTAAGTACTAGGTACCATACCTTGACTAACGAATAAAGCGAGTACGTAATAAGATTCATATATTTGCATTTTGGATTATAATACTTATAAATGTATAACTGTCTATAACTTATATTAATATCTTTCTCTTTCTAAAATAAATAAATTTCCATTATTCCGTTTTAAGTTGGTATAGATCAATCCAGAACAATATTATCTTTCAGCTTTCAATCTTGTTTTAATAAGAATTGTTTTACCTACTACGACTTTTACTTTTCCACAAATATCTATTGTAGTTGTACACTTGTACGTGTCCATATAATATTGTTTTGACTTTTTTAGAAAGTCGTAGTTTAAATTATTTGTATGATTTACTGTACAATATTTTATATGATAAATTAATTACTAAAGTTTAGAATAACATTTCATACGAATCTAAAAGACTTTATATTTCCAAAAATCAATAATTTTTACTTTTATCGTGATAATATATAAATATGCCACTGAACTATTATGTATTTGTGGAAAGTATAATGTACATAGTTATTAATGTATTAAACTTTATTATTTTACAGTAAAAGAAAGTACGTATGGTTTATTTATTTTTAATATGTAATTGAGTTCATAATGTTATATTGTTATGTTTCATTTAAATCTTATGACCAGACCTAGGTATAATTTAAAAATGTTTGTGATTTTTATGAAGTTCAAAACAATATTTTAATTTAAACTGTTACATAAAATTAAGACTATCTATTTTCGATATTTCTTAAATCAGTAACTTTTGAGCAACCATGTTTACCTGCATTTGTCTATAAATATAGACTGAACAAAAAAATGTTAAAATGTTTTGTCATGATCAGGGCTCGTAACTTCATGCACTAAAAAACACATAAATAAGCATGCATTCATGCACTAAAAATTGTCAAAATATGCATTAAAATATGCGCTTAAAAGTTCGAAAATATGCATTTATATGCCTTAACATTTTTAAATTATGCACTCAAAATATGCATACAAAAAAAACATGACCAAATTTTAAAATAATAAGAATAAATCCATACATTTTAAAAGTATTTTATTCCTTTTAATTTTTATATATTTAACAGTCAAAATTAATAAAATAAAAAATAAAATTAATACTTGTGAAGTTCAAATAGCTTTGTCATCTTTATAAATTTTAATTAAGTAGTCATTTTTGTTTAATTTGTGTACACCCTTATTCAGCACCAACAATGAAAACATTTGGAATGAAATATTAAGTATTTCATTTTGAGATAATTTAGTAATATATATTTTGTAAGTGTTTTTTTTTATGTTTTCCAACTTAAGAGGGCACACTAGTAGACAAAATATGGCATAAAACCATGGTTTCGTAATTCAAGTAATACGGCTTATTGAAGTGGTTTACAGTAAAAATACCTATTATAAAAATTGTAGAGAAGAACTTTTTTTACAATCGTAAGAAGCCTGATTTTCGATATTTTTATTAATTAGCTAAATAATTAATCAATAAAAAATTTAAAAACCGTTATAATTTACCATGCTATATTGGACGATTGGAACAAGATATCAAAAATCGGAAGGAACTCTTCAAATATTTGTCTAAAAAATATTTTTATGAAATAATATGCACTAACGACTGTAAAAAATCAACTATATGCCAAATATGACTTTACACCCAAAACATGCAATAACATGCACTATCAAACTTCATATCAATATTACTATTGTTATGAAACGGATTTGTATCTCAGTTAGCATGTTTTCCTGTGTAGCAAAAAAAACATGCAGATGCATGAACTTACGAGCCCTGGTCATGATACCTATTATGATAATATAAATTTATAAAGTTATACACTCATATCAATAGTAATTGACAATATAAATATTTGGTGAACATTTCAAGACACACTGGATATTTCTGTTTAAATACAAGAATAACATTTAACTATTTTTGAATACAATTTACGGGTGTTTGTTATATTATTTTGTTTATTCTTAATATTTTGAAAAGCACGTACTTATATTATAATATATTTCTCCCAAAAGTACCAACTAGATCCAATTTTCTACTAGAGACCACAATTAAAGTTAACATAAATAGTCACACATAAATCACATATGGACTTTGGTACTCAATGCACACACGAAGTGTGAAGTGTACAGTACGGCAGGGTGACTTTCCTATCATAGTTCAATAAAAAAAATGTGATCTGCTGTACTACTAGGTTACAAGTGGGTCACTGACCACTGTATAACGGATGGTATTAAATTTGAATTCAATGATAATATAATATCATTGTATAAGAAAAACGATTCTGAGCGGAGATGGTATGTCAGTCTAGGTATAAGACATATTATATACTAATCTGTGATATTAAAAAAATTTACCTATAATAGGTAGATACCTATAATAAATTCCAAATTAATCATATCACAATATCCATTAGGTACTTATAACGCGTTATGCATCAACAAAAAATTCTGATACTATCATAGATAATATATAATAGTGTACTTTAGAAGTTTCAAGTACCCACGAATAATATTATACACGGATCCGGACATTTCGGCGTGGCCATCAGCCGAAACAGCCACGCCGAAATGTCCTAGACCGTATTATACAATCACAACAAAATAACTAAAATAGTTATTCTAGTTTTTTTTTTATGTAATTTCATCCAAATTTGAACTTAAAATGACTATAAAAATAAACTGTTTTTATGTATTTTTAGAATTTTTGGTATCAGAATTAAATACTTACGTGGAATCTTGTTTTAAATTTTCAAACCTTAGATATAAAAGTTGAACATTTTATAAACTTTTAACTACAAAATAACTATTCAATTTTAAATTTGATAAATTTTGTCAAAATTCGATCTTTAAATGCTTATAGAAGAAATTGTGACTATATGTATTTTTAATATTTTTCAACTGATATTGTAATAATATATCAAGAGCATTGTATTAAATTTTTACACTTTTTGACCTAACAGATAAAACTTTATTGATATTTATAGAAATAAAAACTAAAAAAATTGAAAGCTGTAAATGTCCGTAAACAGCTCAAAAAGAGCCAAAATATTTTCAAAATTGTATAGTGTATAAGAAATACTAATATAAAAATTCAGTGAAATTTTCAAGTGTCTACAGTTATTTGTTTTGGAATTAAAACAAAATAAGGAAATCGCTACATGAGAAAAATCGAGTGAATATCCAATGTTGTAAAGATTTGAATTTCAAACGCTCATAAAAATTTAATTTGACTTTCTTATGGACATTTTTTTTTTGATAAAGGTAGATAATCTTATAAGGAATCTTGTAATACATTTTAAAATCTTAGATTTAAAAAGAAACATTTTTAAGAAATCTTAACTCAAAATAATTTGCTAATTTTCGTGATTTTTCCATATTTTGTCAATTTTAGAACTTTAAATGATTATAAAAATAATTGTAACTAAGGATTTTAACTAATATTTTTCATCTGCCTTTGAAACAATATACTAGGAGCCTTCTATTAAATTTTCAAGCTTTTTTAACCATTAAATAAAATTTAATTGATATTTTTAGAAAAAAATTTAAAAAAAATGGAATATGAAAATGTCCCTGAACAGTTCAAAATAAATCACAATATTTTGAAAATGTTATCTCGTATAGAAAATGCAAATATAAACAACCAGTGAAAATATCATGTATCTACGGACATATGTTTTAAAGTTACACCAAAAACCAAATTCAATTATGTGAAAAATCGATTTTGCGTAAAATTTCCCGTTTTTCCTTAATTTTTCTTTTGTTTTTCTTGGCGCTTTTGAAAATTACTGGGAATTTTCAATTTTGACCTCCCCAATGCACCAACATAATTCACTTTCCAATCGAACAAGATATTGAAGTTGAAAATCGAAGCATTATTTCGACTACGTATCGTGTACACAAACACAAAAAAAAATAATAAAAAAAAACACACATTATCGTAAAATCAATACATCCATCGTTCCACTCAGAATCTAAAACAATATGTATTGAGTTGACGAATTATAAAAATGATTTCCTACCGGCTACCAATATTTTTAATCCGTGATAATTTATAATTAACCTTGTGTTGTTCTATTTGATAAATTACATTATGATATGTAGTAACAATAACATAATAATTTGTTTTTCTAGCGTGGTTGTGTACGTAAATATTATGTAATTCTATAGTATTATTTATGTGAAATTTTGAATTTTTACCAACCATAAAGTACCATTAAGTATAAATCAACATTTTTTTAATCCACTTTTTATATTATGTATATTGTATAATGGTGCATACAAATACTAAAACAGTATTTCTAAATACTACCAAAAAACAAACGAAGACCCGGTAAAACTAATCAATAACATAAACACTAGGGACAAACGAGTGTGACACAAAATCAAGGATAAACTACCTATCGAAGATGCTCTTTTCACTTACCTCAGCGCGAATGTGAAAACCAAAGACGTCGAAAACCTATAGCGTACAAAATCTGGTGCGATTCATAGGGGAGATAATGTGAATTCACGTGAAATATCAAATACTTAAGATTCACAGTACACTAGTACTCGACGTATACCTACATATCAGTTCAACATTAACCAGCCAAGAGATTCTATAGGAGAACTTAAGTCTTTATAGGAAAATAATACTACCATAACTGCAGGTAGCTCCAATCCTCTCTTTAGTTCATCCCATACGTCACCATCTAGAGGTTAAAATTAATTGTAATTTTTAGATTGAATTATTGGTAAAGTATCAAGTAAAAGTATTGGTATAAAACGCATATAGCCAGATAGGTAGGTAACTGGAATAAAAATTGGTTAAACATACCCTGTAGAGCAATAATTATAGAATTATGACAATGGTGTTAATATTTGACGGAAACTATCCTAGTCTGTTCCTGGAACTTCAATTTTTAATATTTATTGTCAAATCATATGGTTAATAATTACAGCTTTTTTTTTTATATATAACTATTTTTCAGCATTCTTAGCCAGTAAGAAACATTCATTGAGTTTTTTATTTTAAATTTATTTTTATTTGAGAGATTCTTGTGGCATTTATAAAAGCAATATTTTTTGGTCTCAAAATTGTTTATTACTTAAATGGAAATCAAAATAGAATATACAATTTTACATCTGGAACACTTCTTCGGTTTAGACGTTATACAACTTATATTATTATTGGCAAGTGTGACTTTTCCCGAATGTATAGTAATTAAGTCATCCAAACTTTATATACCTATCTATATTTTTAGCCTGCATTGGTTATAATTTGAAATTCCGATAACTGTTTTAGTGTGGTTTAATAAGTGCTTAATATATAAGTTATAATATAAAAGTTTCATAATTTTATTGTTGGCACCTTTGAGCATTGTGGATGGGACATGATAAAATAATTTTTTTTGTTAAGTTGTGTAGCTATTATAATAGTCGTACCTATATTAGAATATCACAAATATTACAAAAGAGTAAAGAATATAATATTAATACTATTATTAATGTAAAAATAAACTATGAAATTACTGTACGTATTATGATCAAATTTAGATTGGTTTTTTTATTTCTACCAAAAACTATTCATTTTCAAAATTGGTATCCTACTGAAAATTCTATACATTTATTGTAAGCTTCTCATTGAAAACACTAAATTTGACTCTTTAATCGTAACAATATATTACAAATGTTATATAATTATACTTATAAATTAATATCGGGTATTTTATTTCTAGATAATATAAGCAAGTCATTTTTTATGTTTAATAATAATTTTATTTTATACTATAATCTATTAAATAAATCTTACATGTTTATAATATTATCTATGATTTTATAGTAGAAAAATATTACGAATGTTTTATAATATTAATAACTAGGGTTTTTATTTTATTCCAGATACAACAAGTACGTAATCACTTAAACTTTGTAAAATATGATTGTCATATCCCTAGTGTTTTTTTCTAAAAGTTTTCAAATAATAAGGAATTTATATGGATTTCTTGACAATATTTTTTCTATTTATTAACTGTAAATTAAACTATAACTTTCCAATCTATTGCAATCATAATAAAATTGTATGATATTCAAATATCGATATATCGAAATATAATACCAATTAATAAATGCCTAAATATACTATTAGATTCTGAGTGAAAATTTCTACCAGAAGGAGTGCTTGGATTTCACAAATAGTATCTTATCTTTTATCAAATTGAATCAAGATGGTACTTTAAAGGGATAATTTTTCGATTTTCTCAATAGTTTTTAATGCCACAGGAAAAACCACTGACAAATTACGAAAAACCACTAAAAATGTTTTAATTTCTAACGCTTTGTATAGAAACGAATAAAAAATAATAATATAATAATATTAGTTCAAATTACATGCTATAGTAAATAATAACAATATAAAATATCCAGACTGACAAACCATCTCCGTCCAGAATCGTTTTACGTATACAATGCTATATATATCACTGAATTCAAGTTGAAGACAATGTATTATACAATTGACTCACCTGTACAGAAAAATGGCACCTTCTTTTTTAATTACTACAGAAGCACACGAATAACCTTATATTAAATTTAAGAAAGCGGGTAAGTGGATGTCGCTCTGCTGTACAATAGGTTACAAGTGGGTAAATGTATAATGGATTGTATTAAACTTGAATTCAATGATATAATATCATTGTATAAGTAAAATGATTCTGGGCGGAGTCGGTTTGTCAGTCTGGATATTTTATATTGTTATTATATCATGTAAGTTGAATTAATATTATAATATTATAATTTTTTATTCGTTTCTATGGTGATAAACAATGCGTTAGGATTAAAATCTCGTTTTTAGCGGTTTCTCTTCATTTTCTGTGGTTTTTCCCGTGGCATTAAATAACTATTGAGAAAATCGAAAAATGACCTTTCTAAAGTACCATATTGATCCAATTTGCTGAACTATAAGATACTATATATTGAAATCGAAGCACATCTTCTGGTAGAAATTTTGTATACAGGAGAAAAATAAATAAATAAATAAACACCATTGTAAAATCACTAGCTTCCTTGCTCTGCTCAGAATCTAAAATACATCAACATTCATTCAAAAGCTTGACTCACATCGGTTGAACGTTGTGAAATCCTGTGTAATGATATATTTAGTTCTTAGATTGTGAGGTGAGGTAATCATATAAGGTAAATATTATTTATAATATATTATGTTTTTTTTTTAGGTTTAAGGGGTAAGTGTATATTACTGTAATTATGATTTTTTTTAATTTGTTTATTTTGTAATTCAATTTGTGATTTGTGTCTCATAACCCATGTTATGATGATGATCATACAATTTTTACTTACCTACTCAATGAGTACCATTATAGCTATGAATACCTTTATTTGACAATCCGTCATCCATGATTGGGTATGCCTATTACTATAATTTGTCCAGACTTCAGATTGACCTATACATTTTCTATAAAAGGTTGACTCTCTATACCCAGGGTTCTTAAACTTTAAAAACCAATCAACTTATATTTTCAAATGTATTTAACTTTTAACAATAGGTCCATAATATCACATTAATTTGAAATTATTATTATTATTTAGTTTTTCTTGCGGATAGTATGTATATATTTAATTTAATTTACACTACATATAAAATAAAAAAAAACTAAAAATTTATCAAAATAGTTACTTAATATTTTGATTCGTATAAAAAATACAACCAACAATCAACAACGTTTATATTCTTCAGTTTAAAATTATAAGTGGGTAAAGTATTATAATAAGTGGGTAAATAAGAAATTTTTCGAAAAACAATTGGATATAAAAGTTTATACATCACAACTATTGCATGAAATTAATAGATTTCGCGATGTCAAAAAATTTTGAAATCAGTAGCACATATTTCCCCAGAAAAAATATTCACAAACATACTTGAACCAGTCAGGAAAACTAAAACCCAAATTGTTCACATTATCATAGAAAAGAGATTGCAAACTAGCATAAAAAAGTCAAGAGACTCTGACCACTATTTAGTAATTGAGAAGTTCGCGTTGACATTATCCATGAAATGGAGGAACAAAAAACCACTGAATAGAGCAGCTTAACTGGATAAAGATAAAATAGACCCTTATGAGATTAAAGCGTACAGAACAGATTTATTAGGTACGAATACTTAATATGTATAACAGGCAATGTTGTTAAAAATACTATTCAAAAGTATTTCAAATAGGTATTTAAATACTTCAATTAAAAAGTATTAAAATATTTTTTTAAATACCTTTGCTAATAAAAATTTAAATACAAATACAAATATATTCAAAAAGTATTTCAAATATTTTTAAATACATTTTTTTAAGTTTTATTATTTTCTGATTCTTAATTCTTAATTGTTTAATTGAATTTCAGTGTTGACTTTTCTTTTAACATCTATTGAAGCAGGCGCTAGTAATTCTCTAACAGACTTGACATTACTATGTTTATCCTATAAATTTTAGAACATTTAGGTAAAAATAATAAATATAGATGGTACTATTTTTTTTATAGGTAATTTTTTTATCTGTTCTTTACTTTTAATTTGACTGAATTTGTACAATTATAGTATCTAAGGACTAAGAAGGCACACAGGACAATTGTTACAATTACCTAGTAATAAAAAATATGAATTTAGAATCATATCTTTGTTTGTCGATAACAACATTTATAATCGTCATGTCTTTTCATCGACGATAAGCAATTTCTTCATAATCGATAAACCAAACTAAGTAGGTAGGTAATAAATATCTTGTTTGAAAATTTTGTATTTAATATTTTTAAATACAAAATATAATAATATGTATTTGAAATATACTTGAAATACTTCTGTCTAAAAGTATTTGAAATGTATTTAAAATACAGAAAAAGTATTTAAATATTTAACAAGTATGATAACAGATACTAAAGGGAGTGTGACAATATAAGTAATTGGAAAATGGTCATCGTATGTCTAATCTTAAAATTTTTTTATATATAATTATTATATTATCAATTATAATTGACCCGCATTGACGCCACACGCTTTAATAATCATTTACGACTAACACTTATAGATCTCGGGTGGCGACGAAGAGATTAGAAATTGCCTAAATATTGCTTCTTAAATCAATGCTATAGAGAGACCCCTTAATAATTTTGAAATACCCTTAAAGCTGATACGATAAATATGAAGTTGTAATGAAAATACGACGGGTTAAATGTGTTATATGAATGAAATATCCAAATGCATTGAAGTTAAAACAGTCTTAAGACAAGGAGACACTCTGTCCACAGGCATTTTGAAACTGTCATTAGAACGAGTGGTAAGATATATGAAAGATAACAGATCTATGAAACTAATAGGGAACAGAGGCCTACTGGCACATGCGGACGATACAGTGATTCTAGGAGAATCCCAAGATTAAATAATCTTAAGTACACTTAAGCTGATAGAAGCCAGCCAAAAAATAGGACTACAAATTAATGAAGACAAAACAAAGTATATTTAGTCATATCCAGACTTGATATAGGTCAATATACCTTCGACCAGGTAGATAACTTTAAATACCTGGATATAAATATAAACGCTAACAAAAATATGCAAAATGTAATAAATCTCAGGATACCGTTATACCAAGTCAGGAATTTTTCCCATGAATAAAATGCGTTCAAGTCAAGATTAATATCAAAAGAATCCAAAGTAAAATTCCACACTACATACCTTCGCCCTATCATCGTTTATGGATGTGAAACATGGTCAACGACGAAAGGTAACGGAGCAAAAGTACTGATATTTGAAAAAAAAATTCTGAATAGATATTATAAAACTGTTCAATAGACTAAACATCCATGATGTTCTGATATGCAAACGCATCGAATGGGCTGGGCATGCATGAAGAGCAAAACAAGATCTCATAAATAATGATTAATAAGTTATCCAATAAGCCAACTGAAAAGAGACCATGAAGAAGACCGAGATAGAGATGGATGGATGGATGGAGTGGTGGATTGACCCCATGTTGAGCGATTTAATATAGATTGACGAACTAGCAAGACTACAGGACTCAGAAGACATAAATCGTTGGAAAGACTTGATAGAACCTTTGAAACATCTACAGCGCATGTAAAGCAAAAAAAAAATATAATCTATATTATTAAAAGGCACCTTTGTGTGTAGTGTAAGTAAGTGGTGTGTATAAGTGTATTTGTTACAGAAAGTAAATAGTTGTTCTAATTCTATTATAATTTGTATAGCACAATAGACTCAAATGAATGGGTAAAAATAAGCGTAGTTTACATTTAACAGAGTTTAAGGTAGGGTAAATTCCCTGCCGCTATTTAATTTACCATGGCCCATCAGGTTAAGAAAGAAAAAAAAAGCGGGTAAGTGGATGTCGCTCTGCTGTACAGTAGGTTACGAGTGGGTCAATGTATAATGGATTGTATTAAACTTGAATTCAATGATCATTGTATAAGAAAAACGATTCTGAGCGGAGACGGTTTGTCAGTCTAGATATTTTATACTGTCATTAATTATTATATCGTGTAAGTTGAATTAATATTATATATAATATTGAATATTATATATAAACAAAGCGTTAGAAATTAAAATCCAATTTATAGCGGTTTTCGTAATTATTCGGTGGTTTTAACTGTAGCATTGAATAACTATTGATAACATTGAAAAATGACCAGTATATAAAGTACCATCTTGATCCAATTTACTAAAAGATAAGGTACTCTATATTGAAATAGAAGCACTCCTTCTGGTAGAAATTTTGTATACAGAATATAAAAAAATAAAAAAAATAAAAAAAATAAAAAATAAACACCATTGTAAAACTACTAGCTTCTTCGCTCGGCTCAGAATCTAAAAATAATTTGAATTTTTTATAAAAAATATTAATAAAGTATAATATAGGTACATACATTTTCCTCAAATATTGATAAAATATGCAAAATAGGCAATTCAATTTTATATTTTTAAACTCTCCATTGTATAACTAGCATAATCTAGGTTGGCCTGGAATAAATTGAGACCATTATATAGACGTCTATGAACTTGACCCACCTACTTTACATGATACGATTATCTAAACCAATATCAAAAGTTAGCAAATCATTAGCAAATATTAGAAAATTTATTACAGAAATTAGCAAATCATTATTGTAGAATATTTTTTTTTTACTTAGGTGAGCCAAGTTCAGGTAACCCACCCACTATGTCCGATCCTTCCAGAACAAACACCGGTAGTTAGCAAATAATAAAAAATCAATTTTAAAAATATAGCTCACCCACCTTATTATTGATTTTTATTATATATGGAGGTTTTTAATCAAATATAGATTTTTTATTAAATATGTATATTTTTTTTTAATATAGATAATATATTATAAATGTTTTATTTATATTTAGATTTGTTTTATTTTATTTAGAATTTGTTTTTTCTATAAAGGTTTTTTTTTATTAATAATAGAATTTTATTAAAATATATAAATTTTAATATTTTTCATCTGCCTTTGAAACAATATACAGTAGAAATCGGTTATAACGAGTTTCAAGGGCCAACTAGTTTTTCTCGTTATAACCGGTAACTCGTTATATGCGGTTAGAACGAACATTCGTTGAAACCGATTAAAAGCGGAAATACAAAAATAAAACCGACTTTTTTTATTTTAGACAAAAAATTTTTATTTACATACATTATTTATACATTTATTATTGAATTTATTATTTAACTTGAATTGATTTAATTTTTATCCTTGTTCTTCCATATGGTCGAAATTGTCGACGAACAGGTGCCGAATTCTTTTGAAATTACGCTGTTTTTCTCACCATTTTCTAAACGCCCGATTATACCGATTTTTTCGTCCAACGTAAACTGACGACGCGACATGGTGGAACGTCTACACACAACTGACGCTATTTGTAATTTTATTAACTTTAAAACACCAGAATTTGTAAGAATAATGTTTATTATTAATAAGTAATCCATATCTACACAACTAAAGATAATATGTCAATGATTAATCGACCTAAATACGAAAATAGTTCGTATCTTGCAGGTACTTGTTCGTAGTAACCGGAAGGTCGTTAGTCAAGTTAGCTTTATTTTACTCGTTATAGCCGATAACTCGTAATAACCATACTCGTTGTAAACGTATATTTTAACATACAATCATATGCGCTCGTGCCGGGACCTAACGTTTTGCTTGTTGTAAGCAGTATCTCGTTCTAAGCGATGCTCGTTATAGTGATTTCTACTGTACTAGGAGCCTTCTATTAAATTAATTTTCAAGCTTTCGCAACCAACAAATACAATTTTATTGATATTTTTAGAAAAAAAACTAAAAAAAAATGGAAGAAAATGTCCCTAAACAGTTATTCAAATATTTTGAAAATGTTATCGTGTATAGGAAATGCAAATATAAATAAACATTGAAAATTTCATGTATCTACGTTCATTTCTTTTAGAGTTACACCAAAAACCAAAATCGATTTTTTCGAAAACAGATATCAGTGTAAAAATTCCCGTTTTTCCTTAATTTTTATTTTGTTTTTCCCGGCGCTTGTGAAAACTACTGGGAATCGATACATTCATCGTTTCACTCAGAATCTAAAAAACAAAACACACAGATCATTGTAAAATCAATACATTCATCGTTCCACTCAGAATCTAAAACTAAATAGAAACAAAAGAATCTTTACAAAAATCTATATTTAATAAAAAAAAATCTATATTGAATAAAAAAATCTATTTAAAATAAAAAAAAAATTTTGATACTAAAAGAAAACCTAAAACTGTAATTCTCCATTAGTTTAAAATATTTTGGGTTTTGCCTAAACAAATACCAATTGTTTTGAGAAACACTTTTAAACGCATACAATTTATCAATTAGGTATCGATACTATTTGCGGGGTTCGTGGATAGTCTCCGTTATGGTATTTTTAGTTATAGTCTATAGATCCTAGTATATTAAAACAAGTTGTGCTTATTGTTATTTTATACCACTTATAAGTTAGATGGGTAACTTTTGAATAAAAAAATTTGCAAAATTAAATTTTTTTAATTTAACATTGCCTTTAACATATAGCCTCTCTCTCCAGACAGAGAGAAAGTGCCGCCCGTGACTATTTAATATTATTGAATCTGGTACCTAGTGTTTATTTTTCTGAAACCGTTTTGTTGATCTAATTTTCAAGTTTTATTCTCTATTGTTTACAAGACTAGACATTTAAAAAAAAAAAAAAATAATTTAGTTTATTTATTGAAGCTAAGTATATATTATTTTTTAACTAAATTTCTAACTTAAAGAACAAAAACATTATGAAAATTGTAGTGTGTATAATATTATAATACTATTATATTATTTTAAGAAAATGTTCAGAGGACGTCGCACCATGCATGTGTTGTCTCCGTCTTACACAAGTACGATACAGAAAATTTTCGTTCACTAGTTTCAATAGGGTACTGTCAATTTGGATTTTAGAGTGAATTGACCTATTATTAAACTTTTAAGTAACAACATTATCTGTGTTCTCTCGTTGGTTTTTACGATATTTGAATTTTTAAGTGAGTTATCAGTATGTAAAATATTAATGTTTGAAAATGCTCATAACTCACTTAAAAATTCAAATATCGTAAAAACCAACGAGAGAACACAGATAATGTTGTTACTTAAAAGTTTAATAATAGGTCAATTCACTCTAAAATCCAAATTGACAGTACCCTATTGAAACTAGTGAACGAAAATTTTCTGTATCGTACTTGTGTAAGACGGATACAACACATGCATGGTGCGACGTCCTCTTAATATGAATATTATACGTATCAAAGTTTGACAAAAACTAGTGTTGCTTAAATATTGCCGTTTTTCTATAATTGTATTTAACCTAACCATGTACCAACTATGCCTGATAAGCTACTAGAATATAATCTCAAAATTGGACATTGAAGCAATTTTTGTGGTGCTAAAGGTCCAAGGCTAATGTATTAATTATTCTTCTATTTCGCCTCTAAGCGCATTGGTTCAAAACCCAAAATATATTGTCGTTTAAATTAATTTTAATGATGTGTTGAATTTGGGGTACCTAGCAATATTATGGAGAGCATTTGCAGAGAAATTAGCACTAATCCACTCCTTTAAATAGTTACCTGTCAACATTAAAAAAAAGAAGAAATATATATAGTTTATTGTTGAAATATAGAAGCACATAATAAGTTAGTTTTATTTTATTTTTTTATTTCAATTTCATTGTTACTTGATTACTAAGAAAAGGTACGTCAACAGCAACTGCATAATTAAGATATAAGTGCTGTACGCCTGTACATGCCATTCGAATGAAAGTTGAGATTTAATCAATTTTTTTTATCTGATGGACAATTTAATTCATTTTTTGAATAATTAACATTTTATTCTTACAGGTGTTACAAAGTCATTGAAAACATTTAAGAAAGACGTACCGCGTATGTATAAATATTAAATATTGTGTATTAATGTGTTTTGAATTTTATCTTTTTTATTATCTTTTAAAATTAACCTTGTTTGCGGGCTAAAAATTACTCTTTATTAACGCATACAAAAAAAGTTCTGTACGCGTCTGTGGAAGGTCATTCAATGAACTCACTCAACATATTATCTAATACTCATATATTTTGCAGAGCTAAGTATGGATGAAGCGGTGGAATCCTTTTGTAATGCTAATACTACAATAAAGAATTACCAAACTACATTTTCCACAATCTTTAATATTTCTAAGTATGTTTCTCATGAAACCGTTTAAATATTTTGTTTAATCATTTTAAGATAAATATAAATTAAACTGTTTAGTATAAAATTACATCACATTATATTGTATTAACACTATTCTAATTATAATTACATACTATTATAATAATTCATACTAAAATAAATACGATGTTTTCGACAAAACTTAATTCAACATAATATATTGTGATTAATAATAGTTGTACTTACCCATTATAAATTACTAATATTAATTAAAATTTTAGATTCTGAGTGAAACGATGAATGTATTGATTTGACAATGATGTGTGTTTTTTTTCTTGTTTTCTTTTTTCTTTTTTATTTTTGTGTCTGTCATCCAGGTTTAGGGCAGTAAAACTGCTTCGATTTTCTTCAACAGTATCTTGTTCGATGGGAAAGTGAATCTAGTTGGTGGATTCGGGAGGTCAAATTTCAAATTTCCTATTAGTTTTCAAAATCGAAGGGAAAAACAACATAAAAATTAAGGAAAAACGGGAATTTTTACTCAAAATCGGTTTTCCAAAAAATCGATTTTGGTTTTTGGTTTAACTCTAAAACAAATTAACGTATATACATGAAATTTTCACTGGTACCTAGTTTATATTTGAATTTTCTATACACGATAACATTTTCAAAATATTATGATTTTCTTTGAAATGTTTAGAAACATTTCCAGTATCCAATTGTATTATAGTCTTTTTTTCTATGGACTATTAATGCCAATAAAACATTATTTGTTGAGTAGAAAATCTTGAAAATGTAATACTAGGCTCCTACTATATTGTTACAATAGCAGTTAAAAATATTAAATCCTTAGTTACAATTTTTTTTTATAGCATTTAAAGTTAAAATCTTGACAAAATACGGAAAAATCACGAAAATTAGCAAATTATTTTGAGTTGAGAATTAATAACAATTTTTCTTTTTAAATCTAAGATTTGAAAATGTAATACAAGATTACTCATCACAAGTTACAAATTTATAAGATCTTCAACTTTTATAGCTAATGATTGAAAATTTAAAACAAGATTCCACGTAAATAGGTTATATATAAATTACTTTATTCAAATTAATATCATCAAATATACTTAGTACCTAATATACTAATATCATAGGCTGACTGACCGTTTTCGCTCAGAATCGTTTTTCTTATACAATGTTATTACCAGCTATATCATTGAATTCAAATTGAATACCATCCATTATACAGTAACCCACTTGTAACCTACTGTACCTACAGTAGAGCAATTTTCTTTTTTTGCTTTACGAGCCGTTTAGACTCCTTGGCGCCAAAACTACTTCCTTCCAATGATCTTTATCATATCCCTGCTGTCAGTCTACTCCAATTTATTGTAATAATTTCTCTACACTAGCTGTCTTCCCCAGTGGCGGTTGTAGCTATTGGCAGGGTGGGCAGCTGCCCATACCAACATTTCTGCTGCCGTTACTTTAAAAATGTAGTTTTTTACAAACATAAGATGTTTTTACCTTTTTCCAAATTATTATGATAATTCAGTGGCGGCTCGTGGTGTTCAAAGTAGGTGGTGTGCAATTATTGCAAAAGTTTGTTTTAAAAAAAATTAATCTGTTTTAAGTATAAATGTAATAAGTTAAATATTTATTAGCATTAATAATAATAATAATAATAATAATAATAATTAGTATATTTTATATTTTGTTTATCGCGTGCGACCGCCTGACGAGTGTGCAGCTGTAGCTGCACACCAAAGTCACATATTATAATTGCCGATTCCAACTCGACAACCAAACGTATTTTACACGGACAGACGATAGAAATTCGCTAGACTAAACCGGTTTAAAATTATCCCACATTATCCCGCACCGGGATAATGAACCATGTAAATGATATGGTCCAAACATCCCGGTGCATTATTTTTCACACCGGTTTAGTCTAGCGAATTTCTATACGGTGTTCAGACTGAGCTGCACACCAGTTGATGAGTATTTGTTGCATAACTCGATTACATTTTAGGAGTATAATAATAAATATAGTCGTTTGTTTGTTTTTAAAATTAATTTTTTTACATAATAAATACAGTTTAACAGAATATATTGTACTAAAATTTATTTATTATTAGGTAAAAATTTTATGATACATTTTCACTATTATATCTAATTAATCTATGTGGTGTGCGCACACCTGCACACCTAGGCACGAGCCGCCACTGTGATAATTTACAATGATAAATTATATCATTATATTTATATTGGTGACAAACTAGTAGTTACTAATTATCAATGTCGTGGACAGTGGTAATGTCTCTTCTAATCTAGAGTCTAATTTTTACAATTTAGCAATCTATACGTTGAAGAGAAGATTTTATTTGTAATATAGTTAAGATTGCGAAGTTATACAAGTGTTGTACCTAACGAATTCCCATTAATCAATTTTTGATATCGTGTTGTAATTTTAAAATGTATAACCGTATTAAACCAAATATTCATATTATAATTTTTCACACATGGTAAAATGTTATAATCTATTTCGAGTCGTTTTGAGCTATTTATATCCATGAAAATATTTTTCTAATTTTGTAAATTAGTTTTCAGTTAGAAATTCATAAAAGTTTTACTTTCCAGAGCTAACATTAGAAATTTTAATAAAAGATTCCCCACAAATTATTATACCTTTAATACAAAAAATGTTTTCCGGTAAGTACTATAAAAGTAATTTATTGTATAGCCATAAAATATTTTTATTTTTATTAATTTTTTAGGATGACACAACATTTCCATTCAAAATCATTTTTCGTATGCAATGATTTATCATTGAATTAAAATATAACGCATCAATTACAATGCCATGCTGAACAACTACTAAACATTAGAGCTTTACAAACTTGTCCACTTTTTATTATACTTAAAATCTTTATAATACCTATTATAAACAATATTATTTCAAGGAGGGGAGAGGGCTTGAAAATTAATTTCCTACAATTTTGTTTTTATTTGTTCTAGTATAATAATTTTAGACATTTAGGTGAGGATTTGAAAACTTCAACTTCTCAACCAGGGGCGTCATTTGGTGGTGGGTAGGGTGTGCGACGTCACCACTAACATAATTGAATACATAATTGGCCCTCCATTAATGCTCCTATGCGCCGATATGATTACTATACAAAAATTAATAAAATATTCTTGGCCCAGTGGCGATGGAGTCCAACATTTTAACTATGACATTAGACACCTCCACATAAAATTTTGACACCCACCTATTTATTATAATTACCTTTATCATACACCAAGTAAATATATATTTTGGTGCCACTGATTTATGCATGTAATTTAAATTTATTTTTTTTATCAGCTTTATCAGCTTTATTATCAATTGCACGGTCTTAGAAGATAAGGTCGGGACTCTTCGCTGATAATTGTGTCCGCAATCAGGGGACATTTTAGTACTTATTTAATCCACTATTTTGATAGCACTTCTGTTCCAACTTTCTGTTTTACTATTTACCAATGTGAGCAACAAAAATTTTTTTTTATGGTACATGCCACCGTGAACGACAATAATATATATATATATATATATAGTATGATAAATAGGTTACGTTTGCCGCTGCAGAAGTAGGTAATGGTCTATATACTATAACGGGCTACGACAAGGAGAACGTTCAGTGCGCTTAACAAAATATTATATTATCATCATTCGTTTAGTTCGATGTGAGAATTTTCCAGTAGTTTTCAAAAGCGCCAGAAAAAACAAAAGAAAAATTAAGGAAAATCGGGAATTTTTAAGCAAAATCAATTTTGGTTTTTGGTGTAACTATAAAACAAATGACCGTAGATATACGAAATGTTGACTGAATATTTATATTATCATTTTCTATACATCATAACAATTTTCCAATATTGTTTCATTAAAATATTAAATAAAAGTGTTTTTTTCAGGAATATTTAAGTTTCTGTAGTGAACTGCACCAACATAAAACATTAATACCTTAGGAGATCCATCTCAGCTGTGTTGTCTACCAAAATAGACCTATCTTTCGTCAACTGTACCGTCTGTCCTAGTAATAGGAAACAAATTCCGATTTGAATTCGGCTTAAGTTTTCAAGAAAACGACTTTTCCTCTTTTGGAATTGAACTCCTAAATTTGGAATTCTTATCGATTACAGAAATCTATAAATCAATTATCCTCATTTAAACAAAAAGATATTCCCACTTTGTGAAAAAATTATTTGCAATGAACAACACGGTTTTCGACCAAAACGTTCATCAGTAACCAATTTATGTATTTTCAAACAAACTATCTTAAACGCTTTTAATGATACAGCTCAGTTAGATGACAACTTCTGTTGTGTACACAGACGTTGAAAAAGCGTTCGATAGAGTCGATCATCAATTATTAATAAAAAAATTAGAATCAGTCTGTTTTAATAATCTATTGCTCTCTTGGGTAAATTCTTTTTTAACTAACCCTACACAAATTGTAAAATTTGAAAATTTCACTTCTAATATAATTAAGGTTTTATCTGGTCTCCCCCAAGAAGATCATTTATCACCGTTACTATTTTCTCTTTTCATATATGACATTGTTAAGGTTTTAAAACATTCGGAATGCTTATTACTCACTGATGACACTAAGCTTTTCAAAAAAATTAATTGTATTGAAGATTCCAACAACTTTCAAATTGAATTATAGACAATTATAGACAACTTTTATAAATGGTGCCACGAGAATGGTATGACATTGAACATTAATAAATGCTGTATCATATTCATTAAAAAAAACCACCTTATATTTTGATCACTCCTTCATCCTTGAATAAACTTAGCTTAACCCATGATACCATCAAAGACTTAGGTGCGACTTTAATTCAAAACTGTCTTTTAATAAGCATGATGACTACGTCGTAATAAGTCATTTATGAAGTTAGGTCTTCTAAAACTATGGATTTATACGATAGCTCAGCATTAAAAACTTTATATTTCTCATTAGTCAGATCTCAAATAGAATATGCTACATTAATATGGCACACTGACAAAATATCAGCCTTTCCTCAATTCAAAATATTTTTTAAGATATCTGTCATATAAATGTAATATGGAAAGAACCCCTCATTCGGGATATAATATAATCAGTAATTTTTTCTTATACAATGTTATTACCAGCTATATCATTGAATTCAAATTGAATACCATCCATTATACAGTAACCCACTTGTAACCTACTGTACCTACAGTAGAGCAATTTTCTTTTTTTGCTTTACGAGCCGTTTAGACTCCTTGGCGCCAAAACTACTTCCTTCCAATGATCTTTATCATATCCCTGCTGTCAGTCTACTCCAATTTATTGTAATAATTTCTCTACACTAGCTGTCTTCCCCAGTGGCGGTTGTAGCTATTGGCAGGGTGGGCAACATTTCTGTTCGATTGGAAAGTGAATATCGTTGGTGCATTGGGGAGGTCAAAATTCAAAATTCCCAGTAATTTTCAAAAGCGCCAAGAAAAACAAAAGAAAAATTAAGGAAAAACGGGAATTTTTACGCAAAATCGATTTTTCACATAATTGAATTTGGTTTTTGGTGTAACATTAAAACAAATGACCGTAGATACATGCAATTTTGACTGAATGTTTATATTTGCATTTTCTATACACGATAACATTTTCAAAATATTTTGATTTTTTTTGAAGTGTTTAGGGACATTTTCATTTTTCATTTTTTTTTTTGTTTTTTTTCTAGAAATATCAATAAAATTTTATTTGTTAATGAAAATAACTTGAAAATTTAATAGAAGGCTCTGTTTTTAAGATATCTGTCATATAAATGTAATATGGAAAGAACCCCTCATTCGGGATATAATATAATCAGTAATTTTTTAGATTCTGAGTGGAACGATGAATGTATTGATTTTACAATGATGTGTGTTTTTATATTTTTTTTTTTTTTTGTGTCTGTGTACACGATGATTAGTCGAAATAATGCTTCGATTTTCGTCTTCAGTATCTTGTTCGATTAGAAAGTGAATATCGTTGGTGCATTGGGGAGGTCAACATTTAAAATTAACAGTATTTTTCAAAAGCACCGAGAAAAACAAATTATTATGTTATTGTTACTACATATCATAATGTAATTTATCAAATATAACAACACAAGGTTAATTATAAATTATCATGGATTAAAAGCCGGTAGGAAACCATTTTTATAATTTGTCAACTTAATACATATTGTTTTAGATTCTGAGTGGAACGATGGATGTATTGATTTTACAACGATGTGTGTTTTTTTTATTTTTTATTTTTTAATTTCATTTTTTATTTTTGTGTCTGTGTACACGATAAGTAGTCGAAATAATGCTTCGATTTTCAACTTCAATATCTTGTTCGATGGGAAAGTGAATCTAGTTGGTGGATTCGGGAGGTCAAATTTCAAATTTCCTATTAGTTTTCAAAATCGAAGGGAAAAACAACATAAAAATTAAGGAAAAACGGGAATTTTTACTCAAAATCGGTTTTCCAAAAAATCGATTTTGGTTTTTGGTTTAACTCTAAAACAAATTAACGTATATACATGAAATTTTCACTGGTACCTAGTTTATATTTGAATTTTCTATACACGATAACATTTTCAAAATATTATGATTTTCTTTGAAATGTTTAGAAACATTTCCAGTATCCAATTGTATTATAGTCTTTTTTTCTATGGACTATTAATGCCAATAAAACATTATTTGTTGAGTAGAAAATCTTGAAAATGTAATACTAGGCTCCTACTAAATTGTTACAATAGCAGTTAAAAATATTAAATCCTTAGTTACAATTTTTTTTTATAGCATTTAAAGTTCAAAAATTGACAAAATATGGAAAAATCACGAAAATTATCAAATTATTTTGAGTTAAGAATTCGTAAAAATTTTACTTTTTAAATCTAAGATTTGAAAATGTAATACAAGATTACTCATAAGTTTGTCTACCTTTATCAATAAAAAATTCTCTACCGGACAGTCAAATTAAATTTTTATGAGCGTTTGAAATTCAAATTTTTACAACATTGGATGTTCACTCGATTTTTCATGTAGCGATTTCCTTATTTTGTTGTTATTTATAAACGAATAACTATAGATACATGAAAATTTCACTGAATGATTATATTAGCATTTGCTATACACCATACAATTTTGAAAATATTTTGACTCTTTTTGAGCTGTTAACGGACATTTTCATTTTTCAATTTTTTTAGTTTTTTTTTCTATAAAAATCAATTAAGTTTTATCTGTTGTGCCAAAAAGTGTAAAAATTTAATACAAGACTCCTGCTATATTGTTACAATATCAGTTCAAAAACATTGAAAATACATAGGTACAATTTTTTTTTATAAGCATTTAAAGTTGATATTTAACAAAATGTATCAAAATCTCGAAAATTATCAATCATTGTAATTAATAAATTATAAAATGTTCAATTTTTATAGCTAAGGATTGCAAATTTAAAACAAAGGTTCTCATAAATAGGTCATACTGTAACCAAAAAATCTAAAAAATATATGAACTTAGTTACTTTTGACAGACATTTTAAATTCAAATTTGGACGAAATTACATAAAAAAAAAAGTGGGTATCTCTCTGCTGTACAGTAGGTCACAATTGGATCACTGTAATCTGGAATGGATAGTGTTAAATTTGAATTCAATGATATAATATCATTGTATAAGAAAAACGATTCTGAGCGAAGACAGTCGGGCTATAATATTACTAAGTACCTATATTATTTTTGATGATATTTTTGTGAATAAAGTAATTTATTTACTTATTTACGTGGAACTTTGTTTTAAATTTTCAATCCTTGGCTATAAAAACTAAACATTTTATACATTTTTAACTACAACATAATTTTAAAATTAAAAATTCAACACATTTTGTCAAAGTTCGAACTTTCAAAACTTATAAAAAAAAAATTTACTTGTATGTATTTTAAAAATTTTTCAACTGGTATTTGGTAAAATAAAAATATAGCAGGAGCATTGTATTAAATGTTGATGCTTTTTGGCCCAACAAATGACAATTTATTGACAATTAAAGAAAAAAACTAAAAAAAAAATAAAATATCCGTAGTAAACAGCTCAAAACAGGTCAAAATATTTTGTACATATTATTAAGTAAGGGAATTGATAAGTTGTTATATGCTGTAAAATTCAAGTATCTACAGTTAATCGTGTTTGAATTACAACAAAATAAGAAAATCGCTACAAGTCAACATGAGAAATCGAGAGAATATCCAATGATGTAAAAATTTAATTTGACTTGCAGGTAGATATTTTTTTTTTGATAAAGGTAGACATACCCTTGAGGAATCTTGTATTAAATTTTCCAATGTTAGATTTAAAAATAAAATTTTTATGTATTTTTAACTCAAAATAATTTGCACATTTTCGTATTTTGTCAAAATTTGAACTTTAAATGCTATAACTTTTATAAGTCAATACAGACATAGCTGGTATCTAGATAGAGGTATATACCTACCGTAGAACGGTGTGAATAAATTTGTGGTATAAATATAATAAAACGTCATTATTTATGTAAGTAGGTATAGTAAATAATAATTACAGATCGAAGAAAAGTTTCAAGTCCATAAGAAAATTTTCGTTTAAATAATCATTTTTGTTAAAATGTGAAATACCGAAATTATGTGAGTTTTGAGTTATAAGTTATGACTTAGGGGAACCTTGTTTAACATTTTCAAATCTTTTTGCACATATACAGGTAAAACACGATACGTAAATTGTTCACACTTATGAAATAAGTATGAATGTATAATATGTTGGGGACGTTGGGGTCAAGATTATGATTCACATATTTATGAGCTAAAAATATGGACTCTAAATAGGCTAATTTAATTTCTATTATTGAAGCCCACGTATTACAATGTCGTAAACAATAATTCTGTTCATTTAGAACTCATAATATAATGCACCACGCCATTGATTAAATTATTAGAACTATTCTATTAATTTTATACAGGTTTAAGTGTAATTTAGCCAAGGTGAATCACTCCTAGCGAATACCCGTTAGGTATACAAAATATATCAATATTTGTGTACCAACAAACATAAACAGCTTGGAATAACTATAGCTCCATATATGTTGATAACCAAATATGTAGGCAACATAATATTTGTATTTATAATTTTAACAATATATATTTATTTGTCACTTTTAAAAAGCCTAGACTTTTTAAAAATAAACTTATATATAAGAAAAAAATTATGATAGAAAAAAATAAACTATTAGGTATACCTAATTAGTTTTAATGAAATTTTAATTTGTTAAAATGTTTTATTTTTCTTTGTAAATATCAATTAGCTTAAAACTTTAGTACCTATTGTACTCAACTCAAGCTAATTTTAGCTTAATCAATTTTATATTATTATTAGCCAATGCGTAATTATTATTATTATTATTATTATTATTATTATTATTATTATTATTATTGTTCTTAATTAACATCAGCTACAATGGCCGTTAGTTACAATTTAAAATTACAATTTTGTTTTGAATTTTATTATATATAACTGTATACAGTTTAGTTTTGTGTAAGAATGTAAGAATTTGTGTGGTGGTGCCTGTGTCTGGTCCGAGTGCTGCGTCTGCAATTATTATTGTCTGTTGACTGCTCGTATATTGCAATAGATGTTCGTCACAATACTTTTAGGACTACCTAATTTTATTATATTGTTAGTCACTGGAACAAATTTAACCGGAAACTTAAAATCTAATAAATTCATCTGGTTTATAAAATATAATATTTAAATATGAAGAATAAATATTTCATGGAATTATTGAAGTATTCCAAGTTCTAACTGCAGATAATAGATAAACGATGAGAGGTAGGTATAAATTTCAATATTGATCTCTCAATGGGCTATAACTAAATACAATTTCGTATCAGAAATCACCCTTGTTCCTTAGAATTGAAGATTGAATCATTTTTTTAAAATAAAACTTGTACCTACGCATACACAAAAAAACACGTCATTGTAAAGTCAATACATCCCCATTGTTTTACTAAGAATCTAAAAGACTTAACCTGGAAGTATAAAATAAGCTCTGCAGGTCTGCAGTGTATAATACGAATCGAAACACAAATCCTTGTTCAAATATTATAGTTTAATATATTATAACAACCCTTATATATCATTGATAATGGTCTTGGAAAAATAAACGGGCCGGAAATCTTAACGATAGTTGATTAGAAAAAACGACTTCGCAACGACCATACTCGCGTCGTTGTGTACCCGTTGTCTGGGAAATGTTTGAATTTTTCGAGCAAACTGATTTTGAATTGAACTTCGAGTTCACTTGCAATTAAACGTCTTACCTGAAACAACCAAAAATTAAAATGGCCACTATTGACGACTTTGCTCGAGAAATCGCCATAATGTTAGTCGAACGCGTTGAAACATGGATAATGCCAGTGGAAGAGGAAGAACTAAGGCTTGAAATTAAAGACATAGAACAAAAACTAGAGGACGACGAAGACGAAGACGATAATATACTAGGCGATATAATTTGGTTGTTTATTGAAAATGAAACGGCCGAATGCAATGTCGAGGTCGGCAGCAGCTGTAGTCCCGACGCCCTCCGAGAAGCTCGGACCATCCGAGCAGGGACAAGAACTACAGCAGGCTGAAGACTTGCAGCAAGAGCCAGTACAACAACAAGAGGCAGACATTATTCCATCTGCGGGAGAAAAAATCAGTGCAGTCCAACGGGGTAGGATTATAAGGCGGTTGTGCGCCGCCACGTGGAAAGGCGCGAAGCGCGTACTGCTCTGCGGTTGTTTCCGGAGGAAGTGAAGCCAGCGGCATAGCGAACCCCCTCCCCCCAGATGAAGACACCATGACAAGACGGCGGCGACGGGGGAGTGGTACGTGAAAGAGCACTTTACGGTGCACGGCGGTAAGTCACCCTATACGTTTTCCGGCCACCCGCAGAAAGACGAGATCGCAGTCGCCAATGTCGCGAGCTCGCGGTTGCCGACACGCGAGACCATCAAGACGACTCGACGAGGGCCCGACCGCTTCGGTCACACCAGGAGCCGATGGACGACGACGACGGCGGTGGCTAGCTGTACCGGCGCGGGCAACGATACCGCCCCGACGGTACCACTCGACGATGGCAGTGTGCACGAAGGCGACTCGCAAAGGCGACGGCGGCGGAGACGGCAAAACACAACGGGCGAGCGGATACAGCTTCAGAGCTAGGAACACGGAAGTCAGCATCGCCGGACTCGCGGAAACGGATAACGTTTCAGGGTCCGGCGATGTGCGACTTCAGGACGGCCACCGGACGGTGACTAGGTCGAGTCAGGTCGAGTCAGAGTGTGCAGAGGATCAGGACCTTTGCGGCGTGCTTTGCTGTGAGGTCCGACGATCCTCTCGCTGCGTTTTCGCCCAGTGGCAAGCGGTCGGGTCACGTCTCCGGTCGCCGGCCGATTCCGTAGCGCCGACGCAGCTGTCTCTGCTCGCTCAGTGTTTTAGGTTTCCGTCGCCGTCGCCACGCATCGGTCATCTTCAGTACCTGCGCATCGTCGATGCGCACAACATCGCGCATTAGCCGCTCGCCGTCAAATCGTCTCATCGCTCCCGTGGCCGTCGCGGTCGGGACTTCGCCAGCCGTCATTGATGGTCGTCACCCGCGAGCAAACACACTGGCGACTGCACTCGTCCGCCTGCGGGATGTGCCGCGAAAACGTATAGAGGTGACCAGTAGCCAGCATATTGCAGCTTTATGCACCTCGCCATCACGTACCGCTTCCCCTGCTTATTGTGTCTTGTCTGGTGTTCCCCCCCCCCATTAGGCCACTTTGCGCCAATTATACTTAAAAAATCATATAAAATTACAAAAAAAATAAGAAGATATCAAAAAAAAAAAAAATAAAAAAAAATAAGAAGATATATCAAGTAAAAAAACAAAAAAAAATATTCCACTTTGGACCGATTAAATATTGAAAATCATGAAAAAATACAAAAAAAAAATATAAGATATATCAAGTAAAAAAACAAAAAAAATAAAAAAAATAACTTTTGATTGATGTACTTAAACTATAATAAATATTATTGTAAAACTACATTTATTTTGTTGAGTTCACAATAAAATTATCGTCTATACAAAAATAAAACAATGTTTCTTTTTTTACTTATTAGAGTGTATTTGTATATTTATATTTATTTCAACAGAATAATGGGCTCTACTGAACATGCCCCTGTGAGGGCCCATGCAAAGTAATAACTACCTACTAGCAATGTTTTTGTCACGCATCAAATATATCAATTGGGTATTTTTGGTCAGGTAAATATTTTAATATAATAATTAATAGATAACCAAAGATATAACTTGGCACTTTTACGTATATTATTCATTCGACTGTACTCAATGGCATTATAAAAATTGTAATACTTTTTACTCTTGACCCCACAAAGTAGGTAACAAATAGGACGTACCAAGTATCAGAAAAGATGCTGATGTAAAACATCAAATCATTTTTACTCCCCCAAAATGTAGCCTCAAAACGAATATTAAAAAAGCGGGTAAGTGGATGTCGATCTGCAGTACAGTTGGTTACAAGTGGCCCTAGTGGATTAATGTAATGGATGGTGTTAAATTTGAATTCAATGATATAAATCATTATTGTATACGAAAAACGATTGTGATCGAAGACTGACTTTCAGCCTATAATATTACTAAGTAGGTATATTTTATGATATTATTGTGATTAATTTTAGTATTAGACGTTATAGTAGTAGTATCTACTAAAGTAGGTTAAATGCATTTTTGCCAAAAAATCACATTTGAAAATATCATTGTGTAGACGTCTTATAAAATATAATAATATACCTACTCTTGAAGTTTCACATAGGTAGGTACTAAGGTACCCACAAATAATATTTTACTCTCACCACCTAGAATGTCTGTCAAAGAGGACTGAGGAGACCATAATATAATATTATATTTATATCAGCAGAGTAACGCGGGCACTGCCAACATAATTACAAATTTCCAATGATTGTTCAACCCCATTTTTTAGACAAAGAGAAGTTGGTGTTGCACTCTCGCACCACACGTCTTATATCGCCCATGTACACTGTATTATACTGTATACACGTGCTGTGTAGTGTGTATCAAGTTATATAATACCTATACTGCAATATTTTATTAATTTTGGTTTTTACAGTGAAGTTTATATGAACGGATTTTCTCAGCAAACGTCTACAGCGTGCGTATACGCATATTAAATTCAAAATAATTGTATAGATATTATATAATATAATTATTATTAGCTGTAGATATATTATAGCGGAGACCCACGACTGCTATTAACGTAGTAAATATCACATCGAATTGTGAGCGTCAAATTAACATTCGAACAATTTCGTTCGATTGTAAATCGTATTTTTAAGTATAATATTATTATTATGTATTATTATCGTGTGTTGGCTCGGTTAAGTAGGATCCTGAGTCCAAGGCCGGATTAAGAACCTATTGGGCCCCGGGGCTGAAATTTCATATGGGCCGTTTTGACAAAACATGCTTTACAAAGACGCTCGCAGGAACATACATTTTTCTAACTATTTCACAAATTGACAATTGCATTATAAAATTATAAAATTATAAAACTGATAGGTAAATGTAATTTATGTCTATAAAACTACTCATTTTATTGTAGTATAATAAAAGTCAATACTTCATATTTCATTAATTTAAATTCAAATTTTCATAATAACTTTTAAATTCTTTAACAGTATACTCATTTACAACAAATATCAAACAAAAACCATTTTATCAAATACATTTTTTTCTTGCTTTACTTGAAGCCAACTCTCTTAGTACTTAATTTAAGTCTAATGATTTTAACAAATCATTCTCAGAATCTAAAATGATTTTTATGTCTAAGTTTTCTTGGGTTTAACTGGTTATATACTTATTTTTTACTCTAGTTAATTTAGAAAAAGCTCTCTTGGTACATAAATAACATCATTAACTATTGATGATATTATTGATATCAATGAAAATTTTAAATAACAGTAGAATTCGTCTTTTCTACCACAGTGCTTTTGTAGGTATTTACTATTTAGTTGTTTTTGTCGATAAAAAAAATGGTTTTTAAAATATAGAAAAACTTTTCTTTAAAATCACTAAAAAATGTGTATCAGCTTAAAATTGTTTGGGCCCCTTTCATTTTGGTACTTGAGAGGGCCCAGGGGCTTCCGCCCCGTCTAGACCCCCCCCCCTTAATCCGGCCTTAATCCTGACAGGAAACACGTATATAATAATTCGCCGTACATGGCTACCGGGCAACCGTTCTACCAGCGACACCCACACGCGACAGGATTTGTTAACATTTCCTTTGCAAACATTTGTGCGGTCATCGTTTTAAATTTCATCGTATATAGCCTGCAAAATCTGCAATATAAAATATATAATTAATATTGTAATATTTTATATTTATGAAGCGATACTATTAAGCTTTTTGAAAAATTACACCTGTTAACCATCATTATCTAAATTACAATGATGTAGTTTAATAATATATTGTATACGTACCATGGACGTAAATAGAGGGGGGCTTAGGAGGGCTTAGCCCTACCTAAAATATTTTAATATTTAGGTTATCTTTGTTATAAAAAATTATATTAGTTATATAAATTATAACCAATGGTAATAGCTATAAATATAATAAAATTAATAATATGTAAGAACGTTTTCCGGTTTTCGTATGATCAGTTGATGGCTATTTTAATTTTTAACGGCCAGCCTCCCAAAAGTATCAATATATTATTATATCCCGCCGATGTGTGCCGTATGCGTGCTGGCATGCAGATACCGACAACCAGGACACCGGGTACGATTTTACCATAGAACAATATAGAAGTGTTGACAACAGTAAAACACATAATGGACAACTTAAGACAAATTTTAAACAAGTTTTCCGAAAAGGAAAGAAGGATGCAATTATAATGAAATTAATTATTAAATTATGTATAGTATTAAAACTCAAAAACAAAAAAAAAAAACTAAAAAAATTGAAAAATGAAAATATCCGTAAACAGCTCAAAAAGAGTCAAAATATTTTCAAAATTGTATGGTGTATAGGAAATGCTAATATAAACATCCAGTAAAATTTTCATGTATCTATAGTTATTCGTTTATGAATAACAACAAAATAAGGAAATCGCTACATGAGAAATCAAGTGAACATCCAATGTTGTAAAAATTTGAATTTCAAACGCTCATAAAAATTTAATTTGACTGTGCGGTAGAGATTTTTTTATTGATAAAGGTAGACAAACTTTTGAGTAATCTTGTATTACATTTTCAAATCTTAGATTTAAAAAGAAAAATCTTAACGAATTCTTAACTCAAAATAATTTGCTAATTTTCGTGATTTTTCCATATTTTGTCAATTTTTGAACTTTAAATGCTTATAAAAAAAACTGCTACTAACGATTTTTAATATTTTTCATCTGAATTTGAAACAATATACTAGGAGCCTTCTATTAAATTTTCAAGTTTTTTTAACCAACAAATAAAATTTTATTGATATTTCTAGAAAAAAAACTAAAAAAGAATGAAAAATGAAAATGTCCCTAAACAGTTCAAAATAAATCAAAATATTTTGAAAATGTTATCGGGTATAGAAAATGCAAATATAAACAACCAGTGAAAATTTCATGTATCTACGGTCATTTGTTTTAAAGTTACACCAAAAACCAAATTCAATTTTCTGAAAAATCGATTTAGCGTAAAAATTCCCGTTTTTCCTTAATTTTTCTTTTGTTTTTCTTGGCGCTTTTGAAAAGTACTGGGAATTTTAAATTTTGACCTCCCCAATGCACCAACGATATTCACTTTCCAATCGAACAAGATACTGAAGTCGAAAATCGAAGCATTATTTCGACTACTTATCGTGTACACAGACACAAAAATAAAAAAATAAAAAAACACATATCATTGTAAAATCAATACATTCATCGTTTCACTCAGAATCTAAAACCTAGAATAACTATTATAGTTATTTTGTTGTGATTGAATAATATTATTCGTGGGTACTTGAAATTTCTAAAGTGTACTATTTTATATCTATGATAGTATCCCGGTTTTTGTTGATGTATAACGCATTATAAGTACCTAATGGATATTGTGATATGATTAATTTGGAATTTATTATAGGTACCTATTGTAGGTCAATTTTTTGTTTAATATCATAGATATGTATATAATATTATGTCTTACACCTAGACTGACATACCGTCTCCGCTCAGAATCGTTTTTCTTATACAATGATATTATATCGTTGAATTCAAATTTAATATCATCCATTATACAGTGACCCACTTGTAACCACTGTACAGCAGAGCGACACCCACTTGCCCACCTTTTTAGAATTGATTCTTTAAAAAATAGATACCTTACATTAAATTTAAGGTTCTTATTCAAATTATTGCATAATATGATTGATTGTCCAGAACTTCTTGAAGAATTAAACTTTAAGGGGATTCGATACCGTGATTTTCTGATTTTGTCTAACACACGGGCGACATAGTATTTTAGACGTGTTTTTTGCCAAACATTCCCATTGATCTATTGAAGCGATAAGATTTCTGAAAACAGATTTGAATTTGCCGTCAAATCGACTTTCCCACATTTTTGATTTTTTGATTTTAACTTCTCCAATAATTGAAATACCAGAATTTTTAAATACTCTTTTTGAATATGACATTTTAAAAAATTTGGGGGATAATATCAAAAATGTGGGAAAGTCGATTTCAAGAAGACTTGATGACTAATTCAAATCTGTTTTCAGAATTCTTATCGCTTCATTAGATCAATTGGTATGTTTGGCAAAAAACACGTCTAAAATACTATGTCAAGCGTGTGTTAGACAAAAACAGAAAATCACGGTATCGAATCCCCGGTCCCCACACACTGCAGCGGTGGCGTTAAATTCTATTGTCTTGGCTTCACCGCCGCGGTGAGCGGTGAAATGTGTCCTACAGCAATTCACCGCCACCGCCACCGCCACCGCTGCAGTGTGTGGGGACCTTTAATTAGAAGAAATTTTGATTTTGAGGGGGGGGGGGCGTTAGCAGTAAGTTATTACGATAAAGGGGGCGCTGAACTAAAAAAGGTTAAGAACCACTGGTTTAGGTAGTTCGTAGTTGCAGGTAAGCATAATATAAAATAGTTAATTTTGTATTCATTATTGTTCTCCTTGACTCTACAGTCTACAGGTCAACTTATCGAACTTAAATAAGCGATCTTACATATAACAATTAATTATTTGAATAATAAACTATATAACGCTATTGGTTAATTCAATAATAATTTTCTTCACACACCACATTTACTTAAGTGTAATTTATAATTTTACACTAACTATGATCAATATCTCAAAAAAGTAATAATAATTTAGTGTATAATAAATAATAATGTATAAAACATTTATCATTTTATAAAATGATGTTTTATTTTGTCCGTCCAATTTTAGAGTATGGTGCTGTTCTTTGGAATCCACATACCGCAGGCAACTCTCGACAACTTGAAATGGTACAAAGAAAATTCTTTAGTTTCGCTGGGTTTATTCTAAATATACATCATCAGCCTCACGATCACGGCTCGGGCTACACGATGTGTTTTTTCCGCGTTGGAAAATATGAATGCGGAAATTCCGCAACAACAGTGTTCGACCACACGATGCGGAATTGCCGAATGTGAAATCAAAAATGTATTTATTTATATAATATAAATAGTACATTTAATTGATTTAAATTCCAAAAATACTAAATACTAATATTATACGCTATCATGACCAGCTGACATAGCACTAGTCAAAGTTCTGCTTACGACAAGTATGGTTGATTTTTTCACTATGAGTGCTCTTTTAAATATTATTTGCGCTGCGGAAGCATCCGGTGAACTAGATGAACCTACTTCACCGACTATATCAAGAGTCAAGACAGTTTTGGGTAGGTACATCCACTCAACCAAAAAAGAGAGAAGGATTTGTTTGAAAACTTTTACAGCTCAATTCGAATATTTCTTCAAAAATTTTTTGAATTTTATTATATAATACTACTAATTTATTTAAAAATTGCAATTAAATAATAATATTGGGAATCAAAAATTGTTTAACATGTAAGCTATAGGTTAGCTATATAATTGAAATACTAAGTATATTAATTTAATATACCTACTATGTTTAATATTATTAAACATAGTAGGTATAATAATAATTAGTAATTATTACTAGGTATATAGTTAACCATTAGGTATTATTATTTAAATTTTTTGTTGTTATACCTAAATTATTATATATTTTTAATTGTTTATCCTAAATTATTTGTACCTAATCGACTTTTATATATTAGGTAATTTTTTACCTAGACTTATGTAATAGATACGGTTAAAAAAAAGGTTAGTTAAATGTACTATTATTCTATTTTATTTTGTTTTTTAAAATAATAACTGTACTTTGTTAGATTAAGTACAATTAAGTTGTAGAGGGTAACAACAAGTAGTGTATTATGTATAGGTACCTACTCAAAAGTAATTGAGTAGGCAGCCAGGCAGGTATAGAAATAAAATAAAAATAATAATTTAATTACCAAAGTAAAAATGTTAAAAGGATTAGGCATAATTATTTTAACATACCTCTTTCATCTTTTTGTGATGGCAAAAGCTCATTCCAATCGGCATACAATGGCTTCAGCGACTAAATTCCAAGAAAAGGCCCTTAAATGTTTGTCGCTATACTCTTTTGACCCGACATCCCATAAGCATGGACTCGACTCAATTTCAATAATCATTTTTTCGTAGGTAGGTAATCAAACATTTTTTAAAAATTTTTAGCACTATTCACCAATACAATTTAATTAAAATTTTTCAGCACCGCATGCGGAATACCATACCGTGTGGACGGCTTAATTTAAAATAATGTTATTTTCATTTATGTCCGGTTTCGGCAATACGACAATTCCGCAGCATGTTGCGGTAGCCGGTAGGTGGCGGAAATTTCCGGAAATTTCCGTCGTGTGGACGCTTGTATATAAAACAATGTGTTTTCGTTTCAAACCCTGCCGTATGCGGAATCGCCGCATTCGATGCCTGCGGAAACAACGCATCGTGTGGCCCGAGCCTTATTGTTATTGGAATTTATTCCGTAATAAAGAAAATTATTATTATTATTAACCCTTAAAAAGTTAAAAATAAGATTTTTAAATTTTGAATATTAACATTTTTATTACCTTATGTTAATAATATTTAATTTCTTACAAGTTATGAGTACCAATTTTAAAATTGTAAATGGTTTTTGTACATCTTAATATACCTACTCAAAACTCGCTTTAAAATAAAAATATAAGAAAGAGCCTATGGGCTATGAGAGATGCCCAGGGTACCTAATAATAATCTTACCTTTAAATTGTATAAGAGGTTAATTCACTCTATTTTTAAAATTAACTACAGAGCTCTAAACGTGATCTGCCGATCTAGCCATGTTACGCACTTGTAAGACGGAGACATAAAAATATTATGTCCGTGTAGCGCCGTCTCATTATAATAATAAATCAGTACATCACTGCAACGCAATTTGCCGTTACCGCGCGACTCAACCCCGCCGGCCCGCGCATGCTCCATCTATGTGTAAAGTCTATGTTAAAAATTAAAATTAGAATTTATTGTGATATATCTGATGATAATTGTAAAAAACCAGTGATAGTGATAGTAATTTAAAGATCAAGGTGTATTAACTAATAACTATCAATATAGTTATATACACCTTGTTAATTGTTATAATTTATATCTATGCCCCTATGGTATCTTGTCACGGTAAATGGAAATGTCAAATTTGAAACTTAAATGATCAGTTCATAAGGTAGTGAGAGACTATTATTATAATAACATTTAAATATTCCCAATTATTAACATTTTAAATTATTGCGGTAGGTCCTTATTATATGCTGTACACTTATTCTCTGTACCTATTTGTTATACGGATAGACGTCCAATAAAACAAAAACTTACCAACACGAATACACAATGGCTTGTAATATTGATCAATTTTTGGAACAGAATACACCGAAAAATGAACCATTAAGAGGAAAGTACATGAAGTAAGATTTTTTACATTTATATATAATAAAACTAAAATTAATATGTATTAAATGTATAACCTATTAACATACAATTTTGTTAGTTAAAAATACATTTTCTGTAGGTATTATTTATTTTTAAGTGTATTATTATAAATTTCAATTGAAATCAATCAGTAACCATCTACATTTTTGAATATGTATTAAAATTTAAAATATATATTATACTATTATGAATGATAATTGATCTTGCAGAATTCAGATCTGATTTAAATTTATATTGATATTGATTTTACAGAAGTTTTGGGTATCATTCCCTGATGCGTAGAATGCCGACCGTGTTTTCTGAAATAACTGGTTTATTAAAAGCCAAACAATTCAATTTGGTAAGAACTTTATTTATTTATTGTGTTTATGTAATAGGTATATATATATTGTCTATATATTTTGTTTTATCCATCTCAAATTAATAACATTTATTATTTCTAAATTAAAATATTGTTTAGGCTTGACGTTTTAACTTAATATATTAAGTTATTTTGTAAAGGATTGATTGTAAAAATTAGTAAGATATTGTTAAGTTAAAACTGTGTGAGGTAATAACAAAACTATTAAAGGTATTTATTATATGTACGTATATTTATATATTTTTTTTTTATAGGCAAACAAAGAAGAAATAAACAATGTTATTGACAAATTGGAACTATTACTTTCTGAAATACTGAACAATAATCCTCTACGAAAAATTGATAGTACTTCTACATTGTCATTGATGTGGAATCAAATACTAGAAAAAAAGTTTAATTCAGATTCTGTTGTAACATGGTTTGAAACAGAATGGCTTTTTACTGAGAATTATTTGTACATAAGATTAAAAGAGATCTTTGAAAAAACGTAAGTAAAAAAAATGAATGAACACACATTAATACATATATTATAAAGAAGTATGTTTAATTTACTTGCCTAAACAGGAAAACATTACAAAATTATGACCCTTTTAAACAACTTAAGTACAATGCTTTTGATGAATCTGAAACAACTATGATAGCTATAGCGGAATTTTTAATTTTCCAATTTTCCAAGAAAGAATTAGATAATACAAGTTTGAAAGCTCTTTTTATACAAATGTTAAAGGTGAGTTTTAATGCTTGGAATCATTATATTTAATGTAATGACTAATGACAAATGATAGTTATGAAAAAATATTTTAATAAAATACATTTTTATGATTCCCTGCATTTAATAAATACCTAGTTCAATATATTCATTAACCAATTATTTTTCTTTGACAGATTTGTTTGTGGGGAAATAGATTTGATTTGTCTCTTAACATTGGAAAATCAAAAAACATTACCGAAGATCCGTTAGAAGCTATTGTGTCATTGGATAAATATATTTTGGCTGATCATTCAGATGATATTTGGAACACTTTGAATGTTTCAATTGATAAAAATCCCAAGAAAATAGGTAAATAATGATGTTTGATAATAATATATTATTGGAACTATGTTTTTGTTTTATTATTATTCTTAATTATACTGATGTTTTTGTAATGTTATATAGTATTATATACATACATTTAAACTAGGTAATTAAATTATTTCAGATCTTATTTTGGACAATTCAGCTTACGAACTTTTTACGGAAATGTGTTTGGCAGACTTTTTTGTTACTTATGGATTTGCCGAAGTTGTTGTCTTTCATGGCAAATCTATCCCTTGGTATGTCTCCGATGTTACAAAACCAGATTTTGAACATTTTTTAAATCGTCTAGAAAAACAATGCACATCCAGTGCCCTTCAAAAAATTGGAAATAGATGGAACAATTATTACACAGCTGGTAAATACTATAATATTTAATTGTTGATCTTTTGAAAAAAAATCCTACTTAAATATTAATCTTTGATTTTAAATGTACACTATAGGTAAATTTGTGATTGAGTGTGAGGAGTTTTGGACCTTACCTCACTGTTATTCGGCAATGGCCAATGAAGATTCAGAGTTATATAAAAAGTTAACAACTTCTCAGTTATTAATATTTAAAGGTATTGTAGAAGGAAGAGTAAGCATACTTAAAATGCTTTTAAAATTTTTTTGTTTAATGAATTAATAAAAAGTTTGTAGATTTGAAGGAGTTGACTATAATATTCTGTTTTATTTTGGTTAAAATCGGATAATTAGTTTTATATTTCATAAAAACTAGACTTTATCAACATAGCTTTTGATTAAAAGCAATTTAATGAATATATTATTATATTTTTTTTTAGTCAGTGTAGGAGAACATTTTTTAATGTCACTGTATATTGTTTATTTTAATTTTTGTAGGTGATTTAAATTACCGAAAACTAATTGGGGATATCAATTGGGAACCATCAACTACATTCAAGGATGCCTTGTGTAGATTTCAACCTACCGCTGTGGTGGCTTTACGTACATTAAAATGTGACTGTGTATGTGGCCTGAACTCTGACTATGAAACCAAAATTGATGAAAATGATAAAGACAATAATTATCTTAATTCCACTAATTATTGGCAAGTTAATGGCAAATACGCTGTTGTACATTTAAGTAAATAACAAGTATTTTATTTCCCCCACAAGTAAATAATATAAATTGTAATATTTTCAATTTTGTATATTTTGTTATTGCATGAATCTTTATTATTGGAGCTTAAACTTTTGTAAGTTGTAACTTAAATATTATTTTGTTAATACTTATAATAATATATTTTTAATAAAGTAACTTATCTATTTGCAGTTAAACAACTTACATCATTTTTTTTGTTTTATTTTCATTTATTCCCCAAGTTGGCGAATGCTATACCAGTCATGTCCATCAAAATGTTAAGAAAGAACTATCAAACTCGAAGGTTGATTTATGAAAAGTTGAATATTAGGCAGAATGAAAGAATAGAAGTGGCGTCACAATTACATGCTTTAGGTGTTGTCAATTTGAAATTATTTTTTTATTTGTAAATGCAATATGAGATGGCTTGACATAATAGAAGAGGATCTTAAATATGTGGGAGTAAAAGAATGGAAGGAAATTATACAAGATCAAGAGAAATGGAGGGACATAGTGTTGGCGGCAAAAACTCTAATAGAGTTATAAAAGCCAGTTATGATGATGATGATGATTGTAACAATGTATTAGGAGCCACATATTAAATGTTCAAGCTTTTTTAACTTAAAAATAAAATTGTATTGATATTCATATAAAAAAAAACTAAAAAAATTGGAAACTGAAAATATCTCTAAACAGTTCAAAACCAATCAAAATATTTTGAAAATGTTATCGTGTATAGAAAATGTGAATATATACAACCAATGAATATTTCATGAATATAAGTTCATTATTTTTAGAGTTACACCAAATACCAAAATTGGATTTTGTCGAAAACCTATTTAGCGTAAAAATTCCCAGGTTTCCTTATTTTTTTTTTTAAGGCGCTTTTGAACACTAATGAGACTATGTGATTTTTATCTCCCAAATGCAACAACTTGATTCACTTTCCTATCAAAGTAAAATTGCAAACATTTTCCCCTGGCTCCTGGAAAACCACAATTATATGCCTTTATGTGAACTGCTTTTTTTTAATCTTAAAAATTTCTAACAAAAACGGTTTCTAAAAATTAACAATGTAGTATAAAAAAAGAACTTTTACAAATTCCAAAAATAATGTGCACCGCACTTCCGTCATGTTGAAAAATTATTAATAATAAACATATATACAATCAATTAATAAAGTTTTTAAATTTTAAAGATAAAATAAAATAAAATAAACAATTTATAATAAAAGTTGCACTTGCCGAATATCATTGTGAAAATATGTTAAAAATAAACAAAAATTCATACTTTTAATAGAAACAATAAAAATAATAATATAATACACTAAACAATAAAAATAGATACTAATAAGTAATAATAAATAAACAGACCTTATCATGTTTTTACTCTTGGTACTGGTTTTCGTCGTATTGAAGTGGTTCAGTGGGTCATTATTTTGTCCTGCAAACAGTATCCAATTTCCAGATTGACGTTCATTAGGTTTGGTCATTAGGATGGTCCCTGGCAAAACATATTGTTTTTGATGATTATATGTTGAGAATCTTAAGTTTGATGATGACTATATACTAGGATTTGGAGATGAAAATATGCTATTTATATATTGAATACTTTTATTTTGATGTAGATGTAGAATTGTAGCTTTCTATTTCCAAATCTGTAATTAAGTTGAAAACTTCTTTTTTAGCTTTTATTTTTAAATGTTGCGGGAAGGATTTTACTGTTATTGCCATTGTTTTAAAAAATGCATCAGTTGGATCCTCATCCTTCTCATCTTTATTTATGGTGTTTAAAATGTTTTGTCTTTCATCACAACTTTTGTTGAACACTGACACTAACTCTTCATTTACACGTTTTATTTTTTTGGTAGGCCTTTTTTCTTTGAACAACTTTATTTTTTCTGTTTCCAAAATATTTTCTAGTTCAGGTTGCTCCATAGTGGGTTCTGTTGTAGATATACATGAACAATTATTTACATAATTTGAATTATTTTCATCTTCAACAGCCTGTATTAAGGTATCTTCTTCTTCACTATTATTCATTTCATTCTTAAAATTAGTCATTCCCCTTAAAAAATAAAATAAAATAATACAAATAGTTAGTTATGTGTTAATTATTATTAATGGTCAATTTCTATAACTGAATTTTTTTTAAATAATTATTATATAATTACTCACACTTGTTCGTAAGAACATACATCCATAAATGATAAAGTACCTGCCAATGCCCATTTTGTTGGTTTATTTTTCAAAAATGATCCTGTCCCAAGTTTTTTATTCCTTTTATTTTTGTTATACGTATCCTTCATGTTCTTCCATCTCTTTTTGCAATCATCAACTGAAATTATTATAATAGTTAATATCCATTCAAATATTAAAATTACTAAAATTACACAGAAAATAAAAGTATATTATTATATTATACATACTGATATATAATATAATGATTGATGGTGATATCATTTTTTCAATATAAGACACCCTATCAACACCCCCCCCCCCTCCTAAATGAATATCGGGCAGTAGATTAGTGGAAAAGTATTAAAATTAAGGTGGCAACTAAAAAATAATTTAAAATAAAATTTAAATGCAGAAAATTAGAAAAACTGGAACCGGATTCCTTAACTATACTATGTCAAAAATACCTACCAAATTTACACGTATAATAAAATTAAGAATTAATAAAAGATTTTAAGTATTCGTTTAACGCCTGTCTTATTAAAGCCTCATTTAAAAGGAGATTTTGTATCTATTACTCGCGACTGTGTTGGTGCTATAAACATCAAAGCAAACACACTCTTCAAAGAAAAGAGGAAGCTTATTATATAACTACAAGGAATTGTGGACTCTAATTGTAAGATTATATTTGTGAACATTGGGTCCGATTTAGGATATCTTGGAGTGGCCACTTTGGCGTATATTTAACAATATTATTTAATTTTTATAAAACAATTTTATTTAAACATGCATGGTGATATAAAATGTTTGTAGACTACAAAAGCAGACTATTATAGGCCAGTAGTTGTATGTGCGAGTATAATAATAATTAATATTAATAATCATGAACATATAATAAAGTAGGTAGAGAGAGCTACTAGAATTTAGTAACAATTTATAATTTGAGATATGTCCCTTAAAAACTAAGTGTGTTGCGGTTGTTGTAATCTTATACAATTATAAAATTAAATATTGTTAAATATATACGCCAATACGGAAACGCCAAAACGTCCGGCTCCCCGGATTGGATTCTATGACAATTGACAAAGAAGGGGGCAGTGGAATAATTAATAAATATGGTCTATCAAACTATTTTTCTTCTCTGGAAAAACTGCCGGATTCAAATATACATATATATACCGTTACTTATAGTACATATTGGCGATGAGGCATTTCGCCTACACCGACATATGAATATATTATAATGCATTAATTCGTCCTTATCAAAGATTGTGGCTAGAAAAGATTATGAAAAGACCATATTCAACCTGCAGAGGCTTTCCCGGGCAAAAATAACTACAGAGAATAGTTTTCTATAATAGTATTCTATAAACGGATACAGTTGATAACTTGGAGTTGACTCCGTGTTGCCTTCATAATTATTTACTTCGTGATCGTTACTTGTTCACTGTAATGTAGTAATGTATAGTGTTAAATTTTAATTCAATGATATAATATCATTGTATAAGAAAAACGAGTCTGAGCGAAGACGGTCAGTCAGCCTGATATTACTAAGTATATTTGACGATATTATTGTGAATAAAGTAATTTATACATAGGGGAGAATGGGGGAATACCGGTCACCTAAGCGGGAACACGTCGTGTATCTCCGGTAATAAAAATCCAAATATTTTATTATCGCTTAAATTAGAACTATAAAGTTATTAGCTACCACATATATGTTTCAAATTTTTAAAGTTAAGTGTAATATTTTTTTTTTTAATTTTTAGGGTTCCGTACCTCAAAAGAAAAAAACGGAACCCTTATAGGATCACTTTGTTGTCTGTCCGTCCGTCTGTCAAGACCGTTTTTCTCAGGAACGCGTGGAGGTATCAAACTGAAATTTCTATATGATACTCAGGTCTACTGTCCCCGGAAGCTGTAGAAAAATCAACCTTCTAAGCCAACGCAATCAAAAGATACAGCCATTTAGGCCGCAAATTTTCGAAACTCGCACGGGAATCAAAACCTACAGGCGAGCCTACAAGGTACTTCCCGTGAACTTAGAATCTTGAAATTTCGTACGAAGTCATGTCTTACAGTACAGATACAGGAAAAATTACGAAAACCATAAATTTTTAGTTTCATCATATAAAAATAAAATATTTTTGACAATTTTGAAAATTTCAAAGTTACTACTTCTTATCTCATGAACGCGTTGAGGTATTAAATAAAAATTCATATTAAATACTTAAGTCTATAATACCTTTAAACTGTAACAAAATCAAACTTTTATGTCAACGCAATCGAAAGAAATAATAACAATTTAAGCCGCATATTTTCAAACTCGCGACTACTTGCGAGGGAATCAAAACCTATAGGGTACTTCAAGTCGATTTAGAATCTCGAAATTCGGCATGAAGCAATGTTTTATCACACATATAACAGAAAAATTCCGAAAACCTTAAATTTTTAGTTAGATCACATATTTTTTTTTTTTTTCAAATAATTTTAAACTTATTATCCTTTTCCTCATGAACGCGTAGACATATCAACATATCTAGACATAAAATGAAGGATTACTGGAACGATAAAGATACCTTTGTCATTAATTTATGATCCTCCAGCTTTTCATATTTTGATGTTATAAATTTCATTTTGCAATAAAAATACCATAACTATGACTCGATTGTCGTGTTGGTTGAACTTTTACTTATATATCTACAGGTTTGTACGGAACCCTCGGTGCGCGAGTCCAACTCGCACTTGACCGGTTTTTTATTTTTAAAAAAGTAAACACATATAAAACACATGCAAAAAGATTGAGAAAACATTTTTTTTTTAAAAATCATTATTTTTTGAAATAATAGTTTAAAATAAAAGTTTCTTCATAGATATTAGATATATACTGCAAACAAATGCCAATCGATAATACTGAGTTGTATCATTGTTTATCAACACACATTATATTATATTAAATATACTAACTGGTATTTCCCCTTTTGACAAATAATTAGAAAATATTTTTTCATTGATAAACCATAATACTATTACATGATTTGAATGCATTATCATAATCTCCATATTCTGTTTTATATTTACATCTATAAAGTAGAAATATACTATAAATATTTTTACCTTAATTAAGATTGCAAAAGACATTTTTTTTAAGAAAAATTATCTCTAAAAACTAATTTCACACATTTGAACGTAAAAAAGTCTTTTGATAATATCGTTGCGACAAGAATAAGCTTTTGTTATAATTCTTAACATTTTTGTATTTTCAACATAATTTTAGATGCACTGGATTATTGGATAACAAGGTGACCGGTATTACCCACTGGCCGGTATTCCCCCATTTTCCCCTAAGTACATAACCAGTGCCGCCACTAGAGATAAAAAGGCCCAGGTGCGAGTCAAATTTTGGGGCCCCCTATTTCAAACAAAAAAAACCTAGAAAATAATTAAGACACATTGACATGGTTTCCCATACCAGGAGGCTAAACTTTTTTATTTTGGCTCTTCAAATAATGTCTATACATAGTGCATACCAAGCACAATTTTAAAAAGCAAAACTATTTTTATCACTTTATTTGAATTAATTTTACTTACAAAAATAGATGAAATAATTTATGCTGCACAGGCCTTCATTCGAAATATAAGCCATATTTTATGGTATTTTAAATGATATTTTAGATTCTGAGCGAAGCGATGAATATTGGATTTTACAATGATGTTTTTTTTTAATTTAAAATTTTTTTTTTATGTGTGTCATCACCTTTTAGGACAGTAAAAATTCTTAGATTTTCTTCAACAGTATCTTTTCTGTTATGAAAGTGAATCTAGCCTGTACTTTGGGGGGTCAAAAGTAAAACATTCCGAATAGTTTTCAAACGCGCCATAAAAAACAAAAAAAAATTAAGGAAAAACGGGAATTTTTACGCAAAATCGGTTTTCGACAAAATCAATTTGGTGTAATTCTAAAACAAATGAACGTAGATGTTTATATTACGATTTTCTATACATAATACAATTTTAAAAATATTTTGAGCTGTTTACGGACATTTTCAGTTTCCAAATTTTTTAGTTTTTTTTTCTATAAATATCAATCACGTTTTATTTATTGAGCAAAAAAACTTGAACATTTAAAAGACAGCTCCTAATATATTCTTTCAAAGAAAGATATAAATGTAATTGAATATAGTATAGATAGGTGATACCACTGATACCAGTGTAGAGTTCAGACACAAAACACAATAACATATTATGTAGGTATTAAATATGACTTACTGAATAGTAAAATATATACAATTAGTTTAATATGAAGACAGAATATTACATTTTGATCTAGATATTTATGTAGATGTCAATAATTTAAATCTTAAAGCCTACCAACTACATAATACCACAGTCTACATTTCTACACTGATTGACAGGCACAAATAAAACATTTCCACCCGGCGGTCTGAGGGGGTACCGGTTTTGTCATCGAACAAAAAGTCGCTATATTATTAACTATAAGTATTTTATACATGTTATATTGTTATTTGTCAACCGTACCAATTGATCTGATGAAGCGATAGCAATTCTGAAAACAGATTTGATTATTTGAATTTGTCGTCGTCTACTTGAAATCAACTTTCCCACATTTTTTATATTACCTATCCACCAAATTCCTAAAAACGTTGTATAAAAAGAGTAATTAAAAATTATCGTATTTAAATTTTGAAGAAGTTAAAATCAAAAAATCAAAAATATGGGAAGTAGATAAGTAGATTTTAAGCACGGCTTAAGATAGAAAAGCGTCTTTTTTCGTTTTAACGAAATTCTATATCATCGATCCATAATCGTTAAAAACCTCCGCGTACAATTACATAAGACACCCTGTATAGTGTTTGGGTATACTAACCACTTTTTTTTAGGATATTTGATATTTCCTTCCAGACATTGTCCCTTATTTGTTGATCCTTGTATTCTGCATTTTTTGAGTCATACAAACATGGATGTTTGCTTACGTATTCAGCCAACAGTATGTCTTCTTCTAACGTAAATGACATTTTCAAAGACATTTTACAATTGTTCACGTATATTTAAAATTTTTAACTTTGAAAAATAAAATAAAAACATGAATAGCTCGTGCGTTTTGACTTCCCTCGAAGCGGTCGTCGCCGGCTGAGGCGGTCATAGAAATCGGTTACATTTGAAAACAACTAAAGTACCTAGTACTTGCGCGAAACAAATTAAATCAGATAATATATTAAATCGTGGGTAGGTATAAATCATAACTCATAAGGTCTATGTTTGTAACTCTCGTTAATCCATAGATAAACTATTATCCGCTATTATCTATGCGTTGATCGTTGTCGTTTCTCATCTCGATGAAAAAAAAAATAAAGTTAAAAACTTATTATTGATAATGATATCATCTTTATTATCTATAGTGATAATGGCTGATAGTTCGTTATCACTGATTCGTAATCATTCGAACTCATTGTCGATCGACATTTGTAAATAATAGTAAATATTGAATATAGTAAATATTAGATTCTTCATAAATTGTAATAAACATAATATGCATAATATTATTATATTTTATTAAAATTGTTTTTTACTCTCACAAGTCACGGACGCGGTTTTGTAAGGATTTTATTTGTTTGTTTGGGATTTGAGGTATAGTGGATCATGTCCAAAGACAAGATCCAAGAGGGAAGGGAGTGTATGGACAAAGCTGCGAAATAGTAAACGAAATGTTTTTTTTATTATTTTGCTAAAAACTATTCTTAATTTCTTTATCGATTGAAACTCAATTTGTCATTTTGTTTCTAGTCTGAAGACATCTTTGTTGAAATGGGTTCCCGATTACGACAGTGCAGCCGACGAATACTCGAAAGCAGGTAGGTACATTAAAAGTAACTTTTACGTGACTCTGCAGTCAGTAGAAATTTACATTGTTCAAGTGTTCGATGAGATTTTGAAAAACCTGTTGCGTTTCAAAATTAGTGTCAACAATTTCCTAAGTTATTAATGATCTTCCGAGAGGCAGTTATAACTTATAATAGGTAGGTACCACAGTAATTTTTAGTTATTATGTGTCTATAAATTGATAATTTAACACACGTAAGGAATGATCAATTTCTCCAACTTGAGTACTATTTGAAAAACAAATCCAAACTGTTGGTGTTAGTGCTAAAGATTATTTTAGCTTACAATATTCTTGTCATTCAATTTTTTCATTACCAAATTTCTATAAATTGTTAATTCATTTTAAAAATCATTTTTAATGATTTCAAACCGTCAAACCAAATTTAAATGTTAATTGTTTTTTAAATTATTAAGCTTTCACAAATTTGTTCTTACAATAATATTATTTTTTGAATTTCCTACTGACTTAAGACCTGTAAGGAAGATCGATATAGTCAAGTGTCTGCAGTTGCTTACTTAAACCTAGTTCCTGAAAAAGTACAAAGTAAAATTGTAGTTTATTTTTTTTTCAGCTACTTGCTTTCGAGTTGGAAAATCGTATAAGGAAAGCAAGGAATGTCTTATGAAAGCGTCAGAAAATTATTTACAAAATGGATCGTATCCTTTGTTTACAATGAGTATCAAAACTGTGAAATAGAAACTTATAAAAAATATTGTCATTTGATCTCTACTGCAGGTTGCCATCTAGATTATAGCTGCTGTAGGGTGTGTGTTCTACCACTGTGAGTAGTACTAATACCCCCTATATTTTATTTTGTGCCTAATGCTTACCAGACACGTTGCGAAACAACAACGACAAATAGCTCAGATTATCTGAACACTATTATTGTTAATGTGATTTATATTTAATTTTAACCGTATCTCAATGTTGGTATTTCTGATTTAGGTACTTAATAGAATAATTTTAAAATATAAGTATTACATAAATTAGAATGGAGTGTATTTTGAGGACTTGAGGTAGAGCACATACTACAGTTACAATATTTTCAGTAGAGGGCATACGACACGATAGGGACATTTTTTTTAAATTTATCTTAATATTATACATACTAGACTTTTCCATGCTGCCAAGTAAGTTACCTACTCGGTTTTTATTTTAATTATTCAAGATTGATAATATTTTTGTTAAGGTGTATGGATCAGGCGATTATTATGTCCAAGGAGATAGGGGACACAAGTGACGTGTTTAAATTGGCCATGAAAGCCAGTCATTATTACCAGCAACATGGATCCTCTGGAAGCGCATCATTATTGTTGAACAAAGTTGCAGACATGATACAACAGTCAGATCCAGAATCAGCCGTCAAGCTCTTAAAAGAAGCTTCAAACATTTCTGGGGTATATTAAAAAACCATCATTGTTGTCCACATTACAACACTTGATTAAGCTATTTAGAATGTACCAAAAACTTTTATTTAGAGATAATAATATTTTTAGATTGAAGATTCAACTGGACAAGCAATGGAATACACACACAAAGTAGCACGACTGTTGGTAAAATTGAAAAGGTAATATTCCAACTAGTTACTACATTATTTTCTATTAATTCATAGTAATCAAAATTGTTTTTTTTTTTAGGTATGAAGAAGCTGAAAATGAAATAAAACGTCAATTTGAACTGGTCGGAGAAGGAGGTCCAACGTCCAACATGGGCAGAGTAACTGTTGAACTATTTTTACTACAATTGGCTAAAGATGATTATGTGGCCGCTAAAAAAGTGTTGCACGAATATGGAATGCAATATTGTGAACAAGCAGAGGTACACATTGCAATACTTTTGTTGTGACAAGGTTCAACACTAACTTTTGTATGTCATTAGATTTATATGCTTGACAGTATTGTAAATGCATACTCCGATCATGATAGTGCTCAAATACTGAAAATGTTAAACAGTCCTTTTATTAAGCACATGGATGTAGAGTTTGCAATACTCGCGAAGAGTTTGGCCGAAAAATGGATAGTGGAACCTGTATGTTATAATTATTATTGTTTCTGTCTTATAATTGTTACAACATTTAATTTACGTATCTTATTTAAATAAATTTATAACTGTTAAACTTATAGAAAGAGCAAGTTACCAATATCGAGAATGAAGACACAGATACATCACCAACAGACTTTGGAGGAACGCTTTGTTGAAGCAGAAATTACCTTTTAATATTCTACCTTATTTATTCAAATTATACTTGTTTCTTAGGTTGAAACAATTGAGGCTTAAAAGAATTATTATTCGTCTTATAAATCTCAGGTTAGTATATGTTTTAGGTATTAAATGTACATATGATAATTTTAATAATATGCAATTACTCTGAAAAGTTAGAACCGTTTAAAATATCAAATACAATTCAAACATAAAATAACAAATTATTTAATCCATTCAAAGTTGCATTAAATACATAGTATTTTGATAATTAGTGTATTTAATATCCGTTCCCTTGTATACCAAAAAATTAAAAAAAAATAATTTTTGCATTGATTATTTTATCAAAAATGAAATGATAACTATAATTTATAATATTGTAATAGTGAAAATAATAATTAGTGACAATGGTATTTGGAAAGAAAAACCATAAAATAAAACTGTTAAGATACTATTATTGATTATTGTCTTATGTACCTATGATTTAGAATTTTAAATCTTTGAATGGGTTCAATAATAATAAAACATTGTCATTCAAATTTTTTCTATTCCTTTATTAGGTATATGCTTGTGAGGTTGATTTGTTATGTAATAATTGTTATTTTCTTACTGTTTAATAGTACATTTTTGTGATGTTGTTAATTACAATATCTATAGACTATAACCTATTAAACTTTTTAAATTAATATTTTAAACACATGCCACTATTATATATTTAGTTTTTACTGCAATTTTGTAACATTCCAATTTAATTAGATAGTATAATGTATTTTTAATTACATTCTACATAACTTTGTTTAATATAGATCGAATAATGTAATTTTTGTTTGTTTTTTATGTATTTAATTAATCAATTATAGTAAATAATCAAAATAATATTCTTTGACTAGAAAAGTATACACGGCTAAACAACAATTGTTTACAAGAATAATTTAATTGTATTCAATCTTTTAGTGTTAATGCAAAATATACTATACACTTATAAACTTGTTTGAATATATTATTGTTTATTTAACTAATATATAATGTTTAACTCACAAGTTTATATTTTGTTCAGTCTTATCATAGTGCGTGTTAAAGTGTAAAATGGACGGAATTAGTTTCAACAGCACAACAATTTGTGTACAAATCTTGACTTGAAAGTGTAATGTGCATTCCTAACTTGAGAGGTAAAATAATTTAAAAAGAAAGAATAACCTCTTTCCTACACAACGGACAATAATTCAATGGTCCCATATCTATAATTGTTGCGTTGCGTTTGCATTGTCTGCAACACCAAAGAGATTTTATATCTGTCAGTGGCTGACCCGTAACAATATTGGCTTCGGGTTTGATTTTACATCTTGGGCATTTCAACGACCTGTAACATACACAAAAGATCCTTGTAGATTTAAACCCACTAAAGTGTGCATATATTGGGTACATTAAAATGTGAAAAAAATTACCAAGCTGGAAAGTTGTCTAAACAACTGTAACATTGAATGAATAACGGAGTAGAGTCTTTGGGAGCATACTTGCTAAATATGACCAATGACAATTGATAGTAATTTTTTTTCTGAAAAACAGAATTGAACAAACTCAACTTTTTATGAGACTTGTAAACACACAAATTACTACTTACTGTGTCTATAGTCTCGAGTCTCATAAAAGCTCTAGATGCGATATTAAACGAGCCGTTTGCTATCGCTGCCAATGCTATAATCGAGTATACTTGTTCTATGTTTAACATGTCTTCATAGTTGCGAAGTGTTAATGATGTATGAAGGGCTAAATGGAAGTCCCCTAAAATCATAAAGTAGTTTAAGTATAATTAATGTTGTGCACATTTTTCAGAATATTATAAATAAATAAATTGATTGAAGTATTTATTACCGTTATACAATTGTTGTTGGGCAAGTATTAAAAAATGTATAGATTCAACTATACGCCAACTATTTTCTATCATTTCAACACGAGATTTAAATGGCTTAATACCAAAATTGTCCATTGAAATTTCTTCGACTAAATATTGATTAAAACTTGTATATTAAAAATATGGTAATAGTTAAATGGAAATGAACTAATTACCATCTAACTCGGCAGATCGAATGTTCTTCTCTTTGTACTCTTCGATCAATAGCGCACCGGCAGTAGCTAACTGTCTTATAATGTTTGGCTGAATATCATATTTTATTTCTTGACAAACAGTCTGAAATTAAAGAATATTATGTGTAATAGTATTGAGCATTGAGGAAACGGGCTATTCTTAGTTATATCATTACAGCAAATACTAATTGGGCAGCTTCAGTGTATCGTTCTCCGTTTATGCACTTTGAAACCATTGTCAATACATCTTTGACATTGTCTAACCACTGATCACGATTGGTATCATTCATACATTTCATAAGCTCACTTAATTTGCTCGTATCAAATTCAACACTCGTCAATGCCCGTTTTGAAAACTAAAACAATCAAATTTATACTCATATCAAAGCCACAAAATATTTATATTGAATAATCAACATTACATTTTGATCTATAGACTCATCTTCAGCCATTCCACTGTTGACAAAAAACACAGAAATTGTTTCCAATAATGGATGGTTTCCTGGCAGACTTTTAGCAAGGGATGCTAATGACTCATAATCCTTGAGTATTATATAACATTCGACCAGCTTTTCTGGGTTATCAGCTTTTTTATAGTATTCAACAGCCAAGTCCCTAAGAGTTAAAAAAATATTGATCACGTTAGTAAGCAACTATTATACTATTATATTGTACAGATATTTTTTTTTTTTCCATTAGTACTGACCATTGCTGATTGTCTAGGTAATGATCGCCAATCCCTTGCCATGCTAAATTCATTGTGAGGCCGGAAATACCCAGAAGCGAGGAACTTGATTTCAACAGCTCAACAACTTTAAACCAATTGCCTAGTTTCTGGTATAGAATCACAGCCAAATCTCTACACAGAAGGAACATAATTGATGATCAGTTATTAAAAACTAACATAAAAATAATGGTCAAAATAACTGATAACAAAAATTATAAAATTCATACTTTCGATCAGCTTCAATATATAGTTGTTCAGCTTTCACATAATCTCCAAAATATACTGCTACTTCAGCTTTTTTTAAAAGGATATCATTTATATTAGCTAATTGTTTTACTAATTTGATGCCATGATAGTCTTTACATTGTACAAATGCAGTTTCACTTGTTGAAAGGTCTAAAGTTTGCAATGACGCTTCAGCTAATAATCTCCTAAAAAAAATAGTGTAAATTATTAAAAATGATTAATAACAATTATTTTATATTTATACTGTTTGCGGTTACCATGTATCAAATTCTTAAAATTAACTTAACTAAGTATACATTTCAAAATATATTTTGTGTTTTTTTTTATTTTAGAACTAAGAACAGACCCAAAGTTATGTTAACTTTTAATTTATCTTAGAACACGTACTGACAAATTAGTTATTACATATTAGTATAGATTAAATTAAATATTCCTTGCAAGTATAACAATTTAAAATTAATGCAATATTGAACTCAAAACCAATACAACGATCTAATAAGATAGTGTTATTTTGTTGATTGTGATGAGTGAAAGTGGAATAATTAATTAATAATTATAAGTACCTACTTACGATAGTCTGGGATGTGGATTATCATTAATAAATTTCATTGCTTCTCCTATGCTGACTTTCTCCAAAAGTTGTCTTGTGTCTCGCAATGATTTTGTTTCCAATGTGATAACATAATCAAGAGAAGGGTTTTCTGGAGACTGAATAATTTCGTCTAACAGAACTGCTTGGATTTCTAAATTCTTAAAAAATATATATTCATAAAATAAAGTATAACATTATAGTTAACAGTTTTCAACAATTTCAAAACTTTACACAGTGGTGTTTTTCTAACCAATAGAAAACTGATTTTACAGTTTAGATATATCAATTTCATTCCTAGATTTAATATTTTAAATTGTATGTGATTAAAATTGTATTTATTCTAGTAATTATAAATAAACCAAAATAAATAACCATTAACTATACAAATAGTTATAAATCTCCCATAAGATTCTTGAAGTTTAGACTAGTCAATCACTATTTTTAAATAGAAACATTTTTAAATAAAAACGTGAGATTCCATTTAACTTACTTCAAAAGAAGCGATATAAGCAGAAGTACTAATTGGTTCTTCAGGGTTAAACCCTCTAATGACATACATTCTAGTTTTCTCCATTATTGCTAAGAGCTCAGGATCGTCTGAAGCCCACTTCATAGTCCACACATCTCGTCTTTGGAATGAATTTGAAGCTTCGGAATCAGTTGATCCCTTCACAACATTATCTTCTGAGATATCTACAAGTGTTAGCACTCCAGTTGAATCGATGACAGCCAATCTCCTGAATAAAAAAAATTTATGTTTATAATACATAAATATAGTTGATTTATTTTAACAATATCCAGATAACAAATATATATAAAAAATAAACTTTACTTAGAATTTGAATTCAATGCCAATTTATAAGGTTTAGAGGACAACATTTTCCTTTCCACTAAAGCCACCTGTGGTAATGAGTATTTTTGCAAAGCACAACTCTCTCTACCAATCAACAAATATTGTTCACTTGCTGTTATACAAGTTATACGATCCTTGGTCTCCTAAATACCATATTTTAAAAATTTAATATTTGATATCAGCATCTTTAAAAGTAATTTACTTTCTGAAACGATGAGCTTTTGAAATCCCTAGATTCTTGAGTGAGTTCATCAACACCAGAAGGAGTATCATCAATGTGAAACATTTTCACTTTTTTGCGCTTAACTGTATCCATATAATAAACAGGTTTTACATAATATACTAACCAATACAATAAAGGATGTTATGTATATACAATGGGTAGATAATGAATTGATAATTTACTATTTGTTATGGATGCAGAATGTGATTTGGGAACAGAGTATTGCCAAGTCATGAAGCTTGTGTGTGAAGAAACAATTACAAGGGTCCCATTCATTGTAATCCATATTGGTTCAAAATTAATGTGTTTGACTACAAAATAAATAACACAAAATTGAATAGGTTTATTTTTTAAACAAGTTTCATAAAAATAAAAATCTTACTATCAACTGTAGTGCTTATATTATTGCAAATAATGAGGGTATAAGGTTTGGATTCATCGTTATTATTTCGTACAGCAAGAACACAATGATCTTTGTAAGCGTCCATACATAGCAATGAATCAAATTTTGTGTGATAAAACTAAAATATACGGGGAAAATAACTTTTGTTGTAGTAAATAATATTATTTTCTATTACATATTTGAAAAAGTACCCACTTCATTTTTTTTTATATTCCAAAACGTAATCTCTGTGACCGCTTCTTCATGATTTCTATATGCATAGACAATTGTGCCAGCAAAATAACACCAAGGGTAATCATATCGTACATTGGCAAAGTAAACAAAACTGTCAATAGCTAAGGTGATACGCAACGATGTGCTTTCCCAACAGCAGGACGACACCATGTAACCAGGAATTCTAAGGGTTCTCAAATGCTGAAAAAAATAAAATAATATTAAAGTTTATGTCAAAATTATTATAAAATATAAAACTTACTTCTCCAAAAGGTGAATAAAGTTGAAGGACATTGGATTCTTTAACATCTCCGTCAACTATTAATGTACCGACCAACGCCAGAACACTGCCATTATGATTCCATTTAATAGCCACAATCAACATATCACATTCAAAAACTACTGGATCTATTGTAAAATACTGTTATAAGTCATGTGTAAAATAAATAATTGTTTTTAACGTATTACTCATATCATATTGGTCTCTCATCAGTTGCACGTGTCCCGTTTTGTATGCAATAGCCAATTGTGGGCAATCGTTTATATTTCTGTTGAGCCAATGACAGGCAGTAATTGGCACATTATTAAGAGATACAGGTAGACACACCATGCCCAATTTGGACTGAAAAAAAACCAGTAATTATATTGATCCATTATAAAATCAATATACATACTATGAAGTTGCCATCACTGTCAAACAAATGAACTTCGCCAGTTTTTATGGTAAACAGAAGGAATTTTGAATTTGGAGACCACTGGACGCCTGTCAACATGAGTTTTTTTAATTCTTTGCCCCAAATGCGACTACCTTCAACCGAACCGACAATAACAGCTCCTAAAATGAAATTGTACATAATATATAATTACGTATTAATTATACAAAACGAATGGCTAAATTAAGAAATATATATTTACCATCCTCATAGACAATACAAATTTTATCACCTTCTCCATTCCATGCCATACCTTTAACGACTGATTTGTTACGATTATTAATCATTTCTTCTTGCCAAGTTCCCTGGGGGTTGGTTAAAACACATGTGTTAGTGTTATAACTAGAAGTATATAACTAAAGATACTTGTACCATATTGTATTAGTATTATTTATAGACACCTTATACAAAGTCCAAACTATAATCAGCCCATTTTCGTCACTTGAAGTCAGTTTGTTGTGTTTTTCGTTCCACACAATAGTCAAGACATTACCGGAATGACCCTCAAGAGTTTTGTTTATTGATAGGTTGGCCTGGCCTGCCAGTCCTCTGGGCTTACCATCTGCTGGAGTGCCGGAATCGATTTTCAACACTTTCAAAAGACCATCGTCTCCACCCACCGCTATGCAATCCTGACTCGAATTCCATTCGAGACAGTTGATTTTCGTGTTGTTTGGTATAGCGATCTAAACACGACAATCGTATCATAATAATAACGGTTTTTTTGCAATTAATATAACCCACCTTTTTGCTCAAGTACAGGAACATGGCAGAAGAATTTTCTTACGGTGAAAGGTCTAGCTTACCAAGTCCGAACTTGCATATCACTTGTCTCCCATAACTACGTCCCGTAGACGTTTGAAATTCCCTTGATAGGCGGTCGGTCGGGTGACAGTCGCCGGACCTTATCTTCTGTAATGTATGCCCGGTTGAATAAAAGATTTTTAAACGTTTAACGGACCGTTAGCCGTTTTAATGCCTAGCCCGTTAAATTTTAGTTCAATAGTCTTCTAGTTACTAGTTAGTCAGTAGGTACCTAATCACCCGATCGGATCATTCGAATTGCTAAATTTTAAAGACTCGTTAAAATGTGTTATCGATAATTAATTTATTATTTTTTAATATTTATTGTTATTCTATACTTTTATAGTTTTATCAATAACAAATCACGATAAAAACATTGTGATAATATGAACTCAGCTGTTAAGAGGATGTGATACCTGCATGGCGTCTTGTCTCCGTCTTACAAGTGCGTAACATACCAAATTTAACGCTCAGCAGAATACGTCGTGTAGCTTCGTTAGTTTAAAAATTTGAGTGAACTGGCCTCTTATAAAATCTAAAGGTAGGATTATAATCTAGCCAACCTTATGGGCTTTTTTTATATTTTAATTTTAAAGGGAGTTATGAGTATTTTAAAATTGTAAATTGTTTGTACATCTCAAAATACTTATAATTCACTTTAAAGTTAAAATATAATAAAAGCCCATGACGCTGCCTAGATAGAAAACTTACCTTTAAATTTTATAAGAGGTCAATTCACTCTAATTTTTAAATTAACGGAGCCACACGTGTTCCGCTGATCGTAAAATTTGCAATGTTACGCACTTGTAAGACGGAAACAACACATGTGGATATCACGTTTTCTTGACAAGTTTATTTTAAATTATATTGCAATGTAACATTAATTTGACGAGCCATTAAAATTAAAAATTAAATGAGCCGTTAGATAATCATTATTTTTTTTGGGGGGGGGGCTAAAGCTCCTCCTATAATATTTTCTAAAAATTATATATGCTTAGTACTAATTACTGACTTTTGTACTGGGGTGACTTGGCAGAAATATAGGGGGGGGACTAGGTCTCCCCAAGCCACTACCTATTTAGGTCACTTAGATACCTATTAAATGAATGACTTTTATGGAACCGGGCATTTACACGGATTTCTACATTAGATACTAACTTTAGTAAATTAGTATAAAAGTCTTTGTGTAAATAATATATATTTATATATTTATTATATATATATATGTGCACAGGTCATGTCATGAGCCTATTTTAGAAATATTTTAATTCTGAAAAATGCTTTAATATACATTTCAAAGTTTCAAGTATATATAGGTACTCAGTATATTATATCATATTATAAATTTCTCCTGAAAAAGTACAAAATTACGAAAAAATAGTTACCTATATATACCTATTGCATACAGATTATTAATTTATAATTATTAAAACATATTCTGTTTCATGTATAGCTGATATATAATAGGTATTATGGGTTGCTACGCGTGCTGGCTGATACACAAAATAGCTAGAGAAAATAAACATACGTCTGTAACGTAATTGTAGCTGTGGTTTGTCCGTTATATGATAAATTATTGGAAGCCGCGGAATAAAACTGACCAATCAAAACAAATTGTTTGGGGAAAAAAATGCACAGTCAACGATGGATGTTCTCGTCGCCCGGCGGAGAAAATGAATACAAAAAGCCTTCGGTCACCCGAGAACATTACGACGCTGTTGTGGAAGCGAAGAAGGAGCTCGATGAAAACCCCATAGAGACCGAAAGCGGTGAGTCTCTGCAATCTGAAAGTTGCATGGCAAGGACGATTGTCATAAAAACTTGAATTTTCCGTGTGTGTGTGTGTGTTGGGGGGGGCACAAATGGGCTGGAGGGTTTTGTCGTTTAAATTCACTTTTTCTCGCGTGCTCTAACAATGGTTAAAACGTATATTATATTTGTTAATCGAAGAGCGCAAAAGACGCGTGTTGGAGGATTTCATGTGGCAACAGATGACCAAGAAGGCGTTGGACCAGATCGAAAAGCAACAGCGGCGCGCCAACGAGAACAAAGCATGTAGTACGTACGCAGAGTCCTTCGTCCTTCCAGGATTTGAAGTTAAAGAACTGGGTTCCGAAATCGACGAAGAAGTATGTCCCTCGAAAAACCTGTCGTTAATAATACAAACTAATTATTATTTATTAGGTAGGTACTATAAAAAAAGCTGTACACCTATGCAGTGGCATACAAGGGGGTTTTGGGTGTAACCTAACCTATCTGGTTTAATTGTGTATGTTAATTGATAGCACAGTAAAATTCTAAAAAAAATTATACGATAAAAATGTAAAAGTTTTGAAGATACAATGCGTGGTAGGTTCTGCTTGTTTAAAAAAAAGTTGAATTCCCATAACTAAAAAAATTATAGAGTTAGACCGACCATTTAAAGGTTTTTTTTTATAACTTAAGGTATAGGTATAATGTATATATACTAACCTATGACACAGGCCGGTCACTTCTTCACGGAACACATTGATATATAGAATAATAAATCACAATACCTACTAATTTATTTTAATATGAATTTCTGATCAAGTTAATTTTCAAAACACTTTTTTGAGATTTTCCCTCTGCAAATTTTCTCATGATTTCTTCCTACCAAACATTCCTTGTCAAATAAAATTATATGGAAATTATTGATAGAGATGGCAGTCTTGATTCACCCATCATACTACGATATTTATTTTTGAACATATTGATAGTGCAGAAAAGAATCGTTCACTTTCATTGTTGATAACTGGTATTTGGTAAAGGTACTTAAAACAATTTGGAATGCTACATAAATATTTGGAAAAACGTTCGAAAGATTAAAAACTATTGAAGATATGTTACTCATCATAAGTTTCTTACAAATTGTTTTTGATATGTAATTGATACTCATACTCTGCCTCTGTTTTTATTGCCATAATTTTCAATATGTGTTGAAGAGCACGTCAACACGGCATTATCGCATTTAGCAACTATAAAATAAAGAAAAAAGCAACATATCTGCAACTCCAATTACTTCATGAGTTATGACTTAATGACTATACCTCGAAATATAAGACATCGCGACGAGAGAAAACGAATAGCTTGAACAACGCATTTTAAAATATTAATCTAATAACTTTCTTCTATTTATAATTATATATTGGATATTCGAATATCAAGATATCTATGTGACTATGTCTGCTAAGATATATTTTTATACTGAAAAAAATAAGACGATACTTATTGTGGCCCCCTTCAAATTTGCGGATATGGCCTAGCCCTCCCCTTGATACAGGCCTACTAATAGAAAAAGAAATATATTATGCTTGTTATTATTTATTTTATATTTTTTGATTTAAATAGTAGCATGCTCCTAGATATGTTTCCTTTACAAGGAAAATTCAAGAATTATATATATTATGTTTTTGGGTATAGCTAGTGCAGCATAGGCGCACATAGGGGGGTGCTTGGGGGTGCTTAGCACTCCCAAGCTTCAAACTAGCACCCTCAATTTATTTCAGTATTTCACCAATCATTTATAAATTATTGTGGTTTATTGGTTCGAAATTTTTCTTTCCATTACAAATATTGACAACTGTTTACGAATTCACGATTAAAACAGTATTGTGTGAATGCACGTTTCAATGTTTCTGTTTTTGTCAAAACATTAAACAATAAGCAGCAATCATATTATATCATATTATTAAAGAAAATTATATTATCTTACGGTTCACGGTTGGGTACAAAATGTTCTATTTATAACTTTGGTTATTACTTGGTTTTTAATAATATATTTATTTATTCTGCGGGGCGCGGGCTACGCTGAATTGAATAAATTCGAAATGACAAATATTATTAAAAAGATGCCACACCTTCATGTGTGGTCTCCGTTTTACAAATGTAAAACATAGTAAAACGGCTTGGGCGGATAAGAACTACTCAGTTTATAGTTCAAGTAGTTATGCAACCTAATGTTCCTACTAGAAAGAGGAGAACATTGACTGTGCAACATTGTTTTTAATATTTCGATATCACAAATACGAAAAAAGTTCTTATAGTTTAAAAATGAAAAATTACCTAATTATTAGTTAATCGAAAATATAAAAACAATGTTACACAGAAAATTTTCTCATTTTTATAGTGTGGAAATTTAGTTTCTTAGCTTAGAGTACAGCCCGAGTGGTTTTTATACAGTTAATTATTCCTATGTTGTACACTTGTACCTACCTACGTTTGTAATACGGATGCATCACATTTGGGTGTACCTAGCGTCTTCTTTACAATCATACAAACTATTTGATTCAAATACAAATTAAATCTAATGCAATGAAGTCTATTATAATATTTGGATTTAGGGGGGTGTGGGGGGCAAAGCCCCCCACGGATCTATGAACCATACATTATTCCAGCACCCCCAAAATCCACACCCAATGTGCGCCTATGTAGTGCAGATGAAAAATATTTATAGTATATACACCGTATAGTCCCAAATGGTATCACCCTTAGTATCTCCGAGTGAAAATCAATATATTTAAATACCGGTTTTTGACAGTAGTAAGTATGGAAATTCTGATTGAAAAGCACAATATTTGATTTTTTTTTCAAAAATTCAAAAATTACCAAAAATATTTATTAATAAAATAAGTTTTTTAAATTTCCAAGATAGCCATTTTAATGAAAATCGACCTAGTTAGAGCTAATTATTATTTTGAATTTCTAATAATAATAGTTATGTAATTTTTAAATGTTTAACAAAATAGATAGGTATATACAAAACAAAAAGTTATAGCTAAAGACGACAGTACGATGACTATATACCTACATACGACACGTCGACACTAATAATATAGTAATATAGCTATAAAGAAAGACCACAACTCACAAGTGAATAATTTTAATTATAATTTACAAAACTGAGATATGCATACAATTATTATTATAAATTACATTAATAACTGTAAGATAAAATCATAGACCAGGCCGCCACTGCTATTTATGCCATTTCTTAATTTTAGGACCACTTCATGATAATTAAAATACAAAGTACTTAAAAATAGGTAACCAGTTTCACTGTTCTCTGTTTAGTAAACGATAAGACACAGCTATTTCTATTAAAATCAAAACTTTAACTAGATGGTGTATTAGTTTTGTCAGATTGAAATAAAAAACAATTATATTTTAGATTCTGAGTGGAATGATGTATGTGTTTTTTTTTAAATTTATTTAAAATTTTGTGTCTGTGTACACGATAAGTAGACGAAATAATACTTCGATTTTCAACTTCAGTATCTTGTTCGATTGGAAAGTGAATATCGTTGGTGCATTGGGGAGGTCAAAATTTAAAATTCCCAGTAACTTTCAAATCCCCAAGAAAAACATAAGAAAAATTAAACTGGAATTTTTACTCAAAATCGATTTTTCACAAAATTGAATTTGGTTTTTGGTGTAACTTTAAAACAAATGACCATAGATAACTACATGAAATTTTCACTGGTTGTTTATATTTGCATTTTCTATACACGATAACATTTTCAAAATATTTTGATTTATTTTGAACTGTTTAGGCGTTTAGGGACATTTTCATTTTCCAATTTTATTAGTTTTTTTTATGAATATCAATAAAAATTTATTTGTTAAGTAAAAATACTTGAAAATTTAGATGAAAAATGTTAAAAATCCTAAGTTACAGTTTTTTTTTAAAAGCATTTTAAGTTCAAAAATTGACAAAATATGGAATAATCACGAAAATTAGCAAATTATTTTGAGTTAAGAATTCGTAAAAATTTTTCTTTTTAAATGTAAGATTTTAAAAGGTAATACAAGATTCCTTATAAGATTTTCTACATTTATCAATAAAAAAATGTCTATAAGAAAGTCTAATTAAATTTTTATGAGCGTTTGAAATTCAAAGTTTTACGATAAAACTTTATCTGTTGGGCCAAAAAGTGTAAAAATTTAAAGGAATAAAGGCTCCTAATATATTGTTACAATGTCAGTTGAAAAATATAAAAAATACATAGGCACAATTTTTTTATAAGCATTTTAAGATCGAATTTTGACAACATTTATCAAATTTAAAATCGACTAAATATTTTGTAGTTAAAAATTTATAAAATCTTCAACTTTTATAGATAAGGATTGAAAATTTAAACAAGGTTAAACGTAAGTAGTTAATTCTGTTACCAAAAAATCGAAAAAATACATAGACATAGTTTATTTTTATAGTTCAAATTTGGACGAAATTACATACCTAATAAAAAACCTAGAATAACTATTTTAGTTATTTTGTTGTGATTGTATAATATTATTCGTGGGTACTTGAAACTTCTTAAGTACACTATTATACATATCTATGATAGTATCAGGGTTTGTTGTTAATGTATAAAACGTTATAACTTATTATAAGTACCTAATGGATATTGTGATATGATTAATTTGGAATTTATTATAGGTCAATTTTTTTTTAATACCATAGATAAGTATATACTATATAATATGTCTTATACCTAGACTGACATACCGTCTCCGCTGAGAATAGTTTTTCTTATACAATGATATTATATCATTGAATTCAAATTTAATAAATGACCCACTTGTAACCTACTGTACAACAGAGCAACCTTTTTTTCTTGGAATTTTTATGAATTTGGACATACAAAATATCAGCTATAAAAAATTGAAATTTTATAAACTTATAACTGAAAGCTTTCACTAATAATTAGATACCTATTAATTTATTGTCATAATAAAAAAATCAGCGTTCCAATTTTTAATTAAAGCATGTGAATCGTATTTTGCTAATGGCATATCATAGCGGTAACGTCATAAGTAACTACTCATAACTATTATTCTTAGAAATTCAAATTAATAATTAGCTCTAACTAGGTCTATTTTCATTAAATTTAAATATATATTTTTTTTAAATTGTTTTAAAAATATGATCAACAAAACGGCAAACTTAAAAATTTAAAAAACTTAATCGTCTAAAAAATTTTTTCCATAACTTTTTAATTTTTGAAAAAAAAATCCAAAATTATGCTATTCATTCAGAATGTTCATACTTATTACTGTAAAGCAACAGCATTTAAGTATATTGATTTTCCATGGAGATACTACTTGTGATACAAGACTTTTGGGACATACTGTATATATAGCATGCTCTATTGCTCTATTATCAAGCCCGGATTAAGACATTTTGAGCTTTGGGGCCATTCCCCCCCCCCATTTGGCCCCCCTTTAATCCGGGCTTGACTATATAATATTAATATAGACTGAGTTTAAGAATAATAATTGTTGATTTGTGTTTCTATGGCGATAGACAAAATAGGCTAGAAAAATAATAGGTTATTTTATACAATATTAGGTATTCACGATTGCATAACAATAATAAACGCATTCTTTATAATTATATTATATTGAATATGAATATGATAAGACTGTAATGGGTAATAAATTATGTTTTTAGCTTCAACAAAAATATCCGTTGTACACTGATGTAGTCAAGTCGATATACGTGAGAGATGCTGATATGATTAAAGCAAAAACTCCTGTACGCAAATCTCATCGAAAAATGTTCTGTAAAGACAGTCGTTTTACCAGTCGTCTGAGCAATCCAATGGATATTAATACTCCAGTTGGACCTGGCCATTTCGCATACATATAAAAAAAAAAAATTAATATTAAAATTGTACCTATGCATATTAATTATAAAGGTATACCAGCGTGTTATAGGCATGATATTATAATGTGATGACGTGGAGTATTTGAGCATTTAAGCGCAATTTTGGAGGTCTATAATCCTCCACCCCTTTCCCTCCTCCAAAAAAATTTATATATATTTATATATAATATATATATACAAATTTAGCCCCCTCACGATGGTTTTTTATAATTATAATAGTAAAATATTAAAATCTATTATTTATTATAGGTACTATACAAAAGTGAAATAGAAAACTTTGTCATGGGTTGGCTCCGAAATGGCTTGATCGATTCGGCTTATTCTTTTTTTTATCTATTCGTAATTGTTAGGACAAGGTTCTTATGAAAGAAAATTTTAGATAAATCCACCAGAAAAGTAGGAAGTCTGGAAGTTAATAAAACAATAGTGGCGACATCTGTCCAGGAGAAAAATAAACATATTAATAATATATTTTTGTTTATTGTAAGGTTACTATATTGGTTATGATTGTTATAGTTTTAGTTGTTAAGGGGATTGGAAGAGGCGATTTTCTGCCTTTGTCTAACACACGTGCAACATAGGATTATAGACTTGTTCTATTTCCAACGTACCGGTTAATCTAGTGAAGCGATAAGAATTCTGAAAACAGATTTGAATTTGTCGTTAAGTCTACTTGAAATCGACTTCCTCACATTTTTTGATATCATAAAAATGATATATTTAAAAAGAGTAATTAAAAAATTGACATATTTCAATTTTTGGAGAATTATAAATCAAAAAATCCAAAATGTGGGAACCTTGCATTCTTATGCTCTACGAAGGCCCATTTTTTGTCAAAGAAATCAAGCATAAAAATTCAAATGTTGTCAGTGACCCACTTACAGATCGAGTGCGAGTGTGTTTTAATGTGATTTTGTTAAGACCATATCTTCATAATTGACTAAGCTTGTCGTGTTTGCAAGAGAGTTTTTTTTGGGAAACAAATTTCTCCATACAAATAAGCGTATTTATTTACACTCTGTTTGGGGGGTTTCTGTAACGCAACGTTGTGCACCACGACAATCTTAACGGCACCCTGCACTGATGTCGTGATCTACTTGCCCGGTGTTGTGTTCTCACTGCAAGGTGTGTGCGCTCGGATTTGGAAACAATATCCGAATCCTCCCACCACTTTACATTATATGGTTTCCCGTGACGATGCGATCGCACACTTGGGTACTTGGCCTTTAGTCTTAAGAGTTATGATATATTTTATTTAATTAGTGGTCCACTATACGCCAGCTAAGGTTTTTTGACATTACCGTGTACTCAATCTTGTGTGTTGAACTTTTTTTTGTTTTGAATAAAATGTATGTATCTTATACCATGGAGTAATACACTAAGAAATCCCTCTCGCGGTGAGCTTCACCGACGGGCAAGATATGAGGGGAAACGCTGCGGAGGCTGGTAGACCTCCATTGGGTAATGTACAATTTATGTGTTTATTAATTATTTGTATGTCTTGGCCGGCTTTCTGTTAGTATTTTCACAAAAAGTGAGTACTGTATTATTATTATTATATATGTATTTGTATTATTTTGGCGGTAATTATTGTCCGATCCCGTCCGCAGAACTGACGGCCCCTCATGAGGTTCTTGTATATGCATTATGATAGTTATATACATCCATGGTTTATCACGGGGTGACGTAAGTTCCCGTCAAAATTGTTTTATTTTTATGTTAATTTTCTACTGTTGAAATTTTACTCCAGTGAGCTTTCTCCACTAATTTAAATAAATCTCCCTAATTATTTAAACTTTACCTTTTTTTTTATTTTATTGTTTTATCCTTTTACCATATTTTGAAAATCCTATGGCCTCATTCACCGGTATGGTGTTTTACGGGTCATAGGTTGGCGACCTATAGTATATTGTCAGGGCGTCATGTTACCATAACGTTACAAGTCTATCTTAAGTAGAATTGATGACAAATTCAAATCGTATAATGATATAATATATAGGTATATAATTTATACGTTTATTTTAATTAATAATAACTCACTATTTATTAGCTTTATCGCACTAAATGTCTGCCTAAAACCTTCTCTGTGATGTCCTCTTTAATTAAAAAAAAAAACTGCACGACGATTGAATTAGTAGTTTTAGAGTTTATCCCGAACAAAAAAGCTACTTAATTTTATATAGTAGTATATATATAATATATATATGAGTTGGGATCTATATGCTGCATGTATTCTGAAACTACTTATCCGATTTTATTGATTTTTTTTTTTTTTAATGAAAGAGTACATCGCGGACCAGGCTATAGGCTTAATTTCAAGGTAATTTTGTAATTACCCACTGGTGTGTCGTCCGCGATACGACGTAGTCGACCGCCTAAATGACTGGTTTATTCATAGTTTGACAGTAATATAATTCATATATATTTGGAAAATAAACAAATCTTATGCACGGCTGCACGAGCAACAGCCTTGCTATTTGCAAACAACTATAAACGGGAGTGGAGCACGCGGGGCACAGATAGTATATCATAACATAATAATAATTTAAATAATAAAATCTATTACATGCACATTTAAATTGATAAAAAAAATATGTTGTCAACATCACTAAGACTTTGACAACTGCAGTCTGCAAACACATTATCTGTTGTAAACAAAAGATATGGTTGTCTATTAACTATTTATATTTGTCATTCAAAATGTATAAGATTGATTAAAATTATATTAGTGCACTGCTCACTATTTGTTATTGTCTCACGTGAAACATTGCATATTTGAGTTCACCAGAAATCCAGTACCAATATTGTGTTGTTACTTGTGAACTTAAATGTTGAGCGAATTAACCTTACCTTACTTATCTGTAATTGTATATCGACTTTTTTATTTTAAATATTATTTTGGATTTAAGCTCAATTTTTTTTTAATTTCCACTAAGAACAACTGTCAACTATATTATGTGTATCAGTTTATTCAATTTTAGGTATTTTAAAATTATATTTATCGACAATAATTTAAAAAATCAAATATTTGTCATGGCTAGCTAAAACCGCTCAAAAAGATTCAAAATATTTTGAATATTAGGTATGTTAAATTCTCATATAAATATTTGGTGTAAATTTAAGGCATCTAAGGTTATTGTTTTTTGACTTAAAGACTTTTAATTTTTAAATAACATATTTCTCTTCTCATTCTATACGGAAAATGTATGTTATCAGGTGACAAAAATTAACCCTGCCATAGCCGCGGTCCGTGAAATTTGAAATTTGAAATTTGAAATTTGAAATTTGAAATTTGAAATTTGCCAGCTTTTTTGACATATTATATTATTAAACGACTAAACTAAAAATTAAAACTAATTTGTTATCATTTATCTTATATGATAACTGATAAGATTGTAGGATGTTAAATGCGCCGTGACATGTTTTAAAATTTCGTGAAATTTTAAAACATGTCACGGCGCATTTAACATCCGACAATCTTATCAGTTATCACATAAAATAAATGATAACAATTTCACATTGATAATAAATTTGAATTTGTTGAATTTGTTCAAATTTGTTCTGCTGTTATTCATTATTTGATTTTGGTCTTTAGTATTACTAGTATTATTAGTTATTACCTGGCCAATTCAATATTGTTGACTATAATTTCAAAGAATGGTAGGTTTAAATTCTGAGGTACCTGTCTAAGTTTTTTTTGAGGACATTTAAATTTTACATGTTTAACATTTTTTTTGTTTGTAACAACTAACATTAGTACTTTTTTTTTCTTTAATATTTATAATATCTATGTTATCTTAATTTTCTAAGCTAAAAAGAACAATTAACTTGTCCTGTATAGTTGTATTTAAGTGTGAATTTTAGTCATATGTATATTGATGTAGGGACTACACTCTCAACAACATTCTCATATCTCACCTTTAATATTATGTTTTCTAACCACATTCAATTATAGCATATTAAATGTTTTGATAAAACAAAAGTGCAAGACATACATGTGCAATAAATTATTTGTTTAATATAATTAGGTATAGGCAATAGCTCAATCAACAATAAATTAATAACAATTATAAGCTTTAAGTATAGTTCTAAATATACATAACCAACACTAAAACTATGTAATGTGATTAAGAAAAACATTTTCATATATATATATATATAAATATTTACATATTATATATTTTATATACATATAATCAACTACGTTAGATAAAATAAAATAAACCATGGTGATATTATAATCTTACCATTTAATGTTTATGTTAATCATGAATTGTATATTGTATTTTAATTTTATTGAACTAGAGTTACCTAATTTGTATGTTAATATGATTGATTATATCATATTATACCTATTATTTCTTTTCTTTCCTATTCTGTGTACATAAATAAATTAGTCAAAAACAATTGGTGTTGTTGTGTTAACTAATGGATTGTTGGACAATAGTAACCTGGTTAAAATGTATAAATCAAATTTGTGTATGAAACACTTCATATTATTATACTGCTGGCGCCAGCTTTTTTGACATATTATATTATTAAACGACTAAACTAAAAATTAAAACTAATTTGTTATCATTTATCTTATATGATAAGTGATAACTGATAAGATTGTAGGATGTTAAATGCGCCGTGACATGTTTTAAAATTTCGCCCGCGGTCCTGGGCAGTCGGCACTACTGCAGTTGTACCCACGGACTAAGATATACAGGACTGGTAACGATACGGCTGGAGGGTGGTAGAGGGCTGGATACCAAATTTAATGTTTTCAATAGGTACATGTGGGACACCTAGCGCTATCTAGTAGGCTTTTAGCTCATCTACCATTACTTCTCTATAAATACATTGGCACAGAAAAATAAATTACATTGGTCTCATTGCATATTTTATATTCATTCCATTAGTAAATAGTAGAGTATTTAGACTTTAGAAATTTACTTACTACTTACTAGAGCGTCTAGATCTACTGCTTGATTTATTTAAATAGTTACGACTATTTTCTACATTTGTGTTGAAATTATAAAATTTAAATGCCTCGCCAGTGTTCAGTATTTTTATGTACCAGTACCACTAAGGAGCGGTCCAATGTTCAGTTGTTTAATGTTCGAGAATCGTGGGAGGAAATTATTAATGAAGTAAATGGTAATCATAAACGTAAAGTTTTAAGTTACATACGTCTATATAGAACATTTTAGGAAAGAAGATGCAAAATCTAATGTTATGCCTATGTTAATATATTAGTGTACCTTCAACTGTCAAAACTTACATACCGTCAAAAAGTGATTTCCTATAGTAAAAAAGATAGGTATCAAGTTTGGTTCGGATTAGGATATTACAACTCGAAGTCAATAATTATGTAGAAAATATAAATTAAATATATATATATATATATTAACACATACGTGGGGATTTAATGGTTCCAACCTAAACCGAAATGTTTTCAAACAATGTTATTTTTCGACATGCAGTACTATATTATTATTTTACCTATGTAGAAATACAATTTTGAATTTTTTAAATATTATTTTGTAATAATAAATTTGTATCAACTATTTGAGTCAATTTGACTATATTAACGTTCAAGCGTTCTACACAATACATATTATTATTTACAATTCTTGTATGGTTTATATAACCGTCCATGTCATATCCACCAGTGTAATACGTTATTTTATGATTTATTCCGCAGTAATTCGTACTTGATGGCTTGAATATTTCTTGAAACATATTATAATATTCGTGTAGCGTTTATACTGCAAGTCTACGGCCTTTATACTCTGTATAAATTGACCAACGAGTTTTTTTATTTAAAATATATATTTTAACGTTTTTTTTAGTCGTTAAATCTGAAAAATTGAACTAAACGAAAAAAAAAGAAACAAAATTTTTTTTGTGTTCACAAAATATGTTTATTATAACAAAAAGGCCGCGAATAAGAAGAAAAAAAACCGAAATTAAAATGTGTGAACAACTTAACAATTTTGAATTTTGAAATGACTTAAATTTAAAGAAAAAAAAATACGATAGACAGGATAGACACAATAAACAAGGGGGGGGGAGGATGCGAGATGGCGATTGGTGCAGAAATGCAGTGTTGCTGGCCACTGGTCACCTCTGCACGTTCTCCGACCTGTCCCGCGGGTTGACGAGTGTTGCTGGCGCGTTAGCTCGGACGCTTGACGACCTTGCCCAGCCGGCGAGGCCAGACCTAGACGGCCACGGTTGCGACCACGGTTGACGGCGAAGACCAAGACGTGGAGCCAGCGAAATGAGATTCTGTGCTGCGGATCCGGTGGGGACGATCGAAGCGGCCGATTTGGAATTACCGCTGGGCGAAAAGGCGAGAGCCAGCTAGCGGACCACAGCGCGATCCTTGACTTTCGGTAATTTTCGCCCTGGCGTTGTCCTTTCGGCCTCCGCGCGCCACCAGACCCTGAAACGGTTAAGTTTCTGCGAGTCCGGCGCCGCTGACGTACCCGTGTTCCTAGCACTCGAATCTCCGTACCACTCACCCCGTGCCGAGGTCTCCGCCGGTGCCGTCGTACCGAGTCGCCGCCGCCGTCGTACCGAGTCGGTGTACCGTCGGGTCGGAATCGTTTCCCGCGCCGGTACGTCTACTAGCCGCCGTCCACCGTCGCCGTCCACCGCCAGTAGTATATACTTGTGCGTTCTGAGCACCTTTTTTACAGGGAGATTTCATCATTTCAAGTGGGCATTTCTACATGCTCCACCGTGTAACACATAATCTCAAAAACACTAATGTGCGTTCTGAGCACCTTTTTTACAGGGAGATTTCTTCATTTCAAGCGGGGCATTTCTACATGCTCCTCCGTGTAACACAAATTGTACACAAGTAAAAGTTATGTGTTGTGTACAACACAAGTACACAACACATAACTGTGTCTATATCATTTTGTTACACAAACAAAATAAATATGTTTTTACCATCAATGTATTACTCATAAGCGTTGGCAACACTGAACTTTTTATAGTCACTCGTACTAAAATTAAGTTAGCTATACATTTCAGTAACGAATAATCCGTTGTTAAACCAAGTTATGCTTTTTATTTTATTGTCTTGTTTCACTTATACGTTTATTTTTTAAGTAAAAATTTCCAATTCAATGTTTTTATCTTTAAAATAAAAAAAACATGAACTTTCAAAAAACCACCAGCAATTATTCTTCATTAGTTTCTTTAATACGAAACCAACCATATCCAACATATCCGCAATATGTTACATTCACATCAAGATTAAAAACATATAATATATTTCCGTCAAATATACCTTAAAACAAATATGTATTGTCTGAATGCGGCTTTATATATACAGGGGTTCAAGATATTGTGGAATGCTTCTCTTGCGCGGACTTGTATTACATGACTGGAAGAAAGATGACATTCCATGGATCGAACACTCGAGACATAATTCCAAATGTATTTATGTATTATTATCGAAAGGTAACCACTTTGTAGAAAACATGATAACCAAATATAGAAGAACTTAATGTAATTGTGAAACTAAATATGTCACTCGCTCAACTGCTTAAACGTATGAACGATATTAAAATAAAATTTTGTATTGTATTAAAACAGTTTAAATGTGTTATTATTCCATTCTATATCTTGTAAATACGTGACCTAATGGATAAGACGTGAAGTTTTTAATTCAATATATAAGGTTCAAGGTAACAGATGTTTGTTTAATTTAATTTGCAGGAATAATACGAGATATATAATTAATAATAAGCTCCCTCCCTCCACACTTATCAATTAGGTCACGTATTTACTTTTTTGAAACTAATAACCATTGACCTTACATTGATAATATAATTTTTTAGGAAGTAATAATAATTTAAATCACTGTTACGTTAATGAACAGAGCTGTCGCGGTCTTTAATGTTTAATAAAAAAAAAACAAAAAAAACATTGATAACACTGCAATATAGACGTTTAGTCGAAGTGAATATTATATAATGTGTTTTATATATATTATTATAAAAAACTAATAACCACTTCAACGAAACGTCTATATAACAGTACTCATATTATCAGGGAGTTGACATTTTCATCTTAAACATTGTATTGACAGTCTCACAAACTTATAATATATCATATTGTCTCACAACGCTCAACACAAACATACACGGAAAAAAGTTCAATTTTTTTTCAAATATTTCAACTTCTCAAATTAACAATGTAAGTATATAATATCATTAGTATAGATATTATTTTTATAAAAAAAATTATTATAGGTAGGTACGCGTACGTTACATATGGAACGAATCAAACGAATACGTGTACAATATTCAATTAAAATAGAAATTTTATTGTTGAACATTAGTTATGCTATCATAAAATAGTTTTAAATCTAATTTAATGTTGTTTTATTTTTTTAAATTACTTTTTTATTAAACTAAATTATTTATCCTAATTTTTAGAGCATGGATTTATTTTTTTACGGGTTGAATTTTTTTATAAATTACAATATGTCTTCAATCGATTCAAACAATATACGAAATAGAACAATCAACAATGTTCTAGAATCTTTAGAATATTATCGTTTTAACCCTGAAATCACCTTTATGTTAGTAGGAGATTATTATCCATTTATGGTAAAGGACCATGTATTAAATATTTTAACCGATCCACTTGGAAATTATACATTAGTTGAACTGTGTATACAAAATGTTGGGGACCAAAAGTATTGTAGCAGTGCATGTTATCATCATGAAAGATCTAGTGGTAATACGTTTCGAACTTACAATCCTTTATACCAGTTTGTTCGATTTAAAGATATACAAGCGTTTAAAGATTATTGTTATTATACACGATGTATATTATGTGGACGGTTCTTAACCAAAGGTGTTGATTTACAAAGTAATCCGTTCCCTACTAGTATTGACTCCGTACCTGTACCCGTAACATATTCAGAATTTTTTGTTTTAGATAGAATGAGAAATATATCTCATAAATAAAAAACTAACAATAAAACAATTGTCTAAGATGTTTGATAGATAATTTCTCATTTTATATTTATATACTATAAATGTATAACTATTAAAATTATTTTAAATGTATACACTGTAAAACATTAATTATATTGTTATTTAATATATATTTTAAAAATGATGTTGAAAGATAAAAGTAAATATTAAAATCGTAACGATTATTTTGATTAAGAAAAAAAAAAAAATTTTATTTTTATTTTTTTCTTAATCAAAACCATGTTCATGTATCCCTATTATATGTAAAGGCTTTTAATTTTATTATATACAACTATCATTAAAATTGGTTATTATTATTATAATTATTATCGCTTTATACATGCAAGAAAATTAATATAATTCTTATTAGATATTATATTTTAATTATTACAAATATGTTGTATAATGTATAAATAACTAAGAATGTATTATATTTTGTAAAAAGAAAATGTATTGAGAACTATTAAAACTTATTATGTTTATGTAAACCATGAGATTATATTATAAACATTGAATTCTATGATGTAAAAGATGTAAATAATGTTGAACTTATAGATAATACAAGCATATAGTATTTTTTTTTAATTTTTTTTCAAACGTATATGCTTGTACATATCTATATCTTCAATATTTTTTATTAATATTTTAACTGTGTTGTGAAAACTTGTCAAATAATATGAGTCAAATATAATATAATATAATATAAAGGAAAAATAATATTGTATCGCTTATAATTATTATGACTCGACTTTTTTTATTTTATTGAATATATTGATTGATAGATAAATATTAACATTTACAGTTTCAAAATAAAATGGAATCTCGTTCAAACGAAACGTTCATCAAACGAAAAATTGAAGAAAAATATGAATTACTAGAAAAAACTTTGGACGAAGAAGACGAAGAAGAAAATATACATAAAAACAAAATTAAAGCAATAAACAAAAAAATTAAAAAATTAAAAAAAAACAACTTAAACTAGAATACGAACAATCACAATATACATTTTATAAATGTAGATTATGTATAAGAAATTCTGTACATTCACTGCACAGAGAATTAGAATCTTTGAATATAGAATAAAACTATATTCAAAACTAATATGTAATAATATAATTAGTAATTATTACATCATTGTAAATAAATATATATATATACGTATATTCAATGTTGTTTAATAAATAATCGTTTTAATTATTAGATTTATAAATTATACATTTCATACTAATGTCGTTAGCTAAAATTACAGATAATGATTTTTTCGCATTCATATGATTATTGTTGTGAACAAATTCAATATTATGAAGAGCAGATTGCAGCATTAACGAAGATTATTGATGAAAATAAAATTAAAGAGAGATACGAATAAAAAGATCTTAAAAAACAAATTAGAAACCTCAAATTCACTATTTATTTAAGTAGAACAAATTCTAAACCAAATTTGTCTTATATAAAAGAGTTAAATATAAAATTAGTTTTATTAAGAGAAAAAAAATGAATATATGTCGAAAATATAGTGATTTATATGTTACAAATTTTCGCAATCGAGAACAATGTTTCGGTAATAGGTTAGATTTTATTACGATAGCAGAATCTAAACGTGAAAGGTTTAGATCAGGTTAAATTTTTTATGAATAATTATTAAATATATTATAAGACAATTATTCTTTAAATTCACTGCACAGAGAATTATAATCTTTGAATATAGACTAAAACTAAAATGTATTAATAAATAATATTATTATTATTATTATTTTTTAATTTAAATTTATTTACAGTTACATAATGAAAAGAAATACAATCACTAAACGTAGACGGATGGAATCAGCTGAGGGCGGACTTGTTGAAATTGAACGATTTAAAAGCTGTGCGAGAACGTATATTGTTAAGTACAAGGAAGAAATAATAGACTACAATGTATTTTTTAGTTATGTTTCTGAAATGTTAATTTCTAGGTTAACACAATCAAGCCAGCAGGCAACAATTAAATTAAATTTATATGTTGATAGCACGTATGAACAACTATTAACGAATGAAGTACAAGATATGTCGTTTAAAACTTCAAACGTATTAGCATGTAAATCATCCAATTTTAATACTTTATTAAACAAAATGTTTAACAAACTATTATCTGAGGAAGCACAATTTATATCAAAAAAATCAGGCTGGTCACTTAAATCTATAGATTGTCTACAATTACAAGTTAATAAAGTTAATCCTCTTAAAGGAGGAAGCACATATTTAGATTTACCTAGTCATATAAAAAAAAAAAGCAGTTATAAATATAAAAAATAATGATAATGAATGTTTCAAATATTCAATACTATCTAAGTACGATAATCGATTGAATAAATCTCGGTTTAACAAAAAATATTTTGATATGTTAGAAAAAAAAAGTGGGTTTAATTTTAAATGTATTGATTTTAAATTATCTATACTAGAGTGGTTGACAAATGATTTACTTCACCTTCCGTTTAACCACCCCAAGATCAAGCCATGTACGGTTGCGCATAATATTATATGAGCGATATATTATAAGTCCACGCCTCTCCGTTTCGACTAGTTACGAATTATATTATAGTATTTATCTATTCACTAACAGCTCGGTGTTATATGCCTGCGGATAATGTTATTTGTTCTGCATCGTGATATGGAAATAACCGAATACACACTGAAATAAACGTGCAAGTGTGCAACCATGTAGACGTCTCTGCGGCAAACACCGCGTCGTCAGTTTGAGCTTCAGTGGTAGGTAAACATTAATAGGTAGTATTGTTAAAAATCGTGAGTAGTACTTAGAAGACTCTCCAGGCGTGTTATTCGCACACTCCACACATAGAGTCGGTATATTATACTGTAATACTAATATACTATATAGGTGATCCGAGTTCTAATGTTGGACTCGATGGCGTATAATTGTACACCCCAATTTTTTGTATACAATAATATTTATTAAAATTAATATACATATCATCAGCCTAATTCGCAATATTGTCCTAACTCCAAAATGTGATTTTGGAATTAATTTTGATTAAAATTAAGGAAAAAACTGCATTGTATGATAAAGTTGTAACTGATAAATCGTAACATTTTATCCTCAATATGACATTGATTATTAGAAATGGTCGTATCTCCGATGTGATGATTTTAACAATTAGAAAAATTCCAGCCGGTGCATTACCTAAACATATACACTAATATAAGCATATTATACACTAATATAAAAATGTTAAATAAATACTTTGATTAGAAGGTCCAGCTTGTATATTGTCAACGAAAATATTTGGGGCTACTTCAATCATATTCTGATGCTTACCTAGAAAAAAAAAATGTTTTTATATAAATATAAATAGCTTATATAGTTTATCATACTTTTTTCGAACTCATCCATCACTTTATCATAATATTCGTTGTCGTCGTCTTCAAACATTATATCATCTAGCAAAATAATAATATTAATATTTGACACTAAGTATATAGATAATTTTTCGTACTTATTTCATTATTTTCGGCATTATCCAACGCGTTATCGCCGTCGTCGTTTCTAAACGTTATATTATCATCTAGGAAAATAATAATATTAATATTTGAACACGAAATATATACACAGCTACCCCGAACTGTTTGCTCGGACGGTAATGCGTAAGAATTGTCTGAGAAATGTTGCAGGGGCTAAACATTGCCTAAACGCAACTCCTTAAAAAGGATGCAGGGTTGAAAACTACGTATTGCCCCACGGGTAAAAAATATTTTTAAATTGTACTTGCCATGATTTTTTTCATATGTTTTCGTAGATAACCATGCATATTTTGAGTGTGTCTTTTAAGACTATCATTTCGAACAAATAAAACACCACAAACCGAACATTTGAATTTTTTTTTTTCATGACTCTTTAAATGTCTGGTTAAACTATCTTTCCGAGAGAAAAAGGATAAACACTTATTGCATTTAAACATTTTTGAACAAATATTAGTATACGCACGCTATAACGTCTGAACGGTAGTTTACAAGTTGGCAGACTGACGCTTGTCAAGTGATGATTATTATTATAAAAAGAATCTTTTTTGAGTGGTAGGGGTAAACATCCTTGGAAGGGATGAAGGTTAAACATCCCTGGAAAGGTGAAATGTTATCGAATGACCGTATCATCCTTGGTCTGCACTGAGGTATTACAAAAGATTCTTTTGCCCTTGACAGGGGGAGTAAATAAATTACAGTTGACCTGTCTGATTATACGAAAACTATTATGTAGAGTTTAGAGTTAAATTATAAAGTTACGTACAAACAGCACGGGGTCCGCGATCTACCGTAGGTAGATTGCCTACCTGATAATATACTGCTGAGAATCAGAATTTTTATTCTGAGCAACAGAAAAGTTAAGATAAATCTAGAACATCATACCCCAAATATTAAATAATGCATTGAACAAAGTTTGAGTCATATACAGTTTTTACATTTAACGGGTAACGAAGTGCACGGGATCAGCTAATATAATATATTATAGTTGTATATTATTACCCTATGGATTAATAAATTAATTACGTGATTAAAAGTCACCGACAAAAAAGCCATGGACAAAAAAGTTTACGAATAAAAAAGCTACGGGATAAAAATCTATGGACAAAAAAAACCACCGATAAAAAATCCATGGATAAAAAAGACACAAATTTATTTTTGTGCTAACAATGTATTATTATTTATTTCAAAATGTAATACAATTAATATAATTTAAAAAGGTTATTTCTAATTATAAGAGAAATATTTTGAAAATTAAACTATGTGAAGAAAATAACAAAATACGTGTCTTTTGAATTTATATTAGGTACACATTTTAAATCTCCCTAATATTATTAGTAGACTATCTAACTATTCATCTTTTTATTTTTGTACATATGTAGTATATTATATTATTATTTATTGTAAATCTAAAATATTATATTTAACATCGAAACTCAATTATTACGAGTTTTGATATCGAAACATAATGGATAATTTATTACCTTTTTATTAAATTGTTTTAAGTACTTTTAATGTAAGATTGACCTAACTACCAGAGTAACACACTATTATAAATATTATAAGAATTCTCATAGTATCTATGACCTATGTACACAACTTGTTCGTTTCTGGTAATGATACACAGTCACACGGGCAACACGTTTGCTGTGGTGGGGTTATGTATATACTATTATAAATTCTTCGTGTAATATAGGTATTAGAAATTATATTACTATTTATTATTAATAGATAATAAGACATAACGTTGTTGATTGGTTCAAAAAGATATTTCGTAGATGATATTATTGTTAATAATCATTGTATTTTACTGTAGATTCCTAAGATTAAAAATGTTTATATTAATATTAGTATTAATAATTAGTTTTATTCAATTTCACACACTCCCATTGATATTGTCTATATATTATTTGTAATTATTAAAGCTAATGAAATATTTTTACATAGTCTTTAATATAGCTTAAACGAGTTTAATATTAGTATATTATATTATCTTTATAAATTATACTAAATAAGAAAAAAATGGGTTGTTGTTTGTCTCTGACCTTTTTTTATATATCATGATATATATTCCCCCTTAAACTTTATTTAATGCAGTTTTATACCTATATAATTCACACACGTGTTCATATTTTATACATAATAATGCTTACTTAATAAAATAATACTGACCATCGGTTGTTATCTCGTTAAATTTATATTTCTCAGTAGAGTTTATCCATCATCGCAAAACCTATATAGGTTACTGTTTACTATTCTCACCTTTTGGTTATTATCATTATTATTTTTTACCTTTTCATTATTATCAATATTTCATTAACAAAAAAAAAAAATTTTAATCTAAAAAATGAAAAGACTCTTTTACATGCATGTTATAATATAGCCAATATTTTGGGAGCTGCCGAATGGCTTAAGGCACCGAATGCGACGCACACCGGCGCCAGTTCGAAATCGACCGCGTTTTTCTTCGGGCAAGTCATGGTGTCCGGAGAGAAGTACTGCCATCCCACACTCGGACATGACATATAGGTATACCTACGGGTGTCCACTTGAAAATTCTGCCAAACCAAAATACACGTGTTGATAAACCTACAATTCCTCCCCTACAAACAAAAACAAACAGTTAATGGCCATAATTGCCAGGCTTCATGATCAATAAAAAAATAAAAATAAAAAAAATATAGCCAATAGCCATAATATAATATAAGTTTATAACTATATTAAGACGTATTCCTATAAACCTTGTAACTAATATAGCTTCTCTGTTTATTCATACCTACAACATTGTACCATGTACTGGTTACTTCATAAGTACCTACATAATGATAACATAATATATTATTATATATATTATATTATTTTTGGTATGTAATAGGTAAGTACATAATAATAAATTAATAAAAAATCCACTAAATTATAATTAATAGGTATTATGTATTATATTATATATAAGATTTCCATTCTTGAGATAACTACTTACTACTTGGAATATACAGCTATACCTACTTGTTGGTACTGATGGTAAGCGGATATCAGAGTGAGTTTTTTCAGTTTTTCAAATTTTTCCAAGGAGAGTGGCATAATTCGATGACAAAAAAAACCACGCTAACAACACATATCGCGCTTGCGCCGAACCCGTTCGGTATTGTATATTATTTATTACGTTATGAAGCGACAAGTTCGATTGTGTAGTGTGCTCTGCGACCAGTCTCTCGGCCGATGCATCAAGACACCGCGGCCGCCGCTTTTTTAAGGAGGAATATGGTGCTGCAACTTATGCTGTTGATGTTCTCCTTGTCGTCGTTTCCATCGGTCACAGCCGAGTGCCCAGACAAATGCACGTGCGTCAAAAGCAATGTCCGCTGCGCTTACCAGGAACTGGACCGGATACCCGACCTCATATCTCCCGATACCACCGACCTGTAAGTAGACTATACGGAAGATAATACCAAAGTTAAAAAGCCGGGTGTCGCGTTTGGATATGTACATAGTAATTTACTTTGCCCGAGTATTGAGAAATTTAATTTATCAATAATTTTGTTAACGCCAGTGGCATATTTGTGGATGCAAGGTGGGCATTTTCCCGTTTTTTTATTCAACGCCATTTAAATTGTATTTAAAATATGTGAACTATACTGTTATATTATAATTGGTAACTTTTGAAAATAAAACTATATACATTTTAATCTAAATCAAAGTAATTACATTTAAAAAATAATTTAACCCGTTTCCCACACTACTGAATATTGCTCAAATACGTCACTGTGTTATGAATTATGATCTTTTGGATATTATAATTCGAGTGGCGTATACTCCTTTTCACGATCTCAAAATCGTATTACATCGTATCACTCATTTCGCAAGGTATTATTGCTGGCGCACTTCCCCCCCTCGATTATGTAGAGAAATAACTAATGACCATCGACCTGGGTCCTGCAGTTTAAACTTATAAAGACGTATCAACGCTACACGCGTATTATGTTCTAAGAAATATTTAAACCATAAAATACTAAAATCGACGAAACTGCGAAATAAATCATAAAATATTTCATAAAACCACCGGATATAAGACAATAATAGGTTTATAAACTCAATAAGATGAGTTTAAAATATAAAAGTATAGGTAGGTATCAAATAACTGTTAATAACTGGCGAAATTTGGGATATGTTTGAAATAGGTAATAAGGAAACTTATAAATCCGATAGCTGTTTTCTCTCGAAATAATTTTAATTATTAAACGAGTGTTTTTAAAATGTAATATATTTCATGATCAATAATTATATTAAATTGTAATTTCGTTGTTAAGTCAGTGGTCCGCTTAACATATATAATATCGTTTGAAATAATTCATTTGTGACTATCCGTGTAGTCACATTGCCCACGCCCAGTGCATATACACCGAATTCTGTGTACGTGTTATCTTTTTAACTTTTAAGTCAAAAAATGAACATAATAGGATTAGGGAACAATTAAAATTTGTTTATAATAACAAGAGCCATAACGCGTGCATTCTTCGATATTAATGAAAACAATAATTATATCGGCATTACACGTCATGATCTATATCCGAAGGTAATTAAGTACAAAAAAAAATAGAAAAACAAGTAAAATAATTTCGATAACACAAGGGAAAATAATATTATAAAATAATCATATATTTTGTATGAAAATAATTAAACAAATTGTATTCTATTCCAGGGACTTGAGATTTAATAAAATTAGGGATATCGAACCGAAATCATTAACTCATCTGACAGAGCTAAAGATCTTGTGAGTTATAATATACCTAATATAAACATTTTTAAATGCATAGACTTTATTAATTGATTATGATCCAGAATGTAAACATATTTTCAGGGATTTTATCAACAATATAATAAGTGATCTGAAAAATGGTGCATTTGCAAACCTTTCGAAGCTTCAGATATTGTAAGAATATAAATTAACAAATAGCTAGTGATTATATTTATTTATTTATATAATATTATTAGCTATAAATTATATAATAAATTATTTATTTACTAGATACTTGGATCGAAATACAATCAAAAGTATCGAGACTGGGGTTTTTAATAACTTAACGACCTTGGAAGAATTATGGTTGGGCTCCAACAGTATTCATACGCTCGATTCGGAAATGTTTAAAGGACTTACAAAACTGAATACACTGTAAGTATTAAACGCATTTTTTATGTGATCGTATTGTATAGCTGAATGAAAATGACATTCTATATTTTATAAATAGGTATTTGAGCGACAATATGATAAGAAATATTCCACCTGGGATATTCGATTCATTAACGTCGTTGAGTATTTTGTAAGTCAGCATGAACTTCGTACATCATATTATTAATATTATAATAATTGTTAAGTTTCATTATTTTAATTATATATTTGTCTAAGCAAAACATTAATGCTTTCTACTATAGACGGCTTGACAAAAACCCGTTGACGTGCGATTGCGATATGCTGTGGTTTGTAAATGTGCTAAAGAAAATACGAGATGATAATTGGTTTCACGATCGGAATTGGGATGCGACGTGTCATTTTCCCATAAAAATTAGCGGGAAATCGCTGGTAGAAATTACCGAAAACGATTTTCAGTGCGGTGAGAAAAATCATTCTTATTGAATAAAAAGACATAAAATATATCATAACATAATAGTATATTGTCTGCAACAGCTTTGCAGTACCTATTTAATGTTGTAAGGCCGGCAGTGCGTTTCGCCGTAATGGATTATAATTGTTTGACAGATATTGTTGGGAATGAGTTGTTTTATTTAATAATAAAGTGATTTTGACGTATGTATTATATATATTGTTGTACATACAGCGTCTCCGGATGTAATCGAGGTACCAGAGAACAAGACGGTGTCGGTCGGTGAACAGTTACAACTCTCGTGCAAAGCTGTAGGAAACCCGGCACCTTCTATAACGTGGGCCAAAGACGACATCGACCTAGAACTTGGCCAAAGAGTTCAGGTAAGATTATTTTAAGATATGCGGTAATTGATATTTCGAGAAAATCCGGTGAATAATCAGCTTATATATAATCGTGCACTGTTGTTAAAAAATGTTCTATTCATTTTTTACTTTCATTCATTGCATAACCTCAAACTTTTTAGGAATAATTTTCACAATAATTATGCACCCCTAAACATTTTCTATTTGATTCAATTGTATTCCTGCTCCTCAACCCATAAAGAATCTAGGAAAAAATTCTCTAACCAAAATCTGTGGTTTGTAATATTTGTGTATGTCATCACCTTTTAGGACAGTAAAAGTGCTTAGGTTTCTTTCAACAGTATCTTTTCAGATAGGAAAGTGAATCTAAGTTGGTACTTTGGGGGTTCAAAATCCACCGGGAAAAACAAAAAAAAAACAGGAGTTTTGGTTTTTAGTGTAACTCTAAAAGAAATGACCGTAAATACATGACATTTTGACTGAATGTTTATTTTAGCATTTTCTTTACACCATAACATTTTCAAAATATTTTGTAGGTGTACTACTTTATAATATTTAGTGTAATATATTTCAAGTTACTGTACTGTCGATTAAAATATTAATCAATATTTTACTACTTACTGCAGGTATTTCAAAACAATACATTGATTATATCTAAAGTGGAAAGAACGGATGGCGGTCAATATAAGTGCGTGGCGTCCAATTCTCTTGGACAAAAATCTTTCGAGGCGATGGTTAAAGTAAACGGTAATATCGTGTATATCACTATATAGTCGTACATAATTATTATATTATCATAAGAGTTCTAAAACATAAAAACTAAAAAGTGAACATCGTCTGTGAAATACTTTTTTTTTCGAAATCAGACTGCCTACAAAAAAAGTTATTTAAGTTTGAAAAACACAAAAATAAAGGACTTTGAAACAATATCAACGTTTTTCGTATAAGTGATCACTAAAATTTGTAATCATTTTAATTTTACACGTAATACAACACAATAACTGGACGGATTTTAAGAGAAATAGCTTAAGTCAGAACTTGATACTTTTCAGGAGACACAAAAAACATTATAACTTTGTAAATATTTAATGTTTTTAAATCTTTTATTCATAATCATGTTTAATATATATATATATAAGTTTTGTTATTTTACTATTAAGTATATTTTAGTATTTATTTATTTTCTTCAAATTATAATGACTTATGCGAGCTATTGCATATTATACCTGTTTGACTTGAGCCCTCCCGCATCATGACTGAAGACCTATTGCATGTAATTTTATGAGACTTATGCCCTTAATGGCTTTGTCATTAAAATAAGTTAAAATTAGTGACTTAGGCCTTTTCTAATAAAAAAAAATTCTGTATAATTACTTTGTAACAGTACACCGTCATACATATAAAACGGTCCACCAATCAGGGCCCAGAACGGTAGCACAGCCCGGCGGAATGACTTTGCGCCCTCAGTACGAGGGTCCGGGGTTGTTCCACACTCTGGAAAACAAGGGATCCAAAGGTGAGAACAAGACCCATCGAACAAAACCATCCCCATACCTAGAGCCCCAAAACTGTGCGGACGCCACCACTTCCCGCACAGAACCTAAACACAACGACAGCGGCGGCAACACGGGAGTTTACTAGTCGGTACGGGGCCGGGTATATATACCGGACGTTTTCACCGCACCGAGAATCAGTCTTCCCTCAACACACCAACCTTCAACATCTCAACACCAGAAGAAGTGAAGACCCGAAGACCTGACGATCCACGAAGCCGCCATAAGTCGCCGACAACCAGCGGGATATCGTGAACGACGAACGCCGGCCACAAGTCGACCCAAGCCCGAATCATTCAAAGCCGCAGCCAATCGTCGACCGCCACACGCAACCGGCAGGAGAGCCACGTCGAGGTAGACGGCATTTCAATACGCCCACGGCGTCGTACTCGGAGAACCAGCCGCACACACGCCTTCCCGACCGGCAAGTACCCGCCGCACGGAGTACCAGGAGCCAAGCAGTCGCCGCGCAGCGCCGGTATCCACCGTCGCCGTCGACTCCAACAGTCGGAGACTAAAACACCACCCATACGTCCCCTCCTACGGCCACTTGATCAAGTTGTGTCGAAACCCGGGTCTAGTATATCACAGTAGCCGCTTCTTACGAGTCACGCGCCGTGGTATACTGACCCCGTCCATACGGCGACTGTTATCGTCCGTTTCCCCCCCAAACATTCCCTTCATATTTGTAATTAGGGCCTAGCAATTGCTGGCCGTGCCGAGGTCTCACCGCGCCGGTCCGTCTCCATAGACCAACCGTCACACCCGTGATCCTCGCTGCCCCCACATTGTACAAAATATATTTGTGTAAAAATACAGAATAAGATGTAATAACGAAAACCCCAAGCGTTATTATTTCGGACGCCGGTCCATTGTGACCGTGCCGTTTCAACTTATTACCATACGCATTCTATTTTATCTCGTAAACCAAAATCCACATGGCATCTACTGTGGTACCATTCAGCGCGACTTGAACTTTCCACACAGAATTAATGTATAAACTGAAAATGTAAAAAAATGACTTAAGGCTTTTCTCTTAAAAACCGTCTAACTAACCGATACACAAGACACACGTGAAAGTTAAATGAATAAAAAAAATACAAATATAATTTTTACCCACTTGATATACATTTTTTTTTTAAATAATTATAATATGTATAATTTAATTTAGGTTTGGCGGAAAATGGTTCTAATACCATGTTTGGAGTAATACCATTTTTTATTATTATTATTATATTTGCGAATTGCGTATTGTATAATGACATATTGTGAAAAATGTATTATTATTATATTTGTGACTTGTGTATTGTATACAATCTATTATTAGTATATTAGTGACTTGCGTATTGTGTATATGCCATATTGTAAAATATAAAATAAAGTAACCAGAACTGGCAGAACTACAATATAGCTTATTATTTTACTGTACAATCGACTGTTTTTACTGTATACGATAATTTCTAGTGAAATTCGAAAATTTTATAGATACTGTACAATCATCACTCTTTCCAAATCTGGTAACACAGCGACTATCACTTCATTAAATTACCTTAAATTTATCATACTTTATTATATATATGTATATGTAATCTGTTAAATTGTAATTATTACTAGTTTTAGTGTATTAGTGTGTATTATTACTGTTGTTAGTAACTAATGATAAATAAGGAAAAGTACTTATTGAATAAAAAAAAGGAACTTAGAGATAAAATGATTTCCCCAGAAAAACTGTTGTATCAACCAATTTTCTTAAAAATTCCTGATATCATATAAAAAGTCCTTATGCATGCTTTTTAGTGCACTAAAAGATGTGATATCATAAATAGATGCTAAGTAAATCGAATTAAAGTACACTTATTTTGATTCGATAATTTATTTCAGTACCTATGACATTAGATCTACATATACAATTATGACACCCACCTAATTCTTATAATTACCTTACCATACACCAAGTATAGTTTTTATGTTGTCTATTAAACAAATTTTCATAAAATATAACTATAGAATGACAAAGGTGACCCCTACCTACTAAAATCACCCATGACAATTGTCATAGGTAAATATATATTTTGGCACCACTGATTTATTTACTTGGTGAGAAATTATATACTACACCATTGTAAAATATATGAAGCTAAATACACATTCAGAATTAAATTCTCCACAATCAAAATACCTACATAATTGTTTTGTCTTATAGGTACTTACATGACTACACTATAAATGAGTACCTAATATACCTAATATTTTTTATTTTTATGCAAACAAATGCATTATTTGTAGTCTTAGAGTAAAAATGTTATGCAGTTTTTATTAAAAAGTTATTGTGAGGCACATTTTATAAGTAGGATTTTTTCCATTATAGAGTGACCCACTTGTAACCTACTGTACAGCAGAGCACCTTTTTTATCTTGTTTAATCAACCTTTAATCAGTTTTTTTTTGTTGGAAATAATGTTATATTTAAAACGAAATTTGAATTTGTGGTTTTGGATTTATTAACCTTTATGATCTACAAACGATAATAGTTCATGATGATAGGTTTAGATAATAAGGGGGATACGATGATTTGAAAATAATAATAATTAATATTAATCTATAGGTAATATTAGATATTAAATGGTACACGTATTTATAATTATATTATTTGATATGAAACATCAATTCTACAGGCCACGACTTTCAATTTCAATTTAGATTCATCGACGTTTTCAAAAAATCATAATTGTATCTGTTTACTTTAAAAAAGGTGAAGATAATTTTAAAAAGATAAGTTCGTATCACCACAGCACAATGCTTAAATAGTTTAAAAAATAAATGTATAAGAAGAAACAAGTTTATACATAATATATTATTATATTGTATAAAAATTATTTAATATTAAATATATTTATTTACTTTTTATTAATAGCTATAAGTACATAATAATTAATTAATAAAAAATCCACTTAATTATAAGACAAATTATGTATTATATTAAACATAAGATTTTCCTTCTTGAGATAACTACTTACTACTTGGCATATACAGCTATACATACTTGTTAGTACTGGTGGTGAGCTGATATCAGAGTGATCGCGCTCAAGTGAGTTTTTCCAGTTATCCAATTTTTTCCTCGGAGAGTATTCAATGACAAAAAAAACAAACGATAACAACACAGATCGCGCTCGCGCTGAACCAGTTTGTTATTGTATATTTTTATTACGTTACGCAGTGGCAAGTGCTATTGTGTAGTGTGCTTTGCGAGCAGTCCGAACGATGACTCGGCCGATGCATCAAGACGCCGCCGCCGCCGCTGTTTTACGCATGACTATGGAGCTCCTACTTTTGCTGTTGATGTTCTCCTTGTTGTCATTTCCATCGGTCACCACCGAGTGTCCTGACAAATGCACGTGTGAAGAAAATAATGTCAACTGCTATGACCAAAAACTCGACAGGATACCCGACCACATACCTACGGCTACCAGAGTGCTGTAAGTAGACTATACGGAAGATACTACCAACGTTAAAGTGCAGGGTGTGGTCGTGTGGAGTTTGAAAATGCACTTCGTAATTTACTTTGCCCGAGCATTGCGAAATCTAATTTATCAATAATTTGTTTTAACGCCAGTGGCATTTTTGTGGATAATTTTTGGGCATTTACCGGTTTTGTTATTAAACTATATTGTTATATAATTGGTACCTTTTGAAAATTAAATTATATATATTTTAAACTAAATCAAATTAATTACATTTAAAAAAAAAATTACCTCGTTTCCCCCACTACTGAATACTGCTCAAATACGTCATTGTGTTATAATCTTATGGATTTATAATTTGAGGGGCGTATAATCTTTTCGCGATCTCAAAGCGTATTGCATCGTATCTCCCGTATCGCTCGTAAGGCTCCTAGTATATTGTTTCAAAAGTAGATGAAAAAAATTAAAAATCCATACTCACATGATACGGAGTGTCTTTCCGGGACGTCCGTGATCGTGAATAACAATGCGTTGTGTATTGTTATAGTATCGTTTATTATATAATCACTAGATAATGTATATAATGATCGGGACAAGTTATCCCGGGCCGCGCGGCAGGCTTGAAGAAGCGGCCGCGGCGGGCGGGTTCGGGCCTGAAGAGGCGCGAGCAAAACAATAGTTGGGACTTGCCTATACGTATTGTAGAAATAGTACAATAATAGGGGAGAGTAGGAACCGGCCGTGCACGGACTCGAGCAAGTCGTGTGGGTTCGGTTCTTCCTCGCGGTGAAACTCGAATAAGCTCACCGTAGGGGGGAACGTGGTATTACTTGTCGGCTTGATGAATAGTCGATTGGCCAAGCTACGTCGCGAAGTCGGTTCCCGGCGTGTATTGGTATTCGTCCAACGGCGTGACTGGACTCGATTGAACGGGTGGACTGACAGTAGTAAGTCGCCGGGGTATAATTATATTATACGTTGCCGTCGATGGATTAGTCAGGTCCCGGTGTGGCGGCTATCCGTTGCCGTCGATCGCTGGATGCACACGGTAGGCTTGGCGTCGTCGGTCGGTGAAGTGGCGCTTGTTGGCCAGGTGTGCCGGGTACTGTAGAGTCTCGGCGGTATCGAGCGATTACGCTAGACCGGTGCGTTCAGGGTGCGTTGTCGTGGACTGGCTAGGTCGGATCAGCTTCGCCGGCGTCGTTCAGGTCGATGTTGCTGCTGCGTTGATAGTCTTCGGGTCTTCTATAGTGTTTGTTGATTGGTAGAAGATATGTTGAAGACTGGTGTTGAAGATGATTTGACCTTTGCTTTGCTTTGGGAGGGGTGGCTATGCCGTTTACTATTCCAGGCTTGTGCCTCTACTAGTGGATGGATTTTGGGGTTGATTGGTAGGTTCAGTTATGTAAGTCAGTCCAATTTAATGGGTATGGTTTGAGTAAACGTTTGGTGGTTGGAGGGGAGTGGGTTTTACCTAAGAGGCGGATATGATCGTATTCGGAAAAAGAGTTATTGTAGAACATTGTTTTTGATTGAGAGCAAATGGAATTTTGGATAGATTTGAAGTTGGCTGATTTTAAAAGGACCGAGTTTCTAACGATAGTGGGCATACCGATGATTTGACCGGTGAACTGTCCCGGTATATATACTATTTGTTTCTCTTTGTTGTCCTGTGATTGGTCGAGGGTGGTTGCTTTGACAAGCAATAACCACACCTCGACCCGTTGGTGTTCGCTTTGTTAATGTGGTTTTCGCTTGTCATTTCCGTGAAACTTTCCTGTTGACAAACTACTTATTCCACTATGTCGCGTCTATTACTTGTGTCGTATTATGTTGCCATACTGTTGTGTTAGGTGGTCCTGAAAAGGACCATTTTGATATAGTGACGGTTTATCCCGTTACACACTGCTTTGCTTTTGCTTTGCTTTGGGAGGGGTGGCTATGCCGTTTACTATTCCAGGCTTGTGCCTCTACTAGTGGATGGATTTTGGGGTTGATTGGTAGGTTCAGTTATGTAAGTCAGTCCAATTTAATGGGTATGGTTTGAGTAAACGTTTGGTGGTTGGAGGGGAGTGGGTTTTACCTAAGAGGCGGATATGATCGTATTCGGAAAAAGAGTTATTGTAGAACATTGTTTTTGATTGAGAGCAAATGGAATTTTGGATAGGTTTGAAGTTGGCTGATTTTAAAAGGACCGAGTTTCTAACGATAGTGGGCATACCGGTTATCGTGCGTATGCCGATGTTTTGGACGGATTCAATACGTCTCCAATGGGAGGGGCCGATAAAGGGTGCCCAGGAAGAGCCAGCATATGTAAGTATAGGGGTCACGTAGAGTTTAAGTATGTTAAGTTTTGTTTTCAGCGGAATGGGACTAGTACGGTTAAGTAAGGGGTAAAGCATACCACGGACGCGGGTAGCTTTTTTTGGTTACGTCTTGAATGTGTTGGTTGAATGTAAGTTTACGTCCAATCGTGACGCCTAAGTATTTGGCCTGTTTTGACCAGTTAACGGGTTGGTTATCGATGGTTAGAGGTGGAATGTGGGTTGTATTAGAACGCCCGAAGAGGACGCCTACTGTTTTGGTCGGGTTTATTTTGATTCGCCACCTGTGGAACCAGTTGGACGCGAGGTTGAGTTGGTGTTGTAGTTGTATGGTTGCACGTTTGGGGTTTTTATTACTAGTAAAGAACATCGTGTCGTCAGCGAAGAGTGAGAGATTGGCTTTAGGAGTCGTTGGAATGTCGTTAATGTACGTCAAGTATAGCGTCGGTGAGAGACAGGAGCCCTGAGGGACTCCTGCGAGTACGTGTCTGGTAGTAGAGAAGGAGTGTTCAATTTTAGTGGTAAAAGTACGGTCGGTGAGAAAGGATTGGATGATTTTTACGATTTCTAACGAGATGTTGAGTTTGGAGAGTTTGTAGAGTAGGCCTTCGTGCCAGACGCGGTCGAATGCTTTCTCCACGTCGAGGAAGACGGAAGCAGTGTTTAAGTCGTTGTTAAAGTTTTCGCTCAGTTGGTGGGTGAGTTTGGTCAGTTGTAGTGTGGTCGAGTGTTCGGGTCTGAAGGCGAACTGTTCGGGACGGATTTTGTTTTTGAGTTTGTCTTGTAGGTGGGTGAGGATGAGTCGTTCGTAAATTTTGGACAGGGAGGAGAGGAGGGCGATTGGTCTATAGTTTTCGGGTTGTTTATGGTCTTTGCCTGGTTTGGGAATGGAGATGATGACTGCTTTTTTCCAGGCAAGGGGAAAGTAGCAGATTCTGAAGGCGCTGTTGATGATCCGAGTAAGGGACAGTATAACGTTGTTCGGTAGGAATTTAAGAGCCGTGTTGGTGATGAGGTCGTCACCTGGGGCTTTCTTTTTGCGAAGGTTGCGAATTATGTCTTGTATCTGGCCGGGAGTGGTAAAGAGGTTAGATCGGGTGATGTCAAGGCCTTGTAGGTACTGGGAGTGAGCGGTTACGTCTGGTAAGTCGGGGCCGGGGTTTGTTTGAAATTGACGTTCGAGCGAGTCGGCTATCAGCTCTGCTCGTTCGTTGGCCGGAAAAACTAGGCCGTCGGGGCCGGTTAGTGGGTGAGATGCTGGACGTTTGTGTAAGAGACATTTGTTGAGTTTGTATATTGAACCGTCTTGGTGGTCTAGTGAGTTAAGAAAGATGTCCCATTGGTCAGTATTGTGCGTTGCGAGTAAGGTACGTATGAGAGATATTTTGGCGTTTAGTTGTCGTTTAATTGTCGGGTCGCGGTTTATTTGCCATTCGCGGCGTATACGGTTTTTGTCTTGTATTTCCAGTTTAATGTAGTCTGGTACTACAGTGGACGGGTGTTTGCGTGTCGGTACGTATACGCTGGATTCAACCGCTTGTTGGATATGTTTTGTGAGGTTTTCGATTGCCAGGTCGATAGACTCACGGTCGTTGGTCGGTTGAGTGTTTGAGTTCGGTAAGTTCGCGAGAGTTGTCGTGTATTTTTTCCAGTTAATAAACCGATTCGTAACCGGTGGAGAAGAAGAGATCGGAGTGCAGAGTGTATCTAGAAGAATGGGGTTGTGGTCGGAAGATAGTTCGTTGAGGTTAATGATTTGGGTTTGATAGGGTAGTCGTACGAGGGCGATGTCGAGTATGTCAGGTCTGTATCGTGTGCATGTCGGGAAATGTGTGGGAGAAGAGGGAGCAGTTACAGAGTAGTCCGATTGTTGTGCGTGGTGAAAGAGGACACGGCCGGCAGCGTTAGTCGTGTGGCTATACCACAGCGGCTGTTTGGCGTTGAAGTCGCCTGCCGAAATTTGCCATTCGGCACTCTTTGTCAAAAGGTCGAGGTCGTTTGTCGTTAGTAGGGTTCCGGGTGGTTTGTATACGGCTGAAATAAGTACTTCGTGGCCGTTTAGTTGTACGAGGATGGAAGAGGTTTGGATGGTTGTGTTTAGGGTAACTGGTTGGTGGACGATACGTCGGTTGACGAGAACGGCCGTGCCTCCGTGGGCGGGCGAGCCCCGCACGGGCGGCAGGTCGTTCCTGTACGTAAAAAAAAAAAAAAAAAAAAAAAAAAAGTTAGGAATGTGAAGTCTGGCAGAGGGTTTTAGGTGGGTTTCGTTAAGTAGGATTATGTCGGTTTTCAGTTTTAGTGCTAAAGAGCGCAGTTCGTCAAGTTTGTGGTTAATGCCGTTTGAGTTCCAAAATAGAATTTTTAAGTTATCCATTTTGGGGGGATAGTATGGTTAAGAATGATTGTATTGCTGTTTGTATCAGGGTTTTGGGGTCCTGGTTGTTTACTATTGCTGTTAAGAGGTTGGTCAGGAGGTTTAAAATGAGGGACAGGTTAATTTGTGGGGCTTCGGGATTGGTCGGTTTTGGTGGTGGTGGTGGGGGCGCTTGGCCGGTGGTGGCTGCAGCGTACGAGCGGGTTTGGGGTTTTATTGTAGTTGTTGTTGGGGGCGGGGGTGGTGTAAAAGATTGAGTTGTCGGCGGCAGGGTTTGAGGTTTGGTTGTTGGTGGTGCGATTTTGGGTTTTATCGTCAAGAGATGTGGGCATCCGCGGAAATTAGCCGTATGAGGCCCGCCGCAATTGCAGCATGTCGGGGTTTGCTCGGGAGTTTTTTGGCATTCAGATGCCAAGTGATTTCCTGCGCACTTGACGCATCTGGGTGGGTGGCCACAGTTACGGGAACCGTGTCCAAAACGTTGGCACGAAAAACATTGTGCCGGGCCGGAAGGTTTAAGGGCTTCTACCGAAATTGTAAGATAAAATAGGGAGTTGAGAAGGAAGATATCCTTGGCGTTCGGGGTTGCCGCAATGTGTACGAGGCACATGGGCATCGGTTTTTCGGGAGTACCGAAACGGCGAATGAATTTTGTTTGGAAGTTTAAGGTTTCTAGTTCGGATTTTAGATCGTCAGTGGTGATGTCGGTCGGTATGCCCTTTAGAACGACCTTAAGGGAACGATCTTCAGGGAGGCTGAAGGTATGGAATTCAGTTTTGCTGTCAACTAGGACTCTCTGAATTTGTCGGAAGTGGGTGGGGTCGGTAGTTTGGACAGTTATTTGTCCATTGGATGTGGTTTTGGCTGTAATTGCCGATGGAGTGAAGTTCGGAAGTTTGTAGATGGTTGGTGCGATTTTTCGCCAGGACGCAGAGTTTAAGATTAAGGGGGGTGGCCTGATTTGCTTGGGTTTGGCTGATGTCGGGATTTGTTGTTCGGATGTTTTGGCTGGTGGAGGTTTAGTAGTCGGGGTGGAGTGTTGGGCGGATTTGTTTGACTCGGTGTCGGAAGAGGAGCAGTTTGACGACATTGTTATTGATGAGTCGGTCGACGGAGTTGGAGAGGGGGGGGAATCCCTCTGTGGACCTTTTAGGAAGGTGGACGGTGGGGATGGTGAGGCACGTGGACGTCCCTTCTTGGAACTCCCGGGTGTATGCGCGGGGCCCTTCCGCTTGTTAGCTGTTTTGCCCATGGCAAGACCGTAACAAACTCAGGGTTTAACACTGTAGCTCTGAAAAGAGCGATTTTCTGGTGGTGTGACGGGTGGGTCTAGGGGGTTTGGTTTGGTCAGGGATGGGATTCTGCGGCAATGAGAGGGCGCGGCCCCTCGACAGATAAACGGTTGGAGGTGGATACCCGTCGCTTTCGCGACGGCTTACCTTGGGCGCTGGTGCCCTGTCGGAGTAGCGGTGAAAACGGCTGTTGATTTGGACTACGACGTCGCTTCCGCGGCGGTTTGAGTGGGCGCTGGTGCCCTGTTGAGAGCCGTGAGAACGGCTGTTTAGGTGACGGTGCGGGTGTGAACCGTGGGCGCTGATGCCCTGTTGAGAGCGGTGAAAACGGCTGCTTGAGGAGCTGCTGTTGAAGGCTGGCTGCAAGTTGAGTGGTGTTGGACTTGTTCGGATGTGAACTGAAGTATAATGATGATGTGATGATGATACACACAATTTTTTTATAAGCATTTAAAGTTCAAATATTTCTTTTTAAATCTAAGATTTGAAAATTTAATAGGTACAAGATTACTCATAAGTTTATCTACTTTTATCAAAAAAAAAAAAATGTCTACAAGCAATTTAAATTAACGTTTGTAGTTCATAATTTTTACAATATTGGATATTCACTCGATTTCTCACGTAGCGGTTTTGTTATTTTATCGTTATTCAAAAACAAATAACTGTAGATACATGAACATTTTACTGAATGTTTATATTTTAAATTTCTATACACCATAAAAATTTGATAATATTTTGACTTTTTTTGAGCTGTTTACGGACATTGTCAGTTTTCAATTTTCTTAGTTTTCTCTTCTATAAATATCAATAAAATTTTATTTGTTGGGTAAAAAAGCATGACAATTTAATGCAAGGCTTCTAAAATATTGTAACAATATCAGATTAAAAATATTAAAAATATATAGGCACAATTTTTTTTTATAAGCATTTAAAGTTCAAATTTTGACAAAATTTATTATTTTTAAATTTAATAATTATTTTGTAGTAAAAAATTTATAAAATTTTCAACTTTTATAGCTAAGGATTGAAAATTTAAAAGAAGGGTCCACGTAAATAGGTAAATATATAAATTACTTTATTCACGATAATATCATCAAATATACTTCGTAATATCATAGACTGAATGACTGTTTTCACTCAGAATCGTTTTTCTTAAACAATGATATTATATATCTTTGACATACGTATCTCCAGCCCCCCCCACATAAGAATTTTGTTTTGAGGTGGTAGTTTTGAAGGGGCTGGGAACACGAGACAATTAGGAAACAGGATTTTACGAACCAACGGATTACAATAGAGTTGCTGGACGATGATGCTAAGTATTGGCGTAGAAACTATTTTGAATTTCCAAGTATTTCCCAAACTGGGGGGGACTGGGGACACGTGCAAATTAAAAAAACGAATATTGCGAACCATCGGATGACGGTAGAGCAGTGATGCCAGGCTTGCAAATACCTGCTAATTACATGAAAATAATTTGAAAATAAGTTTTTGTGATGTGTGGGGGGGTCGAAGACACGTGTCTACAGCCCCCCCACCTATTTTTTTTATACCACACCTAATTAAAACGCATGCAAATTACAAAATTTAGCATGCAAATATATGCTAATTGCATGCTAATTATTTGCCAAAAAAAATTGGAAAATTCTAATGTGGGGGGGGGCTGGAGACACGTACGTATATCATTAAATTCAAATTTAATACCATCCATTATATATTGACCCACTTTTTCTATTTGAGTATGTGACGAAAACTACAGTTGACATTTTATGCAGACATTTTTAAATTCTAAGCCAAGCATATTTTTGACTGAAACAATCACTTAAGATTATTTTTATACTGAATATTGGAAAAAAAATTGTAGAGAGTCATTTTTTGATACTTCACTTTCATAATATAAAACGGCACACCAGGTTTCCTAAAAATGTTGGTCAAAGATTTTTACTTTTTAATACAAGGTTCTTGGGAAGTCGTTCTTATAACGATTTAAAAATATCGTAAATACATAAATATAGGCACTATTATGTTTGTTTCCGGCTTGTAAAAAAACAAACTAGTAGCAAATTCGTAACAAATTATTGATGTTTGGTTTGAGGCTATAGTACTAATTTATGGACATCAATTTGGGCATGTAACAGTTGCCAACAAAAGTACATTATTTTATAACGATTCCCCCGAACTACCTAGAGCAAAATGTACCAGTTGCCCTCAACCGAATGTACCAGTTTCCCTCATATGTAAATATACAAATAATAATTATAAATAGTAATTATTACCTATAACAAAACATAGTACATAATATTATATCTAATTTATTTACTGATGTTTTTTTTAATTATTAGATTATTGCATAAAAATGAAATTGAAAACATCGAGACTGGGGTTTTTAATAACTTAACGAGTTTGGAAGAATTATACTTGAATAACAACAATATTCAAAAGCTTGATTCGGAAATATTTAAAGGGCTTACAAAACTGAATACACTGTAAGTATTAAACAGATTTTTCATCTGATCGTATTGTATAGCAGAGTGAAAATTACATTTTATATTTTATAAATCGGCTACCACCGAGCTGTAAGTATACGGTAAATAATACCAACTTTAAAACGCCGGGTGTCGAGATTGAAAATGTACTTATAGTAATTTACTTTGCCCGAGTATTGCGAAATCTAATTTATCAATAATTGTATTAACGCCAGTGCCATTTTTGTGCAGGATGCAAGGTGGGCATTTTCCCGTTTTTTTTTATTAAACGCCATTTAAATTGTATTTTAATTCGAACTATATTGTTAGGTATATAATTGGTACTTTTTAAAAATTAATTATTAGAGATGTAAAATGTACGTACATTTTTTTTCGGTAATTTACGTAAAATACGTAAAAATTTACTTAAATTTACTGTAAATGACGTAAATTTGGTAAATTTTGAAAATTTTGGTATGTTACCATAGGATGAACACCCCGGAAACTCCTCTCTTTCGCATTTCCATGAACTTGTAATTATGGTAACATTGACCAGGCTTGTTCCTGGCTTGTAAAAAAACAAGCTAGTAGCAAATTCGTAACAAATTATTGATGTATGATTTGAGTTTGCAGTACTAAGTGATGGACATCAATTTGACTCCTTGATTCAGACGATCACTGTTTTCACTCAAAATTAAACGTGTGTTTTTAAAACATAATATATTTCATAGTCAATAACTATATTAAACTGTAATTTCGTTGTAAAGTCAATGGTCCGCTTAACGTTAATATTATCGTATAAAAAACTCGTTTGTGACAATCAGTGTAGTCACACTACCCAGAGCATATAATAAAGAAATATCGAATTCTCCGAATTCTGCGTACGGTTCAACTTATTATCTTTTAAGTCCCAAAATTAACATGATAGATTTAGGGAAAAATTAAAATTTTTTTATAATAACAAGAGCCATAACGCATGCAGGGTCGATATTAATGAAAACAATAATTATATCGGTATTATACATGATCGATATCCGTAGGTACCTAAGTACAAAAACAAATAGAAAGACAATTAAAATAATTTAGGCACATAACACGAGGGCGAATAATATTATAAAATAACCATATATTTTGTATGATAATAATTAAACAAATTGTATTGTATTCCAGGGACTTGACTAATAATAAAATCAGGGATATCGAGCCGAAATTATTAACTAATCTCACAGAGTTGAAGAAATTGTGAGTTATAATATACCTAATATAAACACTTTTAAATGCATAGACATTAATAATAAATTATAATCCAGAATGTAAACAAATTTTCAGATCGTTGAGAAACAATAAAATAAGTGAAGTGAAAAATGGTACATTTGCAAGCCTTTCGAAGCTTCGGACATTGTAAGAATATAAAAATATATATCTCCCGCCGGTAAACCGCTTTATCGGAACAGTGCGATGAGTATTATTTATTGATAACGGTACATTTACGCTATTATCGTTTTTATTATTATTAAAAATGGTGTTATTACTTATTATTATTAGCCCGCCGGTAACTGCTTGGTCGGAGCCGGCCGGTACGTTGTAGAGGTATCTCTTATTATTTTGTGTTGCCTATTATTATTTTTTTTTAAAGCCTCTAGAATAAACTATGATAGCTTGACAGTTACATAATAAAAACAAAACAATACAAAATTATGATTAACAACATATTAAACTCTCATATACTATATAATGAAGCCAGGACTTCAGTATAAAGGCGATTATCATTTTAATAGCTGTTTCAGATTTGGTGTTTAAGATGGAGTAATATGTTTTTTATTTTTTTTTTTTTATTTAAGAGATTTTCATTTATAAGTTATTATATCTCAACAATTACAAAAAGAAACAAAAAATGTATGTCGTATATAAAAGTGGTAAGGTAAATCGGAAAAGGATATATGGAGTGGACGAGATGGGAAGTGTAATTTTGTTAATTAGGGAAGAGCCAATAGAAGAGGATTTAAAATACATTTTAAATCTTCTATAAATTTGTTAATGACGTGGAGAGGTTGATTGACTGATTATGAGTTGGCTGTGGTTTTTTCATAAGGTATCGGTTTTAGAATTGAGTTGTAATTGGGGACGTTGATGATTTGTCGTGCAACAGGTTCAGCAGATGGTGGGATGGGGTAATTTTTCGGTTTATCAACTTTATAATATATCCCACTCTCATTTAAAAATATATATTAAAAAAATCCACGGCACTCCGGCTTTCGGGTCTCGGACCGTAGTTGGCGACCGTGAAATAGGTTCGAGGCGGCCACATGACTCTCGATACATGAGTAATATGTTCGAGCAGTCACAAGGTATAATATACCTATTATAAACACTTTTAAATGCATAGACATTATCAATTATAATCAAGAATTTAAACACATTTTCAGATCGTTGAGGAACAATAATATAAGTGATGTGAAAAATGGTGCATTTAAAAACCTTTCAAATCTTCGGACATTGTAAGAATATAAATTAACAAAAAGCTACTGATTATATATTTATTTATATAGTATTATTACCTATATTATATTTTCTATATATAATAAATTATTTAATTATTAGAGTATTGGATTGAAATGAAATCGAAAACCTTGAGACTGGGGTTTTTAATAACTTAACGAGTTTGGAAGAATTATACTTGGACTACAACAGAATTCATAAGCTCGATTCGAAAATGTTTAAAGGACTTACAAAACTGAATTTACTGTAAGTAGGTATTAAACACATTTTTCATATGACCGTATGGTTTAGACGAGTGAAAATTACATTTTATATTTTATAAATAGATATTCGGACAACAATATCATAAGAAAAATTCCACATGTGATATTAGATTCATTAACGTCATTGGGTCGTTTGTAAGTCTGCATGAACTGCGTAAAATATATATATTATTTATATTATTTTAATTGTTATACTTTCATTATTTGAATTATATATTTGTCTAAACAAAACATTAATGATTTTAACTATAGACGGCCTGACAAAAACCCGTTGACGTGCGATTGCGATATTCTGTGGTTTATAAACGCGCTGAAGAAAAGTCACCACCCACGAGTTGTACTCGGGAATTCCAACCCTTTGTGTCATTATCCCGTAGAAATGAGCGGAAAATCGTTGTTGGAAATTACCGAAAACGATTTTCATTGCGGTGAGAAATCATTCTAATTGAATAAAAAGACATAAAATATATAATACTAGCTGATCCCGTGCACTTCGTTGCCCTTAAAAATTTGTGATTGTTTAAATCTTTTTGGTTGTAACTCGCAACACTAAGTGCAATTCAGCCACCCCGAACAAAGATACATTAAATAATACATTTGGCGTAAAACGTAACTTTTAATGCCCTAGACATATATATATATAGCCGTACCCTCACGGCGTTGCCCGTGAAAAGAATTGCAAGTCAAATACCCTTTACATTTTTATTATTGTTGTAAAACATAATAACATGTATCGAATGAAAAAAATTATATTATAGAAAAATTTTTATTAATCATATATTGAAAATAAAATAAAATAAAATTATATTGAATCATATATCATTAAATTTATTTGGTTAGAGCTTCTCTGTAAACGATATTTGATGTTGTTTTATTTTGTGGCAGCAAAATAAATTGATTATCAACAGATCCAACTGGTGATAGGCCCACATACAGTTGGCCATGAGTAAAACGGGCGATTGTAAACTCCACCGATTTACAGGTAGTCGATTTTAGGATTGGATTTATAACATGTAAATTCCACCGATACATTTTTTTTACATGAAAAAAAAATGTAAACTCCACCGATACGTATTTTTGACCTGAAAACACGTAAACTCCACCGATGGTAAAATCCACAGATTAAAACTATATGTATAGTGTATACACGTCAACTTTCGATTGACTTATCTTAAACTTGATGGGTTGTAGGTTTCATGTTACACAAAGTTGGTGGAGAGCAATCCAAAGATTTGGTTTAACTGAAGATTATAAAAAAAAAACGAAGTAGGTGATTGGCTTAGAATTTGCTTTGGATTAGTATTTTTAGCTTCTGAAGATGTTTCTAATTTTTTTGGAATAGAATTAATGTCTATAAAGCCCGAAAGCTCCAAATTAACACAATTTGCAGATTATATTTTAGACACCTATACATTACAGAAGAAGCATTATTTTTACCAAATATTTGGGCTCAATGTAGTGCTGAATTGAATTTAACTACGAATGCATGCGAGTCGTTTCACTCACATTTAGCTCAGTCCTTTGCTAACACACATCCAAATATACATCACTTTACAAAAGCTCTACTAGATATTCAATCATTCATTTACATTAAATTAAACAGTATTAATGAACCTAATAACCTTAGAAATTCACAATCAAAGACACGCCAAAAATATTTAAACACCATCATTTCGTCATTTAAGGCAAACAATATTACCATTATGCAATTCATCAAAGCTGCATCTAAACATTATCAAACCAAATTTTAAAACCAAACAAATTTTTTAAAACCTAAATTTTCTTTAAGTAATTATTTTTTTATTCATTTATTTTAATTAACATTATTTTAACTACGAACTAGTGATTATTAATTATAATTATATCATTTATTTTAATATTGTGTAAAAAAAGATATAAGTATCTAAATATAATATATATAAATAATAAATCTGTACATAAATTATGTAGGAACGTACCAGTGGAGTTTACATTTTTTTTTCAGGTAAAAAAAACGTACCGGTGGAGTTTACATGCACCCAGTAAAACATTCCTTTCGTAGGTCGATCCCTACTAATTCGAAGGTTTGACCTTGGGACTTGTTAATAGTCAACTCGAAAGTTATTTTCACCGGAAATTGAACCCGTTTATACGGGATTGGCAGATCATTTGGGATCATCAGTATCCTCGGAATATGAGCTAGCTGACCAGCTGCTGGGCCGGTAATAATGGTCGCTACAATTAAATTGTCCTTTAATTCCTTAATAAGCAGTGTTGTTCCATTGCACATACTCGGAGGGCTTAAATTTCTCTAAAGCATGATTGGAATTCCGATTTTTAACGTCAATTCGTGTGTTGGCAGTCCAGAAGGATTCAGTGAATTTAAAAATTCCTGTGGATAATGCACTGCGTCTTCGATGTTCGTGACGGTGTCGATCGATCTGTAGATTTTTATTTGGCCAGAAACTTTTTGTAAAATCATAATATTGTTTATTTCGTTGACAGAATCATTCCTAGGTGACACTATTGCCCTCGAACAAAACCAATGAAAGTCCTTTTCGTGCCGATAACGGTCGTACATCACAGTCGTAGGCATTACTGACATATTATACTAACTAATTCTCCTATGATCAATAGGCAATAGCCACCATTTTCAATAAACAACAACCAATAATTATTATTTATTATTATAATAGCTTTAAAACCCATGGGAACTATTTTTAAACACAAATTTCTATCGTAAATCTCAAAATTCCAGTTTGAGCACCTCCCCTGGGTGATCAATTCACTTTTTAAATTAGCCTATATTCATCAATGATAATGTCGGCTTCTAATGGTAAAACAATTTTTAAAATCTGTCCAGTAGTTTCGGAGCCTATTCAATACAAACAATCAAATCTTTCCTTTTTATAATATTAGTATAGATAATATTATATTATGTTATTATTTACATTATATAGGTACTTATTGTCTGCAACAGTGCTATACCTATTTATTGTTGTACAGCCGGCTATAAGTGCGTTTCGCCGTAATGGATTATAATTGTTTGACTGATGTAGTGATGTTGTCAGGAAAGAGTTATTTTGTTTAATAATGTGGTGATTTTTACGTATGTATTATATGTATTGTTGTACATTCAGCGTCTCCCGATGTAATCGTGGTACCAGAGAACAAGACGGTGTCGGTCGGTGAACAGTTACAACTCTCGTGCAAAGCTGTAGGAAACCCGGAACCTTTTATAACGTGGGTCAAAGACGACATCGATCTAGAACTTAGCCAAAGAGTTCAGGTAAGATTATTTTGATAGGTATACGGTAATTGATCTTTCAGGCAAATCCGGTGAAAAATCAGCTTATATATAATCGTTCACTGTTGTTAAAATATGTTTTATTAATTATTTTTTTTATATTCATTGCATAAACTCAAACTTTTTATTAGAAATTATTCCAATAATTTTGCATCCCTAAATATTTTCTATTTGATGCAACTATATACTCCTGCTCCTCGACCCATAAAGAATATAGAACAAAATCCAACCACCAAAATCTCGTTTGAACTGTTTAAGTTTAGAAAAATATTGCCTACCACTACTAATAATTTTTAGATTCTGAGCGGAGTGATGAATGTATTGATTTTACAATGATGTGTGCTTTTTTTTTGTATGTCATCACCTTTTCGGACAGTAAAAGTGCTTGGATTTCCTTCAACTGTTTTTTTTCTGAAAGGAAAGTGAATAAAGTTGGTACTTTAGGAGGGTCAAAAATAAAAATTTGAAATTCATATTTTTACAAGATTAGATCACTCGATTTCTCATGTAGTGATTTTGTTATTTTTTTGTAATTCAAAAACGAATAATATTATAGATATTATATTATATTATATTATATTATATTTAGATGTAAATTTCATTGAATGTTTGTTTTATCATTTCCTATATTTGACAAAATATTCAAAATATTTTGACTCGTTTTACTCTGTTTACGGACAATTTCAAATTTCAATTTTTTATTTTTGCGTGAAAATATAATACATGGCTCCTAATATATTGTTACAATTATAGCAGTTGAAAAATATTAAAAAATTGGGATCTTATTAGATTCACATTGATTAGGAGAAGTGCAGTGAAGATTTTCAGAACTTTATCTACTATAATCGTTAATTCACTACAAATATGTAAAGCTGAAAAACATCAAAAAACGCCCGATAAAATTTGTTTTAATTTTGTTTAATGTTCTGCAGGTAGTGAATTAACTGTTAAAGACAAAGTTCTGAAAATCGTCACTACAAATCTCCTAACCAATGTGAATCAAACAAGTCCCCAAACTTGGTTTCGGAGATCTATCTCACTAAATGAAAATGAAAAATATGATTTTTGGTGGGACTGTTTCACTTTTCTGGATTCAAATTGTTATACCGCTTGGATGTGATATAAGTTAATAAATTTTTAAAAATTAAAAATCAAGAAAGTTTAGATGCCAATCCTTGACTTGGCAAGCGTTTTTTTACAAGCATTTTATGTCCGACTTTTGACAATATTTATCAAATTAAAAAAGTCAAAAATGATTTTGTAGTTAAAAATTTATAAAATGCTTAACTTTTATATCTAAGGATTGAAAATTTAAAACAAGGTTCCACGTAAATGGGTTGTATAATATAAATTACTTTATTTACAATAACATCATCAAATACGAGTATACTTAGTAATACCATAGGCTGACTGACCGTTTTCACTCAGAATCGTTTTTCTTATATGTACAATGATATTATATCATTGAATTCAAATTTATTACAATCCATTACAGTGACCCACTTGTAACCTTAAAGTGATCTTATAGAGATTTAAAAATATTGTAAATACATAAATAGGCATTTTATTTGAAGTCAAAACGTTGGCATTTGTTATCAAATCAATTACCTAAGTAGTTAAATAATGTTAAAAAAGTATAAACAATATTTATTAAGCATGCAATGATTTAAAATTTTTAAGACGTATCTACCTATTGTCATAGTTGACCTTTATCATATATTATTTTACTTTATAATATTTAGTGTAGTATATTTAAAATTACTGTACTATCCATTAAAATATTAATCCATGGTATACTACTTACTGAAGGTATTTCAAAACAATACATTGATTATATCTAAAGCGGAAAGAACGGACGGAGGACATTATAAGTGCGTGACATCCAATTCTCTTGGACGAAAATCTTTCCAGGCGATGGTTAACGTAAACGATTAAACGGTAATATCACGTATATCACTATAAAGTCGTATACTATTATTATAATATTATCATAAGAGTTCTAAAACTAGTGTGACTTAAAAATTTCAAAAAACTGAATATTTTGCATAATGCATCCTTCGTCAATCACTCTTTGTATGATACAAAAATAAAATAAACATAGTTATAACCAGGCGCGGATCTAGAGCTATAATTAAGGGGCTTCATTTTTTCGGAAGGATAAAAAGATAATACACAATTAAAAATTAATTAAATTAAATTATTAACAAAAATTAGAACATTATCAATTATTGTTAAGAGGACACCCACATGTGTTGTCTCCGTCTTGAAAGCATTGAAAAAACTGTTTTGCGAGCGTAAGAATCGAGAGGTTACAGTCTTAACTAAGAAAATATATTTTCCCCACATAAAAAGATGACACTGCCTGTTAAATTCTGTTTTTATTTTTTCGAAAAAAAATTATTTAAGTTTGAATAACACAAAAACAATGGATTTTGAAACAATATCAACGTTACGTATAATTGATACCAATAAAATAATAACGATATTTCGCAGATTATGTTCTGAACTATAATATTATGTATATCTATATCAATTTAGAATCTTAATTATCACTATAATTTGTTATCATTTTAATTTTACACGTAATACAACACAATAACTAATCAATACACAAGACATACGTGAACGTTAAATGAATAAAAAAAATACAAAATATATAACTTTTACCCACTTAATATATATTATTTTTTTAAATAACTATAATATTATGTATAAATTAATTTAGGTTTGGCAGAAAATGGTTGTAATACCATGTTTGGAGTAATACCATGTTTTTTTATTATTATTATTATATTAACGAATTGCGTATTGTATAATGACATATTGTGAAAAATCTATTATTATTATATTAGTGACTTGCGTATTGTGTATATGTCATATTGTAAAATATAAAATAAAGTAACCAGAACTGGCAGACCAACAATATAGCTTATTATTTTACTGTACAATCGACTGTTTTTATCTTATACGATAATTTCTATTGATAGATACTATATAATCATCACTCCAAACCTGACAACACTGCGACTTCATTTAATTACCTTAAATTTATTGTACTTTATTAAATGTAATTTGTTAAATTGTAATTATTACTAGTATTAGGGTATTAGTGTGTTATTAGTTATTTCTGTTGTTAGTTATTATTGTGTTCGCACCTCGTGTACGATAATATATTGATGTTATTTAATTATAAATATGCCGACTAAAGTGTACAAACAAATAATAAAAAATAAAGAAAAGTACTTATTGAATAAAAAAAGAAACATAGCAACTTATTAAATTTCCCAGAAAAACTGTTGTCACGACAATTTTCTAAAAAATGTATGATGTCACACCAAAAATCTTTAAGCATGCTTTTTAGTGCACTTAGTGCTTTTTAGTGCACTAAAAGATGTGATATCATAAATATATGTTAAGTATATCGAATTAAAGTACACTTATTTTATTTCAAAAATTTATTTACTTGGCGAGAAATTATAAACTTTATATGACACGGCACACGAAATATCGTGAACAAAATAAACAAAAGGCATTAGAAGTTTATGTTAATTTAAAATATATAACTCAAAATATTTTCTCGCCAAGTAAATAAATTATTGAAACAAAATAATTTTTTTTTTTTGCTTAGAAGTTTTATACACAGATTTTGACCAAGTGTTTTTGTTGTGATACATTTACACGGATTGAGAATAATCTTACATGTCGTTCGAATAATTATCGTTGTTCCGTCGAACAATCTAACATATTTTATTATTATTTTTATATTTACTCGGTAACAATACTCGTATCGTCATTCGTCAATCAGTTTATAATCACTTTTTATATTTAAGTTTTATGGAAATTATGATTTCATGAACAAGTGGTGATGTAGTTAATATAATAATAATTCTGGGGACGGAGTGGCCGAGTGGACTATGGCGTCGGTTGCAATGTGCACCGTCGCCGGTTCGATTCTCGATCACGGGTGGCACTTCTCTCCGGGCAGACGCTTGTCTGGAGAGAGAGGCCGCCATCCTCCAACTGGGCATGGCAGGTACCTTTTTTTTTTTTTTTTTTTTAATTTATAAACAGGAACGGGTGGGAACTGTTTAGCACAATACTGCCACCCATGGCAGGTACCTACGAGTGCCCAAATCAAAAATTCTGCAAAAACAAACACAATCAAAAACAAATCTACAGTACCCTCAAACACAGTACCTAAGTAGTTAAAGCCTTAACCCTAAAAAAAAAAATAATAATAATAATTCTATTATATTGATGTATATATAATATAACATTTTTAGTGTGAAAAAAAATGTAAAAACGCAATTATTTATGCATATTATAATCATTTTTAAATAAACACGATAAGAACCTAATCTTGATGTTTTTTTTTTGGGAGTTAGAGGTCATGATGCTATCTACCGACGACCATCATTAATCAACACTTCGCAGAATTTAACAGCATGTTATGTATCATTATTTTGTTAATAAATTATGAAATATAATAATAGTATAGATATACCTACTGAGTTGGATAGGTACATGTTTCTCTGAATATAATATTATTTCGAATGTCGGGAAAATAATCATGGCATAGATGTAAAGGACCTGTATCAGGGCCCAGGGGTGGCAAATTATTTTGACGCTAAGTTCCAAAATGTACGTTTATTTTTTTCGAGAGTGAAATTAAATTATGAAAAGAAGTAGGTGCTATTTATCAGTCAACAACGATTATACAATTTTATCTGTAGATATGAATATAATATACATTGTGATGTTTTTTTTTATTAAAAATAAAAATTATATAATATAAATATATATATAATAATGCTTACTTCAATAAATTAACACTGAGCATCGATTGTTATTAAATGTTATCTCATTAAGTTTATATTTCTCAGTAGAGTTCATCTATACCTATATATGCTACAGTCTACTATTCTCACATTTTTGGGATTATCTATTCATTGTTATCAATATTTCACTAACAAAAAAACAAAATCTTAATCTATAAAATAAATATACTCTTTTACATGCATATAAATATATAATATAGCCATAATATAATATAGGTAACTATATTATTATTACGTATTCTTATAAACCTTGTAACTAATATAACTACTCAGTTTATTTATATACGTACAAACCTTGTACCTATTGGTTTCTTCATAATAGTACCTATATTATGATAACATTGATAACATAATATATTACAATATTGTATGAGTCTTATATTATATTTTTTTAATAACTATAGGTTCATAATATATAAGATTTCCCTTCTTGAGATAATAACTTATTACTTGGAATATACAAAGTGATCTCCAAACTTGCTCAGTCCCATTTTCTTTAAATAATGGATTTCTCAAATTCTGTTGTTTAGGAAATTCTTAACATATTATAGGTACTAAATTACCATATTTTCATACACTTAATAATATTGTTATGCTATTCAAGGAGTCGCTTGAAGAAATGCAAACTTCTCTTTTTAAAATTTTTTAGTTTATCTTTTTAAGTCAACCGGTAATTAGTTGATATTTTTGAAAAAAATGTAAAATTTAAAACGAAATTTGAATTCGTGGGTTAGGATATATTAACCTTAATGATCTACGAACTACAATAGTTCATGATAATACATTTAGAAAATAGGATACGATGATTTGAAAATAATAATGATTAATATTAATCTATAGGTAATATTAGATATTAAATAGTACATGTATTTATACTTATATTATTTGATATAAAACATAATTTCTTCAGGCTACAGCTTTCAATTTCGATTTAGATTCATCGACGTTTTCAAAAAATCGTAATTTTATCTGTTTACTTTAAAAAGGTGAAGATAATTTGGAAAAGAGAAGTTCGTATCACCACAGGACAATGCTTAAATAGTTTAAAAAAAAATGTATAAGAAGAAACAAGTTTATATATAATATATTATTATATTCTATAAAAATTATTTAATATTAAATATATTTATTTACTTTTTATTAGTAGCTATAAGTATATAATAATTAATTAATAAAAAAATCCACTAAATTATAAGACGTGTTATGTATTATATTATAGGATTATAGGATATTATATGATTATTTAATAAGATTTTCCTTCTTGAGATAACTATTTACTACTTGGAATATACAGCTATACCTACTTGGTACTGGTGGTAAGCGGATATCAGAGTGATCCTGCTCAAGTGAGCTTTTCCAGTTATCCAATTTTTTCCTCGGAGAGTGGTATTATTCAATGACAAAAAAACCACCATAACAACACAGATCGCGCTCACGCCGAACCAGTTTATTATTGTATATTTTTATTACGTTAAGCAGTGGCAAGTGCGATTGTGTAGTGTGCTTTGTGACCGGTCCGAACGATGACTCGGCCGATGCATCAAGATGCCGCCGCCACCGCTGTTTTACGCATGACTATGGAGCTCCTACTTTTGCTGTTGATGTTCTCATCCTTGTTGTCGTTTACATCAGCCACCGCCGAGTGTCCTGACAAATGCACGTGTGAAGAAAATAAAATCAACTGCCTTAACCAAAAACTAGACCGGATACCCGACCACATACCTACGGCTACCAGAGTGCTGTAAGTAGACTATACGGTAGATACTACCAACGTTAAAGTGCAGGGTGTGGAGTTTGAAAATGCACTTCGTAATTTACTTTGCCCGAGCATTGCGAAATCTAATTTATCAATAATTTTTTTTAAAGCCAGTGGCATTTTTTTGGATAATTTTTGGGCATTTACCGGTTTTGTTATTAAACTATATTGTTATATAATTGGTACCTTTTGAAAATTAAATTATATATATTTTAAACTAAATCAAATTAATTACATTTAAAAAAAAAATTACCTCGTTTCCCCCACTACTGAATACTGCTCAAATACGTCATTGTGTTATGATCTTATGGATTTATAATTTGAGTGGCGTATAATCTTTTCGCGATCTCAAAGCGTATTGCATCGTATCGCTCGTACCGCTCGTAAGGCTCCTAGTATATTGTTTCAAAGTCAGATGAAAAAAATTAAAAATCTATAGTCACAATTTTTTTTATAAGCATTTAAAGTTCAAATATTGACAAGACACGTAAAAATGACGAAAATTTGCAAATTATTTCGAGTTAGAAATTCATAAAAATTTTAAACTCTTATTTTATATTGCCTATGATAAATATGGTAAATATCATAAGCTCAAAGCTGTATGCTTGAATTCGTTTTAAAGAAACAATGTATGTTACAGTTTATGTCGGAATGATATAAATTATTTTGTATTTGGTAAGATTATCACTCATAATTTTACAGTGTACCTATTTTCTGAACTATAACATAGAGATATAGGTAATATAGGAATAAAAATCCCCTGAAAAAAGTCCCCTACCCTAGAAAAATAACCCCCAGACGGCCAGATTAAAATATTACTGACAACCACATGGAATTTTTAAAACGTAATTAGTGTAATTATTACATTATTAATTCTTAATTACAAATATATTATTATACTTATATAATATAGGTATACCGTATACCGTATGCGAATACTTTTCATTAAAAAAATTAATATAAGACCTATAATAAATAATATTCAAAAATTAACAATAATATTATTTTGTTTTATTTGTTTTATGTGAAACAACATAATATGTTAATAGTTCTTTTAAAAGATTACTGATAACATAGATACATTCATTAACAATTTGTTTAATAATAATTTATTTTATTTGATGTATGGATCATTCGAAATATTTTTATTTTATAATCTTTTAAATATTTTATCTATCTATAATATAGATTCTATAATATTAAGTAAGACTTGTAAAGTCTACTTCTAATAATAATTATTATTATTTATATATCGTTAAAATATTATTAAGAAACGGGATATTTTATTTCAGGGATATATCTATATATATAAAAATGGAGCCAAAAATGTATAACAATTCATCAATTGAAAACGGCTGGTCCGATTTGTCTTAAATTTTTTCTAAGATGTTCGTAATTGCCAGGAGAAGGTTTTTACGAAAGAAAATTTTTAAAAAGTCAACCGAATAATTGGAAAAACTGCAAAAACTATTTATTGATGTCTGGGATTTGAACTCGATACCGTTGTCTTTATTTACTCTATGGTAGACGTAGACATCTATGGCAATTAATACTGATGTATTATTTATTATTATTTTTGGCTCCATTTATATATATATAGATATAATTCTACTCTACGTGTGTTGTGACTGAACTCCACCTAAACGGTTGGACCGATTTGAATGAAATTTTTCGTATGCGTTTGGGTGACGCCTCGGATAATTTAGATTCACAAATCATCCCCCTAGGTGCAACCAGGGGATGTGCTGAAATGGGGATTTAGAGATTTAAGGTGGACATTTTTGTTTATAAATGGTCGTCATGGGTTTTAAAGCTATCATAATATTAATTATCGGTTGCCGTGAAATCAGTGTATTCATTTAATGCATTTAATTTTTTTGTACGCTGTGTTTGGATATTATATGTATCGCAAATTACATAATTGAGCGTATTTTACTCACATATAAGTTACGTACATAAAATAATGCCACATCTTCGTGGACGAGGAGGAAAAATTGGTCGACTGACTCGGCATTCACAATTTATTAGTCCAGCCGCTTAGGAGGAGTTCAGTGACATACTTGGTATAACTTTGATACTTTAGAGTTAAATTAAAAAGTAACGTACAAACAACATGGGGTCCGCGATCTACCGCAGCTAGATTGCCTACCTGATAATATACTGCTGCGAATCAGAATTTTTATCCCAGGCAACAGAAGAGTTAAAATAAATTTTGAACACCATACACCGAATATTAAATAAAGAATTGAACAAAGTTTGAGTCCTATAGAGTTGGTACATTAACGGGAAACGAAGTGCACGGGATCAGCTAGTTATAATATATAATATAAAGGTATTATAAGCAAAATATATTATTGTTAATGTTTGAAAATTATAATATAAATATTAAAATACAAGGTATAATTAAATACTTGAGTAAATAAATTATTGATTTCGTTTGTATGATTTTTAATATTTTTAAGCGAACATAAATGGGGGTGTGGGATTACTTTTCATGTAATGTCAGGTGGGGGCCACTGCTCGTATCGCAAGGTTGTTTCGCTGGCGCTCCCCCACTCGTTTATATAGAGTAATTACTGGGTCCTGCAGTTTAAACTTTTAAAAACGTATCAACGCTACACGCGTATTATGTTCTAAGAAATATTTAAAACATTAAATACTAAAATCGACGAAACTGCGAAATAAATAATAAAATATCTCGTAATACCAGAGGATAAACGACAAGAATAGGTTTATAAACTCTATAACGTGTATTTGTTGGTATAAAATTATTGGTATAGGTAACAAATAACTGTTAATAACTCGCAAAATATTGGAAATGTTTGAAATAGGTAATAAGGAAACTTATAAATCCCGCTTATGACATGTATTATATAACAATATAAAAAGTATGACATACTTTATTATGATCTAACATTTAAATAGCGAAATTCCGATACCTATATCTCCAGGTATTTAGTAATGTAGCATACTCGTAATATTATTTTCTATTTGAGTATGCAATGATTTTTGTACAATTGACATTGTATGCAAACATTTTTAAATTCTAAGCCAAGTATATTAAATATTTATGTCTAAAAAGATCACTTGAGATTATGCTTGGACTGAATATTGGAAAAAAAATTGTAGAGAGTAATTTTTTGTTACTTCACTTTCATAATATAAAACTGGAGCGTTTTTGTTAACACGGCAATAGCACACCAGGTTCCTAAAAATGTTGATCAAAGATTTGTACTTTTTAATACAAGGTTCTAGGGAAGTCGTTCTTTTAAAAATATCATAAATATATAAATAGGCTAGTATGTTTGTTTCCGGCTTGTAAAAATACAAGATAGTAGCAAATTCATAACAAATTGATGTTAGATTTGAGGGTGTAGTACTATAAGTGATGTACATCAATTTCACCCCTCGCTCAGACGATTACTGTTTTATCATGACATTTTTGAAACGTTGTTTTTAAAACGTAATATATTTCATAATAAATAATTATATTAAATTGTAATTTCGTTGTAAAGTCAGTGGTCCGACTAACGTTAATAGTATCGTTTGAAAAAATTCGTTTGTGACAATCCGTGTAGTCACATATACACCGAATCTGCGTACGCTTTAACTTATTAACTTTTAAGTCCCAAAATGAACATGATAGGATTAGGGAAACATTTTAAATTTTTTAATGATAACAAGAGCCATATCGCGTGCAGGTTTCGATATTAATGAAAACAATAAATATATTGGTATTGCACATGATCGATATCCTAAGTACATAACAAATTGAAAAACAAGTAAAATAATTTACATAACATGAGGGCCAATAATACTATGAAATAATCACATAATGTATATTATGATAATAATTAAACAAATTATAATGTATTCCAGGATCCTGAGCCATAATCAAATCAGGGATATCGAACCGAAATCATTAACTCATCTGACAGAGTTAACGGTCTTGTGAGTTATAAATTATAATATTAATAATATAAACACTTTTAAATGCATAGACATTAATAATAAATTATAATCCAGAATGTAAACATATTTTCAGAGATTTGAGCTACAATAAAATAAGTGATGTGAAAATTGGTGCATTTGCAAACCTTTCGAACCTCCGGAAATTGTAAGATTATAAAAACAAATAGCTAGTGATTATATATTAATTTGTATAATATTATTACCTATATATTATTTATATAATAAATTATTTAATTATTAGATATTTGGATTTAAATAAAATCGAAAACATCGAGACTGGGGTTTTTAATAACTTAACACTTTTGGAAGACTTATACTTGGCGCACAACAGAATTCATAAGCTTGATTCGGAAATGTTTAAAGGACTTACAAAACTGAATAGACTGTAAGTATTAAACTGTTGCCTCGACACATTGTTGTTATTATTATGTGATATGCAGAACAACACGGCGGCGGCGGCTACCCGTCGGCCGTCCTTATTTCACTCCCTCTACCTCGTCATCTAATTGTTACTAGTTAGGTATGTGAATTATAATCACCTATATAAATTAATTGATTATTATTGTTATCGTTGTCGTCATATTGTCTTTTTTTTTTTTTTTTATAAATTTTTATTGTTATGAAATTTATTATGTTAGTCTATCTTTTTATTTTTGTTAATTTGGAATAAGGTTTATTTGTATGTAATTTTGATTATTATTATATAGGTAATGTAACTCTCTACCACGATCACAAGCATTACGCTTAAAGGAGGTAGATACTTATTGTAAACATTTAAATAATATGTAAATCATCTTATTTATATTTAACCCTAATAATAATCAAAATTACATACAAATAAACCTTATTCCAAATTAACAAAAATAAAAAGATAGACTAACATAATAAATTTCATAAGTAACATTCAAAATAATTCAAAACTTATTCCATATTTTAACTATTATAATATTGAAAAATTATTTATCCATTTTTTTTTTTTAACTATAAGTGAAAATAACCAGTAACCACGAATTAAGTTGTTTTTTAATGCACGTAATACTAAGATTTCCAATTGAGTATTAAATGAGCATTTTTATATGTAAAGGCATTGAATTATAATAATGGGACCTAAATAATCGACGAATTTTCGACCAAAAGATTTTTTACAATAAAATACTTTGACATCAAAAGCCATCAATTCCCTTTTTGTTCTTATCTTTTCCACAAAAAAAATTTTCATAATTTTTTATTATACATATATATTTAATAGATACCTTTTATATACACTCTCGAATGGTAACACATTCAACAGCTTAAAATTTTCACCAGTTGAACCTACTAAATTATTTCTACCTAAACAGATTCTGACAATTTTTCTTTGAAATAAAATTAATGGTCTAACCGAGTTTTTGTTCAAACCTCTCCATACCAACAAACCATACTGAAATATTGAATAATGATAAATAAATTATACGCATAACTTTCACAGGCAGGAAATGCCTTAATTTAAAAAAACTAAACGATAATGTACGCATGCGCATTACAATATTCTTGACATGCAAATGCCATCTCATATTTTTATCAAAAATTAAGCCCAAATATCTTATACTAGATACCATGTATATTTCATGACACATGCTGTCATTACAATTACCTATAATCCCATAAAAACAAAGTTTTAAATCATGATTGTTCTCATCTATGTTGATTGAAAAATTTATAAAATTAGTTTTTTTATAATTTATTGTGGGTTTTATTTATTTATTTATTTATTTATTTATTCATATTGAATACTTGACGAGCCCAATTACATTGATTTTGTTGACAATAATTAACAAGAAAAAAAACACATATTTAAGAAAGAAAGACAATAAGTAGACTAAATGTTAAGGAATTGTGGGTCCTCATTGGCCAGTTTCATCATATGAACTATAGGGCGATTAGTTAAATAATTACAGCGGCTAAAAGAAATATGAAAGGGGAAAGAGGATCTGGAACAATAAGCAGGAACTCTGATATTAACTTTGGATAGGAGTAGAGGGGCGTCAACTTCACCATTAATAAGTTTAGAAAGGAACGTAAGGTTGCCCTGTTTTCTCCTACACATAGGGTAGACAGACGGAGACGGTGCAACACTGGTTCATACTCATGAGGTGGGCAAATTTTAAAATTGTACGCTGAACTCTTTCAAGTTGGCAACTACCATTAATGGTGCATGGTTCCCAGATAATTATACCATACTCCAACACAGACCGAACGAAAGAGCAGTACAAGGTCTTAAGAGAACTAGACAATTTAAACTCACAAGAAATCCTTTTAACTAATCCGAGAAGCTTCAGCTCCCTACATGTAACTTTCTCAATATGAGCCTGAAAAGTAAGAGACCGATCAAAAGAGATACCAAGGTCTATAATACTATCACTGGAGCGCTTAAGAGCAATATCGTTGATAGAGTATTTATACAAGATCGACATTCTCATTGGAACGAGTGAAGGTCATGGAATGACTTTTAGGGATACTAAGCTCCAAGCCAAGTCCCTGGCCCCATTGAGCAATAGCATTTATATCAAATTGCAACAGCTTACAATCATCAGTGCTGGTAATACGGAGAAAAATCAATTTTGACAATTTTGTGAGCTATTATGTGAAGTATTTTCTAGTAATGTTGTCGCATTATTTTAATATAATATAGTAGGTAATCAATTAAATATAATATATGTATCATATTGTCCAAAATTAACGTGGAAATTAATAAAAGAGTTCACATTGTCTAAAAATATAAAAGGTGATGCAATTAAAATATTAATCCATAATAATGAACACATAATTCCTTCAGAGGATCGGGAGATAGTTTCAAATATGTTTAACGATTTTTTTATTAATATTGGTAGTAACCTTGCGGCTTGCAAGTAAAATAAAAAAATCCAATTTTATTTATGTTGAATCGAGCACAAATGCCTCATTTGACATGATTTTTAAAGAGAAAATTAACATGCATAAAATTATAAAAATAATAAATAATTTAAATGATGATAGTGCTGCAGGTTTTGATGGAGTATCTGTGAAAAAATTAAAGGCTATTGCTACAAATATTATTGAACCTAAAATATAGATTAGTAGAGATGTGTGAAAGGTCTTCGAGTCTATTCGCAGTCGTTCGTCATTTGTTACAGCCATCATCCACATTTTCACAATAGTAGATTTCAGTATAGATTTTAAGTATTCGGCTGATTTATGTGAGCTTGGTGGTCATTGCACCAAACCGATTCCTACCACCAAGACATCCCCCCTTTATAACTAAACTCATCTTCCTTATTCCCGTGCATAAATTCAACTTCCTTGGTGCCGTAATTTTAAGTCTCTTTTGGTCCCATCCTATCGTCGTCGTCGTAGTCGTATATCTTAGACAGTGGCCATTAAGTTGTTTATGTCAACCATACCAGGCGTCTTAGGATAGCATCATCTTAACATATCTTATATTTTACATATTTTATAATTTCATCGTAACAAGCCCAAAGGGCAACAAAACCCATTTTTCATGTGTTCGTCTTGTATATCCGAATGAAAATGACATTTTATATTTTATAAATAGGTTTTTATACAAAAATATGATAAGAAAAATTCCACCTGGGATATTCGATTCATCAACGTCGTTGACTACTTTGTAAGTCATCATGAACTGCGTAAAATATAATATCTATATTATACATATTATAATAATTGTTATACTTTCATTATTTGAATTATACAGTATGTCCCAAAAGTCCCGTATCACCCTTAATATCTCCATGTAAAATCACTATATTTAAACGCGGTTTTTTTTACAGTACTAAGTATGAAAATTCTGATTGAATGGCATAAAATTCATTTACTTTTTTCTTTAAATTCAAAAATTTTCAAAAAAATTTTTTACGCATTTAAGAATTTAAAATTTTTAAGATAGCCATTTTGTTGAGCATATTTTTTAAAACAGTTCAAAAAAAAAAATACTAAAATTAAATAAAAATTGACCAAGTTAGAGCAAGTTATGTTTTTGAATAATTGTAGTAAAAAAATAAATTATTGTTTCACATTTCAATAATAAAATATCTAATTTCAGCACACGACCATACTTTTACATTCCTAATTAATTTTTTTACTACAATTATTCAAAAACATAACTTGCTCTAACTTGGTCAATTTTTATTTAATTTTAGTATTTTTTTTTTTGAACTGTTTTAAAAAATATGCTCAACAAAATGGCTATCTTAAAAATTTTAAATTCTTAAATGCGTAAAAAATTTTTTTGAAAATTTTTGAATTTAAAGAAAAAAATAAATGAATTTTATGCCATTCAATCAGAATTTTCATACTTAGTACTGTAAAAAAAACCGCGTTTAAATATAGTGATTTTACATGGAGATATTAAGGGTGATACGGGACTTTTGGGACATACTGTATATTTGTCTGAACACAACATTAATGCTTTTTACTATAGAGCGCTTGACGAAAACCCGTTTACGTGCGATTGCGATATTCTGTGGTTTGTAAACTTGTTTAAGAAAAGTTACAGCAACCACAATGTATTTGGTTACGAGGTGCCGACGTGTCATTTTCCAGTAGAAATGAGTGGAAAATTGTTGATAGAAATTACCGAAAACGATGTTCATTGCGGTGAGAAATCATTCTAATTGAATAAAGAGACATAAAATATATAACATAATACTTTATGCTATAATCTACATAATATATTGTCTGGAATAGTGCTGTACCTATTTATTGTCGTAAATAAGCGGTTATAAGTGCATTTCGCCTTAATGGATTATTACTCTTTGACCGATGTTGTCGGGAACGATTGTTTTGTTAAATAATGTGGTGATTTTGACGTATGTATTATATTATATATTGTTGTACATACAGCGTCTCCGGATGTCATCGAGGTACCAGAGAACAAGACGGTGTCGGTCGGTGAACAGTTACAACTCTCGTGCAAAGCCGTAGGAGACCCGGAACCTTCTATAACGTGGGCCAAAGACGACATCGATCTAGAACCTGGCCAAAGAGTTCAAGTAAGATTATTTTAAGATAGGTATACGGTAATTGATCATTCAGGCAAACCCGGTTTATTATATTATAATCGTGCACTCTTGTTAAAAAATGTCTATTAATTATTTACTTAATATTCATGGATTGGTTTTTTTTACTTATTCGGGCCGGTAAAAACCTTTGCCCCCCGCCTCTATTGAAAACAATACACAAATAATAGGCACATTTTTTTTTTATTCGAAGTTAAAATGTTGACATTGTTTCAAGTCAATTAAGTAGTTAAATAAAGTGAAAAATGCAGTATAAACAATGTTTAACATTGAATTTGAATTTTACATACGCATATCCACTATCCATATTGCAATAAAATGTAATATATTATGAACACTCGTTGTCTATTAACAATATATTTACAGCAGAGCTACTCCTCTTTTATTTTTTTTAGACGTAGCTGTCTACCTATTGTCAGTACTTAGTTGACTTTTATCATTTATTTTACTTTATACAATTTACTTTAATATATTATTTCAAATTACTGTACTGTCCATTAAAATTTTAATCCATAGTATACTGCTTACTGCAGGTATTTCAAAACAATACATTGATTATATCTAAAGTGGAAAGAACGGATGGCGGTCAATATAAGTGCGTGGCGTCCAATTCTCTTGGACGAAAATCTTTCGAGGCGATGGTTAACGTAAACGGTAATATCATGTATATTACTATAATACTATACTCGTATAGTCGTATACCATTATTATATTATCATACGAGTTCTAAAACATAAAAAATGAACATCGTCTGTGAAATACTTTTTTTTCGAAATCAGGCAACAAAAAAAGTTATTTAAGTTTGAAAAACACAAAAATAATGGATTTTGAAACAATATCAACGTTTTTCGTATAAGTGATACCAAAAAATTAAAAACAGTATTTCGCAGATAATGTTTTGAACTAGGTATATTGTATATCTATATCAATTTAGAATCTTCACTATCACTACAATTTGTTATCATTTTGATTTTACACGTAATACAACACAATAACTATCATTTTAATTTTATACGTAATACAACAAAATAACTAACCGATACACAAGACACACATAGACGTTAAATGAATAAAAAAATACAAATATAACTTTTTACCCACTTGATATACATTTTTTTTTAAAATAATTATAATATGTATAATTTAATTTAGGTTTGGCGGAAAATGGTTCTAATACCATGTTTGGAGTAATACCATTTTTTATTATTATTATTATATTTGCGAATTGCGTATTGTATAATGACATATTGTGAAAAATGTATTATTATTATATTTGTGACTTGTGTATTGTATACAATCTATTATTAGTATATTAGTGACTTGCGTATTGTGTATATGCCAATATTTTAAAATATAAAATAAAGTAACCAGAACTGGTAGAACTAAAATATAGATTATAGTTTATTATTTTACTGTAAAATTGACTGTTTTTATTTTATACAATAATTTCTAGTGAAATATGATAATTTTATAGACACTGTACAATCATCACTCTTTCCAAACCTAACATAACTGCGACTTTCGCTTCATTAAATTACCTTAAATGTATTATACTTTATTAAATGTAATCTGTTAAATTGTAATTATTACTAGTTTTAGTGTATTTGTGTGTTTTATTACTGTTGTTAATTATTACTTATTACTGTGCATGCACCTTGTGTACGATTATTGTTATTATTTAATTAGAAATATGCCGACTAATGTGTACAAAAAAACCATGTGTGTTACCAGTACGCGCGCGGGAAGTTAAACTTCTTTTGAATGGTACACGTGAGTGAGTGAAAAAGAAAGAAAAAAATATTAATTAATTTAAAAAATGAGAAGAAGTATCCGGAATTATTTATTATTGATAGTTTTATTATTTTTTTTATATTTTTATTCGACAGATCGATGGATAATTGTTTATAGTATTGTTTTTATCCAGACAAAAATCTGTATGCCAAATTTCAGCCAGATCCGTCCAATGGTTTGAGCTGTGCGTTGATAGCAGTCAATCAGCTTACTGTTTTATGTATACAGATATATATATATATATATGTATTATAATATATAATAAAACAACATTACCATGACAATATTTATTTATTTACGGACATGTACGCTTTCGCGTTCGTACGGCCGCCCGTTCGTACGCGCCGCCCGTTCGCTTTTTTTTTCCTCACTACCGTGCGTAAAGAAGTATAACTTCAAAAATAATGAAAAATAAAGAAAAGTACTTATTGAGTAAAAAAAAGGAACTTAGCGATAAAATAAATTCCCCAGAAAAACTGTTGTCTTGATAATTTTCTTAGAAATATTTGATATCACATAAAAAGTCTTTAAACATGCTTTTCAGTGCACTTAAAGATGTGATATCATAAATAAATGCTAAGTAAATCGAATTAAAGTATACTTATTTTAACTCGATAATTTAATATTTACTTGGCGAGAATTTACTTGGCCATTAAGACTCGTTAATTTACTTATATGGTATTACATTATTCATAATATTTTTTATTATTTTTTTTTCATTAATGTGTGCATGAAATAAATTTCAAAAGTAATATTTAAAAAAATTAAGTTTGTATTAATTAATTTATACTAAAACACAAATAATTAACACAATTTATTAATGTTACTTAAAAAGGTATTTTAAAAATATGCCACGCCAACTATCAATGTGGTTTGAAGTATATTTGTCGACTTGAATAAAATAAAACAATATGCTTTACGTAATAAGTTTTTTTGCGAAGTAATTTTAAAGCTAAGAAAGTATAAACGCACCATGCACAAATAATTGAAAAAGAAATTGACAAAGAAACATTAACTTAATTTTTTTTAAAGAAACAAAGTTTCTGTTGCCACGGTTTTTTAACTACGTAATGAAAAAACGAATATTGATCCTTTTATTTTTGTACATAGCCAGTATATTATATTATTGTACATCTTAAATATTATATTTAACATAGAAGCTAAATTATTACGAGTTTTGATTTACGGAACAGTATGGATAATTTATTATCTTTTATGAAATTGTTTTAAATACTTTTAATATTTTCTGTAACATTCAAGTCTCACTAATAATGAGTAATGGTTGTATAATGTATATCATAAATTTATGATTGACCAAACTACCAGAGTGATACTGGACCAGATAAAGACCTTATAAGAATAAAATGGATAACCCGAGTACTAATATAGTAAATAATTGATTTTTTTTGTATTTGTAAGAAATGATAGTACCTACCTACTAATTACTATAGTAGTAAATGAACTTTGGCTTGGTATAATAATGATAATAAAATAATATGTTATAGGTAATTTATAAATGTTTGATATTTAATTCCGTATATAAATCCGCAACATGATAACTATGTGGATTTTTTAATAGAAATCTCAACAATGAGAACTGGGGTGTCGGCAAATTGAAAGTCAGCAAACTGGAATGGCGGCGAATTGGGATTCGGCAAATTGGGTTTCGGCGACGTGGGAAGACACGTTATGGGTTATATATCCTTCTTGAGATAACTACCTACTACTTGGAATATACAAAGTGATCTCCAAGCTTGCTCAGTCCAATTTGCATGCTAATAGATAACATTGTTCATTGGTTTAAAGAGATATTTCGTAGATAATATTATTGTTAATAATAATTGTACTTAAACGAGTTTAATATTACTATATTATATTATACGTAATGAGAAAAACATGGGTCCAAAATAATAGGATTTTGATGCAATTAGTTGTTGTTTGTCTTTGACCTTTTTTCATATATCATGATATTTTCCCCTTTATTTAATGCAGTTATATACCTATATAATTCACACACTTGTTCGTATTTTATACATAATAATACTTACTTCAATAAATTAACACTGACCATCGGTTGTTATCTCATTAAATTTATGTTTCTCAGTAGAGTTCATCTATACCTATAGGCTACAGTCTACTATTCTCACCTTTTTGGGATTATCTATTCAATATTATCAATATTTCACAAACAAAATCTTAATCTAAAAAATAAAAATACTCTATTACATGCATATAATATAGCCATAACAATATAATATAACTATATTATTATTACGTATTCTTATTTCTTATAAACCTTGTAACTAATATAACTACTCTGTTTATTTATACGTACAACCTTGTACCTACTGGTTTCTTCATAATAGTACCTACATTATGATAACATTGATAACACAATATATTATAATATTGTATGAATTGTATATTATATTTTTTTTAATAACTACAGGTGCATAATAAAAAAGCCGGCCAAGTGCGAGTCGGACTCGCGCACGAAGGGTTCCGTACCATTATCTAATGTCTGTTGTCATTTTCGGGGTGGGAAAAAAATTCAGGCCAGGTTAATAAATTTTCTCCAGGCCATTCAATATTTTCATCTCTTATTTATTTATGTAATGTATTTTGTATTTAAATGTATATAGGTAAATAACAAATATAAGAAATACCTTCTCAATGTATAGGTACATACATGGTCATTATAGTGGACTGTATAATTTTGTAACTTAAAACGATTCACTATAATTCTGTATTGAAATTTATAAAACGAATCTTTGTATACGACGTCATTTATGGCAACCATTTATTATCAATACGACGTCACTCGTGGTAACTATTTATAAACAAAAATTTCCATCTGAAATCTCAAAATTCCCGTTTTAGCACCCCCGGGGTTGCTCCTATCCATTTTTTTAGTATTTGTTGTTATAGCATCCACGGAAATACATAATCTGTGAAAATTTCAACTTTCTAACTTTCATGGTTCATGAGATACAGCCTGGCAACAGACGGACAGACAGCCGAGCGAAAGTAATAGGCTTCCGTAGGGAAACGTACGAAACCCTAATAAATGAATAAATAATCCACTAAATTATAATAGGTATTGTGTATTATAATATAATACACAATACCTAGCTAGTATATTATATTATAATATACTAGCTGATCCCGTGCACTTCGTTACCCATCAATAATGCCGATTCTATATAAACAATATGTTTTTTTTCTAATATAAAGGTTACCATACCAACAATTTTAAACCAATCCTCTCCCATTTTATATTAGCCTATCTTCTGCCCAGAAGTCTAACCTATCTCTGTACCAAATGATCCCGTGCATTTCGTTGCCCGGCATCCAATAATTATTATTATAATAGCTTAAAAACCCATTGCAACCATTTATAAACCAAAATGTCCATAGGAAATCTCAAAATACCTGTTTGAGCACCACCCGGGGTTGATCTTTTTAAATTAGTATATCTTCTACACAGAGGTCTAATCTATCTATATATATAAAAATATCCGATCCCGTACACTTCATTGCCCGTTAAAATTGGCAACTCTATATGAATAATATGTTTTACATATCACCATGGCAACCATTTATATACAAAACATTCCATCGGAAATTTCAAAATAATATATAATTGGTTGTCATGGTAGTATGGAGACACACACAGACGGAAATCTCGAAATAATAATATGTTATTGGTTGCCATGGTAATATGGACACACACACGCACACATACATTCATTTTTATATATATAAAATAAGATTTTCCTTCTTGAGATAATAACTTATTACTTGGAATATATTATAAAGTGATCTCCAAACTTGCTCAGTCCCATTTTCTTTAAATAATGGATTTTTCAATCCATCCAATTCCATATTTTCATATAATTTATAATATTGTTAAGCTATTCAAGGAGATGCTTGAAGAAATGCGAACTTCTGTTTTTAAAATGATAACTATTTTTTTATCTTGTTTAGTCAACCGTTAATCAGTTGATATTTTTGAAAATAATGTTATATTTAAAACGAAACTTGAATTTGTGGTTTTGGATTTATTAACCTTTATGATCTACAAACAATAATAGTTCATGATAATAGGCTTAGAAATTAGATGGGGATACGATTATTTGAAAATAATGCTGATTAATATTTATATATAGGTAATATTTTATATTAAATAGTACATGTATTTATATTTTATACTTATATTATTCGATATAAAACATAAATTCTACAGGCTACAGCTTTCAATTTCGTTTTAGATTTTCAAAAAATCATAATTTTATCTGTTACTTTAAAAAAACGTGAAGCTAATTTGAAAAAGAGAAGTTCGTATCACCACAGGACAATGCTTAAATAGTTTAAAAAAAAATGTATAAGAAGAAACAAGTTTATATATAATATACTATTATATTCTATAAAAATTATTTAATATTAAATATATTTATTTACTTTTTATTAACATCTATAAGTACATAATAATTTATTAATAAAAAATCTACTTAATTATAAGACGAATTATGTATTATATTAAACATAAGATCTTCCTTCTTGAGATAACTACTTACTACTTGGCATATACAGCTATACCTACTTTTTGGTACTGGTGGTGAGCGGATATCAGAGTGATCGCGCTCAAGTGAGTTTTTCCAGTTATCCAATTTTTTCCTCGGAGAGTATTCAATGACAAAAAACATCCACGATAACAACACAGATCGCGCTCTAGCCGAATCCATTCGTTATTGTATATTTTTATTACGTTTCGCAGCGGCAAGTGCGATTGTGTAGTGTGCTCTACGACCAGTCCGAGCGATGACTCGGCCGATGCATGAAGACGCCGCCGCCTCTTTTTTACTGAAGACTATGGAGCTGCTACTTTTGCTGTTGATGTTCTCATCAGTCGCAGCCGAGTGCCCGTACAAATGCAGGTGCTACAAAGAAACGTCGAAACGGGTTGACTGCGGTTACGGGGAACTATACCGGATACCCGACCTCATATCTATGGATACCACAGTGCTGTAAGTCGACTATGTGGAAGATAATACCAAAGTTAAAATGCCGGATGTTGCGTTTGAAAATGTTAGCAATTTACTTTACCCGAGTGTTGCGAAATTTAATTTGTCAGTAGTTTTGTTAAGCGGCATGTTTGTGGATGCAAGGTGTGCATATTCCCGTTTTGTTATTAAACACCATTTAAATTGTATTTTAATGTGAACTATACTGTTCTATAATTGGTACCTATTAAAAACCCTATTAAAACCCTATTAAAAATTAAATTATATACATTTTAATATAAATCAAATTAATTACATTTAAAAAATAATTTACCCCGTTTCCCCCACTACTGAATACTGCTCAAATAAGTTTACTGTATTACGATCTTATGGATATTATAATTCAAGTTTGCGGATACGTCTTTTCAAGATCTCATAATCATATTGCATCGTATTTCTCGTATCGCATTTTGTTTCACTGGCGCACCCCCACACATTTATATGGAGTAATAACTAATGACCATCGACCTGGGCCCTGCAGTTGAAAGACGTATAAAATATAAAAGTATAGGTATCAAAAAACTGTTAATAACTAGCAAAATTTTGGATATGTTTGAAATAGGTAATAAGGAAACTTATAAATCCCGCTTATAACATGTATTATAAAACAATTTAAAAAGTATGACATACTTTACTATGATCTAACATCTAAATAGAGAAATTCCGATACCTATATCCAGGTATTTAGTCAATGAAGCAAATTCATAATATTTTTTTCTATTTGAGTATGCGACGATTGTTTTATAGTTGACCTTTTATGCAAACATTTTTAAATTCAAAGCCAAGCATATTTTTGAGTGAAAGGATCATTTGAGATTATGCTTATAATAAATATTGGAAAAAAATTGTAACGAGTAATTTTTGGTTACCTCACTTTCATAATATAAAACTGGATCGTTTTTGTTTAGACGAAAACGGCGCATCAGGTTTCCTAAAAATGTTGGTCAATGATTTTTACTTTTTAATACAATGTTCTTTTGAAGTCGTTCTTATAGCGATTTAAAAATATCGTAAATACATAAATAGGCACTGGTGTGTTTGTTTCCGGCTTGTAACAAAACAAGCTAGTAGCAAATTCGTAACAAATTATTGATGTATGATTATTTGAGGTTGTAGTACTAAGTGATGGACCAATTTGACCCCTTGCTCAGACGATCGCTGTTTTCACTCGAAATTAAACGCGTGTTTTTAAAACTTAAAATATTTCATGATCAATAATTATATTAAATTGTAATTTCGTTGTAAAGTCAGTGGTCCGCTTAACATTAATATTATGGTGTGAAAAAATTAATTTGTGACAATCCGTGTAGTCACATTGCCCAGTGCATATACACCGAATTCTGGGTACGTCTTAACTTATTATCTTTTAAGTCCCAAAAATGAACATGATAGGATTAGGGAAAAATTAAAATTTCGTTTATGATAACAAAAGCCATAACGCGAGCATGCTTCTATATTAATGAAAACATTAATTATATCAGTATTACACATGATCGATATCCGTAGGTAAAAAAAAAAAATAGAAAAACAAGTAAAATAATTTCGATAACACAAGGGAAAATAATATTATAAAATAATCATATATTTTGTATGATAATAATTAAAGAAATTGTATTGTATTCCAGGGACTTAAGATTTAATAAAATCAGGGATATCGAACCGAAATCATTAACTTATCTGACAGAGTTAAATACCTTGTGAGTTATAATATATCTAATATAAACATTTTTAAATGCATATAGACATTATTAATTATAATCCAGAATGTAAACATATTTTCAGAGATTTGAGCAACAATATAATAAGTGATCTGAAGAATGGTGCATTTGCAAACCTTTCGAAGCTTCGGACATTGTAAGAATATAAATTAACAAATAGATTGTGATTATATATTTATTTATATAATATTATTCCCTATATATTATATAAAAATGATTTATTTACTAGATACTTGGATGATAATAATATCGAAAACATTGAGACTAAGGTTTTTAATAACTTAACGCTCTTGGAAGAATTATATTTGCGCTCCAACAGTATTCATACGCTCGATTCGAAAATGTTTAAAGGACTTACAAAACTGAAAGCACTGTAAGTATTAAACACATTTTTCATGTGATCGTATTATAAAGCTAAGTGAAAATGACATTTTATATTTTATAAATAGGTCTTTGAACTACAATATGATAAGTAATATTCCACCTGGGATATTCGATTCATTAACGTCGTTGCGTAAATTGTAAGTCAATATAATACCTATATATTATTAATATTATAATAATTGTTATACTTTCATTATTTGAATTATATATTTGTCTAAACAAAACATTAATGCTTTCTACTATAGATGGATTAACTATAACCAGATAAAGTGCGATTGCTATACTCTAATGTTTGTAAACATGCTGAAGAAAAGTCAACCCCCTCGAGATGTACTCAAAGGTACCACCCTGTTGTGTTCTTATCCCGGAGAAAGGGGTTTGAAATCGTTAGTGGAATTGACCGAAAACGATTTGCGTTGCAGTGAGTAATCATAATAATTTAATAAAAAGACATAAAATATACAACATAATATTATATGCTATATTCTTCATAATATGAAATTGTCTGCAACAGTGATGTACCTATTTATTATTGTACAGCCGGCTATAAGTGCGTTTGGCCGTAATGAATTATTATTGTCTGGCTGATGTTTTCGGAAACGAGTTGTTTTGTTTAATAATGTAGTGATTTTGATATAATATGTATTATATATATTGTTGTACATACAGCGTCTCCGGATGTAATCGAGGTACCAGAGAACAAGACGGTGTTGGTCGGTGACCAGTTACAACTATCGTGCAAAGCTGTAGGAAACCCGGAACCTTTTATAACGTGGGCCAAAGACGACATCGATCTAGAACCTGGCCAAAGATTTCAGGTAAGATTATTTTTAGATATACGGTAATTGATCTTTTCGACAAAATCGATTTTGGTTTTTGGTGTAACTTTAAAAGACATGTCCTATAGATACATGACATTTTGACTGAATGTTTATACTAGCATTTTCTTTACACCATAACATTTTAAAAATATTTTGACTTATTTTGAGCCGTTTACGGACATTTTCAGTTTCCAATTTTATAGTTTTTTATTCTATAAATATCAATTACATTTTAATTATATTTTGAGTTGAGAATTCATAAAAATTTTCTTTTTAAATCTAAGATTTGAAAATGTAATACAAGATTATTCATGAATTTGTCTACCTTTATCAAAAAAAAAAAAAATGTCTACAAACAAATCAAATTAAATTTTTATGAGCGTTTGAAGTTCATGTTTTTACAATATTGGATATTCACTCGATTTATCATGTAGGTAGTAGTTTTGTTATTTTATTGTTATTCAAAAACGAACGTATTAAAGTTTTTAATTATTATGTACCTAGTATATATGTATATTCAATGTAAAAAAATGTGATTATACAGATTATTTAAATAAAAAAATTATTACAAAAAAATATAATAAAACATGTGTTGCAACTTTATAAAAGATAATTTATTATTTTACTTTGACTTAAAATTTGAGATTTGCTATTATCAATTGTATTTTCTATTACATTTAAAACAGAGTACACTTTATCGTCCACATTACTCAATTGTTCGGTGAATGTCCTTAGCAATATGAGGGCTGCTGTTGCTTGCTTCATTGAAATAATGATGATTAGATAAAATTATCAGAACGGACAAGCTGATTAGACAAATGTTTATAAAATTATCTGTCATTATCCGTCATATTCGGAGCACAGAATGTTCGAGTTATCTATAGTTTTTTTTTCGAGTAATCGAGGTTTTCGCAAGGGAACGGAATTTTTTTCGACTTATCAAGGTTTTCGACTTATCGAGGTTCCACTGTAATTGTATAACATGAAAATTTTACGAAATGTTTATAATTTCATTTTATATCTAAACTATACTGCCGTCATAAGCCACTAAGCAGTAACTCCAAAAATCGTTATGTTCAGGAGACAATAAAACAGTTTTCAACACTAAATTAGTCCGTATAGAGTAAAAATAATAATATTTTAAACATTAAAGAGATTTCATATTATTGTATTTTTCATGAGGAATCTACTGAACACAAAAAAAAGGTTTTTTTATACATTTTTATGGGTTATAATGGACTTATTGCTTATTGGCTTATATTAGTCAGAAGATGAAAAGCAGTAAGTACACTTTTATTTGGAGTTACTGCCTAATGGCTTCTGATATCATTGGCATGTGTTTGTAAAGTGATGTTTATGTGTTCTAGAATTTGTATTCAATATAGGTTTTTTGGAAAACATTTGAACCATTTTTTTTTGATCTGCTATTTATTTTTAAGCTGATTTACACTTAATAAGTAACGCGTACACAAAATATGTAGTACTTTCAAAATAATATGATGTTTATAGTGACTTATTACACAGCAAATACGGTTTAAATGTGTTTTTTTTTTTAAATTGTGATTATATTATTCCTTATCAAGTTATCAGTAACATTATGGTATACATTTTAATTATATTTTGGGACCAACGTTAAGTTTACACCAATAATTTGGATTTTGTTGGAGATACTGCTTTCTGATAAGATAAGATAGCATACAACTTGGGTACCATTTACACCAATTAATAAAAGAGAGAGGGAGAATAGTTCAACAACAAAGATGGCAACATTTTTAGAAAAAGATAGCATACACCTTAGGTAGTCGGGTCACATTACATTACACATGTATTGACTATCTCTTTCTAACAATCTTATTTCAATAAACTTATGGCAGGGTGTGGGGGAGTAGCAGTCCATATCTTATTATGTCTATGCTCCCGAAGGATGATCGGGCTGTTTGAATAAGTAAAATGTGCATGTATATGACATTGTGCATCGTAGGTACGTCAGTCTAATAATATTCATCGATATGTATTATACTATTATATACATCTCGATGGTAATAATATTATTGTTATTACCTAGTGTTTCTATAATCTATATGGAAGTTAAAAAAAAATTAATCTTTGCACGGGCAATACCAGCTAATAAAATAAAAAATTTTGAAAATATTTTGACTCTTTTTGAGCTGTTTACGGACATTGTCAGTTTTCTATAAATATCAATGCAATTTTATATGTTGGGTAAAAAAACGTGAACATTTTATGTAAGGCTCCTGATATATTGTTACAATAACGGTTGAAAAATATTAAAAATACATAGGCACAATTTTTTTTTATAAGCATTTAAAGTTCAAATGTTGACAACATTTATGAATTTTAAAATGTAATAATTATTTTGTAGTTAAAAATTTATAAAATGTTCAACTTTTATAGCTAAGGATTGAAAATTTAAAACAAGGTTCCACGTAAATAGGTTCTATATAAATTACTTTATTCACAATAATATCATCAAATAACTTAGTAATATACTAGGAAATATTATAGTGGATGACTAACTTTTTCGCTCAGAATCGTTTCCTTATACAATGATATTATACTATTGAATTCAAATTTAACACCATCCATTACAGTGACCCACTTGTAACCTACTGTACATCAGAGCGACGTCCACTTACCCACTTTTTTTCTATGAATATCAATAAAGTTTTATCTGTTGGGCCAAAAATGGTGAAAATATATAATACAAGGCTCCTGATATATTCAGTATAGCAGTTAAAAAATATTAAAAATCCTTATCACAGTTTTCTTTTATAAGTATTAAAAGTTCGATTTTTGACAATATTAATTATCAAATTAAAAAATTGAAAATAAATTTGTAGTTAAAAATTGATAAAATGTTCAACTTATATATTTTAGGATTGAAAATTTAAAACAAGGTTCCACGTAAATAGGTTCTATATAAATATAAATTACTTTATTCACAATTATATCATCAAATATACTTAGTAATATCATAGGCTGACCGTCTTCGCTCAGAATTGTTTTTCTTATATAATGATAATATTATAACATTGAATTCTAATTTAATACAAACCCTTACAGTGACCCACTTGTAACCTACTACTGTACTAATATAAAACTGGAGCGTTTTGTTTATTCGGCAACGGCACACCAGGTTTCCTTATAATGTTGGTCAAATATTTTTAGTTTTTAATAAAAGGTTCCTGAGAAGTCGTTTTCATAACGATTTAAAAATATCGTAATTAAATAAACAGGCACATTCTTTTTTATTTGAAGTTAAAAAGGTGACATTTGTTATCAAATCAATTAAGTAGTTAAGTAAAGTTAAAAATATATAAACATGTAATGAGTTAAAATTGAATTTGAATTTTACATAATATGATTACCTATCCATTTTCCATATTACAATAAAATTTAATATATTATGAACAACACTCGTTACCTATTGGCTATTAACAATATATTTTCAATAGACCTACTTCCCCACCTCTCCGGTTATTTTTTTATGACGTACCTACCTATAGTCAGTACCTACTCAGTTGACTATTATCATTTATTTTACTTTATAATATTTAGTGTAGGTAATATATTATTTCAAATAACTGTACAGTCGATTAAAATATTAATCCATAGTACACTACTTACTGCAGGTATTTCAAGACAATACATTGATTATATCTAAAGTGGAAATAACAGACGGCGGTCAATATAAGTGCGTGGCGTCCAATTCTCTTGGACGAAAATCTTTCGAGGCGATGGTTAACGTAAACGGTAATATCAATATATCATGTATATTACAATGATACTATATAGTCGTATACCATTATTATATTATCATACGAGTTCTAAAACATAAAAAGTGAACATCGTCTGTGAAATACTTTTTTTATTTTTTTCGATATCAGAACTACAAAAAAAGTTATTTAAGTTTGAAAAACACAAAAATAATGGATTTTGAAACAATATCAACGTTTTTCGTATAAGTGATACCAAAAAATTAAAAACAGTGCAGATAATGTTTTGAACTAGGTATATTATATATCTATATCAATTTAGCATCTTCACTATCACTAATATTTGTTATCATTTTAATTTTACACGTAATACAACACAATAACTATCATTTTAATTTTATACGTAATACAACACAGTAACTATTATTTTAATTTTATACGTAATACAACACAATAACTAACCGATACACAAGAGTACAAGACACACATGAACGTTAAATGAATAAAAAAATACAAATATAACTTTTTTACCCACTTAATTTATATTATTTTTTTAAATAACTATAATATGTATAATTTAATTTAGGTTTGGCGGAAAATGGTTCTAATACCATGTTTGGAGTAATACCATATTTTTCTTTTATTATTATTATATTAGCGAATTGCGTATTGCATTTTGACGTATTGTGAAAAATGTATTATTATTATATTTGTGATTTGTGTATTGTATACAATCTATTATTAGTATATTAGTGACTTGCGTATTGTGTATATGCCAATATTTTAAAATATAAAATAAAGTAACCAGAACTGCCAGAACTACAATATAGATTATAGTTTATTATTTTACTGTAAAATTGACTGTTTTTATTTTATACAATAATTTCTAGTCAAATACGATAATCTGTTAAATTGTAATTATTACTAGTTTTAACTTTTAGTGTATTAGTGTGTATTATTATTACTGTTGTTACCTGTAAACCTAACCTAACCTCGTGTACGATTATTGTTATTATTTAATTAGAAATATGCCGACTAATGTGTACAAAAAAATAATGAAAAATAAAGAAAAGTACTTATTGAATATAAAAAAGAAACTTAGAGATCAAATAAATTCCCCAGAAAAACTGTTGCCTCGACAATTTTTTTAAAAATTCCTGATATCACACAAAAAGTCTTTAAGCATGCTTATTAGTGCACTAAAAGATGTGATATCATAAATAAATGCTAAGTAAATCGAATTAAAGTACACTTATTTTGATTCGATAATTTATTTTTTCATGGCGAGAAATTATATACTACACCATTGTAAAATATATGAAGCTAAATACATTCATTCAGAATTAAATTCTCCACAACCAAAATTCCTAAATAATTGTTTTGTCTTATTGGTAATATTTTTTATTAGTAGTCTTAGTAGTTTTAAAGTAAAAATGTTATGCAATTTTTATTAAAAAGTTATTATGAAAGTAGGATTTTTTCAAATTTTTTCAAATTTTTTCAAATTCATTACAGATATATATTTTTTTCAACCATTAAGACTCTTTAATTTACTTATATGGTATAACATTATAAATAATATTTTTTATTATTAGGTGCTATAAAAAACTGTCATACCAACAAAGAATATTATAAAAAAATTTAATATTTTAATCTATTCTGTAGTATTACTAACATACTGTACCATTTTGAAATGATTTTCAATGTTATACAAGTCATAGTACAACATAATATTATGTTTGTATTAAAATTAATTAACTAAAAATTATCTTGTCAATCTGCATTGTATATTCGAAACTTGTGCCGGACCGCATCAATTTTATTGTATGCATAATACGTATATTAATGTGTGCATGAAATAGATTTTAAAAGTTACATTTAAAAAAATTAATTTTGTATGGATTAATTTATACTAAAACACAAATAATGAACACAATTTATTAATGTTACTTAAAAAAGCATTTTAAAAATATGCCACGCCAACCATCAATGTGGTTTGAAGTATATTTGTCGACTTGAATAAAATAAAACAATATGCTTTACGTAATAAGTTTTTTTGCGAAATAATTTTAAAGCTATAAGAAAGTATAAACGCACCATGCTAAAATAATTGAAAAAGAAATTGACAAAGAAACATTAACTTAATTTTTTTTAAAGAAACAAAGTTTCTGTTGCCACGGTTTTTTAACTACGTAATGAAAAAACGAATATTGATCCTTTTATTTTTGTACATAGCCACATAGGCAGTATATTATATTATTGTACATCTCAAATATTATATTTAACATAGAAACTAAATTATTACGAGTTTTGACTTACGGAACAGTATGGATAATTTATTAACTTTTATGAAATTGTTTTAAATACTTTTAATATTTTCTGTAACATTTAAGTCTCACTAATAATGAGTAATGGTTGTATATCATAAATTTATGATTTACCTAACTACCAGAGTGATACTGGACCATACATATTAAGATATTATAAGAATTCTTATAATATCAGCTTTGTACACGACGTGTTCGTTTTTGGTAATGATACATGTCACTGAGATAACATGTTTTCCGTGGTGGCGGTGTGTATATTACATCTACTATTATAAATTATTTGTGTAATAATATATTAGAATTTATTACTAAAAATTAAAAAGTAATAGCATTGATTATATAATATAATAACTAGCTGATCCCCTGCACTTCGTTTCTCGTTAAATATACCAACTCTATATGACTCAAACTTTGTTCAATTTGTTATTTAATATTCGGTGTATGGTGTTCAAAATGTATCTTAACTTTTCCGTTGCCCGAAATAAAAATTCTGATTTGCAGCAGTATATTATCCGGTAGATCGCGGACCCCGTGCTGTTTGTACGTAAGTGTATGACTTAACTAACAAAGTATCAAAGTTATACCAAGTTTGTCGTATTCCATCTATGGTGGATTAATATAATCAATTAATACAAAATCCTAACCTAACCAAACACACTAATTTCAGATGAATAAGAAAAACCAAATTTATCAATTTTTAAATTATCCTGTCTTCTTCCCAGGGGTCTAATATACACGCAGACATTCATTTAAAATAATAATAATAAAAATAATAATAATTCAAATCAACAAACATGCCCGATTATCCAATAGCAACCAATATAATATAATACACTGTTGCGCCACTATTGTATTTTTACATCCAGATTTCCCACTTTTCCGGTGGATTTTCCTATAATTTTCTTTCGTAAAAACCTTCTCCTGGCGATTACGAACATCTTAAAAAACATTTTAGCCAAATCCGACCAGCCGTTCTCGGGTAGGTTAGGTATCGTTGATGAGGTATAACGACATTTTCACGCTCCATTTTTATATATTAAGTGTTTATAAGGCGTGAACCTGTGTTATATGAGCACGTCTCAATATATTTACTTCTGCACGTTCCTCTTGCGTTCGATTATAACGGACATTCTCACAAATTATTGCATTACGTATACGTCGTCCAATGTTTTATCTTCTAATAGGAGTCATCAGTCAAGCAAAATATTCTCTTCAAAAAATAACAAAGTTGTTTTTGATTAATCCTATTGAAAATAAAATACTCAATATTTAATAATACTCGTGCATGTTATAAGAAATGCAGGTTTTAAATAAGTGATTGCTAATTAGTAAAATAAAATAAAATAAAATAAAATTGTATTCACGCAGTTTTTCTGGAAAATGGAAAGTGAAGTCGTAATAATAAATTAATAATAATAATAAAATAATGAACACAAACCTATAAAATAACTATAGAAACCATAGATTATACTGATTGTACATCGAGCTGATAAATAATAATAAATAATACAGTAGTATTAATTGCCATAGAGAGGTCTACGTCTACCACAGAATAAACAAAGACAACGGTATCGAGTTCAAATCCTAGACATCAATAAATAGTTTTTGCAGTTTTTCCAATTATTCGGTTGACTTTTTAAAAATTTTCTTTCATAAAAACCTTCTCCTGGCGATTACGAACATCTTAAAAAAATTTGAGACAAATCGGACCAGCCGTTCTCAACTGATGAATTGTTATACATTTTGGCTTCATTTTTATATTTATAGATAATTATAATAGATATTATGTATTATATATAATATAAGTTTCCCTTCTTGAGATAACTACTTACTACTTGGACTATACAAAGTGATATCCAAGCTTGCTCAGTCCAATTTTCATACTAATAGATAAGTCATAACATTGTTCATTGGTTCAAAGATATATTTCGTAGATAATATTATTATTGTTAATAATCATTGTATTGATTCCTAAGTTTTAAAATGTTTATATTAATAATTAGTTTTATTCAATAGCACACACTCCCATTGATATTCCCCATATTATATTATATTATGTAATTATTAAATCTAATTTTTAATTTTTAAATTATATTTTATATAGTTTAAACGAGTTAAATATTAATATATTATATTATATGTTATAAATTATAAGTAATGAGAAAAACATGGGTTCAAAATAATAGGATTTTGATGCAATTGGTTGCATCGGTGTATTTACGGGTTTGGGGATTTGGGGGATCAATCCCTACTTGGTATTTTTTTTTTTTTGCTATTATTAAAGGATTCAAGTATATATATATATATTGACACTGAATCGTCAATCGTTATAGTATTTACAGTGTATTTTTCATTTTCTTAAATCCAGTAAGAAAAAAGTCAATTATAAAATTTATTCAAAATGTACACTTATTTTTATATATATAGATAATGCTTACTTCAATAATTTAACACTGGCCATCGCTTGTTATCTCATTAAAGTTATATTTCTCAGTAGAGTTCATCTATACCTATAGGCTACAGTCTACTATTCTCACCTTTTTGGGATTATCTATTCAATATTATCAATATTTCACTAACAAAAAAAAAATCTTAATCTAAAAAATAAAAAGACTCTGACATGCATCCAATATAGCTATAATATAATATAACTATATTATTATTACGTATTCTTATAAACCTTGTAACTAATATAACTACTCTGTTTATTTATACGTACAACCTTGTACCTACTGCAGGTTTCTTCATAATAGTTCCTACATTATGATAACATTGATAACATAATATATTATAATATTGTATGAATTATATTTTTTTTAATTTCTATATTTACATAATAATAATATTCAAGGAGTTGCTTGAAGATATGTAAATTTCTCTTTTTAAAATGATAACTATTTCTTTATCTTGTTTAGTCAACCGTTAATCAGTTGATATTTTTGAAAATAATGTTGTATTTAAAACGAAAATTGAATTTGTGGTTTTGGATTTATTAACCTTTATGATCTACAAACGATAATAGTTCATGATAATAAATTTAGAAAATATCGGGAATACGATGATTTGAAAATAATGCTGATTAATATTAATGTATAGGTAATATTAGATATTAAATAGTACATATATTTATACTTATATAATTTGATATAAAACATAAATTCTACAGGCTGCAGCTTTCAATTTCGATTAAGATTCATCGACGTTTTCAAAAAATCAAAAAATCATAATTTTATGTGTTTACTTTAAAAAAAGTGAAGCTAATTCGAAAAAGAGAAGTTCGTATCACCACAGGACAATACTTATAATAGTTTAAAAAATAAATGTATAAGAAAATATGATCCTTAAGTGTAAGTATTTCAAATTTTCAAAATTTGAATAAATCCATTATTAAAGGATAATAGAAGAGGAAGGGATGTGCATGTCTTGTGAATACATTTGTACAAATAGGTGCCAAATTATAAAATATGGCAAAAACTAGACTTTTGACTAGGTTTGACTTAATGGGCTCACCTATCAAAAAACGTGTATGCGTATAATAACATCAGTAAAAAGTGCAGCGTGTATTTGAAAAATATACAAATTATGTATTGATATATACTTTAAGTAAATTGTATAGATTAGACAGGTACACCAATTTTTAATAACATTCCTCACTTTTACTCTATAAGGCTATCCTTTTGTATTCTAATTTCTAATACATATAAATTAGGTGTTTTTATTATAGATAACATTATTGATTATATGTCGTACATTATCCTAACATGAAAACGTTCATGTTATTCGTAATCGTTGTCTATTTAAATGGTAAATGGTAAATTCGAATATTGTTGTAAATCTAGGTTTAAGTATTATATCAACAAATTAAAAAATATACTAATGAAGTGTAAGTAAAAGAATAATCAAGTAATTCAATTTCTCAAATTAGTCAAATTATTTATCTTAGAATATACTTATATATTAATTTTGTATATTCTAAAATACATAAACATAAAGTAGGTAAGTATACATAAACGTTTTTCAACATGGGAGTATGGTACCTACGTACTAGTGTACTACGTAGGTAATAAGATTATTAATTAAATTATTAAATGTGATCTATAATACGGCCGGATCTACACTGGACGAGAAAACAAAACATAAATTAATTTTTCCCAACAAAGACGGGGACGGTTTAAATCGTTTTTAAAAACAGAAACGAAATAAAAACCAGATTCTGAACCAGGAATAAAAATTAATCAAAGAGTAGGTACAGAATAATCATCGATCTATTTTTACACAGTTATAATGTAATATGATATAATAGTATGTGTGGAAATTGAACGATAATTATACGAGATTTTAGTACAAAGGTTTTTTGATAATGTAAAAATATTTTTACGTTTTAATTCCTTAAGTTAATAATTGAAATTATAAATATATAATAAATTAATAAATAATAATAAATTCAGAAATTAACACGTACCTACCTAATAAGTAATTAGAATATGAAATATTATTGAATATAATAAAATTGAGGATTCTGTTTCTTTTAAAGAAAAGAAAATAAATATTTTTTTTCTTATATCAGTTTGGATCCGACGATAATATTATACTATAACGATTAAATAATGACTAACGAGTAATGAGTGATTAATAAAAAAATATTTTAGATGAAGTTTTATTGATTGATAATGAATACTTTTATATAAATTGATAGCTAAGAGCCTAACGGCCAACATAACAATTTATATAGACGTTTTACTCCATAGTATAGTATGGGTACCTACTATAGATATAACTCATATAAGTAGATATAATCTGACGTAATACCTAGGTTCATCCGAAGTCTGAACCTGAAACAGTTGTATTATAGAAGCGTAGAATATTTAATGATTACTTATAAATATATAAATACATTGTCAATTAACCCAATAATACATCATTTTATGATTGTCGTATTACAATCACTACTTAGTTTACACCTATTGTTGGTTTACTTCTCGGCCGAAATCATTTTTAAAACTACAGTTCAGTGTTCACTGTATTAAGATATTATGGTTGAAATAAGTAAGAGCTGAAAAGTTACACTAAAAGTCTAAAAACCTTGGACAATAATCAAGGCTGGGCATTAACGAGTTAATAAGTTAAAGTTAAGTTAAAAAGTTAAGTTACTTTTAACTAAGTTAAATAACGAGTTACTTTTTTTTAAAAAAGTAACTTCTAACTTAACGATTTACATTTTTCCCCATGTTATTCAGTAACTTAACGAGTTAATTAATTGTATTGGCACGTTAAGTTAATTTTTTCCCAAACCACATATTATTTAAAATTAATTCAATTTTGTAAAATTAATTACATAAAAAAAACCCGAAATATTAAATATATTTTATTAAATAATAATTTATAATAATAGTAAGTTTTTATATTGCATATTCACAGAAAATATTTTATAACTATATTATAGAGGGAAATATCATAGGGGTAACCGCGTCAAAGAAAAATATAACAATTTACTCAGTACCTAACCTATACCTAATCATTATTAATATCATTACTTATTATTATATTTTTATTCATTCATAGAATTACGATGATAACTTGGCCCGTCGATGTAAATAATACCCGTAGTAGTGTGGTATTTACTATTTACCTAATTAAAGTATAATACACAAAATTAATATAAGTACCTACAGTAACTAATTTTATTACAAACATTTATTCAAATATTGTAAGACATTTTTTGATTTACTGAATTATTATGTTATTTGTTAGCTTTAAAAAAGGTAGGTAGGTAGGTATAATTGTTAATTTTATTTAAAAAAAAAAAGTAACTTATTTTTAACTAAGTTAAGTTACTTTTATTTTCTAATTAACTTGTAACTTTTACAAGTTAAAAAAAAATGAAGTTAACTTTTAACTTTAAGCTTAACTTACATTTTTCTATATTAACTTAACTTAACGAGTTAAAAAAAATAGTTAACTTGCCCAGCCTTGACAATAATAATATATTAAATTATTATGTTTAATATTATATTATATAAGCTTGGTATGAAGTATTCATATAAGTATATAACTACAGAAAAAACCCACGGCGGTAGGGTAAGTACATGCTATTTAATTGTATAAATAGTAAATACTAAGGTGAGCTCATTATTGCGGTATTACTTATATACCGCATTAAAATATAATATACAAGAATAATATTATAGTATAAAAAAAAATTGTCTAGCTTCTTACTCTGAGACCTAATATAAAGTGTAGTTATAGGTTTCTTAGTTTCTAAACATATGTTTACGTGTTGTATCTATCAGTACCTATATAATATGATTTACAAATTACAAGTGTTGATATATTATATTGTTGATTTTTATTTATTTACTATTCGTAGTTACTGTACATAAATTGTATAATATATGGAGTTATAATTTATTGCGTTGTATTAAAATACGTTTAGAAACCAGAAATTTAGCACGTTCGCAGAGTGAGCTTTACTCACTGCGGTACCCACATACAATCACACTCACACTAATCATCATTGACAACTAACACAAATGCCATTGGCGGCGGCAACAAAATTGCATATTGCCTAAATATTGCCCCTTATTAACGACACACGAGCATGCCCCATAAGGCCCCTGCAAACCTGTCATTTTTAAGGAGTTGTGTTTAGGCAATTATTTCGTTCCTGCGATTACTGATCGTCTTTGTGTGTGTAGTAAATGATCATTAGTGTGTGTATACTCCCCTACCATCACCCGTGACCCACATCAATTTACAATACATTGTTATTTCTTATCTGGTTTATGGTCGCACGCACGCACATGCACAAGTCAATGAATGTCTAGATCAAAATATTCAAAACCAATATATGGACTTGAAATAGCCGTCGCACTGACAAAAATTAAGGTACATCTTGTGGTTCGATTTAAAAAATGTAAAGATGTTTGTGTTGGTAAACAAGTTTACTTTGCATCGGTCGGAGCACTTTTTCAATTTTAGAAAATTCTTGACGAGAATAAATATTTTACATTTTATACATTTATAAATGTTTAGTCTATATATATAAAAATGAATGTATGTCAGTGTGTCAGTGTGTCTGTGTGTCTGTGTGTCCATGTTACCATGGTTACCAAGGTTGCCATGGTTACTAAGGTTACCAAGATTTCATATCAATCTATATATATAAAAATGAATGTATGTCAGTGTGTGTGTGTGTGTGTGTGTGTGTGTGTCCATATTACCATGGCAACCATATCTGTATATAAAAAACAGTAAGCTGATTGACTGCTATCAACGCACAGCTCAAACCATTGGACGGATCTGGCTGAAATTTGGCATACAGATAGCTATTATAATATAGACGTGCGCTAAGAAAGGATTTGCCAAAATTCGCATTTTAAATAGGTGCTGAAACAGGGACATTGAGATTCACGATAGAAATTGGAAATTTTATTTTTATTTATTTATAGTTGCCATTGGTTACAGTCTACATTAGAAATTAGCATTTATTTATTGGTTGCCATTGGTTATTCGGGCAGATCAGGTACAAGCTTGCATCAAATCGAATTATTGAACAATGCTTACCAGGGTGGCAGAGTTGCACTTACCGCAGAAAATTACACCCAAAAGGAGTTCAACAATCATAATTTTTTTAAGAGTTGCGATTTTTTACGAGCAACCAAATTTATTATATTAATCCACAGTATTACATCAAAATAAACTTGGTATAACTTTGATACTTTAGAGTTAAATCATACACTTCCGTACAAACTACACGGGGTCCGCGATCTACCGCAGGTAGATTGCCTACCTGATAATGTACTGCTGCGATTCAGAATTTTTATTCAGGGCAACGGGAAAGATAAGATAAATTTTGAACACCATACACGTTAATGAATTGAACAAAGTTTGAGTAGGTAGTATTGAGTTGATCCATTTAACGGGCGACGAAGTGCACGGGATCAGCTAGTATTGAATATATTCAAAAATATCTAAAATATAAAAAATATGCTCCGACCGATGCAAAATAGACTTGTTGACCAATCAAAACATCTTTACATTTTTTAAATCGAACCACTAGAAGTACTTTAATTTTTGTCAGTCGCTAAGGTTGTTTTGATGAAAAATTAATAGGGTTTACAGGGGCCGGCAACGAATTTATTGATATTAATTATTATTGGTTGCTAGTTATTAGGCACTACAATGCTAGATTATAATGTTATAATATTAATTTCATCTTTTTTATCGTTTGTTTGTCATGGCAATTGCAACAACTGTCAGAAAAAAATATTATATATACAAGCCAAATACCACTCACTTAGTCATCTCTACATCTCAAAAACTACATAACATACGAACTTGAAATTTGGAATAGTGGGTTATCTAATGATTTAGGTGTGCAATAAGAAAGGATTTCCGGGACATTCACATATTTTTAAAGAGGTGGTCAAACAGGGATCTTGAGATTTGCGGAAATCGAAACTTTTTTTTCTATATATTGGTTGCCATTGGTTGATCGGCCAGATCAGTTACTAGCATGCATCAATAAATCGTCACGTTTACATGGTTTTGATTAAAGAAACTATATCTTAATACCAAATTATGTAGTTTACATACTCAAAAACTTTTAAATTGAATTTAAATAAAATCTCAGAGATTGATAAATGATAATATAAGAAGAGTTTAGAGAGTATAAATAGTTTAAACCGCGTTAAAAAATATACCAAGTACTAAATCCAATCCACGACTAGCGGTTGTCCATCTAGTTCAAATTATTTCACAAAACTAGGTACACTGACGCCGATTTCTATGTGAACTGAAATACACTAAAACTGAGATAGGTACACTCATTCCGAGATATTCACCTATTTAGCTACTTTATAGGATTTTCCACAAAACCGCACATGGGCGAAGCCGGGATATTCAGCTAGTATATATTATATTTGTTATATAAATGTATAAATATATTTATTAAAACATATGGTTTTCGGTTGGATATACCTAAATTGTTTTTCTGACTTTTAAAGTTGCAATTTCAACCCAACAACAATAATAGGTACCTATTGATATATTATTATATAATTATATCTAAATCGTTATTCGGTTATATATTTCCTGTTACAATTGCGATGATAACTAGACATTAACATATTAAATTTAAATAGTATAGGTATTTGGCGTGATAACCGCAATGATAAACCAATATGAACACGACATAAACCGTAAGTATACACGGAAAAACATCGATTCATAAAAAATAAAAATGGGCCTCAAATAAAAGAGACCATCATAAACATATTTATATATTATATGCATATTACATATTATTATAATATAATATATGCCTATAGGTATACCTATATAAGATGATTCAATGCTCTTCCGTTTGAGAAAATATCAAGCTTATAATAATATACGTTTTGGATTAACATTTGGTGGGTCCAACTGACCAAGTCCTAAATTTTATTTCTAAAACAAAATACTCCATTAACAAAGAAAAATTGTTAAAATAACCAGCTATTCTACGTGTTGGCTTCTGGCGGTATGCGGATATCAGAGTGATCGAGCTCAAGTGAGTTTTTCCAGTTTTTTTTTTCGTGGAGAGAGACCCGAAACTGGACTAAAAAACCTATGACATTATTCAATGACGAAAAAAAACCACCCGAACAACGCAGATCGCGCTAGCGCCGGCCCCGTTCGGTATTGTATATTATTTTTTTCATTACGTTACGCAGCGGCACGTGCGACTGTGCAGTGTGCTCCGCGACCAGTCCGCACGATGACTCGGCCGATGCATCACGTCGTCCGTCGGCGCCGCGTTGACGCCGTTTTACGGAAGACTATGGTGCTGCTACTTTTGTTGTTGGTGTTCTCCTTGTCGTCGTTCACATCGGCCGCCGCCGAGTGCCCGGCCAAATGCATGTGCTTCAAGACGACTGTCCGCTGCATGTTCCTGCATCTGGACCGGATACCCGACCGCATATCTCCGGCTACCACCGTGCTGTAAGTGTCTATATACCGAAGATAATACCAAAATTAAAATGTCGAGTTTAAAAATATGCTTAGTACCTAATTTAATTTGCCCAAGTCTTGCAAAATTCTGACGTTTCAATCATTGTGTTATTATTTTCCAGTGGCTAAATATGTGGATCAAGGGGGGGGGCAAATTTTCCGTTTTGTTATTCAATGCCATTTAAATTGTATTTAAATAGGAACTATATTGTTGTTTGATGATTGGTACCTATTGAAAATTAAATTATATTCAATAAATCTTAACCCATAATAAATAACATTTAATAAAAATATGCCCCTCTTCTCCGTTACCGAAAACTGTGCTCAAATACTTCACTGTGTTATGATCCTATGGATATGTTATCGAGTGACGTATATGCCTTTTAGAGATTACAAAAAATATCCTAAACGTTTAAACTAATAAGTCTTAACAATAGACTAATAGAGTCCAAGAGTATCGTTTTATTTTAACGGAGCAAATGCGTTATTATCGTTAGAAATTTGACAAGGGTAGAGTCTTGAAGGATTTTGTCATTACCATAGCAGCTGAGAAAGAAACTAAATTATAACTTGACCGCAATCACAGTTTTATTATAAAGGAAGGGAATAAATCGCGGGAATGATGTAATTACTTTATTACCTATACCATCCCTCGCATTCACAATCAGCACTCGACGATACCTCGAAGTTGTTGAAAAAAAATTGATGAAAGATAAATTAAATTATGGTTAATTTAGAATTATAGGTAGATAAAAGTCTTGAGAAGTTAATAGTTATAAAGCAAAACGTTTTAAAGTCATTAAGGTTAAAGTTTTAAACCAAGAGGTCTTTTATATCTGGATCTTGCATAGATTTTTATTTTTACAAACGTAAATCAATTGAATTATAAAACTGTACTCTACTAACCGTTTTAACATAAATATCTTGAATATAACATGTAAAGTACATACCTACTTTCATTTACATAAAATAATATTATGGGTAATTAAATGCATTTTGTATTTTGTAGGAATGTCCCTGAACACTTCAATCTTTTGTTCGTTAGACGTATATATTATTATGTTTATATACTGACAATTGAAATTATTTAGGTTAGGTTGGGGGATCTATATTTAGACGTTATTTGGGGATGTTCTGTGGCCGTCATTATTTCAAATCCGGTTAGGCAGAAGTATAGAATTCCAGTTTTCTGACCGGACGAAAACAATTGTTCATATTCAGCATCCATTTTGTAGTTTTGTAAACATTAAAAATTTATATCCACTTGAAACAAATAATATGCAAACCTAAATATACGCAGTTGTTTGAACATTTGTTCAAGTATTCGTATAACAGGCTGCAATAGGGCTACAAATTTCATGGTTTTTATCAACTTTGTGTAAAAAATCAAGTACCTTCAAAATTCTTTTCATATTATTCGTGTATAAACGAAAATTTACTCACCATATTTTACAAAATATAGGCATAATAATACTGCGTATCCTCATCAAATTTTATTGACATTTTATGTCTTTGCTTTGGCACATAAAATCGAAATCGAAAAACGTTACGTTAGGAAAAAAATCGCAAAATATAATTTTTCTAATAATAATAATTATATTGTTGTAATTAAATTAAATTTGTTTCTGGTATATTTTTAAGTTGTTGATATAAATTATATTGTACATAATTGAAATTTCGTACCAGTTGTTTCTTAATTTTTGAATTTTGTGTTCTGTGGATGATAGTCTACGATAAAAGGTTCATAGATATTTTTTAATAGTGTAGTACCTAGTGACAGGTGCCCCAAAGGGTTTAGTTTTTAAAATATTAAATATTTGTATGAATAAAAAATGTTTTTCTTCTTTTAACATTTTTCTAGTAACAATCAAGATTAAAGATGTTTCATATTATGAAGATTAAATTTCCAGTGAGTTTAATGATATCATGGGGTATAAGATCAATATAGGTTAAAATCAATCAAGTCTTCTGAAATGTCCAAGAAAAGAGTTTTATCGTTTAAATCTATTTATTATTGTATTATAATTATCAATAAGTTATTGATGATCATTGTATAAATTATAATTAGAAAAGTCTGTATTATTTATTTTATGTTTCTTATTGTAATTATTGGTCAGTTAATAGTATACGATGATTAATTTTAAATAAATTGGCAACTGTGATAAGCCATCAAAATTTTTTACTTTGATGAACTTTTATTTCAATAATAATTTGTTTGGCTTTTGTATTATTCTTCGATTGTTATTGACGATGTTGTCAGATAGAGCTTGTCGATTTATTACGTAGGTGCTGTTATAAATTATAATAATTTAAATTTCTAAAAATTGCAGAATAATACTTCAAATTTTAAAGGTTAAACAATACAATTGTACAAATATAAATAGTATTAATAAGATAACGTCAAACGTTATCTCGTCAAATATATATTCTTAATAAATATATATTTTAATCTTGTTAGTTAATATTATTTTGTTTTTTAATTAATTAACTAAAAATGCACATTTTGTTATTATAATGCAACGAATGCAAGAGTGTTATAACAGATTAATAATGCATTATATTATTTTCGTACCATTCATTATTACAAACGTGTTATATTTTTTTATTGCTTCTCGAATAGGCTTCGAATATATATTTTATCGTTTTACATTTCAATACTAATGTGTAAGCAGTTTTTTTTTGTTTTCTTGTTACCAAAGGCTATATACATAAACATACTTCTACAACGTTCAAAAAATATTTTAATTACAATTGATTTAAAATATTTTATCACCAATAATTTTTGCATTGTTTTCAATTTATTATTTTTCAGAAACTTTTTAAAATAGTATGAACTTACCTAACCTATGTAGGTAGTAGGTATACGATGCTTATTGTGACGTCATAAAACACTGTATATCGATTTAAAATATTATATTATTTTACTAGCTGTGCGTTATCTATACATGATTACCTACCTACCTATTTATTATGAACAGTGAACACCTATATTTTTTGTCGATACGCATGGATAGAACCATAATATAATATATTATAGTATTATAATTATATTCTTATAAACAATTACAATGAAAAATAGGCACTGAGATTTTTATAATTTCACACGTTTTCAATACACATCTTGATGATTTATTTCAATTAATTTTAGCTGATTGAATACTTTAGGTTAAACCTTATTTTTATTCAAGTAAAATCAAATTATGAGGATTATTGTATAAATTGTCAAGCATTATGTACTTACTTTAAAACTAAAGATTTTAAGTACCTATTGAAAACAGATTTTAACATATTTAGTATATAATTTGTTGAAGATAATCTTATAAATAACTTTTTCCTCCACATATTTATCTAAAAAACTTTCATCTATGGTTGCCGAATAAAGAAAGATGTATACTAAGTGTTTACATTTTTAAAGTCGAATTTTGATAATTCAGTTAGTGAATGACCAAATTTGTTTAAAAGTTGTTAGTAGGATTTAAATAAGATAAGACGAGGAATCCAAACTTGTTTTTAAAATCAATAATGTGCAATCTAGATCAATATTACATAATTCAATAAGTATAATAGTACGCATGTTGAATTAAAATGTCTAGATACCTATTAAATAAAAGTTCACTTAGAATACATACAATCGTAATTTTTAAATCCTACCACTGGGTGGTAATTGTCTTATTCTCTTAGTGGCAATTAACCAAAATATTATGTCTTCACAATTTAAAACCACAATGAGAAATAACATAAAATGCATGTTGGAAATTCAAACTTTGAGTATGATATATATTTTAGCCGACAGCCTTATATAGGTGGGTGCGTACCTATACAATTTATTATTATTTTCCGCTCGGATGTGTGAAATTAGTAAATATAGGCTTAGTGACGCATAAAAATAATACCTAACTCACAAGACCCATAATAATCTCTTATTTTAAGCACAACGTTTATGAAATTGTAGTATTTTTTTATCAATATATAGTAGACATTATATAATATTTTTTACAGTTTTTGTTGCATGTAGATTATACAACATACACATTATTATAATGAATATAACGAGTGAAAATCGGAATGAGAATGATTATGTTGTTTTTATCATTATTTTTCAAAGTCTGAGTATAATGTGTATACATTATACTGTGGTTTATGTTTGTACATCAAGATTAAAAGTATACAAAGAACATCTGGAATAATAATATATACGAGGTGTATATATTATGTCTCGAAAAGTACTTAATTTACATAAATATAGTGATTATTCTTGGCATCTTTGGATCAATCGTCCTAATTGTACAGATTTGAAATTAAGAGTTTACGAAGAATGATTAGTAGGACCTATAGTCAGTACCCGTTTCATAATATATATAGGTATATTAGGTATTAATGTATTATATTATATACTGATTATTGATTATCGGAATCCAGCTACAATATATATTAGAATGTATTAATATCAATTCATACATCGGACCAGTGATTATAAATACTATATAATTTATAATACATTTATAATCAATGATCGGACCTATTGGACCAATGTCCAATCTACAATACTGTATTATTATAAAATAAAGCTCAATTAGAAATAATAGTAATACAATGAAACTAAAAGATAAAAAGAATAATAACACAATTCTTATATGTATGTAGATAGACACAATGAGATTAGAGAGAACAGATTTTAAGTAATATTAATATAAATATATTAGGTAAAATATATGTGTAAATAATGAGTGTTTTAAACAGAAATTGGTTGTTAATAACTAGAAAGTGTTAAATTAAAAAATTATTTAAGGCCTAAAAGGTTTTTAAACTGGTTTTTGAAACTGAATTTATTGTTTTTCTGATTTTCAATCTATAACATTAGTAAAATTATGTGTAAAACGTGTAAATCTACAATGTAATAACAGAAGTCGAGAGTATAGGTATACTTATCTATTTAATAATCATATTTTATGATAATTTTTTCTGTTACGTATAAAGTATATACAATCATTTTTAAATCATCACACACATTTAAGAGTAGCATTTTAATATAGGTAGGTACCTACAATAATATTTGCATTTCTATCGATCAAATAAATCACAGAAATAGTTTATTGTATAGGTATATAGACGGTATAGTATAGGTATGATACATATAAATATATATATACATGACGTTTTTGACGTTAAATTATTAATCACAAGATATAGTCTATCGAGTATCGATACTCTGGTCACGATAGGAGTTCTTAAAACGTTTTAGGAGAGGTTTTTAAAAAATAATTTTTTTTTTCAATTACTTTATAAAGTATAGATATAATATAACAGACTAAATGCGTATATAGATATAACCTAACCTGTGAGTTGTACGAGTCACTGCGAGAAATGAAAAATTACCGAATATTTAGATACACGAGCACATCCCGCATGTCGTATAGAAATAATTTACGTTTAATTGGGTGAATTGCAAAAGATGTACGTTCAGTTAACTGAGAACAAAATATCCGACAACTATACCAGTTGAAATGTAAGATAACTGTAATAAACAAACATTTAAAATATAAACTATACACTATCTGGCTATATAAAATATTAAATGTAAATTGTTTTGAAATTCTAAATTTTTAGACTTCCCGAAAAAATATTTACTTAAAAAAAAAGTAATAATAAAGAACGGTCAGGAGAACCAAATTATTCCGATATATTATAGGGGTTGTCGGATTGAATAATCTTGTGTCATCAATCATCATCGCATTTATATACGCGTATTTCTAACATTCACGAAAAAGTGTCGAATCATACTTCCACTAGTCTCACAATAGTTTTTACGTTAGTTCCCGCATGTATCAATAACCCTTCAATCATGGGGAACACGGAGTTCTGACATTTATACTTGATGACATTATGAATAATGAATGATCAACGACGTACTTCCGGAAAAAGAAAAAACGGTTCCCCACAAGGAGTCATTATTTTAAGCAATATTTTTGGAGTTTGTCTTACCTTCGTATTATTTAATAACATATTAATATAATTACATAATATACCATTAATTGAATATAATATTTAATCAATGATAGTAAATATTAATACCTATGAATTTCATATCGGATTTCTAGCTTTGGATCGCATTAATAAAATAATAACTTATAATCATATTATTAAAATAATATATGCCAAGGGTCTTTAAAGTGATTAAAAGGCGTATTGGCGTTAAATGAGTATAAATATTTTCTAGATAAATATTTTTATAAACCTAAATTAAATTCAATAAAGATAGATTTTTATTATTTTTACTTTTATACTTCCAATTTCTTAATTTATTTTCCCAATTTTCTCCCTCCTACCTATAATTTTGAATGTATCAACTCAATCAATGAGAACTTAACTACCATTTTTATTTATTTTATTCAATAGGTACCTGGGTACTTACTATATAATACATTAATACCTGCGGTGGTGAAATGTATTACACTACTATAACTCAGTACTTACTACCATTAACATTATACTTTTAGAGTAGTATTTATACTCCATAAAGTTATAATCCTATAACGTACATATATCATAAAGTATAATAATAGCAAACATTTTTTTTAAACATTTCGTTTCGACCTGTGACCTATGCATGGCGCATGCGAACGTGTTGTTATGCCAATAACCCAAGTAACACAAGTAACCGGTTCTATTATATTTTACTGCAGTACAGTGACTTATGTTACTTAACTGGTGTTGGCTATTTGTAATTTGTATACATTATATTATTATACTATGGTAACATTTACTGGCGTCGTACTACTGCTCGGTATACTCATATATCTATTCATTCTTCATAGTTTCACAGATTTTTAGTTTTTACCACAAACTCTTAAATTGAACGGGTATTATACCTGTGAAATAACCACTCTATATTTTAGTTTTTGACACGTTAAAGTTTAACAGTTAAACTATGTTAATTGACTACGTATAACTAAGTTATTTTATTAATGATAGTATATTATTAATTATAGCTATTGGGTACGGGTCAAAATCCTGACGATTCTATCATCGTCACCGAATATTACAATTTATAATAAAAACAATCTAAGCAACATTATGAGCTAAGACGTTTAAAAAACCTTAGATGAGCTTAGAACCACATCACGGGAACCAATCGGGCCAATTATTGACATTTTATGTCTTTGCTTTGGCACATAGAATCGAAAAACGTTACTTTATTTATTTATTTATTTATTTATTTATTTATTTATTTATTTATCTATTTGTTTATAAATGGTTGCCATAGGTTTTAAAACTATTATAATAATAATATATTATTGGTTGCCGTGAAATCAGTGTATTAGAAATAGAAAAACGTTACGTTACATAAATCACCTTGGTAACCATAAACACTAATTACAAGGACTGGAACCTTTATGATTTTATAGGTTTGGGTTCTCAAATATCCAAAACTTCGGTTCCAGTTCTGGTCTCGGTTTTAAAAAATATCAAATATATTTGACTTTTGCTTTTTATTTTACTTTTATTAATTAAGTACTGTATAAAAAAATTAACATATTAAGAACCTCTATTTAACGGAATATATTAATTGTAATTGAGTGTACCTATTTCAAAGTTTAGGTAATATAATATCATTAACAAGTATTAAAAATTGTACTGATTTATTCCGTCACCTCTCATCGTAGTATCGTACCTATGATAAAATTAATATATCATAGAGACAACTAAATATAAATACATTTTTTAGTAAAGTTGAGCGTAATAATAATTGATTTCTAATTATTAGACATACAACTGAAATCATAATGAATGTTAGATAATATTATAATAATTATGTATCAATATTAATAAGTTAGGCCTATACTATGGCCGTATTACCCGACTTCATCTAAGTTAAGATTAATCTATCTTTCAATCGTTTTCTGTTTAGTTTCAGTTGACATATATATATATAAACACAATTGTCAATCACAATAATTACTTTTATGATTATTTCCACTTCTTAATTATGGTCATGTGACATATTTTAGATGTAAACACAAACAACTGGAGACAGATTCAACAAATATAATGTGCTGTATATGCATGGTTTTGGCGGCTATAATATAGATATCATATTATATTATATTGTAAAATTGTATATACTGCTGTATACACTGCTGTATAGTGCTCGTAAAACTTTGGGTAGGACGTTCTGAACACGATCGTATTTTGATGGGTATCCCGCGTATAATATAATATAATATAACAGTTAAAAACCGATTTATTTTACTGGCGTGACACACGAATATAGTCATTTGGATTTCATAAAATATATATGATATTTTTTTTGCTATTGGACGATTTTGGATCGAGATTTCACAAGAACAAAAAAAAAACCGGTTATTGTTGTAGATCATCGCAGTACCTACGTAACGAATTTTCGATAAAACGCACTAAATATAATAATATGCGTTAATAAATCATCGAGTACGATCCTTATAACAATAATAATTATATATATACTCGTCGATGATCGTGTTCGCTAAAGTTAAACTGTTCTGCCAAAACCAAAATCATAAAATAGGTAGATGTGGAATAAATAAACAACATAATATAATATATTATATGCGTAAGACGTGACGAAAGAATATTAAAATAGTTTACGTACCTACCCGTGGTACCGTGCTATTTTTTTTTTTACATTTTTGATCCATTCGAGACTATAAATTGGTCAGAATTAATCATCATACTTGACAGAAGATTAACAAAAAAAAAAGCGTCTGTTGGATCGTGTAGACGTTGCTAGTAGTGTAGTATATCGTATAGTATACTGAGATTAACTTATCTGTTAGACTTTTATCCGTTGGATATTTAGATCTTGGGAATTTCGACTTGAATATTTTAAGACAGGATGTTTTAACCTATATTCTTATATAGTATATTATAACATGTATTATACATTTCAAAATGTATAATACATAATGTTACATATTAATAATATATGTATCAAATTATTAAAAATGTATTATTTAATAGATTAAGAAAACAATTGTTTTTTTTTAATTATCTCTTAAAATAGTGTTCGCCACATATAAGTAAGCATTTTAGTAAGTACCTAAGTAGATACTAAGCAGTAATAAGACTTTTACTATTAATGATAATAAATAAATTAACTAAATACCTATTGCATTAATTAGTGTACCTAAATATGGTAATTGTACTATTTAGTTCAGTACACTATAATATAATATAGTAAATATACTACACATCGTACTCGAACGCGTATTTACGGATGCTACTCAAGACTGGCCAGTAACTTCAGGCTAGGTCATCTAATTACATTCAAATAAAATGTCTTGCATATATAGTAAACTTCAGTTATAACTAAAATATATATGCTCAACGTTGCGCACAGCTGTCCTGCTAGAGTTACAATATATTATGAATAACGTTTATATTTAGTTCTAGTTTGCATAACAATTCATCAAAACTTTTGATAGACATCAGGAAATATATTTGAAAATTGCTTCACCTTCCATGAGTTTCAGAAACGCGATAGAAACGAACTTTTTAAAGACACGATTTAATTTTTAAACTTTTTATTATTATTTTTTTTTTTTTTTAAATAGTAACAAGTGAAGATGTATAATACGTCTTTTTTTCGATCGTTTGTCCTCGTATATAAAATATATATACCAAATAATTAGCAGGTTGAGGTTTTGGTTGTCAACTATATTTTGATGACTGCCAACAATGGTTTTAAAATTTTGTTTTCTATTGCCATGGTATATACGATTGAATTAATATATTTTTGATATTTTGTGGTTATATTTAAATACGTCTTAGAAATAATAATGAAATTAGGTTTTTGCTATTCATTAATTCATATCAAAATATATTGTGCAGAATCTGAAAATAATAAATTTAATGACAAAAAACCGATAAAAGAGAACCAATCTTGGGTGGTATCAGTTAAAAGAAATTATTATATATTTAGTGAAACCCAAATGTGGTTGTCATCGCAATGTAAAAAAATTCACTGAGAACCAAATTAGGGTCTCATGGCAATGTTGGAAAAAAAACTATAAAAACCCACACGGGGCTCAACCTGTTAATAATAAACACACAAATAATATACCGAGCCTCCCCGCTCACTGCTCTATATATATATAATATGATATGGATATTATAATATAATTTTGAGTTTCGCCGCTGAAAATTGGCGATTGCCGCCGCAGCGCACAAGAATTGGTTGGTGTTAAATAGCTAGGCCGGAAACCGAATCTATTAATAATAATCAGCCAGTGCCCATTGTCGCTGTTCCAGGACGTTGCAGCAACACGTGTTGATGATCTCTCGTGCGAGCGCCTAGATCGGTCCACATTGATTGTTGTACTCATTTTTAGGACTGCGTTCTATGTATTAGTATATATAAATATGTTTATATACATTATAATGCACATAGTGCTTCAGTGTTTTGAGTTTTCCGTTCAAACGTTGAGAACGATCTCATGTTACCGAGTGCAATCGAACACCTATTTTCCGTTTGGTGAATATTTAAGGACGTTAGTACCATCTTGTTATTTAATAGTAAACACAATTTTCCAATACTAAATTATAAATATACCTCGATATTTTTCGTCCCCCAAAACCCCAATGTTGATATTATTTCACACGATTTATGAGATTTTCGGGGGCTGGTGTCACACCGCGCCATTATACGACCGTCGTAGGGGGATCTCAAAAATCGTATACGACCATATAGACGCACTTCCTGGTTAAGTTAAATATAGTGCTAACACAATTCATGCTCCCCCAGCAATAAACACTCCTATAAAACAGTAGCACCCTGCAGCCAATATACCTATAATGTGTGTCAACTGTCTATTTTGAATTTTGAGGATTTAATTCGTCTTAAGTATCTCCCTAGAAATACATGCGTATTGTGTTTCGATGTAATGACGATTTAAAGATTTTATATAAATTAATTAACTTAAGCTACTGTATAAGTACCTATATCTTAAGTACCTTCAAAAGTACCTATTCCGTTTTCAGTTTCGCAAAACTCAAAATAGTTTTTCGATTGCACTCATTAACATATCATTGAGATTGTTCTAAACGTTTGTACGGAAAACATATTGTCTGACTGTAACTACGTATTGGTAAAAACGGCCCAGTATAGTGTTTCATCACAACTGTAGGATTGTAGGAAAACGATATTATTATAATATAGATATTATGTATTACTGCCAAAACTAATAAATAATAATAAGAACAACAATAATAATAATAATAATAATATAGTATTAGGTACATCATAATATTGTAAATTATAATTACAATAATCTCGCCTTTGTTATTAGATGATAGGTAGGTGGTATACATAGTACATAGTATAAGTCTACTCTTATAAATTGCAATGTCGGTGGCAGCCGTATTATAATATATTATCATTTATGCATGGACGTATGAGCTGGAAGTTAATTTTGTTGGCCGGTCCGAGCATCACGACCAAAAACATTTTGTTTAACGGTAAACTCCCGCTGATAATTGGTAATTTTCTGACAAGTTAAGTTTTTAATATCGGTATGTCGATTTAAAAATGAAACGAAACAAAAATTCGATGTATTAAACATTTAAACAGCGGCTATTAAACCCATTAAAAACCACCGGTGAGACGTCTTCTCTTAATATGTATAATAGAACACTTGATATAAAAATGAAAGATGACGACGACATTTTGAGGGCATCTCATATTGTATAGGTAGATATTATAGGTTTTCACTATACGCGTTAAATATATTTAATTTATTTCGTGATATTTCATTTTTTTGAATTCGTTTAAATATATAATATATTTTTTTAACCGATGTAACTATTTGTTACCATAATTCGAAAAAAAAATTTTATTTAGGTATACCTAAATTTATCTACCTTTCAAAACGTCGTTATATTTCTAGTTAAATGATGGGCGTGCTTTGTCTCTATCATTCCTCTAAAAACTTGCATTGTTATGTATAGCCGATTATTATAGAGGTGGCGTCAACGCTTGTTTGTGTCCCAAAAAATATCGGTGCGGTGAGAGTGCGAGACCAATAGTTCAATAAATCACGATAATAATAAATATTAATATTAACTCTATATGTTCATCGTTCGTGCGCGTTTAACTTTATGCTCATTATAATGTTAAAAGTATGAAAACACGGTACTTATATGTATAATAATATAAAGTTATATTTTACGCACTATCTAAATATATATTATATATTGGTATGTTATTATTTATTATCGTAATCGTTTATATAAAAAATAATATATATATACGCGCCGGAATAGGTATGTATCACATTTATCATAATATTAATATGTGTGCATAACACACTCTCTCGTCGGATAAATGAGACGTCGGATGAAAATCGGCAGACCGTGTAAATATAATATAATATATATTATATTGTTATTTATTATATTATTATATCGTTATGGGTGTACGTGGAAAATAATATTATTATCTTAGCTCGGAGGGTTTACTCAACGCGCCAGAGTGCCGGACTATATATGCGTTATGTATAAAATATTATAATACATAATATTATGTATATAATACCTAATATTACAATATGATATGGGCTGATTAGTGCGCGAGAACGCGTCTATATTATATATATCGTAAAAACGTTCCAGATCGGATGCTGTTCGCCGGGTCTTGTGTATAATTTATTAACGACCGGTTACGTGCTCGTTCCGATACGTTTTTCACGTCCGCAGGACCCCGAGGCGATCGCTTAAAAAAAAAAATAAGTACACAAAAACGGACCGTGTCCTTTCCGTCCCGCCATGTACATACGTGAATATATAGGTTATAGGTATAATGGTTTAGGTATGAGCTGTTGTCGATGTCGTCGCGAGTATCTCGGAGGTGGTGTTATTGTTGAGCTGTCGCCGAATATTGGTTCTCGAGTTGTAATATATCATACCCCGCTGACCAAATTTTTGCCGCCGACTGCTGAGCCGTACCTATAATATTTAGTTTCTGCTTGAAGTTTTTAAGTTTGTTGTTAAAGTAAACTGTAAGTTTCACTTTAAACAAATTATTCGAAATATGAAATCACGAATATACGCAATTCGTAAATTGTAATATATTCAAAATTTCAAAATGTATATATTTTTAAATTAATTATTTGATATAAAATGGATAATTATATTAAAATAATATTTATAAAACAATTATTTTTTAACTATTATTGTTTTTAATGAAATTATAATATGAATATAATATTATCTATGGCATACGCAGTCCTAAGTCAATACAAGAAAAACAAGTAAAAACGACAGATTACCCTTATATGACGTTGCCTATATTATAACCTAAGTACCTAAATAATCATATAATTTATAAAACTGATCGTTGCGATTCAGAACCGTGGAAAGAACTCTAATTAAATGAAAACAATTTACATATAACAACACGGAAGGAATAAAAACGTGTTTGTTGTGTGCCTCGTATCTTGGTTAACGATACTAGTGTTAAGTAGTTTGTTAATTCAAACAAAGGTCCTTTTTATTTTACATAGTATATATAGATAGACAATATACATAGGTACTATATTTAACAGTGCCTATTAGAGACGATACATATAGTGGAGGTTATATTTTGATGTGTTAAGTTTTTTTTTTTTTGTCGCTTTTCAAGTTTTCGTTTACGTATTTATTTTTGATTTTTATTTCAAAACACATAACGATACATTATTATTCTTATCTTCAATCTCGATTTGTGGCTATTATAATATTGTACGGTTAAACGATTCGAAACGATAATTAGATGAAGTAATTATAAATATATAATACTATTATGCCCTCCGGGGGAGATTCTGTACCTATATAATACACGCACTCTAGGTACACTCTTGTATACCTACTACCGGTGGCGCCACTCTTTTGCTTTTGGCAGACACTATATAAATTATAATATTATATCATGTATATATACTATATAGGTATAGTAAACCATTTAATAATTAGATTGCCGTGGCACTGTGGCAGAAAGGAAGCTAAAAATAAAAGTGTGATGCTGTAAAAGAGTGTATATTATTATATTATATACTTTGAATCGTTATTAATGTGTAAGATATTTAGGTGAATACAGTATATTGGCAGATTATGCAGGGACTTTATTAACATTAAAATAAAACAATAACATGGTTTGTGTTACACAAATAATAAGCGTTATTATGACGTGAGTATACTTATATATACGCTGCAAGATCCGGCAATACAGATAAAATAAGTGATAAATTTAATTTTTATAAAATAACGTTGCGTTACCTCCGCAAAAACTGTGAAAGATCTAGAATGGCAAAAATAGCTCCAGTCGGTAGAATATATATTCTACGGTTGCCTAAAAATAAAAATACTTAAACACGCATTTACATTTAAATTAATTAACATCCTGCTGACGATCTCGGGCCTCTGCCACTATTATACAGGGGAATTCACCAAACATGCACATTGCTCATATCCACAATTTTACTCTATAACTTATGCTCTAATTCAAATTTTTATTTTTGGAAATTTTTCAGCATCCCTAATAATAATATGTTTTCAAATACAACGATTTTTCATACCATTCGAGGAGTGTTCTGTCTTTCTTTTTTACATTATATGTATCTAAATTCTAAAAAAAAAAATGCAAACGAATATCTTTTGAAATAACCTACTTATGGGAGTATGCATAGTCAATTTACATGTCTTATACTCTTGTGTTACACACAAATAGACTATGTATACGGACATTAGTGTATTAAGGATAATAGGCTCATATATGGTATGTAGGTTTAAACTTTAAACATTAAATATATGTGAGCTATAATGATTTTAATATTCATATTCTATTAAAGTATTTAAAAATTTCTGTGTAGGTATGATAAGTACTATATACGAAATACCACATATATAATATAGATAAATTTTATATTAGTGTAAAACCATTATTAGTAAGAATTAAAGACTGTTATTTGTATTATATTATTAAATACTAGTATACTAGGTACACACATTCATTATAATATCTCAGGCGAACTACTCGTTCAAATTTTGATAATTTTAAAATCTTCTTTGTAGGTACGAGATTATAGTAATTATAGAACGTCACGAGGATGTTACTATTACCATTAAACTGCTTTATAAAACCACTGTTTGGATTTAAATCATAGTACATGTACATAATTAAATAAAACTATTTATGTTTTTTTTTCTTGGTTTTCGATTTGTTTTCGTTCACGTTAATAGAGCTGTATATAGCCGTAATATAGGTATTCAATAATTGTAATGTGAGGTAGGCAATCGATGATGATCCACTTGAAGTCTGTTGCTTATACTTTTTACGATAACGACGCGATCGCAATATGTGAGTTATTTTTATTCACTATTTTTTAGTTTAATAAAGTCCATATTTTTTATCTGGAACCTATTATATGCACTAGCTATAAAGTGTTATATGATGTCATCTTAGTGGTTTTCATTTTAACACTATTTCAATGAAATAATATTTGAAATATTGTAAGAGTAGTAATAAAGTAAAAAGGGTGGGGAACTGTATAAAAAAGGGGTTGATAGAAGATAAGTATAAACTACTGCAGTAGGTTGTCCAAAACCAGCGATCAGAACTTGAGTAAACTTCAGTAAAAGGTGGGCGTGTAAAAAAATATTTTTTTGTTTTTATAATTACATAGGACGGGTGGTGGAGCCCTTGTAAAAGGCAACGGTTTTGTTTGTATAGGTAGCAGAGTACTATATTACACTAATAATAATATACACGATGCGTAGATAGACTCGTTTTTTATCTCTCATTCTTAAATGGATATTTTTCCGTTTTCATGTAGTATAACTTCGGAAAAGTAAAAAAAACGATTCGAAATCACGGAACGACGAAAAGCAATTAAAAAAACGTGCGAGTAATGGACGTCGTCGCGATGTCGGGTCATCTCCATGCCAACGTCCCATCGCAGTATTTGTTATAGGTATCGTAGAATATAGTGATATAGCATACAATAATATCTTTTTAATGTCGTAATAAACGCGTATACAATTATAATAATATATTATACACACTTGATATATAATATATAAATAACATCGCGAGTCCGGATTCAATATAACGATAATTCCATCGGTGTTCGTGATTTCAAACCACTCCTTCTGAAGTCGAGTCTGCGGCGTTTTCGTCTGGCGCTATATTCTACGCCCAAGTCCACACTTGCACGGGAGGCCTAAGAAATTCATAATATTAATTTATAGTACGTGATATATAATGCACGCGTGTGTAAATATTGAAATGCAATAGGTACATATGAGTATACCTATATACATATATGCCTATAATCTATAACTGCCGTCCTTTATAATATATCAAGAACTCTGTCCAGCGGTGGGGCGGGGGTGTGTGACGGTTATGTTGATGCGTTTTTTGGTCCGTCTAAATTTTGAAACACGAAAAAAAACCAGTCGTAATAAAAACAAATATATAATATATGAACAGTCTCCGTATAATATAGGTATTATTATAGTACGTGTTTCGTATATTATTCTGTGTGTCCGCGAAAACATGGTACGCTGTATATAATTAAATTACCAATATTACTCAGTAACCTATACGTGTTTTTGAATTCTGTTAGCAGGACGTGAAACTAGACTATTGGATCATCAATCTCCCGCAGACAGAATTCTAAAATATGTATAGAGTATACTGAGTAATGCAGGTAACCTAGACCCGAGTTCTAGTCTATAGAGTGTACCTACCCAGTTTTTCCGACCGTTTTAATTCTGAAACTCTTTGGGTTCCGGCCTCATGTTGGGAAACAAAAATATTGACTAAAAAGTAAAAATAAATATATTTTCCAAATCAAACTAGTAGCTGTAAAAATTTTAAAAACTGAATTATCGATTTCTATCGAGTATAATAATATATATTACTAGTTGATCCCGTGCACTTCGTCGCCCGTTAAATGTATCAACTCAATATGACTCAAACTTTGTTCAATTCATTATTCAATATTCGGTGTATGGTGTTCAAAATTTATCTTATCTTTTCCGTTGCCCGGAATAAAAATTCTGAATCGCAGCAGTACATTATCAGGTAGGCAATCTACCTGCGGTAGATCGCGGACCCCGTGCTGTTTGTACGGAAGTGTATGATTTAACTCTAAAGTATCAAAGTTATACCAAGTTTATTTTGATATAATACTGTGGATTAATATAACAAATTTGGTTGCTCGTAAAAAATCACAACTCTTAAAAAAATTATGATTGTTGAACTCCTTTTATGTGTAACTTGCTGCGGTAAGTGCAACTCAGCCACCCTGGTAGGCAATGTTCAATAATTCGATTTGATGCAAGCTTGTACCTGATCTGCCCGAATAACCAATGACAACCAATAAATAAATGCTAATTTCTAATGTAGACTGTAACCAATGGCAACTATAAATAAATAAAAATAAAATTTCCAATTTCTATCGTGAATCTCAATGTCCCTGTTTCAGCACCTATTTAAAATGCGAATTTTGGCAAATCCTTTCTTAGCGCACGTCTACATCATAATAGCTATCTGTATGCCAAATTTCAGCCAGATCCATCCAATGGTTCTAGCTGTGCGTTGATAGCAGTAAATCAGCTTACTGTTTTATATATACAGATATGGTTGCCATGGTAATATGAACACACACACACACTGACATACATTCATTTTTATATATATAGATTATGTATCATAAATTTGATCGAATTTAAATTGTATCGGTAAGGGACGTGAAAAATGCAATGAGACAATGGCTTAACCAGGATTAATAATTGAAGGAAAGGGAAGCCTTTTTTACTGTTAAAAAGATTGAAAATGTAATACGTACAAGGTTTCTCTTATATATATTGTTCAAATATCATTTCAAAATTAACTAATACTCAAAGGAACAATTTTTTGTAGGAATTTTAAATTAATATATTTCTACAAAACTGAATATTTAAACGAAATACTTATAAAAGTTTTTAATTATTTTCTTGTAATTTAAAAAAATATTAATCGTAGAGAACTGAAATTTCCTCCATTAGTCCATTACCTATACAATAAAGTATACAGTATAGATTCATATTATATTATTATTTTCTATATGCATACCTACTAAAGTTTTCATTATATTTAAACTAATTTTTAAAAATGTATACCACTATACATTTATAATGATACGTTGGTATTTACTTATAATCATAGCCTTGGACAGATTTTAATATCAGGTGTACCTATCACACTGTTACTGAAGTTTAAAACACCGAAAAACCATTCAATAATTGTTACATAGTTCAGAACAGTGTTAGCCTTAGGAACAACATTAGGCTCGCAGAGCACATGCATTCATGTAGGCCTATGGGATACTTTATTAGTCTATAATATATAATACCTCCTCTAGTCTTTTACGATAAAATATCATTTAAAAACAGTATCAATCGTACTTATACTGTTTATGGAAAAACATGTTCAATGATATTTTAAGTTAACCTTTAAGGATTTAAGCCATAATCCGCTGCAGCTATGGTCTTTGTAGTAATAAAAAAGAATATTTAGGTGCCAGGTGGTATTTCTATATAGAATACCCAGCAATACCCATAAACAAGGGTTTGCTTATATAATTTACACTTTACAGCTTATAAGTTAACTATAAATATAATATTAAATGATTTAATATCATAAATATTTATTATTACAAGGTAGTTAATATTAGTTAACCTACACGTACCTATTAATTGTATTTTATATTATATTTTTTGCTATTTTTATTCTTTATTTTTTGTTTAAATATTCAATATTTAGTTCCACAATGGATAATCTTTTGTATAACATCTTTAATAACTACAAATGTACCCTTTACCCCTTAGGAGTGTTTAAATTTTAAATAATAAATTAAATAAATAAATAAATAATGCATGCGATTTATTTTATTAAAAAATAGTTCAAGTTCAACTATAACCTTATTGCTAATAGAACTTTAATGAATTTAACATACCTTATTTGTTCGAATTATATTTCGTCCGTTATTCGTAGGTTTTAGGAATACCAAAATGTAAAAATATATTTACTAATAATAAAATTATTGTATGGAATCACATATCGTCATATCTTCGATGTTATGAATAACAAAATACATCTCATATGAACGCTAATTGTATGTTCAAATGTTCGATTAAAAATAGTGATTAATAAAATATTATTAGGTATAGTAAACAAACAAAACAAAATGAATCACTAGACAAAAAAAATTAATGAAGATTAGGTATATCTACCGATATCGAAACTATGCGAAATTTTGGTTTTTTAAAACACCCAAGTAAGCCAAAGGTATAGTACCCCAGAGCCTTCTGCAGGTTAGGTGAAAATCAAGTATTTTTAAAAACGCTCAAATTATACACACAACGATGAGCGGTATCCGATAGTACCCAGCCCAAACGCGTACCTATATTATTATAATATACTCGTAGATGTAGTTGAAAAAGAGTTTAAAAGAATAGATTCGGCCGGTCGGTGGCATATTATTATTATAATAATATTATGTATATACAAGACCACCGAGCACACTGAGCATATGCGTATAAACATCATGACATGCCTGACGTATATATATATGTATATTACATGTATAATAATTAATAATAATATTACGTAGGTATATAATATAATATATCGTATTTCCGTGCTCGCGCACAAGTGCACAACGCGTTATTAATTACCGTGTACAAACCCGGGCTCATGTTGCTGACGTGCGGTGCACATAATATTATCATTAAGATGGCTCTACATAATAGTAACCATAATAAGAATATATGATAATATTATTTACGGGTCGGCGTGTAATAATTATTAGTAAAATATAACGTGGTGACGGGAGAGGGACCGCCGCTTCGGAAGACCGTCCGTCGTCGCGGACGACTGTATCGTGACTACAACAGCTGCGACGACGATATTTTAATATTAAGTAATCATTCTAAAGCGTACCGCCGAATAATATTGTATGATAATAGTACATAATATTCTTATAATGCATATATTATTGTTATAATAATATGTATATCACATACGGCTGGGCGCAGTCCAACGTCTGCGGGTCCACCGCGGGCTACTGAAGGTCCGCTGCTCATCCGCCGAAAAGATACGAATCAAACAATTAAAGACAAACGAATATCATCCGTACGAGCACACGCGATCGTACATATAATACTAATATATTATGGCCGACTTGTATGTATGATGATATGCACATCGGCGGCCTCCGATCGTCGTCAAACGCGACGACGAACATTATTGTATATTATGCAACTTTAATATATACCTACCTCGTTTATTATACCTCGGCCCGGGGACCACGTGCACGCCACATGTGTGTATGTGTTTCGCTCGTACAGTGATAAACACCGGAGTAACCACAATGGACCGCGAGTGAGAACGAGATCCGTACACGTGTAGTACACCTCCGACTTAATCGATTTTCTCCTCCCAACAGTCACAAACTCCCAACGCAGTGAACGAATCATACGCGTTTCGCAGTTTCGTCTTAATATAATGCACGCATAATATTATAATATGATACATAGGTAGGTTAGGCAATATTATTATATGCGATGCGTGTTTATAATATTGTATAGGTAGTTTTTTTCCTCAATCGGCTATACTCTAGACAGTCTAGACGACGGATGAATAGTTTTTTTAGTAGAAACCTGATCAAATTTGACCAAAATTAGTATTAAGTTACTATACAGGTACCTATTCAATCGCATATAGTCGATAATCTGTATGGCATAGTAGGCATCTGTAGGCTATAGCCTTATATAGCCAGTGTGCCGCGACTTATAAGTTATAATAACTAATGATAATTTCCCACAATGGAAAAAAGTTTAGTGCCATCTTACACTAGTGATATGACCACTGTAGACGAATAAATCCAAGCTGACACACACCGCGAGATGTATACGTATAAGTATACAACATAACCTAACTTATATATTATATTCAATGCGAGTGCCACACAAAATAGATCCAGGTATATAAGTTTGTGTTCGGCCGCAACAGTCGAGGGAAACTTTACTCGTAACGAGTTTCTTAACTTTTCAACTAGCTGTTATAGCTGCTGTTATTAACTTATAAGTCAATAACATCGTAGGTACAGTAGAATTTTGTAAATATGTTATTTTTTATAAAACAAAATTCTTGGAAAAATATATCTCTTGCTTTGGAATATGAAATAAAAAATATATTAAGTTGCCGTTCAAAAAAGTAATAAACTTAAAAAGAATTAACATAAAAATATAATTTTTTTTTATTTCAAAAATGTTTGCGAACTGTGATGAATTCAAATTATGTGAAAAAATATACAACGTTAATACTTTTTGAGATAGCTACTAGGTAACTATACTGAATAATGAGACATGACTTCAAGTTTATGTTTACTAATTACTTATAAAATAATTACCATTTGGCATTGAGTATTGACCATTTCTTCACCTTATAAGTATACTAGAAGTTACAATACAATAACAGGTATGAAAACATTAAACAAGCATTTATTCAGTAATAATATTTTGTTTATTTCCATCGACTTAATATAGTTTTGTAAGTTCTTGATAATTTGATCAAACTTCTGAAATGTAGTAGGTACTTACTCGAAACTATAATGATTAATGTATACATTTTTCATTGCTTCAGCCTTTCTTCCAATTCTATGACTGCAGTGAGTAGGACTTCTTCCATAAAGTCCGATAATGACAACAATTGTATACGTAGTACCAAAAAACAAAAAAAAACAAAGATTTACTCGTATGTAAATGGAAACATCAGAGTGATTAAATCATTTACCGGAAGCCCAAAGGACTTCCAACACTTTACGTGCCCCGCAACAAGATCTGCTAGACGGGCTGACGCTCCGGACCTCCACTGAAATTGATTGAAATAAAATTTTAAAAAAAATTACAAAATATAAGAAAAATGTGTAACCCATTGTCGTTCACAAATGTTATACCGAAAGTAATTCGGGCTTCCGTTTTCCATGCATCGATTTGTATTTAAGTACTGGACAATCGACTGCAGGACCGAGTGCATATAATATAGTTATAGTGTGCCAGTTACATGTAGAACCACGTGTATATTATGTCAGACCTACTAAAAATATGCACGGGGCGTCCAGTAAGTGGCAAACATTAACCAAATATTTGAAAATTGAAAATTTGAAAGCAAAATATAAATAAAAGTTATATATTTGTTTAAAATTTGGTAATCTCTTTATTGGGCGTCTGTACATATATATATATATATTTATATTTATAATATTATATACATAAAAATGTGAGTCCTAGAAAAACAACACTCAGGACCAAGTAGGTACTAAATAAACTATACGACCTGACAAACAGTAGGTGCTGACTTAAAGAACCGCGTCCCATAGTTGAACCTAGAAAACAATATGTGCAGGGCATCCAGTAAAGAGCAAACATTAACCAAATATTTGAAATTGAAAATTTTAAGTCGTTATTTTTAAGCTAAATAATATTATCTATATATTTGTTCAACGTTTGATAGTTTCTTTATTGGACGTCCTGCACATAATATATATTATATATAAATAATAATTAGGTGCCCTAAGCGACTCCTAGCAAAATTATGCTCAGGACCAGGTACTGAATGAACTATACGACCTGACAAATAGTCCATATTATAATACGCGTATAGTACGTTGATGACTTGAAAAACTGTGTACACTGCAGCTGAACCTACAGAAAATATGTGCAGGGCGACCAATAAAGAGCAAACATTAACCAAATATTTGAAATTGAAAACTTTAAGACGTTAAAACATGATAGTTATTTATTTGTTTAAAGTTTGGTCATCTCTTTATTGGGTGTCCTGTACATATTATTATGTAAAAAGTTGGATTCCCGGCAAAACTTCGATCGGGCACTGCAGCTGAAGGGATAAGTGTCTCACTATAAGATTTCAGATCATCTCAATGACTTAGTGCATTATGTCTCGCCGACTTGAAATCAATTTTGAAAATGTATATTTGACGATCTGTGAAATACTAAAAAAAAATTCTATTCTAAATGCATACTGTTTATAATTATTATGTTGTGAAATGTTTATCGTTGCGTTGCTACGTAATGCCCGATTTTGTTGTTGGAATCGAAAATCGTATAGGTACTTAATATTATTATCTGCATGAATGACATTATAATACAGTAGTCACTCGATAATTATTCGAACCTCAATAATTCGAAAAACTCCATAAATCGAACTAAACGGTGAGTCCCCTGAGAAAACCTCTATAGTTAGAAGAAAATACATGTATTCCGGTCCCCTCGATAATTCGAAATATCTGTGACAATTTGAATTTGTTTTCACGGACCTCTTCAATTCGAATTTTCTTAAACGCGATTATATGGATGTACACATAAAGATTATTTACTATCTATTTGACGTAGGAACTCGTAATGAAACTATTAACGACGGGTACAATGGTTATATAATTATTATAATTATTATCGTAGTTTATACATTTTATCGTACCTTACATACCTAATTTAAACTTTAATATGTATGTATAATAAATAAATGTCAATTTAAATGTAGTACATACATACAATTGTTCACCTCTCTTTAATTCGAATTAATTTATTTTCCCTCGATTATTCGAAAACTCAGTAAATCGAAAACCTCTATAAATCGAAATTTTAACTCGGTCTCCTGAATTTTGAATTATCGAGTGGCTACTGTATAGTATATTTATTTCGTTGTTTCGTAACTAAGTGATGGGTGGTGTATACTGGGAAATATATAGGGAGGTTTGATTAGGTGAGGTCCTTACTTGAATAAATTAATTGTTTTCAAGAGTTGCTTATGCCCCCCTCATGGTTTACCACATTTGTTTAGTTAGATATTAAATATTATGTAGTAAATAAAAGTACTTAAAATATATTTTTAAAAAAATTGCCCACAAGGTTCTGCTGTGTTTACATTACGTATTTTGTGGGTCACTGTGCCATTGTGGTTATGGGTTAATATAAAATTGATATAAAATCATTGTATACGAAAAACGATTCTAAGGGAAGATGGTCGTCAGCCCATATTACTAAGCAGTTGCGTCATTTTAGTTTTTTTTTCAGGGTGTGAAAGATTTTAGGCAGGCCAATTTTAACATTTAATCAGGCCAAATTTAACATTAATATCTAAACAATAACCATGCCGCTTAAAGTATTTAAGTATGCTAATATTATCTCCGTCCCTTTTATAATCCTAACAAAAAATTACTCATATCAACTAATTTATATTGTAATTTTCAAATAGCTAGCAGTTCAATGTATTAGAAGGCTTTTAATAAAAACATATAAGCAACTAAAACAAGTAGCAACTAGCGGCCAACAGAAGCCATTTTACTACTATTTGGAGAATTAAAAGCAAATGCTGTTTAAGGAATTATTTTTAATAAATATAATTCAAAAATTAAACACTATTCAATATTCATACAAAATAACACTTGATTAGTTATTTTTCTACAGGTTCTAATATAATTATCAGCTATGCTATGCTCACTCCACTATAGCTGATACCAGCAGGCTGGCACGAACTGTCTTACATAATATAACCACAGAATTGTGGTTATCAAATAGGGATACAATTGATGATAAAGCTGATAAAAAAATAAATTTAAGTTACATGCATGAATCAGTGGCGCCAAAATATATATTTACTTGATGTATGGTAAGGTAATTATAATAAATAGGTGGGTGTCAAAATTCTATGTGGAGGTGTCTATTGTCATAGTTAACATTTTGGACTTCAGGGCCACTGGGCCAAGAATATTTTATTAATTCTTAATAGTAATCATATCGGCGCATAGGAGCATTAATGGAGGGAAAATTATTTATTCTATTATGTTAGTGGTGCCGTCGCACACCTGCCCACCCCCAAATTACGCCCCTGTAACTAAGTATATATTATGATATTATTGCTATTAAAGTGATTTATTTTACTACTCGTCATTATAGTAATAAGTACAGTATAGACTATAGGTTGAACTTTTAAGCACAAAAGAATAATATTTTTAAATCTCAACAAAATAACTAAATTATGAAAATCGTGGGTAGGTGGCCGTATTTTTGGCAGTCCACGTGACCTCGTCCAACGGATTTCGAGTACGATACAAACGGTACCTAAATACACGACTTTTAAACTACGGGTACCTACTTCATGAATGAATTTGAAATGCGTCATGAAATAACGAAACGAACTTGAAATTCGGACATATAGCGAAAAAACACAAGTATAATAATAATAATGGCAATAATAAAATAGTTAAAAATATGTTAACTTCGATACTGTACGAGTACGAATGCGATAATAACGGGCCTAGACCTATTATAGGTCATATTACATGGACATAGTCATATTGTAATTTGTATTGGTCTATGGCCGATGGGTGGTAGTTTCGTCAAAACACTGAGCTTTTCTATACCCGACGTTTCTATACCTTCACGATTTATTATAATATATTAGATAATATCATGACGATGATCGATCGTGATGTTATAGAGCTTGACAATTTAAACGTACGACGGTTGAATTTATAGCTGGTAAAGGCGGTGCAGGCGAACTTGTGTGTACATCAGTAGAATGCACGACATAGGCCTGGAGTTGTAGTGACATCTTCCCAATACAGCCATATTGTTATATGTACTTACGATTTTTTTTTTCAAATGTCTACATTTTAAAATAGAGATATTTGGTACCCGACGCGAATGCTTGGTTCGTTGCAAGTACCTGCGACACAAGTATTGATACCAATTCCAAGGTCGTTTCCAAAAATAATGTATTTGCAAAACGCTTGTGACTTAGTTAGGTTGTGTGTCAGGTTTTATTTTTGTGAAAGTTAATAAAACTACTTTTTGTATAGAATGAACAAAAAACATTGTTTATATTTTTTTATATTGTAGGTATTTGTCTATTGTAATAAAAATTGTATAATAACTACAGTCATATTGGGTGGAAGCTTCAAAATTAATGAAAACAATAATTATATCGGTATTGCATATGATCGGTCTCTGGAGGTGTATATACGTCACAAATTGAAAAAAAGTAAAATAATTTACATAACAAGAGGGCCATAATATATAATATTACGAAATAATCGTATATTTTATATGATAATAATATTTAAACAAATTGTATTGTGTTCTAGGGACTTGAGATTTAATAAAATCAAGGATATCGAACCCAAATCATTAGCTCACCTGACAGAGTTAAACACCTTGTAAGTTTTAATATAATGTCAACAGTCTTAAATGTATAAATATACATTATTAATTTATTATAATCTAAAATTTAAACATATTTTCAGATTGTTGAACAACAATAATATAAACGATCTGAAAAATGGTGCATTTGCAAACCTTTCGAAGCTTCGATTATTGTAAGAATAAAAATTAACAAGTAGTGATTATATTTATTTATTTACTAAATATATTAATAATATGAAGTCAAACGAGTATATCCTCGTGTACTTATATAATAATATTATTACCTATATATTATATAATAAATTATTTATTTAATAGATACTTGTATAAAAACAAAATCGAAAACATCGAGACTAGGGTATTTAATAACTTAACGAGCTTGGAACAATTATACTTGCATTTCAACAAAATTCATAAGCTCGATTTGGAAATGTTTAAGGGACTTACAAAACTGGAAAGACTGTAAGTATTAAATACATTTTTCATGACGTGATGGTATCGTGCATGTATAGCCAAGTGAAATAATGACATTTTATATTTTATAAATAGATTTTTACACAACAATAGGATAAGAAAAATTCCACCTGGAACATTCGATTCATTAACGTCGTTGGGTCGTTTGTAAGTCGGCATGAACTGCTTACAATACAATACATTATTAATATTATAATAATAAATAATTGTTATACTTTCATTGTTTGAACTATATTATGTGTCTAAACTAAACACTAATAATTTATATTATAGACGGCTAGACAGCAACCTGTTGACATGCGATTGCGATATTCTGTGGTTGGTAAACGTGCTGAAGAAAAGTCACACCTCGGGAGAAGAATTCGGGGAGTTCACTGCGACGTGTCATTTTCCCGTAGAAATGAGCGGAAAATCGTTGATGGAAATGACCGAAAACGATTTTCATTGCAGTGAGTAATCGGTCTAATTAATTACAAAGTCATAAAGTTATAACCTAATATTATATTAATATATTAAACTCTATAATCTACTTATATTCCCTGAAACAGTCAGTGCTGCCTATTTATTGTTGTTTTTTTTCATCTATTTGGGATTTCAGACGAGTTGCGGTTTAAAGAAGAACCCAACGACGTGACCGTGTCATTTGGGGGTTCTGCGTTTTTCACGTGCAAGGTAGAAGGCAATCAGAACGTGAAAACGATTTGGACTCGCGACAAGTAAGACTTAAACGATCGGAATAATGAATATTAATAACAAAAACTTATTACACTAAATTGTATTCATATATTATACTATTAACCATTGTACATTTGTACGTACCTACAATAATGTATTGTATATTATATATGTTGTACACGCGAGCAGCAACGAGATTGATATGACCGATTCGAGGTATTCGATGACCAACGACGGGCTCATGATCAAATCCGCGTCGTTGAAGGACGTCGGCACGTACGAATGCATGGTGAAAAAAGAAAACATCGAGTTGAAGTCACGACCGGCCAAAATCATATTAGAGTCCAGCGCGACAGCCGACAGTAAGTGCATTTGGTCGTAATGGATAATTATTGTTTGACTGATGTAGTTGTCGGGAACGAGTTGTTATATTATAATAAAATATTATAATGTGGTGATTCTGACGTATATAATATATTGTTTTACATACAGCGCCTCCGGAAATCATCGTGGAACCGGGCCACAAGACGGTGTCGGTCGGCGAACAGTTGCGACTAGCGTGCGAAGCCGTAGGAGTGCCCGAACCGTCTATAACGTGGGCCAAAGACGACATCAATCTAGAACTTGGCCAAAGAGTTCAGGTACGATAATTATAAGATAATATTCGTTCTTAGTTTGGGCAAATCAGCTATATGTAACATAATCGTATACTGTTGTTAAAAAATTAGCTATTCATTATTTACTCTATAGTGTTTGCAGTAGCTCAAACTTTTTAGGAATAATTTTTTCCAATAATTTTGCACCCCTAAATATTCTCTATCTCCTTAAAAGCCACCCCCCTAATCCACCCATATAATTACACTGACTGTAGGTAAGTCCTATAATCGCTGACGGAAACGAATTTATTAATTAAACTCTATATATTCAGCATTGTAAAACTTATATTAATACGCGAGCATGTATTTCAAATATTATTTTTTCCTATGTGAGGATCATTGTCTATTAGCGACCAATTTTCAACAGTTGACATTTTACGAAAACGTTTTTAAATTGTAAGCATAGCAAATATTTGGCTAAAAATATCACCTGATATACTGACTCTGAATCTAGTAAAAAATTTAAGAGAGTAATTTTTTATTTTCTCACGTTTTCATATAAAATTTTAGAGTTTTTGTTTATACGGGAAGGGCACACCAGATCTCCTAAAAAATGACATTAGTTACAAATTATTTAGTTGAAACATACCTAGTTAAAAATGTATAAGCTTGTTTCAATGATTTAACATTGAATTTGAATTTTACATAATATGCATACCTATCCACTATCCATATTGCAATAAAATGTAATATATTATGAACAACACTCGTTATTACCTATTAACAATATACCCAAAGCAGAGATACTTCCCCGGTTCTTTTTTTATGACGTACCTACCTATTGTCAGTACCTAGTTGACTTTTATCATTTATTTTACTTTATAATATTTAGTGTAATACATTTCAAATTAATGTAATGTTGATTAAAATATTAATCCATATACTACTTACTTCAGGTATTTCAAAACAATACATTGATTATATCTAAAGTGGAAAGAACGGACGTCGGTCATTATAAATGCGTGGCGTCCAATTATCTGGGACGAGTATCTTCCGAGGCGATGGTTAACGTAAACGGTAATATCCTGTATATAGTCGTATATCATTATCATAATATATAAGTTCTAAGACTCGTATGATTTTTAATTTGGCCATATTTTAGTACTAATGCGTTCTACCGAAACATTTTTTTGAAGTACAGCTCCAAGTATAAAATATTTTTTTTTAATTCTGAAATTTAAGTATAACGAATCATAAAAGGTACTCAGATTACTATTGATTATTGTGCATTAACAATATTACAATAATAATTGTTTTCACAATAATTTACCAAATCATCAGATATTATATAGGTAATTATGTAGGTATAGGTATTGTGTTATGTTATGCTGTAGATTTATCATTTACCTTCTTCTTAACCTTTATGGCTTATACTGTTATTATATAAATATATATAATATATATCTAAGCATTCTAAGCTCCGTATACCAACTCCATGACATGTGCTTTTTATAAATTATTTCTTCTAAAATGTTGACAAAATATTGTTATTTAATTATAATTTATAAGCAACTTTGGTTTTCTTCAATTGAAATTCTATAGTCTATTAGTGCGAGAGTAACTACTCCTGCTGTAGTTTAGATCGACATTTTTGTAGACCTCAATAATTTTAGATGAATAGGAAATAGAATAAAAGAAAATTAAAAAATATTCTAAAACAGTCAGCCTTTATATTATAATATTTATTCACAAACCTATGTTTGTCTCACACAGCTCCTCCGGTCATCGTTAGCGCTTCCCACGACATAACCGTGAAAACTGGCGCCACTGTTGAACTCCAGTGTCTGGTCGAGGGATATCCTAAGCCCGTTGTCACCTGGTTCAAAGACGGCCGTTCGATCACGCCGGGTCCGAGGACATCGTTCCACAACGAAAGTAATTGATATTATAAATATTGATTATCTCTCTGTACAATATATATTACAATGTAGCCTAAGCCTAATATTATATTGTTATTGACACCTATTATCATCCTATGCGTTTTCAAATGTTTAAGGAACGACGTTACGCGTGGAACACGCAAAAGACGGCGACAGGGGTATGTTCACGTGTTTGGCTCAAAATTTGGTTGGATCGGCCGAGAGCAACATCGAAATAAAGGTCAGAGGATACGGTCCCAGACGTCCGAAGCTTCTGATAAAGCCGTTCGACATGGAAGCCCCGCAGAGGACAAGCATCGAAGTGCCTTGTAAAGCTGATGGAGATCCCACGCCAAACGTCACATGGACCAAAGACGGCGTTGATCTTGTCCAAGACCAAAACCACAAGTCAGTGCGAGTTGCATATCTTGCTTATTTTATTCTCTATAACACAATTAAAATAGTTTCGTTATCCAAGTATTGTAAATTCTAAAAGCTGGCAGAATAATAATGCATGATATCATTAGTAAATAACAGTCGTTAGAGGTTAGGTAAGGTTAGGCATATAGGTTGTACCTATGTTTTTTTTTTATCCCCGATCTAATTTATTTTATCTGTGTAACCATAAAAAAGTGCCATCGACGAACAACAATTATCGTACCTATCTTAAAATAATTTTATTTCGAGAATATATTTAAAGTAATTAATCAAATAAATTCTCACTAAACAAAAAAAAAATGTTTAAATTATCAAGTTTGTAAAAATATGCTAAATACAGTTTTGCATAATAATTGTAATTACTTACGACTTATGAGTAATAATATTTAAAAATTTTTATTCCTCCTACGACATATCAAAATCAAACTGAAAACATGTGAATGATTTAGATTTGCTATACTATGGTGATGAGTAGACATAATAATAACCAACGACTTAATGGATTTTTCAGAATCAACAGCATTGGAAGTTTACGTTTGTTCAACATATCTTTCGCCAATTCTGGTGTGTATGAGTGCACAGCCAAGAATATACATGGGCAAGAGTCGGCTAGAGGCACAATTGCGGTTCTAGGTAATTACATATTATAATAGATCTCGAACTTTCATTATTATGGTATTACTGTAATGCCGTAGAATGCGTAGATATATTACAGTAGATTGGGGTGACCGATAATGGGAGGTGAGATTGATTTTTATCGAAATTATTCTCTTGTTGTGTGTGGCTACAGTTTTTGTAAAATGATGATTACAATATTGACAGTATTTATAAAGGGTTTTTTTTTTAAATGTTGACACATTTATCTATAAAAAAAACCAAAATATTATCATACCATGTTTCTGTACCAATATACACTTATGGATGAACGTTTAGAACAGTGTCTAGTGATGACTAACGAATTATTGAGCAGCTATTATTTTCCATATTTTATTTACCTGACAACGGTTTGCTAACCTCAAACTTGAACATAAAACGTATTTGACTTTTATTACCTAAAAAATTAGCATGTTTATTATTAATAATAATTAACTAATGACATTATCCAATAAGTCGATATCTGAAGTATATTCTCGGTAGACCTTTATCAAAAATGAATGGTTTGGCAACCTCTGGTATATGGTGACAACTTTAAACTTAGGACTATTTAATAAATAGTTATTATTTGAAATTATAAAATAAACTATTAATGTTTTTTTACTATGATAATATTAAATGCAGTTTTTGTCAAAATAATAATAACTGCAATTCGATATATATACAGGTGATGTATTAGAACAATCACCCGGGGACCGTTTCGTCAATTTGGCATTCCGTGAGGCCAACTTGGAAGTCGACAGAGCGGTAAACGCTACGATTAATTCGTTGTTCGGTTCCAACGACAGAGTCATGAATCCGGAAAAGTTGATGAGAATGTCCAGGTTCCCAGACGTGTTCGCCAGAGATGTGGCCAAATCAGCCGATATTTTCGAAAGGACATTGGCGAACGTCCGGAAACACGTGCAAGCCGGACTCAAGGTTAACTTGACCGAAAGTAATAATTATCGATTAATTGTTTTTTCTCACAAATATTTATAAATAGCACAGAAGATAAATATAATTTAATTTCTGTTCTTCAGATTTTTCTTACAGAGACCTATTGTCAGTGGAACAATTGGACTTGATTGCTAATCTATCCGGATGTCTGAAATACCAAACAAAGCCCAATTGTAGCGACATGTGTTTTCACACCAAATATCGGACGGTAGACGGTACCTGTAACAATTTACAAAATCCACTGTGGGGGTCGTCTCACACGCAATTCAGACGGATTTTAAAGCCAATATATGAAAATGGATTCAACACGCCGATTGGTGAGATAATAATATCATAATATATATAAAATATATAAAAATAATAAAACCTGACAAAATATCCGTTTTGGTTAAACCAACCATTATTGTGTGTCTTACAGGTTGGACTAAAGGTATGAAGTATTATGGTTTCGAAAAGCCCGGCGCTAGACTAGTGTCGACGTCCATGATTCGCACAAACGAAATCACCTCTGACGAAGAAATCACGCATATGGTGATGCAATGGGGTCAATTCTTAGATCACGACTTAGACCACGCCATACCGTCGACAACCAAAGAGAGTTGGGAAGGTTTGTGCTAATCAATATTAAATGTCGTTATCCTCGACTGCAGCGGCCTACTGCCTGTTACTGATTAATGAATATTATATCTGTACGCGTCTATTGTGTATTTCTAGGTTTGGACTGTAAGAAAACGTGTGCCTATTCTTTTCCATGCTTTCCGATGGATGTGCCGCCAAACGACGACCGCATAAAAAATCGTAGGTGTATGGATTTCATTCGAAGTAGTTCCATATGTGGTACTGACACGACATCGGTGTTCTTTGATAAGCTACAGCCCAGAGAACAAATCAACCAATTGACGGCTTTCATCGATGGTTCACAAGTATGGTCGCAAATATAACGGTTTTAATATATTATGTGTTATCTATAAATGCATAATATAATATGCGATTTAAATATTTAATCATATGTCGCGAATGTGTTTATTAGATCTACGGATTTACAAGCGATCGTTCGTTTATACTGCGAGAAGTTCAAACGGGTTTTGGTCTGATGCGAGGTGGTATATCGTCCAATTTCGGTAAAGAAATGTTACCAATTGCCGGAGCCGACGAAGTGGACTGCAGGAGAGACCTGACGGAGAGCGACACTGGATGTTATTTGGCCGGCGACATTCGAGCAAACGAACAGGTATAATATCGTCCGACTGAGCTTTAGACAAAGAATATTACAAATTGATCAACCGATTTAAGAAAACAAATTAAATTAACATTTCAGGTGGGCTTATTGGCCATGCATACAATTTGGATTAGAGAACATAATCGTATCGCCAGAGAGTTACGCAAGATTAATCCGCACTGGGAAGGAGACGTCTTGTTCCACGAAGCGCGGAAAATCGTGGGCGCGGAATTACAGCACATAACCTTCAAGCATTGGATGCCCTACGTACTCGGACCTAAGGGCATGGACTTGTTGGGCCAATATCAAGGATACGACCCAACCGTAGACCCGTCCATATCCAACGTGTTTGCCACAGCTGCCCTCAGATTCGGGCATTCAATCATTAATCCGGTTTTGAGCCGGCTCGATGATAACTTCACTACTATTCCTCAGGTATAATGATATTTTACATTGTCGAAGTGGAATTTCAAGAAAATCAATTATCGTTTACAGGGTGACTTGTCACTGGGAAAAGCGTTTTTCACACCATGGCGTTTGTCCGATGAAGGTGGCACGGATCCTCTGATGCGTGGGTTCTTTGCCGTACCTGCCAAAAGAAAAATGCCCAAACAGAACCTGAACGATCAGTTAATCGATCATTTGTTCACATCGGCGCACGCCGTATCATTAGACTTGGCGGCAATGAACATACAACGCAGCAGAGACCACGGCATTCCCGGTTATACCGAATGGAGGACAGTGTGTAACATGTCTAAAGCTGAAAGTTTCGATGACCTCAAAAACGAAATCAGTGATAATGATGTGAGAAATAAACTTAAGGAACTGTATGGTCACCCGGGTAAGACACATTTGACTCCAATTTTTGAGCAACATTATATACCTTATTATCTATTCTCTTTTTTTCCTTTCAGGTAATATCGATGTTTGGGTCGGAGGAATTCTCGAAGATCAAGTAGCCGGAGGTAAAGTCGGTCCGTTGTTCCAATGCTTATTGATAGAACAGTTTAAAAACTTAAGAAATGGTGACAGGTTCGTTTGTTCGGTATAATTGTTTGCACATGTGCATTTATTGAATTTTTTTTATCGTAGATTTTGGTACGAAAATCCTTCGACTTTCAGTCCAGCAAAACTCACACAAATCAAACAAGCTTCACTTGCTAGAGTTCTCTGCGATAATGGAGACAATATCACTCTGACGTCTAGAGATGTGTTCAAGTTACCCGAACTACAATCGCCCAAGTTATTACCATGTAAATCGATTCCAAGTATTGATCTGAGACTTTGGTTTGAATGCAACGGAGGTATAGACATAAATAAAATAATATGTATATTACAAGACTTGAGATATTTTTTAGCAATTAAATATTTTAGATTGTCCCGGAGAAAATGCGTCTAAAGAAATGGAAGAACTCAGGTCCAAAGACGCATTGGCCAAAGTAATGAACATGACTGAGGGAAAACTAGAAGGTCTAAGTCAGTGGCTCGACGGGCTTAAATTGGACATTAAGAGATTAAAACGCGAACTCAGACATTTGACAAAAGCGAATAACAGTGGATGTTATGATGACACTGTCAAAAGGAGGCGCAGAGACGGACGAACTTGGGTTTCCAAAAAATTGTACTAAATGCGAATGCCGGAGTAAGATATTTTATTACTATTATGTTTTTTAATATACGTTTTGAGAATACTTAAAATTTCGAAATAAAACGTAAACATGTATAGGTACATTACTATTATTTTATTATATATGTACCTGTAACTAATTGAAATTTGAATTTCATCGGAATATTGTTACTCAAGAGAACAAAATAATTAATTAAAAATTATTATATCCTTTATTTTCAGAATTCTCAAATATTGTGCAAGACTTTGTGTTGAAACAGATTTACAAAGATATTATAAAAAATACCAGTTTTATTTGTGTATGGCAAAATCAAATCAAACAAAATAATATGCAATGTGTGATGACAGGTTTCATTGACCTAATTGATTTTATATTTTTTATGTATAATATCTACTACTATTGTAAATTATTTTTGATTTCTCGTTTCTTAAAAAAGAAATATTTTCAATTATGACAAAATAAACATTGATTAAATTTCTATATATTATGTTTTTTTATATCAACTTCTTATTTTAACAGGATAAATTATTAAAATTTACTTAATAGAAAATACATATATTATAAACAATTTTATGTTTTAATTAGTATTTAAGTATTGTATCCCACAAATCGTTCTCCTTGAATACTCAGTTCTCTTCTACCAAGAATAATAGGAATTAATTAATGTTTAGTACAATATATTAATTATACGAGCATTGAAAATATTTGATTTAAGCATTAGGTATGTAAAACGTTTGTATACATGTATTATATAATTCAATATAGGCATGTGAAAACAACTATAATATAGATACATAATATACGTTAGAACGATTAGCAGGTATTAATATTAAAGAGGAAATGTTGCCCCTACATATTACGATACCTATTTATGCACGATAATTAATATAAATATAAAAAAATTTCAGATATTATGTATCCCCGGCCTCGGCCCACAGTGGAGTATAGTTACAAAAAAGCTGTCCAAAAATATTTTATATGTTTATGAAGTTGAAATAAGTATAAACAATATTAGATCATAATCTTATAATTTTTATTAATCAATTTTTACAAAAAACATTGATTATTTTTTTGGCAAATCATATATCTCAATCAATATCCATTTCGTCGTATTTTTGATTAGAAGACTTCACTGATGTCTTCTGTAAGTTGTTCAGGGAGAAAAAGTTTCAATATTTCACTTGAAGAGGCTTATTTTTTTTTCTGATCTTATATTACTCTTCAAACGTCTCCATATATATCATACTGTAACCACTAGATATTACTTCTAGTATAATTTTAAATAATAAAAATTACTTATCTGTATACTTAAATGATAATAATTATTAATTACATATTTAGTGGCAACGATATACCCAACTATTGTATACAATAATTATAAAAAGAACGTTACTTAGGTACCACCGATTTATTAAAATAACGATTAACTAAATGGTGTGAATCGGCAGAACATTTTTCCTTTAAATATCTAATACTTAGTGTCTATATTATACATTAAAACAAATATTTTTTTTGACAGCACCCGACACAAATACAATAATATTAATTCCTTTATAAATTGCATAAATATCTTAAAAAACAAAGATAAACGGACATGTTACATTACACTATGAATAAATTGTACCTACTGTATTGAACCAACTAAATATCAACCCATCTACTACCCTAAACATAATAGTTATTTGAAATCACTATTAACAACATTTAATATTTAAATGCATACTGAATATTACATTGTACACGATAAACACGATGGCATTATTGATTTGGGTATAATTGAGAGAGGAGAGGTGGACCAGTCTCTGCATAATGATTAATGAATGTGTTAAATTTGAGTTTAATGACAACTCTATGTACTCGTATACCCATAGGCGCAAATAACCCAAAAATATTAGAGGAGCTTAAGCAGTAAGCACCCAAAACATTTTAGAGGAAGTAAATCCGTGAGGTTAGGTAAACCCTCACACTCGTCTTATATTCATACTTCTCCTTATAACCGTTACATATTATAATATGATATCTCTCTGACTGAGTCTGACTCTATTAAAAAATAATATTAATTAAATATTTAAACCAATATTGTATATAGGTGTATAGGAAACTTAATTCTTTTTAGCTTATTTTATTATAAATATAACTTTCTTCACAAAAAGTTTGAATTAGGAACAAGATTCGCACAAGATTAAAATACTTGATTTGCACCAATGATTATAACTAGATACGATAAAAACGGTTTTGAACTAAGGCGGTCTAACTTTTTGGTAAATATATATTACAGTTTTAACAAATAATCGTATATTTTTGTAATTCTCAATTATTTTGAAAACTGAATAGTACCTACTGTATTTTCTGTTCTTTTAATCTCACAAAATACAAACTAGATCCAATTCATACCAGACAACCACCTCAATGTTTGCAATTGAAGCGTTTTTCTACTATGCAAGGTATCGTCAAACAAGATTATAAAAAAAATTACATCATTGTAAAATAAATATACATTCGTCTCTTCAATCGAAAACTATTGGACCTCATTTGGTCCACAGTAATTATACATTTTTTATTTATACTAATAGTATAACGAATCTTTGGTTATACATTTTTTCTTGTATATTTATTATTTTTAGATTTTAAGTTATATATGAATCGTGTATGAGTGATAATTGTTTATTAAAAAAATAATCAAGAGATACAAACCTAAAATAATAATTGTTATGTCTTATTTTCCTCCATCAGGTACGACGACGACTCCTTCCTGCTTCTGTTGAAGAAAAACCCTTGACACTATCTCATAGTAAAACACAAAATATTTATTGTCCCCTTAAAATATTGATTGGTCGGTAGTTATGATGGAAAAAACACCACGTTTAACCGGTGAAAGCAAACCCAAGCCCGGATTAAGGATCAATTGGGCACCGGGACACCATACACTTAGTGGCCCCCCTTTCAACTTTAACTTCGAAAATAATTGTATTATTACATATTAACGACTTTAATACTTTATATTATTGTATAATTTTTTACTATGCAAAAAATATACAGTCTATCTTATGTCATAGTAGGAGGAGTCTTTTTTTAACAATTATGGATCGATGATATGGAATTTCTTTAAAACAAAATAGACGTGTTTCATTATTTTTAACAGGCATTTTTTTTATAACATTTTCAAAATTTTTAAACACGCAGTTGTACCAATAATAAAATCGACTTTATTTTTTTCAAATGGTACCTCCTAACTACTATATTTTATCATGGATTCTGGTAAAGGTTTTAGTTTGAACATTTTGACAGTCAAATAATCAATTTTAGTTTACTAGGTTATTACTTATAAACTATGGTCCTCGAAAGTTTGGTATAATATGAATTAATACTTTTTACTGAAATACATAATTTACAAGAGCTAAATATTTTTTTTTAACTACCTAAATACTTAAATAGTTAAATCAGTAATCGAAAATGCTCAGAAAAAAAACATAAACAAAATTGTGTTTGTCAACACAGTTCATTATTTATGGTAATTTTTCTTGATATAAAATTGAGAACAATTTTATTTTATAATTATTATTTATTAAGTAATAATAATTTACCTACTACCTTGTTTTTGGACGCGTTAAAAAAATATATTTTTGGGATAAAGAATGGCCCCGGGACCTTTGCCCCCCCCCTTAATCCGGGCTTGAGCAAACCTCGCCTGTATCCCCAAGTCAGAAAATCCAATTTAAAAGTGTAAAACCCGAAAAATCGTTCACGGCAGTGCCATCTAGCGACGAAGGTGAGAAGCAGCAACAGGTGATTTTTGTGTGGGCGCTCGTCGAGAAGTTTAAGACGACTGTGGTAGACCGCGCAGTCGTTATCATCTGCGGAATTCTTGTCGCAATGATCGAATTCGACGAAGCGAGAAGACTTTCGACCACCTGCGGAGATATTTTGAACTTATGTCTTGACTCTTGATTAATAATTAATATTAACCACTGCTGCTGATATCTGGTATCGGATTCGAGGGGTTCCACCCCCTACTACCCCCTGTACATAGAGTTGAACAGCGAAGTCGATTTATGGGCGATACGCCATTCATCGCACGATCCTTCAAAAATCTGAGGATCGCTAATCAACTGTTAATTTATAATAATAATAATAATTTATTATCTTTATACCTGTGCTCGAATAAAATATCTACTAATCGTAACCTAATACAGTTATATAATAAGTAACCCTACAGATTACTTTTGTAGGTTTTTCGTAGTATTTTGCACTTTAATCAACACATTATTCTCCATAAAAATGTTAACCTTTGTTGTTCACCAACCTATAGGGCACAGGCTAGTGTTAGTGTCACGAACTTGTATTTTTGCATTATTATTTATTGTTTTAAATTCAACGTAAACTAAAAACAGATTAGTTTACCGCATAGTATTAAAAACTAAAAACCTCAACACGAATAGATGTTACCTATAATATATTATATTCTAATACCTATGTTTAAAATGTATTATATTATTATGTAGGTAGGTAGTAGATGGTATAGGTATATAATACTATATATTATATATAATAAATCTACACCTACTTTATCAATGGAATTGTAACAATGAAGAAATTTAAAGCAATATTTATCTACTTCTTAATGCAAAACATTTTTTTTTTATAGAGGACAAAAGTTCAAGGTTTACCTGAATTACAGCCTTTCTGACCTTACATTATCTTTTGTAATGTTATACATATTATTCATATTATTAATCGATAGGTACATTTTTGTATTTTTATTTAACTGTTATGTTAGTTTTCTTTTTATTCGATTTGATGAGCACATCATATTATTATCTCCAATCGGCTCATCCGCTCATCTATGTTTCCTGCAGTATAATCATCTAAGAAACAAATAAAATGATTAAGAGTCAAAGAAAACGTCACCTATACTGCTATACCTATGAATAAATATATTATTGTTTATTAATGTATTTATATTTATTTTGTGTATCATTTTTGGTACCTACACCGGGCTAAACTTGATGTTCAAAAAAGTGGTACCGATGTTGAATAATATATAAGCTGCCGAAAAATACTGATTAGAGTAATAATTTTTTTAATTGTTTTTTAATAATTAAACGGATATTTTAAGAGGACGCCACATCCGCATTTACATGGGTCACTCCACCATTGACAGCCACATATACCGCGAGGCTACGTGCTTTGACACACTTATTATAGACGCATTACCATCGCAGTTAACGCTATATATATAATATATATATATACATATAATATACATTTCACATTATAATAAGAAGGTAGGTACCTAAAATATATCATATTATTATATACATTTACAAATCTACCTATAGTTTAACAAAACTTGAGTCAACTGCCGCATTTCGTACATACATTAGTACCTATAAGTGGTGCAAAAGACCCCCTCATAGCACTGTGATACATTCCCCCTCCTCAAAGAAATGGTACAAGTGGTAAAGGTAATGTAATTATAACAATATAACACATGATAATATTACACATGGTGATTCTTTATCGTGGAACAGTTAACAATGAATATCGTAGAATTAAGATAGAAAAAAATTGAGCTTAAATCCACAGTGTACATTTTATCCGTGTGATTAAAATTATAACTTTGACAAACTCGTAAAAATCGAGGAAATTTGTAAAATTATTTTGTGGTTAAAAATTTCAAAAATTCTAAATATTCGTATTTCGTACCTAAGATTTTGAAATTGAATACAAGGTTTCACATGAGTCCTTATTACTGAAATTAAAAAAAAAAGTAGTCGAGAGTCTAAAGTTAAAAGTCCTATAAATACGGATATTTTTTTTTTCCTATTTCGATTTTGGTTTAGGATATTATGGTAGGTACTTATTTTTTCCGATTTTGATTTCGGTTTAGGATATCGGTATTTATTTTATCTCTATTATTTACCTGTTAATTTTTCCTATTCCAATTTCGACTTTGATTACCTGTATTATATAATATACCTACGGTTTTAACCGGTATTCAAAATCGGTATCCAGTGTCGATTTCAAACCCTGCAGTGTTATTACTATATTATTATAATGGGTATACACTATACCGTAAACATTACAGTGAGTAGGTATTACTAAATTGTAAGGTATACACTCAATACCCACAGTAAAGCTGTGACTTTTTAATTTTTAGGGGGTGCAAAGGGGAGGGGGTGATTCTTTGTTTACTTAGGTACCTATAATATATTTTATATATTAAAAATTGTAAATGAATAAAAATGAGTAGTTACTAGGCTATATTAATAGGCTAACTTCAGTATTTATTACAATAATACGGTTTACATTTTACATTATATTAGATTCTTATGCCCTATGGCATATATGTTTACATACCCATTAAGTGGTAAACAGTCACTTTATAAGTTTGTACGGTCAATTGTAGGGTAGAACTTTAGATTGCAGAACGCGGACACTTTATACTATTGTATACATAAAGTATAAATTTAATATAAACAAGTCGGAAGTCATGACCAGACCATGTTATTAAGTTCAAATATTATTTCGTAAATCTAAGTACCTAGTATCGAAGTAATACTTTATAGTATTATCTTATACATTCCAAATAGGAGGGAATGGTGGGTTATTATACCTGTCGATAATAATTTTTTAAAGATTTTTAGGTCATCAAGTTCTTAAATTAATTTCTAAATATATTTTAGCACCAAGTAATATTTGGCTGTTATCTAACATATTAATTAAAAAAACTTTGATTATTTTGGTTATTGTTAGTATAGCAGGTACCAGGGTAACTACTTTATTTTTAATTGACTTTTTAGATAAATTTAAATTTTTACATTTTAATAATTGACATTATATAATATTATACTATTACTACTTAGGTATATAACTTATATTTACAATATATGCTTTATGAATAATATAATAGTACAAAGTGTCCGCGTTCCCCACTTTTAATGCTCGACCGTATCAAAGTGACCTAGAACCCCAGCAGATACCTATAACCAAAAAAAAGGTCAGTATCTTTAAAAATTCACGAAGTGTAATGATATTTTGGAAAATCTAAAATGGGGTGTTGAATCAAATAATTTTACTAAACAGTAAACACTATAGTTTAAACGAATCTGTCTTCGGAAAATTAATGCATTCAGTGCTTTTATGTTACACATTCATATACCCATCCAATCCCTAATACACGTAAATATACTAATATTTTTTTTTTTTTTTTGATAACAGTTACTTTTCATTTAATTATAATCTTATTCTTTCGTTTAACTTTAATTATATTCAACATTTTTAATTTTTCGTTTATTTTACATTTGAATTTGTATTATTTTCAAACTTCAAAGTACCTATTACTTTAAGGTATTGTATACCTAACGTTTTCGAGCCTCGTTTATAAATTGTAATAATACGTTTGATGCGATTTTCAACGCCCAGTTTTCATTCATACCAATATACCTACGTCATACCGGTGATATACCTACGTCATACCGGTGTCTGAACTGTGAAATTCGCGTTATAATAACACGTTACCTATAGTTGTGGACGGTTGAGAAGTTTTTTGTTTCTTAAATATTTAAAAAAAAAAAAAATGCTTTCTTCGACCGCGGAAAACGTTGGCGGTATATTATTTGAAATAATTTTATGGTTTCATATTGTTAAAATATTCAAAACTATATCAGTGAGTTATAATTATAGTTTTGAAATTAAATACTAGATTCACCTTGTAAAACTGAAACTCCTATATAATCATCTGAATATAATAACCAAGCTTAAACAATGTAGTCCATGTATGATTAAAGCAAAAAAACGTATCTCAGTTGTAGGTTACAAGTGGGTCACTGTAATGGATGGTGTTAAATTTTAATTCAATGATATAATATCATTGTATAAGAAAAACGATATGAAAAACAAATTATATGAAAAATTTAGTTATATGAAAAACGATTCTGAGCGAAAACGGCCAGTCAGCCTATGATATTATGAAGTATATTTGATGATAATATTAAGGTGAATATAGTAATTTATGTATAGCCTATTGACGTGGAATCTTGTTTTAAATTTTCAATCCTTATCTATAAAAGTTGAAGATTTTATAAATTTTTAACTACAAGATAATTATTCAATTTTAAATTTGATAAATTTTGTCGAAATTCGATCTTTAAATGCTTATAAAAAAAATTGTGTCCATGTATTTTTAATATTTTTCAACTGCTATTGTAACAATATATCATACATTTTCACTCTTTTTTACCCAACAAATTAAATTTTATTGATATTTATAGAAAAAAAAAACTATTGAAAACTGTCAAAACTAGTTAACAGCTTAAAAAGAGTCAAATTACTTTCAAAATTATATGGTGTATAGGAAATGCTAATATAAACATTCAGTTAAATTTTTAAGTATCTTCAGTCATTAGTTTTTTAATTACAACAAAATAAAAAAATCGTTACATGATGAGAAATCGAGTGAATATCAAATGTTGTAAAAATATGAATTTCAGACGCTGATAAAAATTTAATTTGAGTTTCTTGTAGATATATATTTTTTGATAAAGGTAGACAAACTTATGAGGAATCTTGTATTACATTTTAAAACCTTAGATTTAATGAGGAACATTTTTACGAATTCTTAACTCAAAATAATTTGATAATTTTCTTGATTTTTGAGTATTTTGTCAATATTTGAACTTTAAATACTTATCAAAAAAAATTGTGACTCAGGATTTTTAATTTTTTTGATCAGCTTTTGAAACAATATACTAGGAGCCTTCTATTCAATTTTCAAGCTTTTTTAACTAACAAATAAAATTTTATTGATATTTATAGAAAAAAAACTAAAATAAAATGGAAACTGAATATGTCCGTAAAGAGCTCAAAATAAGTCAAAATATTTTTAAAATATTATGGTCTATAGAAAATGCTAATATAAACATTCAGTCAAAATTCCATGTACCTAAGGTAATTTGTTTAGGAGTTGCACCAAAATCCAAAATCGATTTTTTCGAAAACAGATTTTGCATACAAATTCCCGTTTTTCCTTCATTTTTCTTTTGTTTTTCAAGGCGCTTTTGAAAACTGCTGTAAAATGTTTACTTTTGACCCCCCAAAGTACTAACTAGATTCACTTTCCTATCAGTAAAGATACTGTTGAAGAAAATTTTACGGTTATCTTCATTTAACTAGGTAATTTTTGATTTAATTTAATTGCTTTCAGTAGTTGTCAATACTCAATTGTAATATGATATATTATATAATAATCATGTCACATTACTTATACCTTCTCATCTATACCCCAATTATTCTTAAAATTACATTTATTTTGAATGAAGTCCTTATACTTCTCAATTAATTTATATACCTATATAGGCTATATAGTTAATATTATAAGGTAGATTGTTATACTTACGTTAAAAAATAATATAGATTGTTTGACCAGTACATTAATATTATATAATTCAAGAAAATCTATTATTATTTTGCAAAACGTTTTATTGGTTCCTATAAACAATAGCACAGATGGAGCGAGACTCGGACGATAACAACCCACTAATTTAAAATCCACCACCACTAAATAATTTTCGTATAAATTTTAAGTCATCCCTTACAGAGACTGGGCCTAAGTCCACATTATTTCAATTCCATATTTGTTCTTACCTATACATAATATTGCCTTTGGTATATTATATGGTTCCTAAATTAATTATAATATGTGTGTATAATTTAACAACGTGAAATATGAAAAAAATCATAGAATTCAAATATACCTATACTACATAGTAAACATACTATAATTTATATTATAAAATAATGTTATTTTTAAAAAATGTTTACCACTACGACTGTCATTTGCAATATTATTATTTTTATTTTATATAAAAATTTGAGATATATATGTGCACAGTGCACTTATAGGTAGGCACAGTGTGAGATAATAAATAGGAAAATATTAGTTTCTTTAGCTGGCTAGTTAGTAGTCCTTATTCAAAATATAATGCTAAGATTTTAGTGCAGTTTTTGTAATGTGTATACCGTGTGTTCAATTTTAAAGGTAACCGGAAATATTTCGATCGTGTGACATTGAATTTGAATCGGGGTTTTTATACTGCATATAGGACTTATAAATACATATTTTTTTAATGAATTCAATTTTTTAATTTTTTTTTTATCAGCGCATGCGCAGTAAAATAAAAATTTCTTAAATAGCAACCACTATTTTGGAGACCAGATTTCGATTTCTTTATTTTTTCTGAACAACTTTGATCTTTACAGTTTTTTGATATCTTCAAAATTGCCATGTTTATGACGGTCGGAAGTTTTAAAATAGTTAATTTGTAAATATTGCATTTTTCAACGGTCTATCTTAATTTATAGGTATTTATAGGTATTATTATAACAATTTATTTTTATTAAAACTACTAAATTATCTACTACTATTATCTTAATTTGTTTTTAATAGTATTATAATGAATGTTATACTATTAACCTGTGTGAATAAGATATTTTGATAGCATTCTAAAATTGATTGTGAATAGTCAAACGTTTTTCGTAAGTCGCGCTTGACACATTATTTTCTGTACAATGGCAAACTATTCGGAAAAAACCGATATGGTATTAATTTTTGGATTATGTCATAAAAATTCGCGTAACGCAGTGGCACTTTATGCTGAACGATATCCCGAGATATATCATCCACCACACAATTATTTACGAATTAACTATTTTAAAACTTCCGACCGTCATAAACATGGCAATTTTGAAGATATCAACAAACTGTAAAGATCAAAGTTGTTCAGAAAAAATAAAGAAATCGAAATCCGGTCTCCAAAATAGTGGTTGCTATTTAAAAAAATTTTATTTTACTGCGCATGCGCTGATAAAAAAAAAATTAAAAATTTGAATTCATTAAAAAAATATGTATTTATAAGTCCTATATGCAGTATAAAAACCCCGAATCAAATTCAAGGTCATACGATCGAAATATTTCCTGTTACCTTTAAAATTGAACACACGGTACCTATACGACCAACGGTATCCTTTTTACCAAAACAAAAATTCTCAAAACATAAATTTTCTTTTCAAGAAAATAAGAGTTTGTCTTTAAAGCAATCGCCTTGTAAATAGGTATGTATATCAAACCTTAGCACGTTAACTATGACATAAGTTCGTAATATGATCAAAAATACATGGTAAGAATAAAATCTGTTTATTTTTATGTTAATATCACTTATTGTTTATTAGCAATTCAATTTATATTATACACGATATAATCACATTATAATATATGTGGGTAAATTCCTGGTTTTTAAATACAAAAAGATTTATTATAAAAACGATTGGTACATCAAATACAGCTGAAGATTATATCCCTGAATTGTGAATGTGTAGCAACATACCAAATACCAATCTCATCGTCTAAGCTTAGCCGTTTACCGTGTACCGTCTACCTTCAGTCTTTGTTTATTTTTTTGTACCTTATACAACAATCTTAAAACAAGTGTAATGGCCAACGAGTGAAAGGTTCCGAAACAATTTACATCGAAACCCGAATTTATTGAGTAATCTCGATTTTAAAAATTTACGACTACAACCATTTTACATTGTACCTGTAATTAAAAAAAAACACAAAAAACCGGTAGATGTAATTTTACGATAACACTATGTATACAGGGTGTACCATAACAAACTGAAGGACGCGTAATTATAAGTACTCTGTTCAACTGTTTTAAAAATTGAAGTATTATGATTTTTTCTAATACTTTACACGTAAAAAATAATAAACATAAATCAGAAAAAAACTCATAACGAAGTTATATAGTCAACTGTACACTTGTCAGTTATTTCTGTTACACCCTGTATTTATTGCATATATATTAATTTTATGTTTGTATAAAAAAACTTATATCAATTAATCGTCATATTTTATTGGTCGTCGCGAGTACACAACATAAACCCTCTGCACGAGGTACACACGATTTTACTTATAAGTACCTATATATAGTACTATAAAGTATACAAAATAATATAATATCTATATAGATAGATGCGAGTGATGAGTACTGCAGCTATATGAACGTCTTCATCTACTAGCTGCTGAGAGGTACTTGTTTCACGGGAGATATTTATCAACAAGAGAAGAGGGTACATAATTTCTTCTTTCGATCGGTTCTCACCCTGCTGTTCGCCGGCACCGCACTGCATTTGATACGATCTGCTGCAGAGGTCTCCATTCATAACGAATGAGTGTTTTTTTTGTCTCAACACAACAATGACGAGTAAAAAATCCTGATTTCAAAAACATTTCAATTAATATGGAAACAAAAAAATACAACCTCACTTTTATGTGTACGCGTTTATTTAACTGCAGACTGCAGTTTTATACATATATTATAAATATAGGAGTATATTATACATCCTTAATATTATACATTTATACACCGTGGTTGGGTATAACAATTCTGAATAATATTCGTTTATTAATTTAAAAACGCTGGTAATATTATAATGTATATTAATCAATAATCAAACGTGTAGGTTTATACTATGCCTAGTATACCTTTTTATACTATGCTAAGCCCGTAATCTTTAAATAAATAGTTTATAATATTGTCATTTTTATATTTTGTCATAAAACGTCATTTATTCAGCAAGTACACTTGAAATGTCGAGAAGACGTCACGACGGGCCAGTTGAATATCATAAAAGAATTAATTTTTTTTTTTTAGTCTGTCACCACCTATTTTTCTACAATAATAAAACTTCGTTTTAAAAGTTGAGGTAAGTTTATAATGCGAATTGAATATAGTTTGTACTTTGGGTAAAAATAAGAAAATTCTCGGTAATTTTCAAACTATATCAAGAAAACTAAAAAAAATTAGTGAAATACTGAAAATTTGATCGTGTATAGATAATGGAAATATAAACAACCAGTGACAATGTCATGTGTCTACGGTTATTTCAGCTGTACAATTTCAAAACACAGTAACACAGTTATTTTGCCGGATAATTAATTTAGTAAATTATTTCAGACCTAATACATGCACCAACAATATTCACTTTCCCATCGAACAAGATACTGAAGTTGAAAATCGAAGCATTATTTCGACACAGACACAAAAATAAAAAAAAATTTAAAAAAAAACACACATCATTGTAAAATCAATACATTCATCGTTCCACTCCGAATCTAATATACTAATATCCTTGGCCCTTGAAATGTTATAAGCACGTCTTGTTTCCAAGACGTTGAGATATATTATTATATTACATATTTATGGGATGTTGATTGTTGGTGTACAAACATTAAGTAGCGTTACATGAAAACAGGTTCACGATGTTCATCAAACGTTCTGTTAGCATTGCAACTTAAATCGTACATCGCTACGACGTTTTGAAACATCAAATGCACAGAGAAATTACATTACAGTTGTTGACTGCTACGTAATAAAACAATTATACAAAAAATGCATATAAACAGTTATTATTATACAAATTAAAGATGCATAACGACAATTTTTAGGGCATCTCATTTATAAAACGTGTAATTAGATATTATAATGCACGCATACATAGTATTTGATTTAGTATTTATATATTTTTTTAATATTTTTATTTTGTAATATTTCGTTAAACGATATATTTAAATAAAGGTAGGATAAGAGACCCAAAATGTTGTCACCTTTCATTTTAAGAATGGGTGGCTTATTCCGATAATTGCATCAACGAATTTTTATGAACCAAACGTCCAAACATACCAATTATTTTCGGTAGACTTCGTCGGTTAAATCAATTATTGAAAAAGTGAATATAAAATATGATTATAAATTATAATAAGTAATAACTGATTATACATTTATACCACGGAAATGTTTTATACTTTCGTGACATGATCAGTGCGCGCTGATGTTTTCTTTATTTGAATGGATTGCTTATAAATTGTAACCTATATGTAATATGTATACACATAACACATATATTATGTACTTACTACCCAGACATATTATATGCATTTTATTTATAGGAGGAGAGTTCTCTCGAAATAATTGTGTATATACTATATAATTACCTAGGCTATAAATTATTATTTATAAATAATGAATGAGCCGTTCGCTTTGTATAATATAATATGGGTCCGATTCTAAATTCTTTGTACCTCTAGTGATTTAACGCTGTTTTAATTCAGTTCGAAACGACACGATTTGAAAAAGATCCACACAAGAATCTACTTGTGGTTAGTGGTGTATTTATATGCAGGCAATATATTGATAGGCCTGCAGAGGCAAATGTTGAGTAGAGGAAAATTTTTTAAGGTTATACTTATACGTTTTCTGTTATTGTTTTTATTTTAGTTACTTAGGACGAAAACTTTCCACAGGCCTACACGTAGGAAACATGTAAATATGCCTCTGCTTGTGGGGGTAGGGCTTAGAGGAAGAGGACTAGAGGAGATGGGTGTTTGTACTGATTAATTATTGTCCCATCGACGTCGTCCATCAATGATCTAAATTAGGTAAATACGTAAATGTCTAACCAATATCATAAATGCTTAACTGACAACATACTTGTTAGCAAAGTTGTAAAATTCAAATATTTTATCAATTATATGGTGGAGACTCATTTGCGCACATATTAATAAATTTTTTAAATTTACGACAACTCATTTGCGCACAAAATAGTAAACAATGAAAACCAGCTTTTAGGTACAGTTTTGGGTGTACAGGGTGTCTTAAGCTGTCCAACACGTTACACGTTCAATACTATTGATATCAATCATCAATGATCACCCGTTATTGGAGTATCTTCAATATAGCCTTATATAGTCTTAAAGCATAACGTGATTTCACATCAGTTCTTATCTATCAAAAATGGCATTAATACTCGCCAAGAACACTATAGTCGTGTGGGACAAGCTTTAATCTTTATTATGATTAATTTATTATTAATGATTGTACCTAATTTATTGTAATTTGACAAAATTTTGAATAATGTGTAATAACTAAAACAAAATTTTTAAACCCGCCAGTCTATAACATCAGAATATGATGAGACAGAAAGTCCTAAACCTTTTAAAGGGTGAAGGAAAATGTTGTTTGAGTATAATAATTGTCCACTTTCAGTAATGACCAAATCGAAAATATGGTGGTACGGAGATTATGTACACCCTATACGTGGATAAAATTCTTGGAAAAAAGGTTTCTATTGTTCGTAAATTGTGCGCAAATGAGTTATGTTTTTGTGCGCAAATGAGTTGTAAAAAAGGTAAATGTGCGCAAATGAGTTGTAGCCCAATTATATTTACAACTATGACTATAAGCAATTATTATTACCTTAGTGTCTAATACTAATAGACAATTTTGATTATTTTGTTTAGCGAAATATTTCAATTAGGTCAAAAATGTAATAATAGGTAGGTACATGACCTGTGACATTCTGAAAGCATAGGTACCTAATATAGGTATAGATACTATAGGTAGGTACATGTTATTCAATGTGCTAATAGACATTCGGGTGTACAAATATTATAATGTAATTAGTAATTAATATAAATATAATTATTAATTTATTATTCTAATTAATAATTTAATTACTATAACAAATAATTTATGGCGATTTATATTTATCCTACTGGCTACTATAATATAGATGACAGATGTATTTGATAGACGGCGATCTTTTACGGACCCAGATTTTAATGTACAATCTACAATTTTATTGATAGGTGTTTTTACAATAAAACCACTCAGTTACCGATATTGTTTAAACATGTTTCTATAGACAATTCGATGTCTTATACTCGTTAAATTATCATTAGTGAGCGTAGATAAGTTCGGAGTCCTTCGTGTGCCACTCTCACTCGCTCACGCACATGTCAATAAATCGAGAAAAACGAAATATATTCTTCTATGCATCACCTATAAAATCTACCAAAAACGGTAGTAAATTAAACATACTTCCTGAAGTTTGATTGTAATTTCGCAAAAAGGGTTGAATTGGTAAGCTCCTAGACTATGCGTTGTAGGAACCTCTTTTTTGAAATAAAACCCAAAATAAATACAAATGTAATGCAACTATTTCATGAGATTTTTTAAAAAAATATCCAAATTGTTTGGCCTTTAAAATTGAAAATTGAAAATTGACTTCCTAGAAAGCCTAGTTTTTTTTCCAAAGAATTCATTCATATATTAAAATATATATATATTCTGAAGAATGTGTAATTTACCACCGCTTATTGGTCTAAAAAGTACAAAAAATACGTGTGATACGATCCCCTTAAGGCTTAAAGGAAATTTTTTGAGTACCGACTTATTTTTATGAGACGTCTTCTTAATATGTACCAGGTACCTAATTTACGACCATCGACATATTATTAGAGCCGGAAAGTATAGATAAATTGATTTTCCAACGCAAGTCCGTTTCTAATTCAATAAAGATATATATTTTTTTTTTTAATTTAAAATTATTTTATACATAAAAAAGAAATAAAATTGTAAAAATGACATAACATTAATTTATCCCTATATTAAAATTAAAATTTACAAATACAATTGTTTAAACTTTTGTATAGGTACATAAGTTTTTACAACTTTATTATAATAATAGTACCTAAAATTAGAGTTCACCCAACAAACAGTTTGCACTTTACAATAAACTTTTGAATCTTGATTTGGATTTATTTTACACTTTTTTGAAATTATGTCTGAACAAGCCCAGGGAATTATCATTTATCGTCATTACCTAAAGGAGATATTCCTAAATGCCTGACTGCATTTAAATGAAAATAATGGACATTAACATTATTTTCTAGTCAAAATCGTCAATATCTATTAATTATAACGTTAATTCCTTAATTATTTACGTCTTTTTAAAATATTAATAAATTGAATTATAGTGTATAATAAATAATAACAAAATAAAATATCCAGACTGACAAACCGTCTTCGTTCAGAATCATTTTTCTAATGGCATTATATCATTGAATTAAAGTTTAATACAACCATTATACATTGACCCACTTTTAACCTACTGTACAGAGTGACATCCACTTACCCGCTTTTTTTTATTCGTTTCTATGGTGATAAACAAAGCGATAGAGATTAAAATCTCGTTTTTAGCGGTTTTTCGTAATTTGTCGGTTGTTTTTCCCGTGGCATTAAATAACCATTGAGTAAATCGAAAAATGACCTCCCTAAAGTACCATCTTGATCCAATTTTCTAAAAAATGAGATACTATATTATGTTGAAATCGAAGCACTCCTTCTGGTAGAAATGTTGTAGGTACACAGGAGGATAAAAAAAAAAAATAAAAAATAAACATCATTGTAAAACCACTAGCTTCCTCGCTCCGCTCAGAATTTAATATCGTCAGTATGTTTTCTGAGATATTGGCTGGCCGCTGCTTGGTTGGCGATAAACGAATAACTCTGTCTTATTATTTACACTACCCAGTATTATCCCACACATGACGAAATGTGCGTTTTCCGGTCACGTCGACCGTTTAAAAACAATGCATCCGTTTAAAACGGAGCGGTGCGGTGAAAAAGCAAGAAAAATGTAATATCTCTCGCACCCGTGTGTGTGGCGATGGAGAAGATGAACTCCGTTTACGCGCCCGAGTCCATTAACTGCGGTGCAGCACATCGACCATGCACATTTATATTATACAACACTAGCTATATAATAAATATATATATATAAAATCTACGAGCCAAGTGACACATATATATTGTTATTTTATTCAGCGGCGGTCATTAAATGTTTTATACGCGTTTGGTTTTTTATCCACCGACTTCGTTTTAACTCGTTTTTAATTAACCTGAAACGGATACGCTCATACGTATGATGGTCGTAGTCGTGGGGCGCACTCGCAGTGTGCATATACATATTATATTATTTATATAATATATAACACACTCACACACACATATACCTATGCGCACGCGTATAATATATAGGAAGCACCGCCACCACCACCACGAAGAATATTGTTCCGGTTGTCAGGTTTACTCCGCAAGTGTAAGATATAATGTGTAATAACTATTTTTTTTTCACGCCCGGCTACCATTTCATCATCATGAAATTCACAATAGTGTTATTAAATTTTTTTACGCCCTCTACTCCCGACGGCTATCTTTTGCGATTTACGTACCCACATACAAAAGCAATCGTACCTACGCATTATTTTTTACGATACCTAGGTAGGTATACCTGTATTATATTTTATGTTTGCAATGCCTACCTACATACCAATCTTATTATATAACGTTATTATAGTACCTACATGTTTAACTTAAATGGCGGGAAACGTAAACGGGGTAGAAGAGGACGGGCAGAACAAAAAAAAATGCAAACGGATCTCACGCGTAGTGCGGTGTAATCTTCTATTATTATATAACAGTGCAGGCGCCCACCCCGCCGAGCCGATTTCCAGGTAAAATGGGTACTTACGCAGAAGTATAAAAAGTAATTTTCCCCTTTATTTTATGTGCGTATATATCACGGTCTTGTATCAGATGTCGTCGCCGCTCGTATACACGCACCCACAATCACACACAGACAGATTTGTATGTATTATAATAATAATAATATATTATTGTACTCGTGTATGGTAGTTATCGTGTGTGTCAAAGGGACCCGATATTAATATGTCCATTGCCTCCACCGACGTCGCCGCCTGCACGGTCGCGCGCCGTGCAGATCCCGAAATTCGATAACAATACGGTAAATAATTTAATATAACAGTGTCGCGGTAGTGGTATATACCTGCAGTATTATACCTATATATAATAGTACCCGCGATTAAAGTCGTATCGCAGGGTATGAGCTGGTGAGGCGGCCGTTAAGACAAAACGAATAAATAAACATATAAGAAAAAAAAAGGGCCGACGTTTTGTCGTATTGCTGACCCCTCCGCGATAAATTAATAACTTACCAGACGCCACCACAGCCGTTGCCGCCACCGCACCGTCCTCCAAGCGAGGATGACGACTATTAGAATACTAAATATACTTATGATGATAGTAATAATATTATATTGTGTAAAGGTATTGTAGTAGCCGCGGTTTCGTAAATTGTTTCCTGCACATATTCTATACGCACACGTCGCAGCATATTATATTATTCCCATCGTATCTTTTTAACTTTTTTTTTTCCCCCCGTTATTTTCGTCCATCCGCTTGAGACTACAATAATATATAATATTTGTATTGTATCTCGAGCAGGGTATAATAATAATATAATAATACAGTGGTCGCCACATATTATATGGACTCACGGTTAATTGACTCATTCGCTTATTAGACTAAAAACGGCTGTTCCCAATTTGCAAGTATATACTAAAACACAACAAAAAATTCGTCTATTCGACTCGCACACCGATTAATGGGGTCATTTGAAAATTAGATAAAAATAAAGAAAATGTGCGATGAAAGAAACAAAAAAACCTTTCGTTCGTTAAGCCACGTGGAGAACAGGGAGAAGCAGACCACGCATCTGCACGATCGTAGATTCATTCAGAACGGCTTTATCGCCTTATTAACTATTCTTATCGCCAAGCATCCTCCGCCTTGTATGTTTAATGTTAATGAAACTGAGAGGGATGATTCGGCCAAGAGGCCAGATTTTGATGTATTAGAGTAACATAAAGCCTACCGAGAAATGATTATGAAGTTGATCGAAAAAGGGAAAATCCAATCAACCATGGATGGATTTTTTATCCATTAAAAAAATGAATTAGGTACCATGTGTTATTACAATATTTTATAAGACCATGTCCACTTTTTTTATAGAGGTAAAAACTTTTAAAAATGTTTTTCCCTGTAAAATTACTATTATTAACAAACTTTTCAAATTTTTTTTAATACGTTATAAACTTAAGTACTTATGGTGACTATAAATACGTTTTAAGGGGCAAAGCCGCAAAGGCATTCCTATAGGTTGTCTGTGCAGCACTGTATTATGTAATTTAAATATTACTTATATATTATATCAATACAGTAAAAAGTACCGCGATCAAAAACGGAAATCATCTCAGTAGAACACTATAATACCTATAGGTATATACACTCTACAGCTATTAGTTTCTATAAATTTACTTATTAACATAATAAATTATTAATACATATATATCAAAATTTTAATAAGAGTTTATTATATATATAATAAATATATATATAAAATACAACTTAGATAGGTACTATAATATAATAACATCGTAAGGTTATATAATGTACAATACACAGTAGCTAGGTTTAATATTATAAAATGTATTCAGCTTATATTTGCTTTTTAAATAATTCCTTTCTTTTATGCTGGGTTGCAATCACTAAACAATTAGCAAACTAATAAAGTAAGTTTATATTTTAGTGGTACATGATTGGATCATTAAATCAATCAACTTTTTTTATTCAAATTGGTATTATTCTTGCAGGGACAAAAATATCTTAATTAATTGTAATAATAACAATGTTATATAGAAGTGTTTACTGATAGTTGGCAAAAAAATAAAATATTGTTCAAGTCGATTGGGAATGTATTGCTAGCGGGGAGAGGACTAAGGCTGTGATTGTGAAATAAATTAAATATAAAAAATTAAAATTATTCGTTAAACGAAAAACTAAACTATACAAAATTCAATTCGTATAACCGTAGAGTATGATCTTAGTGATCGTACGGTATACCTTGTACTTACATACACAATAAAATATACTATAAATACTAGCAGGTTATTATTGCCATCCATCATAATATTATAATATATTATTTAGAGTAACGAGTTTAACTATAACGATGCATTACAATTTCACTTGAAAGATAAAATATTAGTTGAACACGATATATTACTATTTTCGACTCGGTATTATAAATGATAATAGTCAAAAGGTGTACTATATTCGTATAACTAAAATGTCTTTATGTATATAATATAATATATGTAATAGCCGATATGTATAGGTTTTGTATAGATCATGTGATACTTATTAATTATTAATTATTATTACAGTTTACACCTTACCTAACCTATATACGTAGTATATACCTGTTTTATTTTTATTATCATTGTACCTATGTTTGCCCCGAGGCGTGGGGAATGTCGTCCAGGTCTGTTCTAGGTTTGAACCATTTACCATTAACGTAGATATACGTTTATTATAAATTATTTATTATATTATATACAAAAAATGTATACCATGTGCACTGTGCAAGTATAGTATTAATGTATTATGGTACATTTATATACATAAAACATTAGAGGTTTGGTGTGTCGGTGTGTGTATGTGTATGAAGTATACAGCGCGTATAAGGCGTTTAAGAATAGTATTTAATCAGTAATCACTATGCGTGTAAACTATTTAGCTACTGTTTTCGAAAAGAAATAATTATGTTAAACAATTTATATAAAATATAATTTTATAATTGAAATTGGAATTTCAAAACCGGTTCGCATATTATATTGCTTAATACAATGTTATATTATATTATTTTACACCTGCAATTAATTTCTTAGCGTGTTTCCGAATATAATATAACTATTAACTATCTACATAGCAGTTTAAACGTATGATGTGTAAATCGCGGTGCACCACGATTGAAAATGTTTACTTGCAGTTTAGTTCAGTGGTGTATATAGAAATAATTTTTGGGGTGGGCTATAGAGACAGAAACTAGCAAGTGATCTATTAATTAGAGGCTACCGTCTACTATATATTTAACAGTTTCTATAAATATATTCGGATTTGTTATTTTTCTGCAACAGCCTGTATATTATAACTTATAATAGTACCTAATAAAATATAATGTTGTTCTATTTAAAAAGACTATGATTTCGGGGGGGGGGGCTGCAGCTCACTGTGCCCACCCCCTATATACGCCACTGTTTGGTTTATTAAAATCCAGTAACCACACAAAGTACTCACAGTTAACACCATACAGTTCAACCTATACCTATAAACTAGTTGGTCCACACACTCGATATCCCTAAATAGATGTCATGACATATATTATGCATATATTCTGCCGTGCTAAGTAAAAAAAGAATAACTCAATATTTCGTAAAAATTGATTTATTTGTTTCTATAGATAATATAAATTGTTTTACACCGATTTCTTATGTAAAAATAGCGCATTTCCTATTAAAATACATCTTAAAATGCAATTTAAAATACCTAAGAAAATATGCGGTAAGTCCAATATATTAGATGTTTTATAAGCAAAAACACGGTAAATCCAAATACTAAGCAAAAACTCGGTATATCACATGAAAAATAATGGATTTATCGAGTTTTGGATTACATAATAGTTCATACCTGGTGTGTTGGAGAAAAAGGATATTAACGTAACATATAGTAACAATTTAGGCTAAAACAAGGTATGTCCAGAAAGGACTAACCGATAATCCGTAAAGCCCATGATGTTTATTATTATGGAGTTATCAATTTTTCATTTAGTACTACGATATTTATTTTAGGATAAGTCCATTTTCTCCTTAAAAAACTCAAAAAAGTCGAAATTAAAAGTGTTCAACCAATTCTAGGTGTAAAATTAGAAATGTCTGCATAGGTTTTGATAATTTTTTTGTAAAAGAGCTTTTTAAGGCTTAATTTATTATTAAAAACATTATTTGCTGTTTCTCAACAATCGTATTGACTATGGAATTATTCACGGCAGTGTTATAACTTATTATAGGTGATAATAATATTTATGATAACTCAAATACTTAAAAAAAATGTGTCAGGTGAAATGTTCGTGTAATAAGTAATATTGGTAACTAATAACCAATTAAATAACAAAAAAGATAATTAACAATTATATAGTAATAATCAAAATTCATAAGAAACGCATTACAACAAATTTTTATAGTAATCAAGTTCATATATTTTGTTGTTTTTGAAAAATAGCGATTTTTATTTTATAGTATAATATTATATACTATATAGATTAAAATTTTTTGATTACAGATGGATTTTCAATATTGTCTGTGATTACGCGCACTTAATCGCAGTACACCTATACACGATAATAAATTATCATCTTAGTAAGGCCCGTTTCAGTATGCAGTAGGCCGAGGCGTTTTTCGAATTACATATTGTTAAAATTTAGTTTTAATTAATGTTCAATAATATAATATGATTCCTAACTTGAAAACGTGTATAAAAAAGTACATTATTTTATTATTTAAATTTATTTATTTTTATAGCATTATTATTTTATGCCCGGACGTATCGAGTTTTGGAATAAATGCCCAAACGTATATTATATTGTAAATCGTAAATGTTTGATAACCAACGCGGTATATCAATCGAATTAATGTTTATAGGTATATTGTCCGGTATAACATTATACCCATAGGTATTACCTACCTGTTAATTTATTATTTAAGGTTTTGATTGTATAGTTCGGTAACCACATACCGTATTTAGTTACACGTATACGAGACCCGGTAATGATAAAAAATTGAATTAAAAAAATAAACTATACAGTGCTCAACCTCAACTAATATATACTTACGGAGATAGGCACTGTCCTGCAAGAAGTTATTTCACGCAGTGTTCGTTTTTCGTTTTTGATATACTTTGTAATACCTACCTATAGGTACTGTATGAAAGAAAAGAGTGGTTCAAAACGGGACCCAATCCGGAAACAAATAATTAAAACGTTTCGAGCAGCGCACTTTTTGTTTTTTTACATAATTTATGTCTTAATAATCATAATAATTTTATATTTTGCTATTGTAACCTACACGGTTGAGGAGTTCATTGGATAGCACACACGAGATGGGTTGCATTTAAAAATGCATTAATTTTTTCACACAATAATTACATATTTAGTTAGGTTTTTGTTTTTTGGTTTCATTTTAAACGCGTACAACTGCATGGCACATGTATCCTCTGGTCAAGCCATTCTGTTATTACATAATATCAAGGCTGGGCAAGTTAACTATTTTTTTAACTCGTTAAGTTAAGTTAATATAGAAAAATGTAAGTTAAGCTTAAAGTTAAAAGTTAACTTCATTTTTTTTTAACTTGTAAAAGTTACAAGTTAATTAGAAAATAAAAGTAACTTAACTTAGTTAAAAATAAGTTACTTTTTTTTTTTAAATAAAATTAACAATTATACCTACCTACCTACCTTTTTTAAAGCTAACAAATAACATAATAATTCAGTAAATCAAAAAATGTCTTACAATATTTGAATAAATGTTTGTAATAAAATTAGTTACTGTAGGTACTTATATTAATTTTGTGTATTATACTTTAATTAGGTAAATAGTAAATACCACACTACTACGGGTATTATTTACATCGACGGGCCAAGTTATCATCGTAATTCTATGAATGAATAAAAATATAATAATAAGTAATGATATTAATAATGATTAGGTATAGGTTAGGTACTGAGTAAATTGTTATATTTTTCTTTGACGCGGTTACCCCTATGATATTTCCCTCTATAATATAGTTATAAAATATTTTCTGTGAATATGCAATATAAAAACTTACTATTATTATAAATTATTATTTAATAAAATATATTTAATATTTCGGGTTTTTTTTTATGTAATTAATTTTACAAAATTGAATTAATTTTAAATAATATGTGGTTTGGGAAAAAATTAACTTAACGTGCCAATACAATTAATTAACTCGTTAAGTTACTGAATAACATGGGGAAAAATGTAAATCGTTAAGTTAGAAGTTACTTTTTAAAAAAAAGTAACTCGTTATTTAACTTAGTTAAAAGTAACTTAACTTTTTAACTTAACTTTAACTTATTAACTCGTTAATGCCCAGCCTTGCATAATATTACTATATTAGTTATTATTATGCCTAGAGACTTCCTGTTTTAAAAAAAAACCTCATATGATGTATGTACCTATGTATATACAATTTACAATTGATTTATAATGATTATCTTTATGTTTATAGTAAACTAGTCGGACACGGCAATGCGTTGCTATTGCTAGGTTTTTATGATTATGCGAGCAGTAAATTATCAGGTAGACAATCTACCTGTGGTAGATCTCGAACCCTGAGCAGTGAGTACATAAGTGTATAATGTATATAGTTTAACTCTAAAGTAACAAAAAATGCGAAAAAAATTGGTCCACCTGACCTTTGTTTGAACTCAATACATTCTGTAGATACTTAGTTATACACTAGACTTATCACATTAATAATAATTATTATTATTATTATAATTATTTAAAAACAATAGCAACCATTATTTATAAACAATAATAATAATAATATCAAAATCCCCGTTTGAGAACATCCCCAGGTCAGGGGCGTCATTTGGGGGGGTGCAGGGTGTACATTTGCACCAACATTTTTTATAAACGCCTTCTTTGGCCTGCCAACAATAAATATAAGCGCCGATATACCTAAGTGTTATATATTAATATATTATGTCACGTATCGGTTGAAATGTTATCGACTATCGAATATCTATAATAATCGGAATGATAATATTGTTATCGGCTAGTGAGGCCGACGGGTTTGCCCTCGATCAATTTTGTATGGTATTAATTTAGCAGTCGTCGAAAAAGAGCGAACGGGACATGTCGGCTCCGTATTATAGTGAAAATAAAATAATTTAATATTCTATTTGCTCAATTGCGTATAAGTTATTAATTTAAAATAATAGCCTAATCAACCAGCTGAGTATCCGAAGTAACCAGTATCGGAAAGTTACAGTCCACTCCGCAACATTTGGTCCATCGACCCGGATATTCAGTGTTGATTAGGAAAGCGTAATTCGTATTGAGGCGTTAATCGAGTATAGTGCGAGAGTTAAAGTTACAAAGTAACTGCGGATTAAATAAAATTGTGCGTCGCATATGCGTGGTAAAATTGTTACGTGGCTTTTGCGATCAAAATAAATCGGATATTCGTATATTTCGAAAATCAAGAAAACAATATACAATACATCCATAGGGGCGTGCAGGCAGCTGGCAAGTACAGTACTACAGCTTATATGGTGTATGGCGAAAAAGGGGCAAATCAATAACCTCAGCGACGATCGAATTTCCCGAGCAATAGCTGGGCCTCTCGAGAAAAATTGTCTTACAACGTCTAGCATAAAGGTAAGAGTCTCTGATTAAAAATAATTCCTGTGTAAAATTTCCTTGGGTTTCCCCTAGTGAGTAAAAAAAAAAAAAAAAAAAAGCTTGTACGTAGTATTTGAAGCAGGTCGAATAAACGCAGATAACGCCAACAGGTTTAACGTAATAAGTGAGATATAATATATATTATATTCAGCCGAAATAGTAACGCGAGAATAATTGATATGGCGGCTGACGAGAGAAATCTCACGATAAGACGCGGCCAATTAAAAGGCACGGTTACGAGATTCTTGACTTACCTACAAAGTGAAGAATTGGATCCAAATCAAGTATCATTAAGAAGGGAAAAAATCGAAGAAGTTTGGCATGAATTTGACCAAATTCAAACGGCACTTGAATTGACGGAGAATTTAAACGAAAGCACGGCGTATCGTAAGGAGTTCGAAGATCTATACTTTAAGGCTATAGTAGAAGCAAATAAAATTGTATCACTAGGAATGGTAAAGGAGACTACCTCTGAACGAGGAAGTATGGCGATAGCGAGCGAAAGAAGTACAGGGAGAAACAGTATGGCGCCTCAAGTGAAATTAGCAGCATTAAAAGTACCTGTTTTTAATGGGGATTATTTAGAATGGGCGTCGTTTTATGATACATTTACGGCATTGGTACATACACACCCGGACCTATTGCCCGTATCGAAGTTTTTTCATTTGCGCGAAGCGCTATCAGGAGAGGCGTTGAACTCGATAAGAAGTTTGGAGACCACAGCAAATAATTATGAAAAAGAGTGGAGCATTCTGTGTGCTAGGTATAATAATAAAAAAGTGCGAATTCAAGCTCATGTGCGGGCAATATTTGATTTGGATGCGCTGCAGAGTGACTCGGCAATAAAACTTAGGTATTTTTTCGATGCGTTGTCAGGTCACATGCGAGCTCTAGAGGCGTTAGAGCAAGAACCGGAAAGTTGGGGGCCGTTATTAATGCACTTAATTAGTACCAAATTAGACAAAAAAACGTTACAAGAGTGGGAGGCGGGCAGCCCTAAAGACAGGATTGCTGAAGTTTCAGAGATAATGCAATTTCTGGAAAATCGATTTAAAATATTAGAAGCCATCGAATCAGCGAAAACGTACATAGTAGTACGCGAGGTGCTATTAGTAACGGATCGACAGGGCAAGGCAAATCGAACAAATATAATAATCAATTTTCGTCTTTAATGATAAGTGCGGGTTTAAAGTGTTACGTGTGTCAGTTGCCGCACACTATCTATAAATGTCCAACGTTAATTGCTTTACCGATAAAAGAGAGAATAAATAAAGTAACTGAATTAAAATTATGTAAGATTTGTTTACGTCAGCACGAAAATAAAAAGTGCTTTGCGAAATATTGCTTCAAGTGTTCGAAGCCGCATAATACATTGTTGCATTTAGCACAAATTAAAAATGCAGAACAAGGTAACAAAAATTCAACTGAAAATGCAGAAGAGAGCACGTCGGCGGCATCGTCATCAATAAGTGCGCATACGCTGGTACAAAATGACGAACAGGTATTATTATCAACAGCGGTGGTGCATATACACAATGCTAGCGGTGAAAACGTCGAATGCCGTATATTGTTAGATTCCGGCTCACAGTGTAATTTAATTACCGAAAATATGGTTCAAAATATAAGATTAAAAAGGTATCAAGTGCAGCACACAGTAATGGGTATCGGTGGGATAACACAACCTGTTACGCGGGCTGTAAATGTTTCAATTACATCGCGATATAATAGTTTCAATTTAATATTGACCTGCCTAGTGGTACAAAAGATCACACATTGTATGCCTAATAATGAGGTTGAAAATTGCGTAGCTCCCAATGATATAAATCTCGCGGACCCGTTATTTAGACGTCCGCAAAAAATAGATTTGTTACTAGGGAACAAACATTTCTTCGAAATAATATGTGCCGGCCAAATTAAACAGCACGTGGCCGGACCGATATTTCAGGAAACACGTTTCGGCTGGGTGGTAGCTGGACCGGTCTTAAGAAAGAGCTGTAAGGATACCAAGAACGTAAGTAGCGTAACACACACGACAGCGTGTGTGGAAAATGACGCGCATTTTGAAAATTTGGTATCAAAGTTTTGGCGTATAGAAAAATTGGAGACGGACCCACCTTTAACATTAGAAGAAAAAATGTGTAGGAGTCATTTTGACAAAACAGTCCAACGGGACAAAACCGGACGTTTTATTATCCGTTTGCCGTTTAAAAATACAAATAACGCGTCCGCATTAGGAAAATCGTATCAGATCGCAAGGCGGCGATGGGCGGCGACCGAGAATAGACTCCGAAATAATATACCTCTACGCGAAGCATATACGCAATTTATGCACGAATATGAAGCGTTAGGCCATATGGAACGGGTAATTGAAAAAGAGGACGAGGAAAATAAAAAGAGTTGCTATTTGCCACATCACGCGGTTATAAATGAAAATAGTACGACGACCAAGGTGAGGGTGGTGTTTGACGCGTCCTGTAAGACAGAATCTGGCAACAGCTTGAACGATTTATTATTAAAAGGGCCCGTTTTGCAGGACGAACTAGTATACATACTAGCGCGTTTCCGTACCTATAATTATGTCTTATCAGCTGACATTACAAAAATGTACCGACAAATTAAAGTAGCTAACGAAGATTGTAACTATCAGCGGATATTGTGGCGAGCCGATCCAAAAATGCCAATACAAGTTTATCGTCTTACCACATTAACTTACGGTACAGTACCTGCAGCTTTCATAGCAACAGCTTGTTTAGAAAAATTGGCTGAGACAGGAAACGATTACCTACGTGCACGTGAATCCATAAAAAGGGATTTTTATATGGATGACTATTTGAGTGGCGCGTCAACAAAAGAAGAAGCTATAAGGTTAAAACATGAAGTACTGTCAATATTAGGGCAAGCGGGTTTCGAGCTACGGAAGTGGTCGTCCAATGACCCTAGTATTATAAATAGTAATATGTCGGTCGGTGACAAAGGTGCGGGTAACGACGTGCGTGTTTTCGATTGTGCGATAACAAAAATACTAGGCCTATTCTGGGAACCGAGCGACGACGTATTACGGTATAAAGTAAGCGAATACGTTGAAAATACGGAAATTATTAACAAACGAAAAATACTGTCCGAAATAGCTACAATATTCGACCCCCTCGGTTTAGTAGGTCCAGTGGTAGTAGTAGCTAAATTATTTATGCAAAATTTATGGCAGTTACGTGTAAACTGGGACGAACAATTACCGAAAGACGTATCCGACGAATGGCTACAATACAAAAAATGTTTACCGCGACTAAATAAACTAGTAATTCCGCGTATGATTATTAGTAAACATAAAATCATAAATATCCAAATTCATGGATTTGCTGATGCATCGACAAAAGCTTATGGCGCATGTTTGTATTTACGTAGTACGGACGAAGTAGGTACACATACAGTGAGACTTATATGCGCCAAATCTAAGGTCGCACCGTTAAAAACGATATCATTACCGAGACTAGAACTATGTGCTGCGTTACTATTGGCGCGTATGCAGCATCGTGTAATTCCAAAATTACGACTAGAAATAGAGAGAAAATATTTTTGGTCGGATTCTACTATTACTCTTGCTTGGATCTCGTCACCGTCCACCAGGTGGAAAACATTTGTTGCCCACAGGGTTGGAGAGATTCAGGATTTATCCTGCACTAGTGAGTGGTCCCACGTTAGTACACACGACAATCCAGCTGACTTAATATCGCGCGGGTGTGATGCGTCACAAATTGCGGCTATGGAATTATGGTGGTATGGCCCGAAGTGGTTGTGTTTAAATAAAGAGGATTGGCCGGCAAAAAATGAGGTTTTACACCATCAATTAAATGGTAAAAATATTCCTGAAAAACAAAACGTTATAGAATTTTCCGGTATTACCACGGATACATTTTCTATATTTGACAAGTATTCGTCGTTGAATAAAATAATACGAATTACCGCCTATTGCGTGCGTTTTTATAATAAAATAAAAGAACCAAAAAGAGCAGAGTGCGGAGTTTTAACAACAACTGATTTACATAATGCAAATTTGCGACTTTTAATTAAAGTACAAAAGGACCATTTTGAAAAGGAGTTAAATGAATTAAATTCGGAAAATGGTCAGGTATCGTCGAAAAGCAAGTTATTCAGATTGAGACCGTTTCTCGACGAAGAGGGATTAATCCGTGTGGGCGGGCGGCTAAAAAATGCGTTATCATTAGGCATTTTTCAAAAGCACCCCATATTATTACCAAAAGAGTCCGCGTATACAAATTTGTTGTTTCAACGGGAGCATGAACAGTTATTACACGGGGGTCCACAAGCAATGTTAGCGTCGATCCGGCTGAAATATTGGCCACTTAATGCCCGGAATATAGCTCGAAAGACCGTGTACCGTTGTGTGAAATGTTTTCGAATGAAGCCTACCGTGGTACAACCAATCATGGGTAATTTACCTAGAGAGCGTGTAGAAATCCAATCTCGTGCATTTCAAATCTGCGGTGTCGATTTCGCGGGGCCTATAATGGTAAAACAGAGTTTAAGGCGAAATGCACCCGCGACAAAAGGGTATGTTTGTATATTTGTATGTTTTGCTACTAAGGCGGTGCATATTGAGGTCGTTATAGATTTGAGCACAAAGTCATTTTTAAATGCGTTGAACCGATTTTTTGATCGCAGGGGTAAATGTGCTATGATTTATTCCGACAATGCTACCAACTTCGTAGGAGCAAACAGGCATTTAAAAGAAGTATATCAACTTTTCCGAGATCAAAAGCATCAAGAGATCGTTCAATCTGGTCTGGCTACAATAGGAGTACAATGGAAGTTTATTCCCCCCAGGTCGCCTCATTTTGGGGGATTATGGGAGGCAGCGGTTAAGTCGATGAAATCATTATTACGAAGTGTACTATGCGAATCATATTTAACGTACGAAGAGTTATGTACTATACTCACTAGGGTAGAAGCGTGTTTAAATTCTCGGCCTTTAACGGCTTTGTCCTCGGATCCTTCCGATTTATTATACATCACTCCAGCTCATTTCCTAATCGGAGACTCCCTAATGTCTATACCGGAGCGGGATGAAACAAATACTCAGGTAAACCGGTTAGACCGTTGGCGTCGCGTTCAACAATTCTCACAAATTTTGTGGAAGCGTTGGAGTCGAGAGTATTTGCATCAATTGCAAGAGAGGTCAAGATGGGCTAGTGAAAAGGGACCCAAAGTGGATATCGGCAGTGTAGTTTTAATTAGTGAAGATAATCTGCCACCCTTACGGTGGAAAATCGGACGAGTGAGAGAGGTGACACGGGGAAGTGACAACATCATTCGTACCGCGGTAGTAAAAACGGTTGATGGCGAGTTAACCCGGGCAGTGCGTAAGCTGTGTCCACTACCATTCGAAGGCAATGATGGTTAAATCAAAGGCCAAAATAAATTAATTCTTGTAATAAATTTTTTTTTTTTGATATGAATTATTTGTATGATTTTTATTCGTATTATTATTAATATGTAACAACAATAGAATTTTTTTTTGATACCTATTATTATTCATTATGTTACATTATTATGTTATGATATTAGTCCTGTACTCATGTATTATAATTATTGTTGTTTGAAAAATATTTCAAGGCGGGCGGCATGTCACGTATCGGTTGAAATGTTATCGACTATCGAATATCTATAATAATCGGAATGATAATATTGTTATCGGCTAGTGAGGCCGACGGGTTTGCCCTCGATCAATTTTGTATGGTATTAATTTAGCAGTCGTCGAAAAAGAGCGAACGGGACATGTCGGCTCCGTATTATAGTGAAAATAAAATAATTTAATATTCTATTTGCTCAATTGCGTATAAGTTATTAATTTAAAATAATAGCCTAATCAACCAGCTGAGTATCCGAAGTAACCAGTATCGGAAAGTTACAGTCCACTCCGCAACATATTATATATATTTTATATTTTTTCAGTATTTAAAAAAAAATAATAAATATTATAGGTACTAATGGGTTTTATTTCCAAAAATGATCGATGTGGTTGTGTGGTTATATCATTGACATAATATAAAATAATAATAATATAATTATGTCTATGGGTTATATATATTTTTTCATTCTCTACCATGATATTATTACCATCGAATATATAATAAATCTGTGGGTATAATATTATGCTGGTATAGATTTCTTATCACGCTTTGGTATCTCCCTACTATCGTTATAATAAGAAAACAACATGATATATAATTCCCATATTAATAGGGAAAAAATTGTCTAAAAATAGCAACCACAGAATATTATTTGTTTACATTTTTAACCTTGTCACTTACTTTCTATGGTAGAAATGATATTCTATGGTAGAAATTCTACCACCAATTTTAGTTAGTACGTCGAGAGTACGATTGTTCTAGTCGTGATCGAGAAAGAAGTGAAATACTTAATAATATATATTATATAATACTAATAAATTAAATTAAAATTTAGTTAATTTATTAATTTAAAGTTAAATTAAAATTGATGTGGAAAAATTTAGAAATATGAATTAAGTATATTGTGCCATTTTGAACAAGGTAACCCATAATACAAATTTCAGGTTTAGGCGTTTAGCTATATTATTTATTTTGAGTGTGCAGGGAGAAAAAATGTATAGGTTAGGTTCGATTAAGTACTATTAAGGTGCTTTATATCCATAAATTTGCTTACCAAATACAACTGACATCCATAATATAATATAAACTTATTAAAAGTACCTACACATAGTTCTTCAAAAATAGTCATAATATTGTGAAGTTTTCATACTAATATAAGTGACGTATTAAATACATTTTACAAATATTCTACAGTTTTTGTCCCCACTAGACCCCCCCACTAAAGAAAAAAAAGTTTTCTATGTGGCCTGGTAACAATTTGAATGGCCTGCTAACATTTTCGCACCAACAAAAAAAAAGTTGAAATGATGCCCCTGCCCCAGGTTGGACATTTTATTTACCTTTTTTTAAGATATAAAGCAGCATATTATCTTCTTTCCTAAGGTCCTATCTCTGTAAAAAATTTTCGGATGAATAGGTCTATAGATTATAGGAATGCATAAAGGACATAGTCAAGCTCAAATATTTTTTGTCTTTTATCTATAGGTACATATAAAATCCAAATACCACTTAGTCACTGATCGCTGTAACTCAAAAACTACCCAACGTACGAACTTGAAATTTGGAATAGAGGTTCTTCTCATATTTTCATGGTGCAATAGAAAGGATTTGCCGAAATTCGCATTTTAAATAGGTGCTTAAACAGTTACATAGAGGTTCACAATGGAAATTGGAAATTTTATTTTTATTTATTAATAGTTGCCATACGTTACAGTCTTCAGTAGAAATTAGTATTTATTTATTATTGGTTGCCATTGGTTATTCGGACCGATCAGGTACAAGCTTGTATCAAATCAAATTATTGAACATTGCCTACCAGGGTGGCTGAGTTTCACTTACTGCAGCTTAGTTACACCCAAAAGAAATTGAACAATCATAATTTTTTTTAGAGTTGCGATTTTCTACGGGCAAGAAAGTGCACAGGATCAGCTAGTATAATATATAAATTAAATATGTTCGAGTCCTAAAGGAAGATTGCTAACACTGTTGTGTATTCTTTGGTCTCAGGTAGAAAGGGCTTATGTCAATTTAATCAACTTTATAACTAATTATAAGACAGCCGTTTGAAAGTTTGGAAATTCCTACACGTTTTAGTGTTACAACCACGAATATTATAGAAACCATTTATGTATATTAAATATTAATCATATTCTAATTACATTTATGACTTAAAAATCTTGAATTTATCATTATGTACAGATTTAACTGTAGTTATGCCATTTGGATTTCACATTTTCTGATTTATGCCCTTTTGATTTCACTTGTTCTGACTTAAACTCTTTATTTGTCCACGAACTATGTATTTTTGATTTCAATTATTTTGACATGTCTTTTGTCCAAGCATAAGTCATCATACGCCTTTTCTACCAAACGTAGAAACTGTTATGTTTAGATATGCTCTATTTATTTCTTCAATTATATGATTAATATTCGTCACTGACTTATGCCAAATGTACCAAAAAAATCAGCAAAAATTAAGCTTTACGTCTGCGGAAAATCATTTTTTTGTGAAAAATTGACTTATCCTTTTCTACCCGGGAACAAAGTATTGTCAAATTATTAAACTTAATAGGTATAATGAGATGATTGATCAATGAAATTTATTTAGGGGTTTTTTTCTGTCAAAAATGGTTTTTAATTAAAAATTTTAACAGAATTATTATTATTACAAAGACTATTATCGATAATTTGTATGAAATAATAAATTAATATCCACTCATATCTGATTAGGTACTATTGCTAAAAACTATAGAATTTATGAGATATAAGAAAACTTATTTTGGTTCGACACTGGCATGCAGCATGAAGAGTGAAGCGAGACGAGCGCCTAACACTTATTTCTTATATAGTATAACTGCAGTATCCTGTCCGTATATATATTCATTATAGGTACCTATTTTTAACGATCACGAATATCTCTTTCCAGGTGGAACGGACTTTAACGATTAAAGTAATTTTATATAATATAGTTTACGCATATGTTAGAAAATGCTGTAGTGTAGGTATACTCCATGCAATGGGTAGCTGATAGGTACTAAAGTTATTACTATACATATTATTATATTAATTATTTTTGTATGCTCGTGGTGTATAAGTTTTTCATATTATTTTAACCATGCCGCTTATTCAAATTCAAATTTTGCATAATTTTAATAATAGATAATAGTGGATATAATTCAATGAAAAGTTACTTAAAAAAATTAAGTTATGCATGGAAGTAAAACTTCCATAAATGGGTCACTCACCTGTCGATATGGCTGCAGCAGACCAAACGATGTACAAGGACTATTCCGCACTGCAGCATGCAATATAATGGGTACTATTATAATAGTAGTGTACTAGAATGGATTCAACGTTTGGCAGTTATATCGTAATGTGCAGCATATGAAGAATAAATATTTTTGCATTATTTCTTTTTGAAATAATCAATATCTCCCTTGAATAATATTCAATTTAGTGATCGGAACAACCAAAAACAAAACTATATATGAAATGTACATACATTATAAGAGACTGTTAATAGAAACTATAACCGGGGGTTTTCCTGAGGACTTTTGACTTATGAATAGTTTTGAAAAATGATCGCAGTATTAAGTCGATCGGTAGCCGGTAGGATGGAACAAAATATGAGCATAAATTCAAGCAGCCTGCTCGTGTGTCTTTAGTAAGTGGCAATATGCAATTTAGTTGCTGCTGCCCATATCATTGAATTAGTCGTCAATGATGATTAGTGTGAGTTTGATTGTAGGTACATGGGTAGTAGTGGGCAGTGGTCACTAGAAATAGCCATATATAATATATATAATAGAGTACTATTCCTTCGCGCATCCAAATGATTGAGCTCCGTGGTTTCGTACCCAAATTGTTCCAATTCTACCAACTAGTCGCCCCCTAAATTCCCCCACTCACGACGCCGGTGATGTTAGCGTCAACGGTGTCGGTGGCCAGCAGTTTGAGAAGTTTAGTGGTGGGAATTCGCGAGAACGGACGAGTTTTGGACGCCGCCCAAAAGTACTCTCTCGATGGCTGGATAGTGGCCTGCAGTGGGTACCGGGCTATCTACGCACGCACTGCTTGTGCGCACATGTCAACAGCATTGGCGACCAAAAATAAAATTGCATGATTTTTTGCTCAAAACACGCTTTACAGGAAAAACTCTCACGCATCGTAGATTGGTCTGATTTTAATAATTTTTTTTCGTTAGAAAAGGGGAGAATTTTCTACAGGGCGCATTGGACTTCGATTTTTAATTTCGTTGTTTAAAACAAAAGTACAGTAGAACTTCGATTAACCGTCACTGTCGGGACCGGGGCTATGACGGTTAATCGAATAGACGGTTAACGGAAATTTTGAAAAAAAAACGTGTAAATACATATACATACACACATTTATTATATTTTATATTTATATTATATATTTATCATATTTTACGTGTGTACTTTAAAAAAAAAAAAAATACTTACATTGTGACAAATTATAAACATACATACCACACACATTATAATAAAAAATCTGTCATTTTAGTTTGTTTTTTTGATTCTCTAGCTTTTTTAGCAGCAATATTACGTATTTGACGTAGAAGTAAGACTTGCGTAGCATTTTGTAGCACTTGATAGTTACTGTGTTGGGCACGAGTTTATCTCGATCGTCTAATTATTTTTTTTTTCGGCGGTAACCGATGACGGATAACAGAGAGTGACGGTTAATCGAGTGACGGTTAATCGAAGTTCTACTGTAATGAAAATAACAAATTCTTGTGAAAATTGGTCATATTCAAAATCATATTTTATGGTTTAGAAATGGAATTTTGAAAATCCAAGTCCAATGCGTCCTATAAGAAGTGTTTCTCTTTCAAAAAAAAAAAAAATATCGAAATCGGATCACTTCACGAGGCTTGAGATTTTTCCTGTAAGGCATGTTTTGAGCAAAAAACAGGTCACGTGCAGTCCGTGCGCTTGCAAACTAACTTACCTTAATACAATTAATTCTCCTACTCATCATAAATTATGACACATGATTTATTAAAGATATTAATATTATATTATATGGAAATTGGTAAGGGAAAAAACTCTTATTGTTTAACTTCAATATATAGATCTCCTTGTAATAACTCGGAAGAGTTCTTATCTTCTATTAGCCAATATCTCTCTGATATGACACCTAGCAGCAATCATATAATTAGCAATGAACGGGTTTTACTCAGCATGTAATCTTCATACTAGAATATACAAATTTTCTAAATCGTGTATTGATCACATATTTATAAAAAATATTCAGTACCTACCATAATGTTAAATCATATGTCCTTACAAGTAGTATAACGGATCACTTTAGTTTAATTTTAAATATTAATGAGGAATGAGGATTGAGCTAATAAACTAAATGTTAATTCTGAATCTGTTTACTACACTAAAAGTCGAACCAAAAGTATTTTTTTTGATTATAATTTATAACTTATAAGCATCTTAATGTTTTAATTAAAATAGAGGATTGGCATTTTCGTTTTTTAGATAGAGATGACAAGATGTTAAACAATCTGTTGAAATCTTCAATAAAATAATTGAAAACTTAATTAAATTATCATCTAATGAAATTAATTGAACTTACAATAAAAGTTAAAAATGAAAATTGAAACCGGGGATTTCTACAGGGCATATTGCTTCAATAAGAACGAGAGAGAAAATGTATGTTAAAACTATCAAACAACCATTAATTATTGATCATAAAAATTCTTATTTACTATACAGAAATATTTTAAATAAACTAATCAAAGAATCTAAAAATTTGTACTATAATGGTAGTAAAATTATCAAAGCATGTAAAAATTCAAAGGAATTATGGAATTGTATTAAAGAGGCATCTAATACTAACTAATAAACAAACAGGTATAAACCAAACTTTTGATGAAAATAGGAGTATAGTTTCTGACAAAAAAGAAATAGCCAATAGGTATTTTTGATCAATTTTTTGTCTATGTAGGAATTGGTATTTCTGATATCAAAAAATATAAATATAAAATGTGTGACTTGAAAGAACTCAATAAAAACTGTTATATTAATAATTCTATTTTTTTTAGATCAATAAATTGATGCAGTTGAGTTGACAAATTATATCAATAGAATTAAAGATCATTCTACATTTTATGAAGAACTGTTGTCAAATAAACTATAAAAAAACATTCATTAATATATCCGTACCATTACCAATGTTATTCAACAAATGTAAATAATCAGGAGAGTTTCCATTAAGCTTTAAAAAATCAGTTGTTATTCCACTTCATAAGAATACTGATGTTAAAGATTTTACAAATTATAGACCTATAACCTTAACGGCTTAAAATCATCTATTTCTAAATTACTTGAAAAATGTATTAAAAATAGACTTACTGACTTTTTGAATAAGAATAATTTTTTAGTAATAATCAATTATTACTGAGTATTATTGGGTTTCGAAACAATTTATCCACAAATTATGCTTTATATTACTCAACTATAGAATAAGTTATTTGTATTTGTTGATCTTAAGAAAGCATTCGATTCAGAAATTAGAATATTGTGGCATAAGAGGTTATGAGTTAAACTTATTTAGGTCATACCTTTGTAATAGATATCAAAGAGTAAAGGCCAATAATACTCTTAGTAATTAACTATTCAGTCCCTCAAGAGTCAAGGTACCTACGTATTGGGTCTCTTACTCCTTATCATTTATTTAAATGGTCTTTTAAACCAAAATATTGATTGTGGGTAAACATTTTATTTTGCGGATGACACTGCTATTTTATTTAGCAGTAACCGTCATAGTGATATTGAAAGTGTCGTTAACACTGGTCTTGATAAAGTTAAAACCTGGTTTGATAATAATTTGTTGCAATTTAATTATAATAAATCTAAATTTTTATAATTTTATATCAAAAATAATCATACACTTTCAGAAATGAATAAAATTATTTACACAATGAATCCTGTAAACTGGATAATAAAAACAGTGGTTGTGATTGCCCACCCATTCTTAAAACAAATACAGTCAAATACTTAGGTCAGTGTTTCCCAACCTTTTTACCACCACGCACCACTTTGATAATATTTTCTAGGTCGCGGACCACCTCAATTTTACCACAGAACAATACAGAAGCGACACTCTGCTTGGTGGTCGATCTCTGGTGGTTTAGTGTTGAAGTTGTAAATGATTACCTGCTGGTTTAGGAGTGTTGTTATGAACGATTTTTTTTTTACAATAAACGGTTTGTTGTTTGTTTGCGTTTTAATACTTTAAGTTATAACCTAACCGTTCTATGCCTATATGGCTTACGGCTACCCAACAACAACTATTAACTTATAATTTTTCGCATTTCACGTTCGACATAAATTATAAATTATAATATAATTTATTATCATTTCTGTGTTATCATAATGGTATCAAGTATCAACTATCAATTATTGAAATATATGATATGAGCCGTCAGCTGATTCTCATAAATAACAAAATGGCAGTGCCCATGAGTTCAAGGCCGTGTCCCCACTTTTTTCAAATAGCATTAGGAATTGTGAGAGTGTCGTACCCCTGATTTTACGCAAACTAAGAAGACCTTTTTTTTTTTTTTTTTGCTCATTAACAAGAATACCCAAAAATGTATTGGAAAATTTTTATTATTTTACTGTACTATTATATATAATTATTAAACTTTACTAATAATTTACTTAGTGTGATTTTTGTATACGATAAAATAACCGTATATTACGGTAAAATAAAATATTTTTCGCTGTTTAAAAAAAAAAAAGGTGGGTAAGTGGATGTCGCTCTGCTGTACTGTAGGTTACAAGTGGGTCACTGTATAATGGATGGTATTAAATTTGAATTCAATGATACAATATCATTGTATAAGAAAAACGATTCTGAGCGAAGACGGTATGTCAGTCTAGGTTTAAGACAAATTATATACATATCTATGGTATTAAAAAAAAAATTGACCTATAATAAATTCCAAATTAATCATATCACATTATCACAATATCCATTAGGTACTTATAACACGTTATACATCAAGATCAATTACAAACCCTGATACTATCATTGATATATAATAGTACACTTTAGAAGTTTCAAGTAGGTACCCACGAATAATATTATATAATAACAACAAAATAACTAGGTTTTTTAATATGTAATTTCGTCCAAATTTGAACATAAAATGACTATAAAATAAACTGTGATTGTATATTTTTTAGATTTTTCGGTAAGAGAATTAACTACTTACGTAGAATCTTGTTTTAAATTTTCAATCCTTAGCTATAAAAACTGAACATTTTAGAATTTATTAATTACGATGATTAATAATTTTCGAGATTTTGAAAAATTCTGTCAAAATTCGATCTTTAAATGCTTATAAAAAAAAACTGTGCCTATGTATTTTTAATATTTTTCAACTGCTATTGTAACAATATATCAGGAGCCTTGTATTAAATTTTTACACTTTTTGGCAAAACAGATAAAACTTTATTGATATTTGTAGAAAAAAAAACTAAAAAAAATTGAAAGCTGTAAATGTCCATAAACAGCTCAAAAAGAGTCAAAATATTTTCAAAATTGTATGGTGTATAGAAAATGCTAATTTAAACATTCAGTGAAATTTTCATGTATCTACAGTTGTTCGTTTTTGAATTGCAACAAAATAAGGAAATCGCTACATGAGTAATCGAGTGAAAATCCAATGTTGTAAAAATTTGAATTTCAAACGCTCATAAAAATTTAATTTGACTGTCCGGTAGAGATTTTTTTATTGATAAAGGTAGATAATCTTATAAGGAATCTTGTGTTTCATTTTCAAATCTTAGATTTAAAAAGAAAAATTTTTACGAATTCTTAACTCAAAATAATTTGCTAATTTTCGTGATTTTTCCATATTTTGTCAATTTTTGAACTTTAAATGCTTATAAAAAAAATTGTGACTAAGGATTTTTAATATTTTTCATCTGCCTTTGAAACAACATATTAGGAGCCTTCTATTAAATTTTCAAGCTTTCGCAACCAACAAATACAATTTTATTGATATTTTTAGAAAAAAAACTAAAAAAAAATGGAAAATGAAAATGTCCCTAAACAGTTCAAAATAAATCAAAATATTTTGAAAATTTTATCGTGTATAGAAAATGCAAATATAAACAACCAGTGAAAATTTCATGTATCTACGGTCATTTGTTTTAAAGTTACACCAAAAACCAAATTCGATTTTGTCAAAAACTGATTTTGCGTAAAAATTCCCGTTTTTCCTTAATTTTTATGTTGTTTTTCCCGGCGCTTGTGAAAACTATTGGGAATTTTAAATTTTGACCTCCCCAATGCACCAACGATATTCACTTTCCAATCGAACAAGATACTGAAGTCGAAAATCGAAGCATTATTTCGACTACTTATCGTGTACACAGACACAAAAATAAAAAATTAAAAAATAAAAAAATAAAAAAAAAAAAAAACACACATCATTGTAAAATCAATACATTCATCGTTTCACTCAGAATCTAAAAATAATTTTTAATAGAAAACTAAGAAAGGTACCGCGGACCACTTATGACTGGCCCACGGACCACCGGTTGGGAAACACTGACTTAGGTCTTCATATTGATGATTGTCTCAAGTGTAATGTCCATGTTACGGTCAATGACGAAAATGACGATATTTACGTTAAGGCCCGACCAATGTCGAAAATGACCTTGTACAATACAAATTGACGTAAATACCTACCGGTAATTTAAGTAAGTGGTGACACATAATGGTTAAATAATGTTATAATTTATAAACATGAGTATTATTTTATTATTCCCGTCAATTCCTAACTCCTGTTGGACGTTTTTGTAAATTATATATTTATAGTTTATACATTTATAACATACCTACTTCTCACTGTCAGTTATCTATCCACACACGTTTCTACATTAGTATGTATTATTTATTAATATCATCGATAATCAGCGATAGTTACTCGAGCAAACCATAATAATATTAATACAATAACACATGGCCGATGGCTAAGTTAAATAAGCCGTGGGTTATCTAACAAATTATCAAGATATTAACTAAGATAATAATTTAGATATATTTATTTGAATTAATAAATGATTATCTTTTATTAGGTACAGAGAATGACATTATTAAACATTTGTATACTCGATCGCAGATCGATCCCTGCAAATAATGTTTCATTGAATTTGAATCTGTAAATACCGAAAAATTAATTACGCTGAGAGAAGATTTTGGTAGTATCACTGGATCACAAGGTTACAAAAAGTGCAATTGTAAACTTAAGTGCAGAATAAACAAATGCACTTGTCAATTATCGGGAATATTGTGTAACTCAAAATTTCACAGCAGCATGCCTTGCAAAAATAAATCATTAATAAATAATAATAAATATATTATTTAATTAATAATAAAAAAAATAATAAGACAAATATTAATAGCTATAGTCTGTAATTAATTAAATTAATATGTATTTTCAGTCATTTACGTAATTGACCAATAGCCAATGGTTAATAACGTTAATATTAGGTCATTGTGGTAAAATTGTTTTATTTTGTTTTGTAATTGTCAACAATAACCTATTATCTTGGAAGCTGGCGTCATTGCCCGGTAGTTTACGAAATTAACCTAGCAACTTAGCTTATAACTTTAAAGACCGGTTAATGACGTAAATGTTCAATTTTCGGCTGCAACTTGTTAGCGCACATTTTATAATTTTTACCTGAAAAATTGGAACTCATTTGCGCACACGGTTATCATAAATGTACAACTGGTTTGCGCACACGAAAATAAGGCTATATGACATAAGCGCCAAAGGTGCAAAAATGCAAGGCTGGGCATTAACGAGTTAAAAAGTTAAAGTTAAGTTAATAAGTTAATTTTATATTAACTTTTTAACTTAACTAGTTACTTTTGGCTTTTCAATAACTTAACTGTTAACTGTTAAAAATGACATATCATTTTTGCCAAAATGAATATTTTATATAAGTAGTTTTTCTAAATTGATATATCTTAAAATTAAAATTAACACATTTTACACAAACATTATATTATATGCATTTTTAACATTATTTATTAACAATTATTATTAATAATAAGCAAGTATTAACATGCATTTTTAACCACAACTATGAATATATTCATAGACAGTCCTAATTCTGTTAAGTGAGAAGGAAAATGTATGTAGTCACTTTAATAATTTACTTATTAAGAGGGTATTAAAAGGTCAGACCAAAAGGTAACTATGCGCAAACCATGTGCATGTTTACGGCTCAACTGTTCCCAAACGAAAGGTAGTTTTGTGCCCAAAAAAGTTGTCTTTTTGGTATTTGTGCGCAAACCAGTACCGCCCCAATTTTCGTCATTGACCTTAACATCCATATTGATAAGTTTATGATTAATTTATGAAAATTTTTTTTGTTTTTAAAAATCTAAAAAATATATTGAATAATAAGCTTAAACATATGGTATGGTGGTATACGCTATGCTCTAGTACAATCCACTATTGCATATGGAATTACTTTTTGGGGTTCAGCATATCATGCGCATTTCAATAAACTTGAAACCACATTAAATGTATTACTTAAATATTTATTTAATTTTCCCAGACTATTCCCTACAAGTTCTCTTTACAAAGAGTTGGAAATACTTAACATTAATTCCCTTCATTTATTGTATGTATGTACCTTATTGTTTAAGCCTAAACATACTATATTACTACCATACATACTCATTCTACTCATTATAAACAAAATACTAATTTAATAATTCCTAGATTAAGAACCAGTTTTGCTCAATCAGGACCTGACTATGTATTTGTAAATTTCTGTGTCACGTTCAAAATTAACCCTCATAACTTCTATTATTTACAACAACAAAAAATATTACTGCCATTATTTGTAATTTTAGCTTAGCAAAGCTAAAATTAATAGCTAAAAATTAAAAGATAAAAGAATAGTTCTGCTAACATTGTAAATTGTAATACTAACTTTACTCACCTAGACTGACAAGGCTATGAGAATTTGTTAAAATATTGTTTAGAATTATTATAATATTAACAGTAGAATAAAATTCATGTAAATGTTGGAGAATGTCAAGCTTAATAGACTTAGCATTATTTTGTAGTCATAATAACTTGGTGAATTGGTGTAACATGAGTATTATAAATATATTTATAAATAATGTTACAACACATGTATGTTAGCATCGTAAATTAGGATATAATTTATATTGTTTTGGAGAATTATACTAGTGTAGATACTAATGTATGAAATAATATACAAACATTTATATAATATAATATAATATGATTTTTATTAACAAAATACATTATTTAACAATATTTAACAATTACAAAAATAAATATAAGGTATAAGTAATAGTGTACTAAGTACTTATAGGTACTAATTATTTTTATTTTCTAATAAAAAAAATATATAATTTAGTCAACAAAATACCGTGTGTTCATTTTTAAAGGTAACAGGAAATATTTCGATCGTATGACCTTGAATTTGATTCGGGGTTTTTAGACTGCATATAGGACTTATAAATACATATTTTTTTAATAAATTCAAATTTTTATTTTTTTTTATCAGCGCATGCGCAGTAAAATAAAGTTTTATAATAGTTAATTATCGTAAATAATTGTGTGGTGGATGATATCTCTGGGGATATCGTTCAGCATAAAGTGCCGCTGCGTTACGCGAATTTTGATAACATTCTCCAAAAATGAATACCATATCGGTTTTTTCAGAATAGTTTGCCTTTGTACAGAAAATAATGTGTCACGCGCGACTTACGAAAAACGTTTGACTATTCACAATCAATTTTAGAATGCTATCAAAATATCTTATTCACACAGGTTAATAGTATAACTTTCATTATAATACTATTAAAAACAAATTAAGATAATAGTAGAAGATAATTTAGTAGTTTTAATAAAAATAAATTGTTATAATAATACCTATAAATACCTATAAATTAAGATAGACCGTTGAAAAATGCAATATTTACAAATTAACTATTTTAATACTTCCGACCGTCATAAACATGGCAATTTTGAAGATATCAACAAACTGTAAAGATCAAAGTTGTTCAGAAAAAATAAAGAAATCGAAATCCGGTCTCCAAAATAGTGGTTGCTATTTAAGAAATTTTTATTTTACTGCGCATGCGCTGATAAAAAAAAATTAAAAATTTGAATTCATTAAAAAAATATGTATTTATAAGTCCTATATGCAGTATAAAAACCCCGATTCAAATTCAATGTCACACGATCGAAATATTTCCTGTTACCTTTAAAATTGAACACACGGTATACAATGTTTAATTTTTGAAAATATTTTCTCAAATTCAAACTTATAGAAATTGAACATTTCAAAATTACATTTTTCGGTTTACAAAATTATTCCCTCTTGCATGGGCCTACTCTTTCCTTATCAGAATTTAAGCCAAATAACAATTAAATTAGTTCTGATACTACCTACACATTTTTTTATTTTGAATACTTTAAGATAGTTGGATCGTAAATGCTGTTACCAAATCTTTTAACATATAAACCTACATTCGAATAACAGATGCCCATTGTGTCTAAGAAACGTTTTATTTTTTTTTCTCAAGCTTAATATTCTCGTTGAAATGTTCATATTTCTCACGAGTAAAGTGAGTAAACTTTTCAACTTGGTTTTTGAAACTATTTTCAATATTTTTAACAGGCAAGTTTGAATTTAAAGTCATAATCTTGGCTATTAATATAAACCAATAATTGGTATCAATAATGCTGTCCATTATACTTTTCTTTTTTATTCTTTCTTTGTAATCACGATGCCTTTCATCTTCCGCCATAAAATGGTAATTATCATCGAAAATATTTCTTAGTTCAACTTCAAAGTCATAGCTCGAGTATTTGGCTATTTGTTCAGATAGCCAATAATAACTACTCCCTTTAAATTTTTTTTCTATACATTTCATCCATTTTTTATTAGTTACAAACTCATTATTTACAGGATGAACTAAGTGGTATGCTGAACACAATTTTTTTCTAAACTTAATACAAATCTCACAAGTTCTAGAGGGTTTTGAACATTTGAAATTTACATATTTTCTTTTTGATAAGTCTTCACTCATGGATGGATCTTCTTTGGCTATTGTTTCTATATGGTTTATTTGGTCCTTATATGTTTCCTTTAATAACAATTTCAAAACTTCTGATACTACATCTTCGTTTTTTTGAACACTTTTAGGTGGCTGGATACAAGTATCTATAATATACAAAATATTTATTTATGAGAAATAAACATCAGAAAAAATATAAGTATTTAATTATAAACTTACCTGTTTTTAATTTTTCATGACGAGTTAGATCGTCTTGATATATAGCACCATAAGTTTTATCATCTTTAGATCTGTTTAGAGCTTCACTAGGAGAATACATTTTGACGTCGATATCTAAATTCTATAATATGGATACGTTAACTGTAAAGTATAGAACGGTGATGGACTGCAATAACAATAAAATTATTAATGTTGCCGACCTGTCTGTAGAAATAGAGAATTTCCCGTAGAGTTGGCTGCACTGATGGTCGCAGCGGTGACATCCGGGAACGGTAATCACAAACCGGACACCGGTCGGCACCTGGCGGTTGCGAGAACGAGAATCGAGATGACAACGAAGTACGAACTCTGTTACGGTGCCGATTTATACGGAGTAGTTTCCATAGGAGATGTTCGACAGCATAGGGTTTCAGAGTGTGTGACGATTAACGATACTCATCGAATTGTTTAGGTATTGTTTGTGGATATTTGCAATACCTTCCAACTCATGTCCGGTGAACTATCCTACACGGCGGTGAAATTGACTGGTATATATAGAATATGGTCCCAGTAATTTATATTAGTTTGGGATTTTGGATTTTAAGTTTTTCATTAATTAAATGTTAGTTTTCTGGTTTTTATGTATTTAAAATGATTTGATACATGATATGGATTGGCACTATATATTCAGATTTTTTTTATATTTGTTAAAAGTTAATGATAATTATTCGAGAGCAATAATGGTTGTTCACAAATAGGGAAGCTGTGTGCGCTCCATCTATCGTCTACGATGGGCAAGATAGTTTACCCAATTCGTTATTTGACACGCAACACGTTAACCGCTAGAGAACACTAGCGACAATGTATCAGGTGATCGCGATGTAAATAATATTATCTACTTCGTGCTGGTGATATACATACTTAGGACATTACATATTTTTCCGCAAAACAAGTGTTCCAATGGAATTTTGCTCCATGAATATTTGTCCCACCAAACACTTGTTCCACATTTGGAACAAGTGTTTTGTTGTAAAGACACCGTGCATGATGACTACTAACGCTCGGGGTGGTATTTATGGGCATTATCGGCAGTATACACTATGAGACTATACCATACTATTCTACTAAACTTTATACACAATATATTTATATTATAGTATTATACATTAATCTCTTTTCTATGCATATAATACTATTTTTTTATTTTGTTTTTTATTTTCACTATGAATACTAAAAGAAATAGCAATTCAAACTGTTGTGTTGTGAACAAAAATACATCAAATAATATATTATATAGTATTTTACAACTTTCCAAATCGATCTTATCAAACCACACTAAAATTACAATGTATTAAAGCTGTGAATAAACTTGACTCGCTTGAGTACATAATTAATTAACATATCTTTTTATTTATGTACCTAATATTTATTTTTAATTAGCGAAAAGTGAGTGTTGTGGATGCCAAAATCTCATAACAGAATTTGCAGTGCTCATTTTGTTGGTAACAAAAAATCAAATGATCCTCAAAGCCCATCATATGTAGGTACCATCAATATTCCCTAAAGCTTATAAAATAACAAAATGTAATCATAAACAACAACCAGAGAGATATAGCAGAGTAGCAAATAAAAAAAAAATGGACTTATCTAAAAATGTTCCTGACGCAGTGTCTAGCGGTGATTTTATTTTTCCTGAAAATACAAGTCAAATGTCTTCAGTTAATGTTAGCACTCAAGTATGTTTTAATGTAGATAATAATCAAGATTTTACATTTCACTGTTCTTTTGAGGGCAATAATGTTTCAACTCAAGCAACAATACCTCTAACTTCAAATAGTAATATTAATTTTAGCAAGTGTAAATTATCTGATAAAGCTTGTGGTGTAGATTCTAGTAATAGTTTATCATGCTTGTCATGTGAAGCTTTTCATCGATTTGAGTTAATTAAAATTGAAAATGCACTAAAAGATTTAACTGGCACCACTTTTCCTATTTTTAATATTTTACTGACATTAATGCCCCCTAGTAAACGTTTTTCAATTACTAAGGAAAATGAATTATTATTGTTTTTAATGAAATTGAAGTTAGGTATTACCTATTCTGCTCTATCTGTAATGTTTGGTATACCCCGTACAACAGTTACAAGAATATTTTCTGATGTACTAACTACCCTAAGCACAAAAACAAAAGATTTTATACTTTGGCCCAGTAAAAAAACTATTTCAGATCTTTTACCTGAGGCATTCAAAAAAAATTATCCACTTTTTCGTTGCATTATAGATCGTACAGAAATTCGGGTGGAACAACCTAACTCTGTAGAACAGAGTGTATCTGAGTATATTTATGTTCTAGATATAAAGGGGGTTATACTATAAAATTTTTAGTAGCAATAACGCCTAATGGAATGGTGAGTTTTGTCTCCAAATGTTATGGTGGAAGATCTAGTGACTCCTTCATAACCAATGATTGTGGTTTTTTATCATTGTTAGAACCTGGTGATGAAGTAATGGCCGATAAAGGTTTTCCTGGGATTAAAACTAATTGTGATCAGCAAAATGCAATCTTAATAATGCCTTCCTTTTTATACAATGCTAAATTCATAGAGAGTGAAGTTCTTTAGACTTATAACATTGCCAGTGTTAGGATTCTTATTGAACGGTTGTTTGCTAGAGTAAAAACATTTGGTATCCTTAACAAAGTCACTATTGATATTTATTATTTTACCATACATTGACAATATTGTCCATATGTGCTGTGTTATAACTAATATGCTATCACCAATAATAAAACAATAGTTAATGTACCAATATTAAATTCAATCTGCGTTTATTGTTCTTTTTTTTATAACTTAATATATAATGAGAAATATAATTATAATTTATAAATTTACTGTAATAAAAAAATAATATTTAGAATAATCTTTATATTCTTGTCTTTATTGTTATTATTTTTAACAAAAAAAATATTTAACAATGTAATTATTTATAAACATGTATACTATAAAATTTGTTACCTATATAACCTATTTATTATTTAATTTCAGCTTTCATTATTTTACCACCTATGCATTAATAATAACTAATAAGTTTATTTAAAAATGGACTAGTAAGTTAAGATTACTGATATTATAGTACATAATTACATAAGCAACATAACAATATTAAACTTATGTATAAATAACACAATCAAATAAAAGTAAAGCATACATATAAATATAATTACAACATTATAACTTAAATAAAACTAATTATATTAATTATTTTTTATATGTACACAAGTTGGTAAATAAAATTTAAAATAAAACATTTTAATTTAGTTAAAGTATTCATTAGAAAGTGTTCATCTTTAATAATATTTATGAGAACAGGTTCAATGAAATTAAAAATATATAAATCACATTCATCTAACCCTGAGGTGAACATGAGTATTTGACATTGGGTGTAGTATGTATGAATTTTCTTTAATGTTACTTTCCCATTAATTAACTGTAAATATTTAACATTAGAAACATTTAAAATAGGCTCAATTATCATTTTATCCTTGCAACTTATTGGACATTTAATTTCTAGCACTTTTTTAGGTGAGTCATCAATAACTACAATCCCATCTGATGAAGAACAAAGCCACAGATAGGGGAGAGTGGGGCAGATTTGAATGAAATTTACATTTAATTTTTTTAATTTTTAATTTTTTGACAAATTTTATGTTTGATAATTACAATCTGTAGTCTAGATAGTTGTGAATACTATTTGACTTATAACAACCATATATATTAAATAACCAATTTAATTTCTAATTATAAAGTGAAGTATATTTTTATTCAAATGTACCCCACCCATGGGGTACATTTGAACGTGCAGGGGGTAGATTTGAATATGTGTCTTAAAAGCCACATTTGAATGTTAAATATTAAATTTAATTAAACTTTTTATTTATTTTAATAATAAAAATAACTCAATATAATATAACAACAATTTTTTACAATTATGTTTAATGTTTTCTTGTCAATTTTTTTTTTATTGTGAAAATGTAGTTTTTTTGGGTTTTCTTATAGATAAATCCACATCTTGTGACATAAATCCAGTTAACTAGTATATTCCATCCATAAGATAGGTATTTCAAAAAGGAGGAACCTTTATTACACCCTATTATCTACCCTATTGATGAAGATTCAAATCTACCCCATGCCAAAATAATCAATAATAATCGTAATATAAATTTTAATAATTATAAATAATGTATGTACATTAAATGTATTACTAGGCAACAATATTTTGAATAGGTATATTTAATTCTAAACTTATGATTTTGAATTTTAGTTTCCAAAATGTTCTTATGAAAACACCTATTTTTTTTAAAAAAAAGCCGGAAAATCACATTATCATTTTTATTTATCACAAAATTGTTCAAAAATGCCTGATAATCACATATGGTATACAAAATATTGTCACCAACTTAGATTATTATTTTTATGAATGTAAATAATCTGTAACAAATTATATTAGGCAAATTCAAATGTACCCCGCATTCAAATCTGCCCCACTCTCCCCTACTTTATATAAACTATTAGACCACATTTAATTACTGTAACATTAAAATATTTACAGTAGGCTTCAAAAGCATCATTTTCAGTTTCATTTCCATATGAAGCATTAATTGCAGCTTGTCCAACTAAAGATTTAGAACTTTATAAATGTATGGCCAAAGATTGTTGTTTTTCACAAGTTAATATTTTTAAAGTTTTTATTTTGTGTGCTTTGCTACTAGTTGAAATTCTATATAATCTACAATCTAACCAAAATTGATCTGACTGATTTAAACTTTTATTAAAAACAAATTTTAATTTTTCTTTGGTCATATATATATAAAATTATTAAAAAATTTTAACTCATTTTCCTTAAGAGGGAAATAAGAATAAGAGTTATTCAAAAAAGAAGTATTATTAAGTTCCTGTTGCTTAAAAATTATTATGTTTAAAAATGGATTGTTTAAGTAATAAATTAATTCTTCTTTTACACTGTCTATGGTAGAATTTGATGTGTCCTCACAGATTCTACTTATTTCAGTTTTTAATTTAGCTTTAAGATTATAACTTAAAGAGCATGTCAATGCTAATAAGTCACTATTTTCATTAATTCATTTAATACTAATATCAGGTATATCTAGTCTTCACTTATTTTTGATGGTTGTCCCCATGATTGTGGTAAATCTGTTTTAGGCAGTGTTTCTTCATTACTAATATAACAGAAAAGTGCAACTATGTGTTTGCATCGTTGTCCTTCACCAGCAACACATTCACAGCTGGCTACTTTAACTTTTCTTGTTTCATCTAGATGTTAATAATTAGTAATTACAGAATTAAGTTCAAGTTCGTGCATCAGTAATAAATAAGTATATTTACTTCAATTTTAACTTTGTATGGTGTAGAAGTCACTGATGTTTGTCTTATAACATTACCCAAAAATAAAATTATTTGTTTTGAACGATTTTACTTCTTTTACATTAATCACATGTCCACTTTTGAATAAATTTAATGATTTTTCTTTATTATTTAGTACATCTGAATAATGACTTTGAAAACCAGTTTAAAAAATAATATCATTCATCTTAATTATATAGGTAACTAACTACTAATATAACTAAATATAAATACAATTTGAAAGGGCACCAATTAATAAATATAAATTAAATAATATAAATTAATAATAATATAAATTCTTGTCAGCTAATTCACTAATTTAACGTATTAACTAAAACACCATTTATTAAATTTATGTTTTAAGACAAATGATGTGATCAATTTGTTTATCATTATGAAAAAAAGTTAAAATAAATAACTAATACTTAAGTAAATGTTTAAAAATAGTTATTCGTACATAATATTATAATAATATTATTTGTCATGCCGATAAGTGATAACGCCATGAACCACCAGAGAGCGTAGTTTTTCGTCATATGCTCGGTGCCTTAAGAAATTCATGGAACAAGTTTTTTGTGGAACAAATATGCATGGAACGATATTGTTTTGCGGAACAAAAGTCCATCGGAACTATATAGTGTTTTGTACTTTTGTGGGACAAAATGTAAAATTGGATTTTAATTTATTCGGAACAAATATAACGTGGAAAAAAACGTCGGTCACATTTTAAAACTATAAAATAAGTCTATCTATAAAGACAAGTCACAACAAGTCATATTCAGTGCCTTCAAAATTACCGTATTTTACCTAAAATTGAAAATGTATACTTATATTAAAAATTGTTCAAATAGATCATAGATCATAATATTATAACAAACGATATAGGTCAACATTTTAAATTACCATAATATTTTGATGTACAGTAGCAACATTGTTACAGTATACCGTACACCGTAACTTCGTCTGTGGTCGTATTTTACAGCACGAATACGGCATTTACTATTTATCCACTCCTCCACCCTTAAAAACACCACACCGATCATTCGATGGCTATGCCACGATTGAGCATAAAACACCTTTTTGGCGACACGATTGAACGGAACAAATTGGCAGTCCCCAAAATATTATTGGACACCACCATTCTCAAAACCAGTACTGTACCGGCCAACATTGGCGAAACTAGGGGGAGGGTGCTTTGGGTCCTTGGCACCCCCTAAGTCAAAACTAGCACCCCTTAAAAATCGTTTAAAAATTTATGGAATTACAATTATGACACAATAGTAATTTTTATAATATGTATAACATTTTGTTATTTATAATGTTGAATTATTGGATGTGTTGATTTTAATTTAGTAGGAACAAGGACACCGAAGAGGCCTAGTTATTTTAAATAGTCTGTGCTATATATCTGTATGGTATATTTAAATCAGTACCTAACATACTAATATAATCTGGTATTCCCCGACTGACGGAAATATTCTCGTCATAATGACGTCTGGCATAAGCCGATACTCCACAACAAACACAACACAGTCTACTAGGATACTAAGATTTATAATAAATGGTCTTGGTTACAGTGTGTGAACACAGAACACTACATTTACATCACATACGTTTTCTAGATATTTCCACTAACAAAATAGAAGTTTAAATGCTAAACACTATTGAGAATTTGAATAGTTAGAATATAGTGTGTCTCCTTATGCTGTTTTTTGTTTTAATTGTATTCATTTAAGAATTTAAAAACTGACAATTTAATTACTACTGGATACAACAATTAGAGAAAAGTGTGTTTTTTGTTTGGACATTTATTTATATAAATTAGAAAATAATTATTGTTTAGTAATCATAGGCATAACGACAACATATTCAACAGAAGTAAAATAAGTTGATTAATAAAAACTATGTAGGTACATATATTTTTTTACTTTTATATATTAATTCATTATTTTAGTTGAATGAAAAGTTGTTAAAACATTCAAAAACTGTTCAACACTTAACATCAACTATTCAACTGTCCAGTATAATAGCTATAAAAGCTCAAAATTGACTGGCACTATAGTTACTCAATTATTAACTGCTAAAAAAAATTAAATTTTAAAAAATAGACAGTATATGAAAGTTCTTATAAATATAACCCACTTTTGTGCTAAACAGGGACTTGCTCTAAGAGGTCATGATCAAAAGTTATCAACAGTTTCTAATACTGGTAGGAAGATATGTTTTTATTTTAGTACTATACTACCATTTATATAGTATAATAGTTTATAAATCATAAATTATTTATCTACAGGAAATTATAAAGAGCTTTGTACTTTATCTGTAATGGACGATAAAGTGTTTTCAGACTTTTTAACAGAAAAATGAACTATACAAGTTGGATTATTCAAAATAGTGTACTTGAAGTTTGTTCATATAACGCGTTATACATCTGCAAGAACAAACAGTGATACTATCATATAGATATATAATAGTATGATTTAGAAGTTTCAAGTACCCACGAAAAATATTAGACAATCACAATAAAATAACTAAACTAGTTATTCTAGGGTTTTTTAATATGTAATTTCGTCCAAATTTAAACTTAAAATAACTTAGATATAAAAGTTGAACATTTTATACATTTTTAACTACAAAATAAATGTTCAATTTTAAATTTGATAAATTTTGACAAAATTTGATCTTTAAATGCTTATAAAAAAATTGTGCCAATGTGTTTTTAATATTTTTCAACTGCTATTGTAAAAATATATCAGGAGCCTTGTATTAAATTTTTACACTTTTTTCCGAAACAAATAAAACTTGATTGGTGTTCATAGAAAAAAAATTAAAAAAATTGAAATATTAAATTGTCCATAAACAGCTCAAAACAAGTCAAAATATTTTGAAAACTTTATCAAGTATAAGAATTGATAAAATAAACATTCAGTATAATTTTCATGTATCTACAGTTATTCGTTTTTGAATTACAACAAAATGAGAAAATCGCTATATGAGAAATCCATTGAATATCCAATGATGTAAAAATTTGAATTTCAAACGCTCATAAAAATTTTATTTGACTTTCTTATAGACACTTTTGATAAAGGTAGATATAATTTTATAAGGAATCTTGTATTACATTTTAAAATCTTAGATAGATAATTTTGGTGATTTTTCCATATTTTGTCAAATTTTGAACTTTAAATGCTTTTAAAAAAAGCTACGACTAAGGATTTTTAATATTTTCGAATGTCATTGTAACAATTTGTGGGAGCCTTGTATTAAATTTTTAAGTATTTTTAATCAACAAATAAAGTTTTATTGGCATTCATAGAAAAAAAAACTAATAAAATTGGAAACTGAAAATGTCCCTAAACAGTTCAAAATAAATCAAAATATTTTGAAAATTTTATCGTGTATAGGAAATGCAAATATAAACAACCTGTGAAAATTGCATGTATCTACGGTAATTTGTTTTAAAGTTACACCAGAAACCTAAGTCGATTTTGTGAAAAAACTATTTTGCTTAAAAATTCCCGTTTTTCCTTAATTTTTCTTTTGTTTTTCACTACGCTTTTGAAAATGACTGGGAATTTAAAATTTTGAACTCCCCGATGTACCAACAATATTCACTTCCCCATCGAACAAGATACTGAAGTTGAAAGTCGAAGCATTATTTCGACTACTTATCGTGTACACAGACACAAAAATAAAAAAAAAACACACATCATTGTAAAATCAATACATTCATCGTTCAACTCAGAATCTAAAAAAACATTTTGTGTTGGAAATTATTAGTATAGTATAAGGTTTAAAGTCTACTTTTTTTTACAAATATATTAAGAATATCTTCAGAATTAATAATAGCTAATTCTCTTTCAATATGAAGTAACGATAGATTTGAAAATCTAGTTATAGAATTTCTTAGCCATGTTTAAAACATACTGTATTTAGCCATGAGTTTAACGCACTTTAACAAGGACAAAGAGTGACGACCAAACGTAGTGTGGCCGTGTTGGCTGTGTATCAAACTCGGTAGTATCGTATAAGAAACCTAATAATATTATGGTCGATAATGCGCAAACACTACTGTATGTGTTTTTAGTCTCCGTCTTACAAGTGCGTAACCTAGTAAATTTACGCTCATCAGCTTCGGTAGTTTAACAATTATAGTAAATCTGCCTAGGTATTATACAATTTGATGGCAAGAAAATTTTCTGTGCCTTTGTTTTCAGATTTTTTACGATAGTTCAATTTTTAGTGATTCATGATTACTTGCTAAAAAATTGAACTGTCGTAAAAAAAAACACATTTAAACACAGATAATGTTCTTACCATCAAGTTTCATAATAATAGGTTGATTTAATCTAATTTTTAAGCTAAGAAAACTTAATGTTATCTACTAAGCGTAAATGTGGTATGTTCCGCCCTTGTAAAACGGAGACATCAAATGCTGGTGTTTCGTCCTCTTAAGGGTTGTATTTACCACCCGTAAATTACACCATTACGTTTATTTGACAGGCAATAATGAAACTACCTTAATTAAATTAACATATAGGTACGTCGATATTATAAAACAAAAAAAATCGGTGAGGTCTTGTTGGTCTCTCTACTATATATGTTAAATTTTGAGTGTACCTTTCCTCATTGAGTTATTAGGTCACTGTAATGAATGTGTTATATTACTTATTCGTATTCAATGATAAAATATTGTAATCGAAAATCGATTCTGACCGAAAACGGAATGTTTTAAGGATTTATTTATATTACCTACTATAAGTCATAGGGTCTGTGATAATATGATATAATCACACATTTATATATTATTATAACATAGGTAATGATAATATTATCCAAATCCCCAAAATAATAATGTTAACAAGGTGATTATAAATTGCTTATTATAATAGGGTATACGCACTAATACAATAATGTTATAATTATTATTACATGAAAATAAGATGCTCAACAGAATAATTCTCTAAGTAGGTCAACCAAGAATGTTGTGTTTTTACAATAATTTTATTTTATATTAAAATAAAATATAGATGTTTATACACACAGCAGAAGAACATCCGGCACGTGCAAGATATTAAAAAATCCTGATAGAGACGTGTGAGCTATTTTGCGTTACTATCATACAAGCCACAAGGACATATAATAGGCGTTGTGTTAGGAGTCACTGGACAACGTAAATATATTGCCTAAATGCAGCCACGCAGATATAATTTAGACGTGACTTAACTGCAGATAGTTATTGTAAGCACTTTCATTCTTCACTATACACTTGTATACATTTTCTTTGATCATCAGTCAGAACTTAATATTATAATTTTCATTTTTATTCAGTAAATAATATAACTACCTACTATTTCAAATATTTCAATTTGATTACAACATCAACTACTCATTTCCATTCAAAGGTTGTTTGTTCGTGGGGCAAGGTACAGCCATTATAGTAATTTAATTTGTCTATTTGTATACGGTAGATTAGAGTAAATTAAACAAATTTTTGCTAAAAAAACATCGAGCTAGCTATAGTATAGATGTTATTAATTTATCACTTATTAGTTGTGATTTTAATGCACGCTCGCAAAAACTTTAAAATGCGCCTATCTACTCTTAAAAATCATTTAAAATTAATATATTTATTTTAAATGTTAATAATATAAGTTATCTAATAAGTGATGGGATATTAGCCCATAACATAATTTGATACCAAATTTGGCAAATTTTGATTAATAAGTTTCTGACATATTTTATGTTTCACTCATTCTGTACTATTAGCACCTCTACGATGTTTTTCAGTTGTGAGCTTAGGTTACAGAATAACGTTTCACCAAAAATCTTATAATACTGTAAAAATTTTGGAAACTGTCCGTTGTAAATATGTTTACTTTTATGTAATTAGTGTTAAGTATTGTTGAGCAGTCAGGCCTGACCACCAAAAAAAAAGTGTGACAACATTTCATTATGACACCCACCTATCAAAAATTTGGAACTAAACATTAAGTGTTGACTTTAAATTATTCTCAATTTGCATCCTTCTTATACTATTATTATAGGTATTATAGTTTTAGTTTTAGTAGTTTTACACAATATAACTATTTTTTGAAATTTTCATATTCAATACTTATTTTTTAAACTACTAAAACGTTTCTCCTGAAAAACTTGGTTTTTTTACATAGGAGGTTTTTCACGCCAGCCGACGATTTATTGTGTACATAAACAGAATAGTTTTATTATTGTATGACAATATAAACGTGTTACGTGGCTCAAGGTGGCCGAATAATAGTTTAATTGTTTGTTTAGACTCAAACAGAAAAACATTTTCGATTTCGATTAAAAAGTAGTCAGCTCACATTAAAAATAAAACTCAAGCACTGAAGAATCGTTTTCGTCTTTTCCGGCCGTTCCTAACTTCTAAAAATATTAAACTACCTACTAAATTACTGATGTATAAATTACTACTCAGACCCATCTGGTCCTATGGTTTGCAGCTATGGGGCTCAGCCAAAGTATCAAATACAAACCGTATACAAAGGTTTCAATCCAAAGTCCTTCGCGTCATCTCTAAAGCTCCCTTCTATGTTTAAAATAATACCCTTCATTCTGACCTCAATTTACCCACCGTCACTGAACTAGCCAAGCTCTACTATAAACGATTCAATAACAAGCTAACTCATCATTCTAATCTCCTTATTGCCCAACTATCATCTGCAACTATTCCAGGAAATCCCCACAAAAGACTAAAAAGACAATGGTGTCGTGACCTGCTTATATAATATTAAAAAAAAAAAAAAATGTACCACTACAATAGTTGTCATAGTTACAGTTACTATGATCTTTGTTACTTATAAGTTTATGTATTCATTGTACTATCACTATTATTAACATTATCCTAGGATTAAAACCTTAAATTTATATTTATGTTGAAGTACCTCCGATGGGAGGCCTCTTCCTTCAGTCTCTTCTGTCTGTTTTGTTCTATTATCACTTAAGCTTATTGTTCTAATTGCAACAGATAGCGTAATAAAGAATTTTGTTAAAAAAAAAAAAACACTATCATTATAATATAACGTGTGGCTTAAAGTGGCCGAACATATTTAAGTACAAAAACACAACAGCATAATACTGCAGCTGGTGCCACGGCCCACGGGTGACCCCGAGATCTGTGCCGGTCACTTGCCGTTGAGCGACCGTCCGTGTTCTTTCTCCATACGCCACGTCGCCGTCGGTCCGGAGATTTAGGCCGAGAGCCAAGGTTTTAGGAGACGTTATGCGCCTCGGCTCGCTCAACACCCTAAATACAGCCAAACCAAAAGCTTGACTCCACTCCATGCGGTGAAAAATCGAGATCGTTGCGGAGTCTGGCACGCGGCTCCAGGGTTGTTGCCCCCGGATCCATCCCACTCACCAGATCCCCGGAACTGTTGCGCTCAGTTCACGAGTCACGACCCTCGGCCGGAACCACCTCGACTTTTTCAAGCAACGCAAAACCATGACGATGATCACTGTAAACGATGATGTCGTGCAATGCTCGTCGCTTCGTGGCCGTCGTCATCGACCGAACAGGTCTCTCCCATTGAAAGAATTATCATAAGCGTAATCATAATGTCTTCCATGAGCTCATTAATTACAGTAAGTTCTGTATCTTCGAAGTTAGCAGCTGATTCGTTAGCGGCCATTATCGTATTTTTGATATGTGTAGTGCGGCTTGGGCGTTTCGTCTATAGGTACTCAAATAATAATATCAAATGGACTACCGACTAAGAAAAATATTTTATTGATTTCGTCAGACGGATGAATTCAAAAATCTCCCCGACGACGAAAACAACGTCGTATTACATTACTAGCCAGCCTATACATGGCTGTATTCGTCGTTCTAATCGGCCTTAAGCCTTAAGAATTTAGTAGCCGTTTTTTTTTTCAAACGACTATAATATTGTTATTCATACATCATGGACGTAACTAGGATTTAATAATTGCAGGGTCTAGAGTCCTGGATAACCAAAGTTTAAAAAAAACGTGGGGGAGAGGAAGGCAAATCTCCAACGGGTTACTTTTAAGGAAATGTATTTAGAGGCTTCAACCCTCTTTCACCTCCCCGAGATTTTTGGGATGATTGTGGCACAGTTTCAGGTGATCTTCAGCAGGTTTTCTAAAATTAAATGTCCTAGAGAATAAAGTTTATGGATGCAGTGATGACTGATGATATGTCTGTTGATCCAGATATAGCATAGTTAGTTAATCTTCTTCGAATAGAATTCATTATTTATATTGTATTGAATTCGACAATGTAAAGTGGTATAAGAAATCTGATTTAAATTTAAGTCAATGTAATATAGTTAAGGGGATTCGATACCGTGATTTTCTGTTTTTGTCTGACACACGCGCGACATAGTATTTTAGATGTGTTTTTTGCCGAACATACCAATTGATCTAATGAAGCGATAAGAATTCTGAAAACAGATTTGAATTTGTCGTCAAGTCTACTTGAAATCGACTTTCCCACATTTTTGATATTATCCCCCAATTTTTTTAAAATGTCATATTCAAAAAGAGTATTTAAAAATTCTGTTATTTCAATTTTTGGAGAAGTTAAAATCAAAAAATCAAAAATGTGGGAAAGTCGATTTCAAGTAGTCTTGACGACAAATTCAAATCTGTTTTCAGAAATCTTATCGCTTCAATAGATAAATTGGAATGTTTGGCAAAAAACACGTCTAAAATACTATGTCATGCGTGTGTTAGACAAAAACAGAAAATCACGGTATCGAATCCCCTTAAGGATATTTAATGATTTTCAGAAAAATAATTGTTAAGTAGCTACCTATAGGAGGTTCCTATATATGATATGTTTATCTATTAATTATTAAAGTATAAAATTAATTTAAATTGATTAATACAAATTGTATTATAAGTGTCTTGGTCTGTTGTGTCAAAGTTTTGTTTGGGCCTCACAAAACCAACGCCGATTATACGGCAGCGGGCAGAATGACTTTCCCGGTTTTCTTTATGGTAATTTGTATTTTTTATAGAGACATTGAGTATAGACTATATAGACCATTGTACCTACCTATAACCTATATAGGTATTATTATAGTTACTTGATTTTACTGTAGTCTGTAGGTAGATCAATTTGCATAAATCTACATAATCAAATGTTTTTATTACCTAGGTATGTAAAATGTAAAGTCGACAAATTATTTACTTATAATATGTTATATTTATATGTTTTCTTCATGGGACAATTATTTATATAGGTATAGCTTTTTAATTAGTCATATAAATGTACGTACTGACTAAAAATATGCAATACCTACATAATAATATATATGTTATTATATTTTAATTAATTCATGCATATTATATAATCTGAAATACTATATTATGAGCGTTTGACGACCGTTTTACGACGATCGAGGGCATTCCACAACGTAATAATCCTGCAGCGCCTTCGTATAAGGCTGCTAATATGGACATTGTGTATATATTTACTATAATATATTTGTATAGGTACATCGGATATTTTACGGAATCCGTCCGTGAAAGCGGCCCCGAGGAGATGTCAGATTTTTTCTTCTCGTTTTATATTACACACACACACACACACACACACATACACACATTATACATATATTATAATAATATGTTCTCTTCGGACTGGAATCGGTGAGCACACGTTTGCTTATCGGCGCCGATCATCACGTCCTCCGAATTCGATCCGAAACGGCAGGTTGCGCGTTAACTATAATATAATACATAATATTATACATTATATACATATTATATATATATATGTATATATAGCCGGTCAGAGTGTTGGGAATGAGTATAATATATACCTGTATTATATCTATATAATATGATATTTATGTGTGTGCATGTATTTTTTATACTTTATACATATAGGTGTCTCTATTGGAATTGTTTCGTATATTTTTTCGTCTTGAAGATTTTTTTGGAATAAGATATGTGCTCGGACACGTAACTTGCTGCGTATGGACGTTTCAAAATCGACCAAAAAATACGTTTCAACGATAATCTATTCGATCGCCCGTTCGATATTATTATAATATATAAGAATCTAAGAACGTATATATTATACGTGTGTGACTCCTGACGTATTCCTAGTTAAGTATATACATTTGTTTCCCATGGTATAGGTTGCACTCAGTGCAATGTACGAGTAAATAGCTATATAATATGACCTGTACATGTGCACGAACATCCCTATTTATTATTTATCGTGGGTTTATTCTATTACTTTTTGTAATTTTGAACCTATAGATATGTAATTATACACTTAAAAGTTAATAAATACCATATTTTTGTAATTCATCAATAATTGTTATGGAGTTCAAGGAGTCGATAAGCTAATAGATAATAGACTTAATATAAATATATGTTTTTTTATTTATTTAGCAGTTATGTCGTTATCATTTATCAGTATATAGTTTGAAGTAATTTTAGCAAAGAAAATGCAAAAAAATTACTCGTTTAATATAATGTGCTTTTTAAAAGTTGTACAATGAAAAAACAACATTTTTGCTTTATGATTTAGATTTCAAATTCCACTTGATTTTTGTTCCCTACAAGTATAATAACGCAGTTTTTACTAAATGCATAAATACATCGACATTTTATGAGTAATCTTATGCTATATTTTTAAAAGATAATTTGCAAGCTGTGGACTTTTGTCTTATTTTATAACCGGCAAGACTGATATTTTTATTTCATACAAATACATTTTATAAGTCTGCGAATAATATTTGCATAAAAAATATATAGAATATAAATATATATTTTTTAGAAAACGTTCGTTTCAACATTTATAAAATGAGGATTATAACAGACTTCAAGTAAGCTTCATAACGAGTTCAATTGTTTTCAGATACAACAATAATATAGGTAATAATATAATATGTTACCATTTTGGTCGGTACATAAAAAATATGTTTTAGACTTAAATTGTAATGTAATATAAGGTTCAGATTGATTTTTCAATAATGGTTCAACCGATATTCTTCTAGAGCCCCTGCAATATGATCAACTCATCAATTATTTAAATATAAATCCACAGATTTCGACGTTACAAGGTTTCGACATGATTATTGCTGTAAAACTATAGTAATTTTTATTTTTCAACTAAGTGTAAGTATATTTTTCAACATACCATTGACTCTATACACTCGCTACAGATTGCAGGTTAAGTGAAATAGGAAATAAAAATAAAAATAAAAATAAAAAATAGTATGATTAGCGTCTGAGTAGGTAATCGTGGCATTTTGTGAACATTCATTTATTGTGTTACATTTTTTTATAAAACAAACGACTTGGTAGTTGGTGCGTATATATTAAAGTATACATTTAATGCATGTGTATATAGATTAAACGGTGCACCTGCGATGAAACTTACATGCGGTAAGTACGACGTACCCACGTATGTTACACATAAATACATATAGGCATATTATATCATTATGGCCATTAAAACGAATATTTCCTACGATTTATCAAATATAATTTCACAGCGCAGTGAATGCGTTATATCGGCGTGGACATAATTTCATGGGCCCGACGCTCATAGTTATTAATGTAATAATAACAACTTAAAACAAAAAAAAATATATATATACACAATATATAACATGTATACACATTTTGGCTATGGTATACGCACGTTACTGTTTTAATTCATTTCTATTTCATAAATTTTTTCTATTTTTTAACCTATTATTCCTATATATATATATATATATCGTATTATAAGCTCAGGGCGGACAGGAGATTTGAAACATTAAACATCTAGCAGCCCAATACTTTCAACTCTTCAGCTATAATTTGATTTTGCAAATCGGTCCTATAGTCACATATAGCTTATACAAATAATGATCCAACAAATTCAACCATTCTTCTTATAATCATGATGACATGATATAACTATTTATATACAATATGCATATATATAAATACTAGCTGATCCCGTGCACTTCGTTACCCAACTCTATATGAATAATATGTTTTTTTTATAAAATAACGGTTACCATAACAACAATTTTAAACCAATGGGCAATGGCAACCAATAATTATTATTATTATATCTTTAAAACCCACATCAACCATTTATAAACAAAAATTTCCATCGGAAATCTCAAAATCCCTGTTTGAGCACCTCAACCCAGGGTTGGTCCTCTCCCTTTTTAAATTAGCCTATCTTCTGCCCAGAGGTCTAACCTATCTCTGTACCAAATGATCCCGTGCATTTCGTTGCCGGCAACCAATAATAATTATTATTATAATAGCTTCAAAACCATTGCAACCATTTATAAACAAAAATGTCCATAGGAAATCTCGAAATCCCTGTTTGAGCACCTCCCGGGGTTGGTCATTTCCTTTTTTAAATTAGCCTATATCTTCTGCACAGAGGTCGAATTTATCTATATATATAAAAATATCTGATCCCGTGCTCTTCATTGCCCATTAAAATTGCCAACTTCATATATGAATAATATGTTTTACACATCACCATGGCAACCATTTATATACAAAACATTTTCCATTGGATATTTCAAAATAATATATAATTGGTTGCCATGGTAATATGGACACACAGACACACAGACACACAGACACACACATACATTCATTTAAATATACGTATACTAGCTGATCCCGTGCACTTCGTCGCCCGTTAAATGGATCAACTCAATACTACCTACTCAAACTTTGTTCAATTCATTATTCAATATTCGGTGTATGGTGTTCAAAATTTATCTTATCTTTCCCGTTGCCCTGAATAAAAATTCTGAATCGCAGCAGTACATTATCAGGTAGGCAATCTACCTGCGGTAGATCGCGGACCCCGTGCTGTTTGTACGGAAGTGTATGATTTAACTCTAAAGTATCAAAGTTATACCAAGTTTATTTTGATGTAATACCGTGGATTAATATAATAAATTTGGTTGCTCGTAAAAAATCGCAACTCTTAAAAAAATTATGATTGTTGAACTCCTTTTGGGTGTAATTTTCTGCGGTAAGTGCAACTCTGCCACCCTGGTAAGCATTGTTCAATAATTCGATTTGATGCAAGCTTGTACCTGATCTGCCCGAATAACCAATGGCAACCAATAAATAAATGCTAATTTCTAATGTAGACTGTAACCAATGGCAACTATAAATAAATAAAAATAAAATTTCCAATTTCTATCGTGAATCTCAATGTCCCCGTTTCAGCACCTATTTAAAATGCGAATTTTGGCAAATCCTTTCTTAGCGCACGTCTATATTATAATAGCTATCCGTATGCCAAATTTCAGCCAGATCCGTCCAATGGTTTGAGCTGTGCGTTGATAGCAGTCAATCAGCTTACTGTTTTTTATATACAGATATGGTTGCCATGGTAATATGGACACACACACACACACACACACACACACACACACACACACACACTGACATACATTCATTTTTATATATATAGATTGATATGAAATCTTGGTAACCTTAGTAACCATGGCAACCTTGGTAACCATGGTAACATGGACACACAGACACACAGACACACTGACATACATTCATTTTTATATATATAGATATAGATATAATGCATTTCCTGGTGCAATTGATTCTCATGAAGTCCAGGGAGTATTTGATTTGGGGATCTTAGTCCATCAAACATCTAAAGGAATACGACAGGCATACGATCATAATATAGTTGTAACTCGTAAGTATTAACTAGTAGCAAATAATATAACAATTTCTATATGTACCTATTAAGTTGTATTTGCTTTCCAAATGTCCAATACGTCATTGTGTAGGCCCATCGTGGAGATATCATATAATATATCCCTAAGACCCCAACTCTCCTGGGTCAGCACGTCTCTGTATAATACTCCTTCGTATTATAGTTCAACGATGAGAACGAATAATAGTATAAAATATTAGTATGTATACCTATTCGTCTTCACATCTCGTCTTTACGTTATTACATTTCACGGTGCGGTATACAATACATTAATACAGGAAACTCGGTCACCGAACGCGGGCTATCGGACACGACGATCTTGATGAATTCTCCCGACAAATTGCGCGCGAACATTCGTGTATGCAATTAAATCGAGAAACCATCGTGAAAATAATATTACCCCGATATATACCTATACGTGGCTATCTATGTATATAATATAGGGATATATTATATATTATATACATAATATTATTATTATAATAATATTTAATAATAATAATAATATGATGGACAGGCAGCCAGCCAGGTATGAGGTGTAGGTACCTTACAGCTATGTTGTTGCCATTTCCCTCCTCGTCATCTCCCTCCACGCAACCGACACGGTTTCTACGCGCCACATGGGTGCCACGCAACACTGCGGTGTGTCTTACACAGTGTACCTGTACGTTAACTTTATACAGCTCTATAACATACATTATAATAATATCATATTATGGCCACCGGGTAATATAATAATCGTGAATGGTAATTTTTTGTTTGCATATTATTTTCCTTGTCGTTAATTACAGCCTTGGACGGTTAAATCGTCGCACATCTTCAGATACGAGTGTGTAATTATAATAATAATCGTACGTATAAGCGCCTCTTTATATTCATAAGCGGCGGTAAATCTACCGTGACAAATAGTGGTGGGAGCTTACAATAATTACGAGTGAAAAAAAACGCGTGTTTACCTCTTTTTAATATAATATAATATAATATTGGACTATACACATATAGAGCTACCTATAATAATATGTTTGACGCGTTTGTATAATATTTTATTTAACAATTTACGGACGTACTGCAGGTATTGTCCAAGTTTACAAGTACTGCAATATACAGTTTGATTAACAATAATAATAAAATGCAATTTATATAACATTAGCTGATCCCGTGCACTTCGTTGCCCATTAATAATTCCAAGTCTATACGGTTTAGCTTTAAAACCATGGTTGCCATGGATTTATAAACAAACATTTCCATCGGAAAACTCAAAATCTTTGTTTGAGTCCCTCCGGGGTTGGTCATCTTCCTTTTCAAATTAGCCTATCTTCTACCCAGAGGTCTAATTTATCTCTGTACCAAATTTCATCAACATCAGTCCAGCCGCTTAGGAATGCATAAAGGACACACAGAAAGACAGACAAACATTCATTTATATATATATATATAGATAAGTAATATTGTAATAACTTTTATAATTACAATTGTGCACTCACGGTAGCTAAACTGTACACAGTACACACTCACGAGTCATGAGCATATTATTACAGGTACTCGCAGTAGTATACACACGTCACACATGACCAAACATCCTGTTTATATACTGACTCTTTAATAGTTTAATCCAGCACTGAAAGTTCTTAAAATGTATAAGTAGGAACATAATATGTTTTACTAGTAGACACAATCACTATATTATAATGTATGATTTGTGATACTCATCTTAGTACATCATATATTTTACTATATCATAAATCATAATTTATGATTGTTACCTAATCATTATTTTTTATTATTATAAGGGACCGTGTAAAATGCGTAAATATGGTTCAGAATCTGGGAGGTGAGGCTATAAATATAAATTAACACGTATCAACATAATTTATTATATACTAACCAAGTTGAGTCAGGGAAAATTAGTCGGGGTTTCAAGAGTTTAGGGTGGAATAGGACAAAAGCACCCCCCACAAATTTTACGCATGCGGACGGTGTAGTTGTACAGTTGTAGTGATATATTCACCAATAATGTACGTCATGAAATACGCGTGTAGGCAAATCGCAATGCAGAAGTGTGTGTGCGTTGAGTATCGTATATAATCAGGCGAAGAAAGACGATACTTCCCGGGCTGTGTACACCGCGGCTGCCGTACCCATTATAAATCATAATATTATAGTTTATATTATTACAATATATTGCAACGATATTGTGTGCATCCGTCACTCTGAGCTTGGATTCGTGTTACTCTTCTGTTTCGAAAACTCGGTCAAGATACGAGTATGTATTGTGCTAAGTATCTGCACATCGAGGTGCACTAGAAAGGTTCAAACACCACTTCAAAAGTCACGTCATATTTTACGAACACTATATACGATAGAAACACATGTATTTCGAGGTTTTCGAATCGAGCACGCGTTCAAAAATGATAATTTTTTCCTACATGCGTTTCCGGTCATATTGAAGTAAATTAGTTATACAGGAAAATGTCGAAAAAAACAGTTTTTTCAACAGAGCATCAATAAATATGGAAAAATGGAGAATATTAAAATAATATATTTCCAAAAAAGCTGTAGTTTTTGGAAAATTAAAAATTGTTTTTACGCTTAAAAATGAAAATAATCTAAAGACCTTTGTACAAAAAAAAACCCAGTTAAAAAAAATATTTAAAGAGATCTGTTGTCATTATCATTTCACATTATTTTGTCAATACGGCGTAGGTACATTACAGTATTAAACTATTATTGCAGTGCTTAAGACCAATGAAAAAAAAAATATATTATCTAACTATTACTACTGGCTACTATAAAGTATTGATATAGTTTTAATATTTTTAAATTTAGTGCGTAGGTAAAAAGTAAATAGTATTATTAATTGCATGGTAAATACTTAATAGTTAATATTATTTATTAATAAAGTAAATAGAACCAGCAAGATTCATCCACTGCAGACTTTAAGTGAATAAGTGATAGTATAATAATGTATTATGATTATCAATTATCATTATTTATTGGGCTGTTTCCACCATTTAGAACTTTATAAGGTACCTATATAAAATGATGGTAGGAATATAAACTCGATATTATTAGGCATATCATAGTTGTTTAGGATAGTATATACTTATACCGGTTTTGTGAAGTGGAAATTTGAAAAATCATCATTTCCGTATCGATTTTCAACGAGTATTGAATATTGAAGTAAGTATCTGATTCGAATCGATCGCTGCAGAGCATAGCTTGAAACGTAAACTGGCATCCTGGGATTATATTGATAAGTATCAAGAAGGTATAGGTTCAACTGTTTAAGAGTTGTAGGTACCTACCTATCAAACGGAAATCGAGTCTATATAGTTGGTAGCCTGGTAGGTATACTCTTATGTGGGTAGTATTTATATATATTTCAACAGCATATATAGTTTCTAGTACATAAGTCATTAACAGTTTCAACAATTATATTATTGGACAATTTGAGATTAATCAGGTTTCGCACGAATCGTGTTTTCAACCACTTATTTTTAATCCTCAAATAAAATAAATAGATTCAAATATTTTATAGTGATGACTGCAGTAAAAAATTATAGGTGTCTACTACATGAAAGATATACCCTAAAATGGACGTGGTTTTTGTTTTATACTTCCCGAGTGAACCTGCTTTCATGTTCACAATATTATCCTCAGACACGTGGTGCAGTGGTGCGAATGTGAGATATCAGTACACAATATATAGTACACACTATATAGTATATAGGTATATTGGTTTTTACCGAATAACCGTGAAAATTGCTGACAACTGTAAAGCGAGAGAGAATGCAGCAGTTTATTGTTCGAGTGAATCAATAGAACCTATATATAACAAATACATATAACGTAATTTAATTATGTATAGTTGAAGACTAGAGAGTATATATATATATATATATATATAGTGCTCTGATACAACAGAAATATGATTTCCATGTATATTGTGCGGATTTATTATTTTGCAACATCGACAATAATATATGCATAATAAAATATAATGAGAAAAAATCGACAAAGCAAAAAATATAACATAGCTTTTATTGATATGTATTTATTATAGTGATTCAAAAGCCATACATGATGCCCACCCTCTTTTTCCTTCAATAATGAATTTATACAAACTATTATGATTTTTAAAATTGTTAACTGTATAGGTATACTTAAAGCTCGCCGTATTTTTAAATACTTAATCATTATTGAAGTTTAGGTTCAAGCAGGAATGTTCTTTGGAAATACAAACTCATTTTGACTGTAAATTGTTAGCAGATGATGTTTAAAAGAAAATATTGATGTAGATATACCTATATAAATCAATATTTTAACTATTGTGCTGTTATAATAATATAGGTACGAGGTACTGAATAAAATACAATAATATATCGTATTATATAATATAATATATAGCATTTTATTAATTTTAAAAATATAGACTAGCACAATTGACTAAAATACATAGTATAAAATAATACATTAGTTACCTATATTGGCTATACTGTATAGGTATATGTTTTACCAAGGCTGGGGCATTAACGAGTTAAAAAGTTAATTTTATTTTAACTTTTTAACTTAACTAGTTACTTTTGTCTTTTCATTAACTTAACTGTTAACTTACTAAATTTATTTTTTAATTAACGTGAAATTAAAGAGTTAATTTTTCATTTTAAGAAGTAAGTTAAGTTCATTTATTTTGTTTTTAATTTTACTATATTTTACTATTTCAATCTATTTTGTTATCAATTTTCATGTCAAAAAATGTTTACCTTGAATTTTTTAAAGTTAAAAATGTATATCATTGGAATCTAAATTATACGGAAATACTGTATAAAGTATAAATACTACAAAGTCTATAATTTAGTTTTGGGTTGGAAAAAAATTAAGTACGCTAGCCTTGTACAAACAAATTAACTTTTTTTTAACTTAATAAAAAGTTAACAAAAAGTGTATATATTAACTTTTAACTTAACTGAGTTAATCTATAGTTAAATTAACTTTTAACTTTTTGTTGTTGATGCATATCAACTTAACTTAACTGAGTTAAAAAAAAATCATTAACTTGCCCAGCCTTGTGTTTTACATATTTGCTATGTAAAACCGCATTATAATATAACATATTATTGAGAATTTTTTTACTTGGTAGGTAATTGCGATATAATTACAGTACGATGTTTAGAACCTATACATAAATTTTAATTACTCGAAGACCTGCCACGATTTTGCTTTGGTTACGGAGCGGGTGGACTGATAATTTGTTATACAGAGACATAGAGGAGGTTGAACTAAGATCGCTCATAATGTTGTTTTGTATATATGCTGATGACGTAGGTATATGGGTAGGCATATATAATATAATATAGAATTTTAGACTTTTATTTAATATTATTATAATTATTGGTTATGTTACGTCTAAAGTAATATATAGAAGAGATTCACAGAAAAAACATTTAAAGCATTTTTAAATTTTCCCGAAATTTCAGTTTGACTGCAGGGCTATTGGTAGTTACTACCGGAAACTATATACAGAGTGTCGCGTGAGGGTATACCCATTAGCCGTATAGAGGAGGGCTTCGCACGTACATTTCTCCAGCATTTCACAAATTCCTAATTTTCCAAACTTTTCTACGCCAATATTTAGCACGTCATTTGCATGAATTTGTACGACAGTTACCAAATTTGAAAAGGTAGAAAAGTTTGGAAAATTAGAAATGAGTGGGGCTGGAGAAGTCACCAGGACAAAATCGGTTTTTTGCTGTTTTATCTATAAACTAAAAAAATTATTAAAAATAAAGAGATTAATGAAAATAAAATGTTGAAAAGTCAAAATGTTCACCAAAATAAACTCTATACAATGGCTCTCTTAAATTGTTTCAAAAAAAAAAAATAAAAAGATAAAAAAATCTTCTGCTTTAGGTACAGTTTACAATATAAAAATGGATTGTTTTCATTTGGAAAATATTGGATATATAATGTATTACCATCTACTTATTTTATCTTTTAAAAGGTGTGAAGAGCGCAGTACATAAAAATATGGTACCATAACCTGCAGGTATTCCAAAAAATCATAATTGTATTAATTGCATTGTTTAAAGATAAAATACTGAGTGAGCATATTATATCATGTGTTTGGGAGTCAATTGACTCATTATTGAATAATTCAATCATCCGGTATAATTAAAATAAGAGTTCGGAGCAGTAGATGAATACAGAATATGATATAGGTAATAATAATAACAGTCATGTATAGGTACCTAATATATTATTATATTCTACATTGACCTAAATTCTTCATAATTTATTATAATACATATGAATTATGATTTATAAATACCTATGTTATATATATACCTACATGGATACATATGAACAAGATTATTGTTTATATTTTTATTGAGATATTACTGGTTTAATCCATACGTATACATGTATACATTTACAATAATAACATGCGAGTTATATAGATAGCAAAAAAATATAAGCAATAAGGTTAAGCACTATTGACACTTGACTTGATAATTAAGTATTGAATTAAATTAAAGATCATGACCCATTGTTTATGGCACTTTACCTTGTTTTAAGTAGGTATATCTGACGAGGATTTTCAGGGAGTGACAAAATATGTAAATTATTAATGAAGGAACTATGGACGCATATACATAAAACTTTTAAGTATAAACCTATGCAATAAATATATTGTCGTAATATTGATTTTACATATCACTGTATAATAATAATTATGTAGTGGATTTAAATGCGTGGATTGCATTTTTTACTGAGCATCCGAAAAACCATTTTTGAAATGTTTATTAGTACATTTTTTTAAAACTGAGTAAATTTGATCGTATAATATTTTATAAAAATGAATAACATTTTATAAAAACTACGTATATACCATATACAATTTACACCTATGTACGAAACAAAAGCGGAGGCGGCTGCACAACGGTCTGACAAACGAAGTTTTCGTCACACCGCAGCCGTGCTGTATATAGGCATATAATCAGGCAGGTACGACTATCGACCAATATATATAAATAGTTCGTTTTATATAGGTACCACCTGCATCAATTGCAAAACCTCAAATTATAAAAATTTATCTATTTTAGATGGATACCACCTAGTTGTTTAGTAATTTTTATTTAACATTAAAATGTGTTATAAACAATTTTATGAAGGACATTTTTTTATGGCTGCATTATTTAAAGAGTTGTAATAATATTATAAATTATAATAATTATTATATAGTGCATAATATATTAATACCAAGTGGTATGTTTTAAAGACATTTCCCTTGTTTTTTAGGACATTTTTAAATCCGTTCCCTACAGTAGGTATAATAATACTATAATAGTATACAAGCAGAAGTCAGTATAGTGCAGAGGTGCTGGGAAATATACTTAATATATACTAGTATATCTATATATCAGATACACACATTTAAATTATTATTATTATAATATGTGACAAAAAAAGTGTATATTATTATTAAATATTACTTCAAAAATATAGTACTTAATGTAAGTATATTTATATAAAAAATTATTTTTTTATGGAGGCTTGGCTACTGCAGTAGCACCTATAGGATTTGCACAATACATGTTATTATATACGAGCTAAAAATACGTATAATTCTAACAACGAACGACATTGGTACATTATTGAACGTTGGTATTTGATTAGGTATTGTACCTATTATATATTATTCAAGTATAAGTTATTAGGTACATCGATTATAATATAGCTTACCTAGTAGGTATACCAGCTATATACATGTTGGTGTATTGTTTTAAGTACATACCTATATAGTACATTACCATGTTTAATTATATGTACACCAGACACCTACAACGTAAAATATATGAATGTGCTAACACTGTGAATATTTATCGTAGGTATAACATATAATATGTACATATATATACATATATATTATTAATATTTAATATATATAGAAAGGTTCCTATATAGAACTGCCTCATTTGAAGTTATATTATAAAGTAAGCATTTTTTTATCATTTACATTTTTACATATGAATTTGTAACTTTACTGCAAGGTTAGGACTTAGGTTGTACGGTCTAATATGTGATATAATTGTTTAACGAATTAAATATTGTAATTTATTATTTTTATATAGATACTAGCTGATCCCGTGCACTTTGTTGCCCGTTAAATGTATCAACTCTATATGACTCAAACTTTGTTCAATTCGTTATTTAATATTCGGTGTATGGTGTTCAAAAATTATCTTAACTTTTTCGTTGCCCGGAATACAAATTCTGATTCTACATTATCAGGTAGTATAGATCGTGGACCCCGTGCTGTTTGTACGTAAGTGGTAAGTGTATGATTTAACTCTAAAGTATCAAAGTTATACCTGATAGTGTGCCCCTTTTACTTAATTCCGTCTATACGGTAGATTAATATAATCAATTTATACAAAATCCCATCATAACCCAACGGTACTAAAATCCGATGAATAAAAAAAACAAATTTAACCCTTTGTAAATTAACCTATCTTCTTCCCAGAGGTTTAATCTACCCACAAACATTAATTTATATATATTTATGTATCTAACTATATAAACACATCGACTAAACTATACAGACTAAACTCTGGAACTACTTATCAGATCTTCGTGTATATATTATATATGCGTGTATATTGACAAAAGATTATAATACAAATCAACAAACATGATTAACCAATACCAACCAATATATTATACACCGGTGGATTTTCCTAAAATGTTCTTTCATATAATCCTTCTCCGTGAAATACTCTTTTGTTTAAAAAAAAATCAAGAAAATCTGATAAGCAATTCCAGAGTTTAACCTGTGCAGAGATTTTCATTTCACATTTTTATAGTTAGATATTATTATATTATAATTTATATTTAAAAAGTAAAGCAAATAGTTTTTTTTTATTTTTATATTTATTATTATATATCTTAAAAACCCATCATTGCTTATACACGTATAATAATAACACTGATTGGATATGTATATGTACAATAATAAATCGTCGATGTATATAATACATTGTAAAAATGTCGTCAAGATCGGTCCAGTAGTTTCGGAGTTTATTCCGGACAAAGACGTGTCACGTGATTTTTATATATAAGATATACGATATAAGATATATTAGTTATATTATGTACGCACACTATATATTGTATTTATTATAATCGATCATAACGTAATAATTTATATAGTGTAGTAGGTACTATCTATTTTATAAAGTACCTATAATATATATATTATAATATTATATAATATATAATATATATATATGTATAAAAATCTCGTGTCACGTCTTTGTCCGGGATAATAGCTCCGAAATTACTGGACCGATCTTGATAACATTTTTACAATGTGTACAATTTGGCCAAACAAACCATTTATTATATATAATGCATCGACTTTTTGTTATTGTACATATAATACATATTCAATCAGTAGGTACTTATTATTTTAGATTCTAAGCGGAGCGAGGAAGCTAGTGGTTTTACAATGGTGTTAATTTTTTTTTTTTTTTTTTGTTATTTTTATATCTTGTATACAAAATGTCTACCTGAAGGAGTTCTTCGATTTCAACATAATATACTACCTTTTCTTTTAGCAAATTGGTTCAAGATGGTACTTTAAAGAGGTCATTTTTCGATTTTATCAATAGTTATTAAATGCCATAGTAAAAACCACCGAAAAATTACGAAAAACCGCTAAATATTGGATTTTAATTACTAACGCTTTGTTTATTACCATAGAAACGAATAAAAAATAATAATATTATAATATTTATTCAACTTACATGATAGATATATAATAATTAATGACAATATAAAATATCCAGACTGACAAACCGTCTCCGCTCAGAATCGTTTTTCTTATACCTACAATGATATTATATCCAAGGCTGGGCATTAACGAGTTAATAAGTTAAAGTTAAGTTAAAAAGTTAAGTTACTTTTAACTAAGTTAAATAACGAGTTACTTTTTTTTAAAAAAGTAACTTCTAACTTAACGATTTACATTTTTCCCCATGTTATTCAGTAACTTAACGAGTTAATTAATTGTATTGGCACGTTAAGTTAATTTTTTCCCAAACCACATATTATTTAAAATTAATTCAATTTTGTAAAATTAATTACATAAAAAAAAACCCGAAATATTAAATATATTTTATTAAATAATAATTTATAATAATAGTAAGTTTTTATATTGCATATTCACAGAAAATATTTTATAACTATATTATAGAGGGAAATATCATAGGGGTAACCGCGTCAAAGAAAAATATAACAATTTACTCAGTACCTAACCTATACCTAATCATTATTAATATCATTACTTATTATTATATTTTTATTCATTCATAGAATTACGATGATAACTTGGCCCGTCGATGTAAATAATACCCGTAGTAGTGTGGTATTTACTATTTACCTAATTAAAGTATAATACACAAAATTAATATAAGTACCTACAGTAACTAATTTTATTACAAACATTTATTCAAATATTGTAAGACATTTTTTGATTTACTGAATTATTATGTTATTTGTTAGCTTTAAAAAAGGTAGGTAGGTAGGTATAATTGTTAATTTTATTTAAAAAAAAAAAGTAACTTATTTTTAACTAAGTTAAGTTACTTTTATTTTCTAATTAACTTGTAACTTTTACAAGTTAAAAAAAAATGAAGTTAACTTTTAACTTTAAGCTTAACTTACATTTTTCTATATTAACTTAACTTAACGAGTTAAAAAAAATAGTTAACTTGCCCAGCCTTGATTATATCATTGAATTCAAGTTATAATACAATCCATTATACAATGACCCACTTGTAACCTACTGTACAGCAAAGCGACATCCACTTACCCTCTTTTTTTTTATTATTTTTTTAAATCGTCTGCAATATTTTTCATTTTTATCAATTTTTTTAGTAATTCTTTTTTTAAATCTTCAAATATTATTATAAAAATAAAAGTGAACATCCATAGTGACCCGAAATTTTAACTCCTTTTTAATAATTTTTTTTTTTTTTAACATTGAAATATTTCGAACTATATAAGTGGAGACTGGAGAACATTAGAAATTAATATTTAAATCATTTTTTTTCACTTTTATTAAATTTAAAAAAAGATGAGTATCTTGATGTTTTTTTAAGTACCTAGGTACTTATACATTTCAATAACGGTTTTAAACATACTAAAAGGTCTCTATAATCCCTGCAGCAGTATAGGTAGGTATAATATCTCCACGCCACAGTATATTATAATATATACATATAATATTAAGGTCCGCTATATCATAGGAGTATTACACAGGTATTGAGGTGTACGTGGCGGCGCACAAGTCATCGCCAGTGCCCAACGGACACAAAATATTATGTTATTACCGCCGCGGACGAGTCACGAGTTCCGGCCATCCGTCTTCCGGCCGGCCGAGACGCACCGGAAACAAACAACGGGGCTGCCACCGCCGCCGCCCGACCATCCGTCCCGGAGATTTACCGCGACGCCGGCTGTGGCAGCGGTCGCGGCGGAATGGTGTCGGGCCGGGCGGCCGGCCACGCCCACCCGACAGTCCATTGGCCGCGCGGTCGTCCCCTGGTCCGCCGCCGACGACCGTAGCGCGGCGCGCGCGCGCCGACGGACGGATCGCCCGAGACTTCGTAAAAAAAACCACCTCGCCGGTTCAGTCTCTACGCGCGCAAGCCCGTGTGTACGTTCGTCGACGCCGTCGCAAATAAACGCTTCGCGTGCGCCGCCGTGTGTTTCGTGTTCCGCCGCCGCCGGTCCTGGAGCGAAAAAGAGCATGCGCGCAACCCTGGACGACATTTATAATAATAATAATATTATTATTATATAGATCGCGACCGGAGCAGGACGACGCCGAAGACGATTTTTTTATCACTTCATCCTTTTCATCACTTTCGCTTCGTTTTTTTTTCTTCCGTTTCCCGCCGACGCGACGGCCTTTAATATTATACATAGTGTGTTTTCGGACTTCCGGACCAATAACCCGCGTCCACGCCGTAGACATTGCACCCTCCGCGCAACACTATATCATAGGTATACTTCCCCGAAGTCTTAACAATCCACGGCGTTACGTACTTAACCGCCAACGCCAACGCTTTCTATCTCGAACCCACTCGGTTATCGGTCGGACGCGCTTTACGGTAAGATTTTTTTGCACATTTATTTTATATAATATTATATCGGTTTGGTCTTAATTTGCCAATTATGTGTTTTTGTGTTATTACGTAACTGTGTTACGCGGATACCTACCTACCTATATTACTGCATTGTTGACTGTTGTGGGCAGGTATTATCGACGGTTAAATTCAAAGTTAAATGTACGTACCTATCTACCTATATTTCTAAATACCGCCTCGCACGCGGGTTTAACCGGCGTCGTCGGATCGTCTACGAGCGCTGCATTTACATTACTATAGGTATTATTAATTATTATGATAATGATGACGATTAAAATAATAAATAACAATATTATAATATAATCGGTTTTCTAATATGATATCATTGTAAAAATAGGTTATTGGAGTTGATACTTGCGATTTTTCCTAAACAATCTGTAAATAGTCACGTCGCCGCACGAGCTGGTATTGCTCGCGCGATCGTCTGTTGTGTGGCGATATTTCAATATCGCAATTGCAATGACAATAATAAATACCTGGGATAGTGCGACTCAATAGTAATAATATAATAATAATTATATACCTATAATATTGTTATTATTCGATATGCATACGAACCGACGACGACTACGCCGCGAAATCGTCAACAGATTGACAATGAACTGGTTTTTTTTTTATAGAGTTTTTCAAACACGTTAACAATGACTGAGATTTGCAGCCTGGTTTTTAAAGTGTAATATACATACTTATATAATTGTATTGAGTAGTTGAGTAGTTGAGTACCTATACCATTTTGACTTAAACTTATATATATATATAATATATAGACTATATTATAGTCTTATATAATATCCTCTTTCTATAATAATATAATATTACGAAGCATGTAGGTATACACGCGTAGGAATAGAAGATACTATTATTTTTGTAAAACAATAACGTATAATTATTATGATGTAACACAATAAAATCATTTCGTAATGTTGGAATATTTCTATAGTATAATATTATAAATCTATATCTACTTTATCAACAAAAATCTCAGAAATCGCATAGGTAATAATAATAATATATAATAATAATAATATCTCATATTTATAAATTTTAATTTTCACACCCGTAATTCATCAGCATATGAGTACCTATTCGATAACAGCATTAAAATATTATAAAAGTTTTATGACATTATAGGCAAGGTCTCAGGTTTTTGAAACTACTAAAACAATAATGTCTCACATTTTAAATATGTGTAAAGTACCTATACCTTTTACCTCTTCTATATACCTAGGCTATAATATAGACTACCTGACTACCTATATAGTAAATTCAATAGCTGTATCACAAAAATATAAGTATAGGACCATTTATATAAGCTAAATTAACATTTAATGCCATATAAAAATATATACTCATAATATTCTAATATAGGTAGGTACATATTACATAGGTAATGTAGGTATTATATTTTTAACGTTGTTATAGTAAAATTAAAAGTTATGGTATCCAACAATACCTAATTGTTTTTGAGAGAAATGTTGGTCATGCTAGAAATATAAGAATACTATAGAATAGTACAATATAATATTATATAAATATAACATCAGTGTTATTGTTCAAAGTTTTGGAGTAATGTGCAAAAAATAATTAAATTTTATATTATTTCTTAATTTATACAGATAATAGGTAGTTACATATTATAATATAATAATAATCAGAAACGATTGTTTGATAAATGAATATTGATATATAGATATTATATTATATTATTTTATTATTATCGGTGATGATAATTGAATAATAGGTATAATAAGATATAAGGACAACTTATTTATAAGAACAAAATACTGCAGATTATAAAATATTGATTCTTTTAAAATTTAAGCAAAACCCACTATATTTGCATATTATCTACCCTTAAATATAGATGAATAATTGAATTTTATCTTATACCGGTAGGAACCTTACTGACACTAAATTAAGAAAATTAGAAAATGTATATTTATTATTTAATAATTAAAATTTTATACGATGACTAATAATTTTTACCATCTGCATAATCATATAGTTTATATACCTATAAATCATGACCAATTGTTTTTTTTATTTATTAAAAGTCTGAAATTGGTATATAGGTACATTTTAAATTAGGGTATATTATTATTGTACGGGCATAATATTCAATAGTAAATAAATAATAATTCATTCATTTTTGACAATATTACAATAATAATTATACCTATAGTGTCCTATACGTTCTAAATGAGGTATATTATACTGTCGTTTTGTGTTTAAATGGTGCAGGTTTATAAATATAATTCTTGTTCTTTGGATCATTTTTCAAAGATTTATAGTGTTTGTATTTTAGCGAGTTTACTCTGCCAAAAATCTACACATTATTTACAAATTTACGAATTTTATTCTCTCTAGCCAACTTTGTGTTTGATTAATAGATAGATTTATGTCTCTTAGCGTGTCTGGGGAAAAAGTCGAATTTTGTTAGATACTGACGGTTGCTGTGCCGGTGCATTATTAGTAATTTTTTTATGCTTCTTCATTTAATTTATTCATATCATATCATATCTATATCATATTCATATGACACTTAATATACTTACGTTCCTATAAAAAACTGCATCCCACTCGATAAAAATATTATACTGCACACGTCATACAAATAAAATTATAATATAGACACCTTATAGTGTATAATTATAATTTTAATACGCTATAAAGTACCTATTATTAAGGGTAGAGTTTTCCATCATTACGTATAGGATATTACTCTATGTTAGGTAGTTTAAAATTAAAACGAACCAGCTCTAATAATAATATAGTATTTAGGTAAATATAGTACCTTGCGCGTCAACCCTACTGCTGCACATAGGCTGACTGATATTCAGGGTTATCGTGTTATATATCTATATTATTATAAGTTATATAGATCCTTATAACGACTTTATACCTACTGTTGATATAATTTAAAATAACTATAAAAACAATATTAAACTCTATGATTTTAATAACTAATAATATAATAAGTAAATAAAGATACAATGCTGCAGACAATGTGATATGTCGTGTAATATGGTGATCGCGAAAGGGGTGGCACAATGATTTTTTCAGCGCACAAACAGATCTGTTGACGGTTGAGCGTTTATATACGGTTATCTCCAATATAGATAGATAACTGGTCAGTGGTCACGCGTCAGCTTGATTTCGGCCCACTCCACTCGAGTAGGTTTATTTATTTTAATATTATGGACACCACACACACACATTTTACAGTCGTACATTATACTCGAAAAAAACCAGTATAATATATATTATTAAATGTGTTTGTTTTGTGTACACACAATGACGACCAGACGACGACGGCGGCGGCGACGTAAAACCGGATCCGACGAAACGATTTTCATGTTCAAATTGCGCACCACCACACACGATCAATAAAAATAATATTATGCGCGTGCGATCGCCAGTTCATGTCTCTGTATATATTAAATATTTAAATATATCATAATCGTTATTATGATTAACACGATATAATTAAAATAAACGCCTACAACGACGAATTAATCTACGCTATATAGAAAGAAAATCATTTGTATTTCACCTAATATAAATTGACCTATATGGTCCGAAAATTTAGTACCTACTGAACTATATTCCACGTAGAGATACCACATTCTACACCCCGAGCGATAGAGGTTATTTTCAGCCAAAAATATACAACTCGCAATGTTGATACAGCGTGGAAGACGACCGTGGTAATATGAAATTGGTCAAACACAAATTTTCAGACATAATTATAATTTTAAAAGATTTTGGGGTCATTTATAATATATGGTCAAGTGAATTCGCCCTAAAAAATTAAATTAAACCACGCGAAAGGAATCTGTCTTGAATATCTTTCATCTTTAACACACGGTTTTGTAATAGATATACGCCCCCTATTTTTTTTTAACTATCTCAATTACAATTCAATTTGTATAAAAACGATGTGCTTATTATAATATATACTTTGTACGTTGCACGCGTACATTATTACATATTTACACACTAATATTACTAATATAGGTATCGATCAAATTATAACCGTTATCTTTATAATATATTATATAGGTATCTATATCTATATAATGTTAAGGTATATTATAATTTTTTTTTTACATTACTTAGTCATTACCTTTGCCTATTATACATTTAATATGCCCATAATACCTATATAACACCTTGGAAATTATTTGTATCGTTAATCGTCATAATGCTTAAGTTTTAGGTATTATTTTTTTAAATCTCAAATTAAAATTTTTGTTATTATAATACTCTGAATGTTTTGTTGAGAATTTCGATGAACAAAACGTGTATAAATGTAAAAGCATTCATCGATGTTTTGCTGGATACCCCTGTTCCTGTCCGTGGTCCACCCCGGGCTCCTTTTAATAATTAATATTTAATACAATGGGTATTTTACAACCGATCTATATAGCCATATGGAAAAAATAAATAAAATTGTATGTTCTCTAACGTTAACAAATTCTCGAGTTTCCTAAGATAATATTATTGTCGGGTTCGCGATAAATGTAGCATCATCACCTTGCAGTATAAAACGATATACAACGCATATAATATATATATATACCTATAAAACGTGTGGAAGACTGCCGCAGCAGCAGACATAATATTATATTATGTATTTTATACTGCTGCAGCTATAGCCCCTGTACGATTTTATTTTATGTCATAAAAATGTATACGAGTATCCACGAGTATAAAATATATAAAATGTATATTGTATATATGTATATATATATATCTATTATATAGAGAGAGAGAGGGGCTGTGCGGGCAAATGACGTTACAAGTCTGCGCGTGTATAATAATAATAACAACCACAACGTATATTATTACTATTATATTTATTGGATGTATACGTCATAAATCGCGATGGAGATTTACGGGAATCGCACGGGATCGGCGAGCAGCGATTTATAATATGCCTCCTATAAATATTTTCCACGTAGAAAAAACTGAGAAAAGCATACGGACGACGACCGCGATGCGCGTGCTCCGCCGGCACAATAAATGGTCACGGGCACCGGAGACCGGATCCGCCGCAACGGTATTTGGATCAAGGATGCACCGCGCGTGCGCGAGTCCGTCTATTATATAGACTTGATGCAGTCTTGCAATAAATAATACTTTTTTTCGTATATTCGCAAAGTATCTATATTGTATCTATTCGAATAAGCTGCACGAAAAGTATTCGGAGATATAAAATGCACAATATTGGAAATTATTTTTTAGTTTTTTTTACATATATTGTTTTCGTATTTTACACAGTAAACTTTAATTTCCTCATAACCATCTACTCCGTGATTAATGCCACACCCGAATATTATGTTGTCTCATTCTACATATACGCAATATACGCACAGGGCACATTTATTTTCTTTGTACTTAATAATAAAGTGAATTGACTATAACCTACCTATTATATCAAACTTAAAGCAAAAATAAAACATATAACATAATACATAAAAATATATATATAATGCTATTATTGTAATATTATACAATATACTCATAAATTGGAAAATTAAAATTTCGTAATAAACCTATATGGAAACATGGATAATATTCTTATAAAGTTTGATAATAGGTCAATTAACTCAATTATATTAAAGGTTACTAAACAGATAATTCAACAATTGTAACTGCAGTTACTGCCGAACACAAATTTATTATGTATAGTTCCATTGATAAGGTTAGTAATTAATCAATCATAAGACGTAAACAACATACGCGGGTATGGAGTCTTTTTATTGGAACATCTACAATTCATTTGTGCGAACATGTTTTCTTTATATATTATAATTCCTATTATGTATCTACTATAATAATTTTTCAGTGTTCTATATTTTTATTTAATATTATGTTCACAAATTATAATAAAGATATTTTGAAAAATTGTGATTCAAATATAGATTTTTATTTTTAATTTGGGCGTAAAATATCCATACCTAACTTAATTTAGAAGGACACATTATATATTCACATATACACTCTGTTTGTGCAGATACACTCTGTTTTCCTAAGAAAAATTATAATATTTAATAATATAATTAGTAATAGTAAAATTGTACGGGTCAATTTGGGTTTAAAATATTATTTAGCATATATACCAGATACCTATCTATCATTGATTATTAATTAATGCTTTATTAAACGAAATAATATTTGAATATCGCGGGTCGAGCTGTTTTGGTGTTTCACATACCAAGTGCCTCAATTTTTTTCTCCTTTATAGGGCGGCAGGGAAAATGATGAGCATTCATAACTGCGAGCAACGGCATAATATTATAACAGGTAAAGCTATGGTATTTTTAAAAAAATAACATCGGTTCAAAGAGCAGGAACAGTATAACACGCGCGCGATAACCTATTTATGATAATATTGATATTCGATTGTACCTAATATTGAGTGTGTAAAAGTATAAACGATCGAACTCTATGAAATGTGATATAAATTATTATATGTAGTTTGGTACCTAAACTATTCTATGCTGATGATAGCAGTTGACCGCAGTAGGCTGTACTATAGGTAATACACATCATAATATTATATTATGAACGTATATGAAATAATATTATACTTGTTATGTTATAAAATTATAATTATTAAACAGGGTTCGGGACTATTATTGGAATTGTATACCTATATCCGTACTGGACTTAACGAAAAATAAAATAGGAAATAGTACAATAATACGAAATTGTATAACTGACATTTTCTACATATTTTGGATATGAGGATTTTACAACTCGTTTATTTTTTTTCACCCGTCTGTGTTATTTGTGGATTGTATATTATTATATTATTAACGAAAATTAAATTTCGAAAGTTTATCTATATTAGGTAGGTACTGAAATACTATAGGTTTGGTTTGATAAAAAAAAAAGTTTTTATATTAATTTGTATTTCATATCCAATTATAATACCTAATACTTTTCATCATAATATTATTAAATTGTATTTAACCTATTCTTATGAAATTAATAAAAATCGATTTTAAACGTATTTGTTTGTGCTGATTTCTACGTTATTGTTAGTGCTATACGTATTATGATACCCCGAAAGTTGAAATCATCTCTACCTGCACGTATCATTGCAGGTATGTCACTACTGGTATCAATGGGCGAAATCGATATATTTTATGTATATATTATTTGTATACACTCGAGTACGATTTTATTTTTTTTTAGTGTTTGTTGTTTTTTTTTTTTATGAACAATACGAAACCAGTCGTCGAGTAAAACGTAAAATAATATAAGTAGGTAAGCAGTCGTTAAAATTTACTCTAGTGAAGCCTACCGAAAAAAAAACCCCGACTCTTATGTCGGACGACAAAAAAGAAGAACCGATAAAAACGAGTCGCGTCTTCGCCGTTGCTGTGTAAATGTATAATATAGTATATTATTATACATTTGTATAGGTATATATAGTTAGGTACCTACACTCGCGCGTTTGTTACAGCGGCACACGCTGCAAGGTGTGAACACCTCTAAAACTAGTTATTTGTCGTAGAAAACCCGCGGGAGTAACTAGCAGGTGCATATTATTATTTTTCTCCTGCAGCGGTAATGTGCCGATAATAATGTGACATTAAATAACTATATTTGTAGGCGTACGCACTCGGAGAACGAATTTATTGTGCGTATATCTTGGACCTATATTATATGTGATAATATTATGTTTGAAATCTCCTTTTCAAAACAATTATTACTCGTGGTGCAATATGGTGTCACTGTGTCGGGCAAAAACTGTATACTATATAGGTACTTATTTATTTAGTATTATATGTATATACCTATTAATTATTATAACGCATTGTGGGCAAAACAATTTATACCTATCGAAGTGTACCTAAACTACCTATTATACCCCTAAATCCTAATATATTAATACATAATAATTAAATTATTTAAATTATATATTATATTATTGCTAATATGATTAACCAAAGAAATTTCAACTGTAAATATTAATTTTTTTTAGTGCAGAATGCAGAAATACATATTTAATGTTTTTTTAGAGCATAATACTTCTACATGAAGATATGTGGATTCCCACCATCAACCTAAAACGCTAGAAAGTTTTGAGATAAGTGCACAATTTTTGATCGCTCACATATCGCTGTTAATGTAGCTTACTCCCGGCGTTTGCAATCAATCCTAATAATAATATAATACGATTATCCCGGCCAGGGAATAAATAAATAAAATATATAACGACACACCGAAGAGGTATTTTAGAAAACCCATTCGACGCGTAGTTACGGTCAGTTAAACACTTGAACTCGTCGAGTTTGAAAATTGGTTCGGTGTTTTTTATTCACCCGGCCCGTTAATATTTCCCTCGTTCACGATTACATACGGAAAGCCAGCCGGGTACGTGTGTGTGAAATTAACGTTCGGAACTGAGTGCACATACATAGGTAGGTATGTTATTAAAAAAATATCTATATATACTTTTGTATACGCGGTTTTCGTATTATTATTACTACTATATATATACGCGTATTTATGTAACAGGGGGTTTCGAATTACCGCCGGAATGGTTTTCGCGCAAATAGAATATTGTATATTATTATTATTATACCTTCACACATTACACATACTTGTGGTTTCGCTCGAATTCAATTTAATATTTATTCGCTTTTTTCGCACTCCCGCAGCCGCGCGCAGTGTAATGATAATAATAATCATGTGACGCGGTGGCAGAAGAACCGGGCGGAAGAAAAAAAAACCTCTAAACAAACAACATAATTATACACATTATATTATATGGGTAGGTATAGGTATAGGCACACAGGCACACACAAACAAGGTATAAAAATTAATCGTTCGACGCGAGTAGGCGGAAGCCGAACGCGGAAAAAAACCGTGTATAGTATATTATATACAGAGCGTTTATTTTATCGTAATTGTACATTAGAAAATAGAAAGAATTTAATTTTTTTTTTATTAATTCATAATATAATGGTCCATCTTCTGGTTATCATAAACAATTTATATAAAGTAAAATTGTAAAATGTAAGTTATTTTTTATATATCTAAATAACTTTATATAACATCTGTAGTTTATACTCATTAGTTTAGGTAGGTACCTATCTAATATTATTTCCACCGTTGCAGTATTCTATTATTTACATTTTATGTTTAATGTCTTCAATATATGCTATAATTTATATTAAGTTGTGTAATTGAAAATTTGGCACTCGTATCATATAAAAAATGTGTGGTAAAATATAATAAAATATAATATTCTAATGTATTGCCTGGCAATAGCGATAAACAATCACTCTGTATACACGCAAAGCTACAATGTATGGCTTGTATACAATATTGCACTATATGTATATAAAAAAATGTAATGCAATTTTTTTTCACCCATTCTGTTTCTTCCCGCATGTCTTTGCTATAGTCTGATTTTGCCACTTTACCGTCATTGTTAGGTATACCCATATACCTAATACTGCAGGACTCGAACAAATAATTAACAATAACTGTTAATAAATTATTTATTAAGCAGTTAAATGGCCTTTAAATCAAAAATATATATATTATATTATGCACTTATTATTATTAATTTTTTATTCACGGATTTACATGTTTTTATAATGAAAGAGTATAATATACTCAAAATTATTTTAAATTTATATTTTATAGGTAGGTATACGTTTTAAATTTTAAAATCATATAAATAATAAATACTAGTATGGTTATAATATAGGTACTCTTTGCAATATATAGACAAAATTAAAATCTCAAATTAGTTAACGATTTTTTTATACTATGCAAATGTGTGTTAGTCACCAATGCTCTAATCGAAAATCATCAAATATGCATTAAAAACGTTTGATATTTTAGGTTGAGATAAAATATTGTTTACTCGGCAAATGGCAATAAATCTAGTATACTAAGCCAACAAATAAGTGATATGAGATTATGATAAAGCTTCGAAGTTTGATCCCCATTATATATTATTATATATAACATATATATTATATTACTAGTATACTGTATAGATACTGCACTGAAATAATGAAATAGCTACACGCCAGCAGATCTCGTCGAGTTCACATAATTTTATTCGAAATGTCCTAACTCTATTCACAAATGTTTTTGGTCGATTTTTGCGGTTATTTCTCGATCAATATAGTCTTCCGGAAAATAATAATAGTTATAGCCGGTATATTATAATATAATATTATGTTTATGAAAATTGTTATTTATACACAATATAATATATCAGACATATAGGTATATGAAGCAATGAAGCGTACCCATGATTTATACCTATATAAACAAGAAAACAAAATTGGTAAGTTCCTAATTAGTATGATGGCGGAATGAGTATGATATTCATGGTGAATATTTCACTAGTATCCCGCACTTATCTATTATTAAAATACTCAGACGATATAGTTTCTTTGCTCTTAAACACGACTGGCTAATCTACTACCCTGCAGAAGACGCACACGACTGCACAATGCACAAGATGTATTCGGCTCTCGTTGTGTTCGCGGATAAGAAGATAAAATGGTTTTCACCTTCTTCATACAAATAATATTATATACCTAAATATTATATAATACGCGTCGTGGGCGTGGCGAGTGTTAGATGTATAATATATATATTTTTTTTTTTTTTTTTTTTTTTTTTTTTTTTTTTTTTTTTTATTAGATAACCCGCGGCAACATAGGCCATTGGGTGTTAGTGGTTTTTTTTTATTTTTGTGTATTGTTATTACGGTAGGGGGAGGAACACGTGTGTGTTGGGTTTTGGCAGAATTTTGAATGGGGCACCCGTAGGTTTCTGCCATGCCCCGGAGTGGGGGATGGCGGCACTTGTTCTCCGGACACCGTGACTTGCCCGGAGAAAAATACCGCACAGTGGTCGAGAGGATCGAACCCGCGACCGCCAGCGCCGCAGACGACGTGTCCGACCGCTCGGCCACCTCGTCCCCCAATATATATATTATATATACGAGTTATAGTATTTTATATATTATTATAGAGTCGATAGTATATTTTCGCGTCGATTTATTAGCTATCCGACCGTGACAAATCCGCCGATCGCGATCTACAAGAGCGATAAAACTCGTGCTCGGCGTGTCCGATGCGATCATCATTTCGATATGGCAGTCTGACTCGGCAGCGTTTTGTATAATAACCGCGGCGTTTCGGTATTCGCCGCTCGTCTGAGCATTTGTTTTCAAGTACCTATATATACCTCCTACGTACCTGTTATGATATATAGGTATACCACGCGATGTATAGGTACTTCGTTTTATATATACTCCGCCGACCTCGGCGCTATGATCGACGACGACGATCGATTAGACACACTAAAGAACGTCGTACCTACAATGTATTATTTGGTTTGTTTTTACGCCCATGTCTGGGTTTACCACTACTGCAGTCGACGATGATCCGATGAATAGTGTACATATATAATATAGTCGAGTCGCAGTCGCCGTTAAAAAAAAAAATAACAAATTATCGCGACAAAGAGACGATATTTTGTGTATTATTTACCTATCGACATATAATGTGATTTGTGCGTTGTACCTATAGAGGTAGTACACCGACGTTCATATAATATTAGGTATATACGATATAGGACCTGTATAATGTCTCGTAAGCCATAACACGCGTCACCGCTGCGGTGTGTCAGAAAAAAATCACGATATTTTAAAAACTTTTAAATTTGTAGAAATAAAAAACGATTTTTTGTGACCGATCATATTAATATTATATTCGATACCGACTAATATAGGAATTTATTGATTTTATTTGAGTGTACAAACAGACACTGCCGTCTTAAAAATATAATAATATATTATAACGTGAATACGGTTTTATAAAAGAAAACTAGTTTGTTGGAAGAAAACACTCGCTGAAAGTATTATTTGGAACACGAGTAATATAGGTGTACTGTAATAAGATATGTGCACGATACTCGTTTCTTTTTATAATCGTCGACAAAACTTTATGTACGCACAATACATATATTATGCATTAATAGTGCGTAATTTATAATATAATATACCACGCATTTTATACATCAATTTTTAATCATAAAACTGCAGAGATAAGTGCAAAAATATTACATATTATAGATTCATATCCCTTTGACGCGTTGCAGTAGTTCCATACTATTATAACATATTATACTTCGTATAATATGTGTAGTCGTATCTCTATATATTCTTAATACAACAACTCGATCCGGATTTCTACACAAACGTTCGATCAGTATTATAATATTTATTCTCTGATGATTTGATAACAAAATATTGCATAAAATATATCATCAAATATTGGATTAGGTATAGAAAAAGCACAGACCATACAATTATTCTTAAGCTATAAGAAACTTATTTTAAAATAAAAATTACTTGGATACACATTATAGTCGGATTAAAGGTTATAAAGGACATAGGAAATTGAGTGCAGACAGAAAATTTCGACCTAAAAATAAAAAAAAAATTAATAGGCATCTATTTTATATTTACTTAACCTTATCGAAAACAATTATGTAGTTCTTTTAATTGGATTGTCAACTCTATTATCTTCGTACATTGTTTATTTTATATAATTATATTGCATTTATTATTTGATGTTTCATAATATTATCTAAAATCAAGAAATATCCCTATAATTACAAACAATTAACAATGATAATTAAAAAATAATAATGTTATTTTTGGTTTAGAAATGTTTAAACTGTTTGTATATATTCATACACGGTATACATTTGATTGAGACGTTCTATTATTTGTGTACCTAAAGTATATTATATGACAGCTTTAGGAATTTTTAAAAAAATATGTCTGTATTATGAATATTTTTTTTAATCGGATGAAGGCTCCGCAGTTGCAGGCTTATGTCCAAAACAGTGTAATAATCCGATTCCGCGCATATACATTTAGAATTTGTAAAACATATTTCAACAATTAATATTTCTACACGGAAATACTAAACCGTAAACACATCTCGGAATAATTGTGATAATTGAAGACTATTATATATGTATATCGACTGACGACTGCTATCTATATTCTATATATACATATAAAAGATAATATGCTACCTCGAGATAATCGTCGAAAGTAGCAGTAGCGCATATATATTATATGTATATAGTAGATTTAATACAGTCGTAATAAGCATAATAAATAATAATATAACATGTTATCGAAACCGAATCGACATCTTTTTTTTACTCACTCGCGTATAAACAGGATCAACAACGAAAAAAACGTAATCTTTTTCGTTTTGCCGACCGCCGATATAGAATACCCGGTTATCGTATACCGGTATCACATAATATATAATAATATTTAATAATATAATATACACAATGACCAGTGGTCCGGAAAGAGAGTGTTGCCTTTAGATTAAAGGTATATGGTCTTAAACCGCTGCCGGCGATAACCCCCGGGAGTTTCGCGGTTATCTGTCGGACTGCGCTCTCGCCGCTGCCGCACCCATTGACCTTTTCATTCGGCTCTCTCGCGCTATCGTATTATCTCCCGTGCTGTTCTATTTCTGTTATCCCTCTGATGCAGCAAGTACAGGTATATATATACTTACAATATACAACGTGCTAAGCTACGGGTTATCTCGTAAGCGTTAGACCGGATATACATTTATTATATAATATTAATATATTACTATCATCTTTGTTTTACAATAATTTAGACTATCGTGATTATTGTTTATTATTATTTGTACTAACAAATTTTTTTTTTTTTTACCAACCACGATAGTTAGGTACTTACATCGTAAGAGCCATCGCTTTTTCTATCCACCAAACGTCCAAACCGTCTAACTCGCGGCTTATTTGTTACAGTTGTCCGAGCCGCTCTTCCTTCAGCAGCAGCGGGATCTTTGTCGATGACACCCTCGCATTCGCTGCCGGAAGACTTCAACTAGAGATACGAGACACTCGTTGCACGCGAATCACTTGTACAACGCGTCGCATTGGCAGCCCTGATGGGCGTGTTTGAAGACCTGGCCAATCAGAAAACCGGAATGCATTGGGTGAGTACACGGTCATTGGTGGACCTCGCTTAAGTGATACGCGTCAAATAGCCTTAAATCATAATAATATTATCATGTTATGATCATGCGTCAGTATATAGGTGATGACAGGGCCCCATAGGGCCGGTTGACTGTTGGACCTGGAGTTCAGGGGCCCGGCTATTTTAGGGGCCCGTTGAAATGAATTTATAATTTTTAAATTTTGATAGGAATACTTATTGTATATTAAACAATATTTTATAGAGCCCTCAAATACATTTGGTACAGGGGCCCGACATTTTATGTGTGGGTGAGGGTGGCGGCGTGTGATTTGACCAAGTGGATGTGAAAATCCAAAGTCTTTAGGCCCTGCGGTTCCGATTTGGAGAAGTATCTCTATCACGACCTTGGTTTTTATAACAGCTATAAGGAATTCCCGTGGAAATTCTGTTTGTGTCAACCCTTCGTGATGGATGGTGGGGGGCTGCAGATAAGGGAGTTATGCTGTCGGGTACAAATCAGTATAATATATTGTTATTATATTAAATATTGCAAGAACGTACTCGGACAAACGTTATATACTGTATAAAGTATAAACCCCTTGGATCGGCAAAAATCAACAGTCACAACAATTAAACAAATACCGGTGCATGCTACGGAATAGGTCGGAATCCTCGGGTTATTCTCTATAGACGGGGCTGCAGGTATACTTACAACCCGATTAAGTACATAACAATACGACTTTCTGTTTGTGGAGGAGAGGGGTGTGACAAGTACCTATATATGTAACGCTCTCTGATGTATAAATCCGCGAGGTATTTTTCGCATTAAAACTGGGAAATATTTTTTCGTATATTGATAGAAATCATCGACGCACGATCTTCGATTTCCCGAACGGTTTTGATCGCGGAAACACAGCGACCGGCACACGCGGTGCAGTATAATAATATAATACATAATAAACTGCCCCAGTGCAGTATTTGCGTTTATATATAGGTGTCGTGTCGAGTTCGCGTATTGTCCGAGTTTACCAATTATTCAAATCCCTACACCGTATTATTATCATTTTATTGTGTCGACGACCGCTGCCAAACAATATTATAATATATGAATGCAACAACATAATAATAATATAAATGTATAAGAAGAGGTGCGTATTGTGCGCGTGTGGCGGGCGAGAGAGAGGTGAAAAAAACAGTTCAATGTTCGCGCCAAACAGACCGAGATAATGCGATTTTGTGGTTCCCATAATCCTCTTGTTGTTCGAAATTTGAGTGGCCGTGCAGTAAACACCCTCGGGTGGAGGTGGCGGTGGGGGTGAAATAAATTTTGCGAGCAGTAATACCTATATTTTATAATATTATATCATACCGCTCGGTATATATAGGTCCCGATTTTGGTCTCGTTCGATATCGGCGATAAATATTTTCCTATATTACTGTGTGTCATATTATACGCATTTACTTGCAGGCACTCGTGGTAACGATTATCGAGAAGAAGAAAAAACGTGACCGCGGTATTTAACCGACTTGGCGGAAGAGAAGTTTGAGAGTGGTGAGGGGGTGGTCGGAGAGAGGAGAAGTATATAGAAGTCGAGCGCCGCACATGTATAATAATATTATAAAACATACGCACCGAGGAAAAGCTGCTCGTCATCGCCATCGCGGCCTAGCCGATATTTTAACAACGACGACGACGACAACGATGTGCTTTTCAAACTGCAACAGTGTCGAACGGCCCCGGCGCGCCGGACAAAAGGCGAGACCGAAATAAACGACGCAATAATAAAATCACAATAATAATAATAATAATACGAAAAAGAGAAAAGGCGCATTGCAATTCCCACCGCGGCAGCCGTCCAAATTACTATGTATAATATATTATTATGCAGTATGTGTGTGTGTGTGTGTGTGTCAGCGCCATGTGTCCGTGCGCTGTGTTATTATTGTATGCGTGTGTACACCGGCGAGAGTTTATTATTAATGATTGGATATCTCTACGCGCGATATGTTATATAGTAGTAAATAATAATATAATGTATATAGAGTTGTATATCGGTCCGGCCAAGAGAGTCGGCGGACGACAATGCAATACGAATAATAATAACGTTATTATAATGTTGTCGGAGACGTAAAGGTATATGCGAGAGAGTGCGTATAGTAGTCCTATATACCATATAATAATATAATATTATATTATGTATCTATTGTAATGGTAAGTCGTTGCGAGGTGGTGTGCTGCACGACGACTCTCGCGCGTATACAATACCACATAATAATAATATTATTACTAAATCCTTCGATTCGGATTGCTGTTTGGCAGTTGTGTACCCTTATGTATACATTGCGCAATAGGATTTTTTACGTTACCCATATACGACACAATATTATATTAATATTATTATACGATGCATATATATACATATTAGGTACTATAATATTTCTTGTGCGAGTTCTCCGGTCCGTCATTTAAACCCCCAGCTCCGGAGGGTTTCTCTGTATCGTTTGCACAATATCGTAAATGCCTTTAGGTTGAAACCCCACTGTTCGCGGATCACACTAACGTGAAACTGGCACTACAAAGTTGGCACAATAATCTAAAACCATTCCAACAAACTCTACTCGGACTTGTTGGACGTTGTTGGACAATTGTTGGAATTTGTTGGAATGTATTTCCAAAGTTATTCAAGTTCAAAGTTTGTAGTGCCAACTACATGGCCAGCACTACATATGCAAATAAAAACTTTAAAACTCTACCAACAATACTCATATAACATTGTTGGACATTGTTGGAAACTTGTTGGAATTTGTTGGAACGTATTTCAAAAGTTATTCAAGTTCAAAGTTTGTAGCGCCAACTTCACAACCAGCACTACAAATAAAAATAAAACCCTAAAAACAGATCCAAAAATATACACATACAATTTTGAGACGTTGTTGGACTTTTGTTAGACTTCGTGTTAAGTAGTTAAAATTGGTTCATATAAAAAATAATATAACAATTAAAAATTAAAAATTGTCATTATATTGAATCCTCGTATCCAACAACCTGAAAACTTGGTCCAAAAAACTTGTCTACACATCTTAGAAGAAGAAAAAACATTCCAACAACCTTTCTAAGTTCTACAATCACCATTTTCTTCTAGCACTACATTTTTCAATTTACACATATTATTCATATTGACATTTTTTTTTTTTCATATAATTGAGTTCTGGTGTCCAACAACTTTAAAAAGTGGTCCAACAAACTTGTCTACACATCTTAGGAGAAAAAAAACATTCCAACAACTTTTATAAGTTCTACAATCACCATTTTCTTCTAGCACTACATTTTTCATTTTTTAACCTAATTTTCACATTAAAAATTTTTAAATGTCGTTATATTAAGATCTGGTGTCCAACAACTTTAAAACATGGTCCAACAAACTTGTCTACACATCTTAGGAGAAGAAAAAACATTCCAACAACTTTTATAAGTTCTACAATCACCATTTTCTTCTAGCACTACATTTTTCATTTTTTAAACTAATATTCACATTAAAAATTTTTAAATGTCGTTATATTAAGATCTGGTGTCCAACAACTTTAAAACATGGTCCAACAAACTTGTCTACACATCTTAGGAGAAGAAAAAACATTCCAACAACTTTTATAAGTTCTACAATCACCATTTTCTTCTAGCACTACATTTTTCATTTTTTCACCTAATATTCACATTAAAAATTTTTAAATGTCGTTATATTAAGATCTGGTGTCCAACAACTTTAAAACATGGCCCAACAAACTTGTCTACACATCGTAGAAGAAGAAAAAACATTCCAACAACTTTTATAAATTCTACAATCACCATTTTTTACTAGCACTACATTTTTCAATTTACACATATTATTCATATTGACATTTTTTTTTTTCATATAATTGAGTTCTGGTGTCCTACACCTTTAAAAAGTGGTCCAACAAACTTGTCTACACATCTTAGGAGAAGAAAAAACATTCCATAAACTTTTATAAGTTCTACAATCACCATTTTTTACTAGCACTACATTTTTCAATTTACCAAATTATTCATATTGACATTTTTTTTTTCATATTATTGAGTTCTGGTGTCCAACAACTTTAAAAAGTGGTCCAACAAACTTGTCTACACATCTTAGAAGAAGAAAAAACATTCCAACAACCTTTCTAAGTTCTACAATCACCATTTTCTTCTAGCACTACATTTTTATAGTGATTTTCTTTTTATTAAACTTTGATTTCACAACATTTGTTATTCTTGTTTTGTAAATAGCATTGTGTGTGGTTTTATCTTTCTTGAGTCTTTACATCTATTAACATGTATCCGGATATTGGGAATGCCATGACGACTTGTCCTTACGAGTTAATAGATGTAAATACTATCTAAAGACAAATGTTGTGAAATCAAAGTTTAATAAAAAGAAAATCACTATAAAAATAAAAATTTTTTTAATTTGCGTTATGCCAATTATTTCTTTGTCTTATATATAACGACAATTAAAAATTTTTAATATGAATATTAGGTGAAAAAATGAAAAATGTAGTGCTAGAAGAAAATGGTGATTGTAGAACTTATAAAAGTTGTTGGAATGTTTTTTCTTCTCCTAAGATGTGTAGACAAGTTTGTTGGACCACATTTTAAAGTTGTTGGACACCAGAGCTCAATTATATGAAAAAAAAAAATGTCAATATGAATAATATGTGTAAATTGAAAAATGTAGTGCTAGTAAAAAATGGTGATTGTAGAACTTAGAAAAGTTGTTGGAATATTTTTTCTTCTTCTACGATGTGTAGACAAGTTTGTTGGACCATGTTTTAAAGTTGTTGGACACCAGATCTTAATATAACGACATTTAAAAATTTTTAATGTGAATATTAGTTTAAAAAATGAAAAATGTAGTGCTAGAAGAAAATGGTGATTGTAGAACTTATAAAAGTTGTTGGAATGTTTTTTCTTCTCCTAAGATGTGTAGACAAGTTTGTTGGACCACTTTTTAAAGTTGTTGGACACCAGAACTCAATAATATGAAAAAAAAAATGTCAATATGAATAATATGTGTAAATTGAAAAATGTAGTGCTAGTAAAAAATGGTGATTGTAGAACTTAGAAAAGTTGTTGGAATATTTTTTCTTCTTCTACGATGTGTAGACAAGTTTGTTGGACCACTTTTTAAAGTTGTTGGACACCAGAGCTCAATTATATGAAAAAAAAAATGTCAATATGAATAATTTGGTAAATTGAAAAATGTAGTGCTAGAAGAAAATGGTGATTGTAGAACTTATAAAAGTTGTTGGAATGTTTTTTCTTCTCCTAAGATGTGTAGACAAGTTTGTTGGACCACTTTTTAAAGTTGTTGGACACCAGAACTCAATTATATGAAAAAAAAAAAATGTCAATATGAATAATATGTGTAAATTGAAAAATGTAGTGCCAGAAGAAAATGGTGATTGTAGAACTTAGAAAGGTTGTTGGAATGTTTTTTCTTCTTCTAAGATGTGTAGACAAGTTTTTTGGACCAAGTTTTCAGGTTGTTGGATACGAGGATTCAATATAATGACAATTTTTAATTTTTAATTGTTATATTATTTTTTATATGAACCAATTTTAACTACTTAACACGAAGTCTAACAAAAGTCCAACAACTTCTCAAAATTGTATGTGTATATTTTTGGATCTGTTTTTAGGGTTTTATTTTTATTTGTAGTGCTGGTTGTGAAGTTGGCGCTACAAACTTTGAACTTGAATAACTTTTGAAATACGTTCCAACAAATTCCAACAAGTTTCTAACAATGTCCAACAATGTTATATGAGTATTGTTGGTAGAGTTTTAAAGTTTTTATTTGCATATGTAGTGCTGGCCATGTAGTTGGCACTACAAACTTTGAACTTGAATAACTTTTGAAATACATTCCAACAAATTCCAACAATTGTCCAACAACGTCCAACAAGTCCGAGTAGAGTTTGTTGGAATGGTTTTAGATTATTGTGCCAACTTTGTAGTGCCAGTTTCACGTTAGTGCGGATCACTCCGTGGAAAATCTCAGGCCAACGACACACTTTGTACAGCAATAATGTATACCTATTAGAAAATAAAGAAATGATAAACCGACTTTTAAAATAATAATAATAATAATCACCACAGAAAGCTGGTGTACGACGCGGGCTCGTCTATTACAAAATTATTATTTATTATTATTTTATTAGATCGACGATAATCATTGCCATGTGGGTGGCTGAGGGCGGGGGTTACAGGTGACCGCCGTCGTGTATTATTTTATTTCTATTTTTGATTTGTCATCTCAACAAGGGCAAACCCTATATGAGCGCCTGACATCTGTCCTTACCCTATTTGACCCGGTGGCGGTGGAATAATAATAATATGAAAAAAAAACCAGGGGCATTCGAGCACAATAACCACTCGATAATACACTTCGTCGCCGTGACCTTTTATTATTATCATTGTGTTACGTATTTTATATAATATAAATAATAATATATAAACGTACGTATAGTGTATGTTGTAGTGGTGAATGGGTATTTTTTTTCCCGAATAAGTGTGATGTGAAGTGAAGTATCTACGTGTAAGCGTGTACATGTATTTGTGAGAGACTGCGAGAGAATGTTGATTTGGCGGAATTCGGTAGCGCGAGAATAATAATGATAATAATAATGTGTAATAACGAGACGATCGTATAATATATATAATAGTATATAAAAACGCACCTGAAATAGAAAACTCGTCCCGCCTCGTGATTATATATATTTGCGAAAATGACCATTGTCCCTTTTGTGTTGTGCTGTGCATTTCTTTTATTCTTTTTTTTCTTGCGTGTCCATCATATACCTATTATTATTATGTATATACTGACGATGGTACTTGACATCCGAGACGACGACAACGACTGTGATGACGACGCTACAACGTGTGAGGGCATAGAAATAATAATACTCTAAATAATAATAACAGAGGGATTTCGCATACATATTATTTTTACCTCGTTTCGAACCCACCCCTGCAAGGGCCGTAGTCTTCGCCTAAACCGATTTTACTCGCCCTCGGTCAAATTTCTTTTCTCGTCTCGTAATAATAATATACCTAATACAATCGAATCGCGTGAAAAGACTACCTACTTCTGCCGCCGCCGCCGCCGCATCGAATACGTCGTCGCGGTCGTCCGCGTCGTAGAAATTAATTCGCGTGTACAATAAAAGTAATCCGAGACTCGTTCTTCGTCTAGATTAAAATAAAACCGTGTTATCGATATTTTGTCAGATATAATATTTTATAGGTATATAATACGGACATCTGGTTGTATATTCTCGAAAACTGGTTAGGTTCTCGATTCTCGATACGATCTTGTTTGTATTCGGTCTTTACTCTTTACCTATATACATAATGTTATGGTTCTCGCACAGCCATCAATTTTCTTGTTCGCCTCTAAAAGTCTGAACTATCGCTTGCGAATCTCATCTGCTCGGAAGGCCAAATTCTGAAAACGTGAACGCGTTTGAGTCCCTTCAAATCGCTCACCGTCCGAAGTGTTGCTTGAAAGTGGTGGCACATAATATTTTGTATACCTACGACATTTCGATCGAAATTTTTCTGCAACCCGAAACTTACAGTTTTTTATTCAACACTTCGTTTCTGCTCCGAATTTATTAGTGTATGTTACAACTTAATATTAGTAAATGACGATGATATCGGGGTGTGACTATATAATGTAATATTGAAAAAAGGGTCACCAAATGGTGGCGAGTTGACAAACTTTATCTGGCCATCACAAGACATTTTGTGGTGATAAGAATATACGTCGTGATTTAAATGAAGTTTTCATCGATTTTATATTATTTTATTATTTTTACTTCTTTTACCTATTCTACTTATTATATTTCTAAATATTCTTCAATTTTGATGACTCCCAAAACGTACACATTTCATAAGGTGACCCTCAAAAATATTAATTTGTGATCACTACAGCACGTTAGCGTTGTATAATTTATAATATAATATTATTGCGATGCTCATTGTTATAACGTGTTTTTTTTGTTTATTTGTTTTGTGCTGCATATCAGCAGCATGACCGCCATCACACCATGCTGGCCAACCCGTACGACCCGTCCAGGGACCTGAGCCCCAACCTGCCGACCACGTCGTGCCGCGGCCAGGATACGACCAACGTATTCGGCGTGGTCGGCGTGGTCGGCGGCGGCGTGCACGGGCAATGTTGCGCGTTCAAGTCAGAGTTCGACGACGACTGCACCACTGCAGACTGCTGCAGTAAGGTGTCTCCGCCACCGCCACCGCCTCCGATTTCCATCATGGGACGCGATGACTACCGCGGCGGCCCGCTGCAGGCGGTCCCGTGCAAGCAGGAACGCGACGCCGGCCACGGTTTGGGATCGTCACCCGCCGGACACCATAATCACAATCACCAGCTACTGCACCACCATCACCACCACCATCTCGGCGGTGGCTACGGGTCACCGCCGGAACCGTCGTCGTCGTCGCCTCCCCCGCCGTCCGGCCTCGTGACGTCTTACGGCGGTGGTGGCGCTTACGAGTCGTCACCGCCGGCCGCGGACATGATGGTCCGGCCCAAACGGGAACAGGTCGAGGTGAACCTGTGCGACGGGTGTGGTCTGAAAATCCTCGACCGTTACTATCTGTTCGCGGTGGACAAGAGATGGCACGCCTCGTGTCTGCAGTGTTCGCAGTGCGCCCGGACCCTGGCATCCGAAATCAAATGTTTCTACCGCGACGGCAACATATACTGCAAGGCCGACTACCAAAGGTGAGGCCTACGTTTGTTATACTCACGATATTTTGCGTATCATATTATAATAGTATGTATAAGGAAGAATTCGCAGTGTGTGGACAGGGATGCCACCTGTCTTATTAGTTGTATACTTCACGCAATTTTAAAATAGACGAAATACTTATAATGCTGCAGTGGTTACGCGGGTGTCTTAAAATTCGTATTAGCTGTTAGGTAATACATATTACAGTCAACTCGCGATATAACGAACTTCAAGGGACCGAGAAAAAAATTCGTTATATCGAAAGTTCGTTACATCGAAATTATATTATACCGCGATATTTTCAAGGGACTGGTAGTTTTATTCGTTATATCAAGATTTTCGTTATATCGATATTCGTTATATCGCGAGTTGACTGTATAATGTTATATATTATGTAGGTAGGTACTAACAAATTAACAAATTTATCTATATTTGACTTACTTTGGAAAAATACATAACTTAAGCGTATTAACAACTGTATTTTGTTATTTTTTCTTGATAATTATTTTCACTAATGTCATGACAAATCTATCTCCAATAGGTAGCATTAGTATACAATACATCTATATATGATAGATTGTATAGAGATCTATGATATTTTACTTTATACAAAACATGCAGTTATCGATATTCATTTTTGTTTTTATTTATGTGCCTCACAAAGTCACGATAATTAAAAAAAAAGATTTCCCTATACAATGGTTGTACTTAAATAGGTACAAACTGTCATTGTAGATCTTCGGGATAAAACATCAAACACATATTATATTATAGAATATAATATACGTAATGACGATTGACAATACGCTGACCTTCGAGTTTTCATCTCTTCCAAAATGCCTAATAATAAGCACGACTTTTTCAGACATAACATACATATTCCCACATAATACCACATATACCTACTGCACATTTATGTGTTGGATTTTTTTCCACTCATTATCTTATATACTACCATCATTGCTTAGTAATTCGACTATCTGGTTTTCTTATCAAAAGATTGGCTGATCATGAAAGGTAATTTCGTTAATATATATCGCTTTGTATAAATGTATAATGTAAGATAATTTGTCGTATTTAAAATGATAGGCCAACCTGTAGACGAAGCTACAGCACTATATATAATATCACCTATATATTATATAGGTACTTCATTATATACCTACGTGCTTTAATATACTTATATAGTGGCGGGTCGTGGGGGTGGCAATTATTCAACGTCTCCGAGATAATATAAATTAAATTAAATCGCGGACGAAAACTTCTGGAAGCAATTAAAAAATATAAAGTCCTGCGACCGACCGCCGCGCGCGCACTGGCACCCGACCAACAGACGACATCACAACCGCACCGTACACACAATATATATTTTATCTCGTCCTGTGCGTCCCCGCCGAGTTATTTCGTATAGATCACCTACATACGTATATATTATTATTATTATTACAATATTACGCACGTGCCCACGTCGTCGTGACCGCTCGATCTCGCGGACGTATATCTTCTTGTCGGGTCTCTCCTCTCTCGGCGGTGCACGCGTGGCCACCAATGTACACACACGCGCCACGCATTCTTCGCGCTTTTAATTAGACTTGCGGGAATAGGAGCAGAACGCATATAACACGCACACACATAATATTATAATGAATTATAATAACAGTGTTTGTGTGTATAATACTCTGAGCTATATAGGTATGTAGTAGTAAATCGTTAAATATTTTTAGACGAAAACCGTTCTTTTGCGGTCGTTTACGTCTCGAAATGATGTCGAATACCCGTAACTGGTGGTAGCCGTAATACCGAGCGTATAATTTGTGCTTGCATCCTGCCGCGTGTATATAACATTATATAGGTACCTATATAGTGGATTCGCCGCAGAGTCTGGTGTTATATTATTATTAATATACACTCGCGAAAAAACAATAATTATTATTATAATCGTCGTATCGTATCATCGACGGCGTCAAAAAAAAAATTAATAATAATAATAGTAATAACCGTCCGGGGCGATTTATCAAACAGCGGGAAACGCTCGGCACCTGCGCATGACGGGACAACTGCAGCGCTCGTATATATTTATATACACACAGACACATACACACACACACACACACACACACACACACACACACACACACACACACAAATACCTATACGTATAATTTACATTTATATTGCTATATTCGTTCGGGATGCGCCTCGCAATTATTAAAATATATTATGCCGACGGCCCGAAACTATATACACTCGCGGGGTTTTCGTCCCGTTTTTCGCCGCGATAACGATCGCTCGAGTTTTGCAGCGAGCCCACGATGTATATATTTTTGTACGACGATATTTAACGCGTGTGTGTTCGCGAGCAGTCTGATTATTTTTTACACGTTACATAACAATTATTTATGAGTTTATAACGTATATATAAGACTATTATAGGGCACTGGTCTCATACACCCGGTGTACGGCACGCGCGTATTGTACACGATATATTATATTGGTAGGTCTTAGGTAGGTGAACCTAATATATCATCGTATATAATATTAAATATATACCGACTAAACATACAACCATATTATATAGGTAATTAAAGTTTAAATTTTGTGAAATTTGAGTGTTTTTTTATTTTTTGAGCATATAAATATATACATATTGTTAAGTAAGTTTTTTATACATTAATTTTATTGCTTTACGAATGAAGATTTAATTATTATTCACTTATTTATTGAGATTTTACAGAAAACACTGCAGGTTTTTATCATTTTCTAATGCCCACATTAGAAACGGTTTTAGCGTAAATATTTGTTAATATTTAATATCACGCAGATTAAAAACTTGGAAAATTAAGATGTTTATTTTAGATTTTAATCTTGTGGCCTGTCGTGTTATGTCCGACAATATTTAATCTCCGTAGCTCTTATATTTTATTGTACCTACGTAATATAATACGTCTTCGTGTGACGCCTATTTTGTGTACATCTATATTGTGAACTTGATTGTAGTAGATACTAGATGCGGTGTAGACGGTATAATATAGAATCTTATTAATATTGTATGGTTTAATAGTATTCAAAATGAACTTGCCACAATTGTAAATGTATAATCGCGATTCATGAATAATAATAATATATGTGCATATTTTCGTTTTATTTTTGTAACGCATAATAACTGCATATGCATGTTTTATTCGTTTTTAGAGCATTAAGTCTCGAGCTCTAAATTAACAATAATAATAATTATTATTATTATTCGCACGGTGTCCGTCCCGGCAGCGAAGACTACCGCGGCGGCGGACGGCCGAGTGACGTGTGAAATTGAAAGGTGCGCACAACTCGTTTTACTACGGTTACACACACACATAATATTTTATTATATATATATATACATTATACCTATATCTGTATATCTTATATACCTACGTGTTACCTCCATACAGCGGCGCCGGGCTGTGCGTCCGCATGTGCAGTCAGCGACCGTGTGAGCGTGTGTGCGCGGGTCGGCCAACGTGTATTAAACACAATATTATATAGTTACGGGTGCCTATATCGGTGTATATATAATATGAGTAGGTATATTATATTATTATTATATAGGCGCGTCGTAGTGTACGTATATGTTTTATATATGTAAGATTTGTGCCGGCGAACAACGCGCGGCGGCCTCGTGTCGATTCGGATGTCTTAATTATCACTTTGGTATTGCGTCAACGCGCTCGTCAAAGGATATAAGGATAAAAGTCGGTTTTTATTCTTTCGTTTCCTTCTCTCTTTCGTCTGTGTATATATATTTAATATTGTTATATACCTCCCCGCGCCAAAAGGTCACCGGCTGGGCTGGGGGCCATTGTGTGCGGCGGCCGCCGCCGCAGTCGCACGATGGGAACGACGCGACGTACGTATATACCTACATAGACCGAACGGTATATATACACGGGTAACCCACCTACCTATATGTATAGAGGTACCTACATAAAATAATATACGACGCAACGAAATCGTTACGAGACACACCACACTACTGATGCACCATCACGTATGGTGAAAAAAAAAAAAAGAGAATAACTCGGCAGAGCGAAAATCGCCCAATCATCGTACCCCGCCCCCGACCGGCGGTCCGGACCGGCTCTCTCGCTGCAGCAACTCTTCGATCTCTTCTCGTTAGTTTCATCTCGGTCGGCTATTACACATATTATTATATTATATACCTACATAACATTATATACGAATCAGTCGTACAATACGGCAGTTGTGTGTTGTTCGCGCTCTCTTATCGGCGGTCGTATCGGATCATCGCGCACAGACGTGACACGGACGACCTGCTGCTGCTACACACACACAAATTATATTATATATTTTGAGCACCATTGTGCGCCGTGTAATTTTGTTTGGTGAATTCGCCTCTTCGACGGCTCCGAGTCCCCCGCAGGCGGCAGGTTCACCCTAGTTTATATATATATACAATATATACGCAATGCGAACAAATAATAACTGCGAAACCACCCTATTATTATATATAACATACGTTTACGCCGACCACATCATCCCTGCAGCACTGTGTATATTATATCTCACGTGTGTTATACTATATATTATATTATTATTCGAATCGGAAAAAATAGTAGAAGGGGTCGACTCTTTAGACGCCACTGAAACCGTCCCATGAAAAGATTAAACTTAATCTAAGTAGATTTTTTTTGGAGGGGGGACTAACAACATCCAGCAACAACAATAAATCCTCAAAGAAATTATGATAATATAACAATATGCGAGTATTCCATTACAGACATACATTATACGTATTCCATTCCCATATTCCATTTCATAGGTACTGATGAACTGCTTATAATTTGAGCTATCAAAATTAATATTTTTGAACAATTATTGTCATTTATAATCATATTAAAAATAGTGATATTATGTAATTAATTAAATGTAGGTGCATTACTTAGTTTTTTTAAAAAATTAAGCCTCGGTCACATAATGGTAGTAAAACGCGATGGTTGCTTGATAATTGCTTTCGCGCCAGCGTACTGTCACCGTACGAACTCCGAGATAGTTACTATCACCCTATTTACTATTAACTATCATAAGTATCATGCATGCATCACGATAGCAACTTCTATAGTTTTCTATCATCGTGTAACCGCGGCTTTAGTTTAAAATAATATCCCATAGCTGTTTTGCATTATACCTACATAATAATAATAATAATAAAATCATAAAATTGAATTTGAATGCTTATTTATTTCAACACAATTTTGGGAATAATAATTGGGAGTCAAAAATAGTCTGTAAATTAGTATTATCTTAAACAGAACATACCGTGTGCTATGGTCTAATGAAACTAGTTAATAAAGGTGCTCTTTTAAATTTTAATTAATATAAAAAAGGATAAGCTTAAGGTACCGTAATTGAGTATATGGATACAATTTAAATATTTTTTTCCGTTATTTAAACGGACTTGTAATAAGTAATAATGTAATATGTAGGTTTTATAGATTATTCATTTTTTGTTAACTATTATTATGCCATTATAGGTAGTAGGAACACAATAAAATATATAATTCCAGCCCTATCATTAATGTTATCTGATAATAACACGTCCGGACGTATAATGTGGTAGGTACCTATTATTTTAGGACGTTTTATGCCTTAAGGGCGCTAAATATACGTGCCAGGGCCCAATATTAAAACTTCAAACTCAACACGTTTCCACATGTCGTCGCGTATCAAATACAACCTCGTGCGGCCCATCATACGCTAGCAAAAAAAGCCTCCCAACCAACATCCAATACTATTCCGATTCAATAAAAAGATTTTGAACGAACTCAAAACCTCGTTAAACCCTCTAATCTCTTTACTTATACCGTCCTTTTAAATAAACTCACAACAAACTTTCTATAGTAGATAATAATCCTCATTGAGTGATTCATTGCATATCAAATTTCTTATACACAAACCTCATTAAAATTATCATTATCTATATTTAATTCCCCTGCCATATTGTATACCTATCTAATATGACTGTAATCTTTAATTGCTTTGTAAACATTTTAGAATCTCTAATCGGCTGATATGGTATTATATCTTTAAATACATAAATGTCATACGCTATAATGTAATTATATTATTAAAATGTTAAGAACATTAACTTGCTAAATCATTTTAAATAATAATAATAAAATAAAAATAGACAATTCAATTCAAATACACATTAAAAAAAAAATAGTGGTCTTAGTCTAAAAATATTATTTGGTAAAACGATATTACCGACTTTTGATTTCACCAAATGACCTCATAAAATTATCAAATAATGATACAGTACTCATCGGTGGTTTATTTTCTAAAAAAATAATATCATATAGACTACACCGATAGTGAGTTATTATTATTATATTATTTACCTACCCATACAAAATAATATACAATATTATACAACTTTTTTCCATTTAATATAATTTTGGCGGCTTAGTTTTGTTCCCTCCGAGTTCCACCTATATTATCGTCTATCGATCTATAGTAAGTTTATGCGTAAAACCGGGTATGATGGAATCGCAGATAATATATATAGTTATAAAATGAAAAACACGAAATTTCAAACTACGTGTCGGGTCTGTAGTTCTCGGCCGCTGGTCGTGCGCGTCCGTTGTCAACCGTGCTCCGCTTAATAAATAACGTGTTAATGCCATACGACGATATACACATTACATTTTTTTTGTCGTCTCCGGCTTTTTATGCCGAGCCGTAAACTGTGTAAAGTCTAGTGTCCAGCGCCACGGGAGTCCCCGAGTGGTGCTCGTGTACCTAATACGTGACGTTATGCCGATGAGCGTTGCCGCGAGCGTGAAGATTATATATAATATGGGCAGAATGTAGACACCGAGTAGGTCGTATAGGTAGGCAGATGTTAAAAAAGCTGTCTATGACATAAGGACTAAAAGCTTATTAAGATACCTCTTGAATACTTTATTAGTACTCTACACTGCAGTATATGATATTATTATGTCTTGTGTTTTGTATTCGTATATAGTATTGTATAGATAGATCTATACATATTATAGATCTGTATCATCGGATCTCCTACAAATATGCATTTCCCCCACAACCCAGGACGTCTAATCTAAGCTGTTAAACTACGTAGATTGTTTAGTAAATTTGAATACCACAAGTACTACTCATGCCCGTCACTTGTCATTTATATTTCGTCTACAAAATTTGTTATTATAAAATGATATAGGCTAACGGGGACCCGGATGAAAAGAATAACAAAATTCAAAACTCGTGTTTAGAAAAATGAAGTGGTCTTCAATATATTATTTTATTCATTGAGTTAAAAATCATCATTTAGATAACAAATGATGATGCTTAATATGTTATATGTTGTTCAACTGTTCAAGTACACGCATTCCAAAAGGTTTTGTCTTCAAAGAACGTATAAAACCTGCACAGTGTGACATCATGATTTCCATTATATTGGGTGACCACCTAGGATAATTTTCCCAACCCCGTTTCGACCGCTTTCGAAGGAACTGGAAACCATTATATATGATGCTCAACCCCGCTCGATTCGTGATGAAGCGTAAATCGTTAAGTCCATTATTCCGGTACGGGGGTGAAAAAATGTCAAACCGTTTAAGTGGACGACGTTCTAGCGATTTAGGACGCACACGCACAATATTTCTCTCGATATACCTACTTATTACTCGTGTTACCTGAGTTGTGTATTAAATATATATATATATATATATATGTTTATATTATGATAAATGGTGTTCGCGTCACGGGCAACAACAGAAAACGTATATAGGTGTACACATGCGAGTTCTCACGTGGAACGAACGGCCTTTTGGTATATTATTCGCTGTTATCCCAATAATAATAATAACGATGATAATTTAATAAAAACATAACAGCCAAACGATAGAGGGCACGCATTATTGCGCATTGTACTATTGTGTCCACTATGACTTGGCACAACCCGCGACCCTCTCTCTGTATAATAATATTATTCGTATAGGTACCGCTATAATATAATAATATATCCTTTCGCCATCCGACAGTCGGGTGACCGTGATCGAAGCTGATCACACACACATTCACGCGATGACATGACGATCGCTGCTGGCCAGCGGTCGCGGCTCACCAAACGCGGTCATTACCTATATTATCATTATTATTATATCATAACGTTTTTATTATTGTCGACAGTCGTTTATATTGTTTGTTTTTTTCGTAAAATAAAATACAAATATTCAATATAATATGTGTACCTACGTTAAAATAAATATTATTTATTCAAATCATTGATTAAAGAACTAAAACCGTTTCAATAATGCGTTTTCATACATGATGTTTTAATATTATTGTCATATGTTATTACGGTATCGGTCAGTCTCAGTATCGTGCCTCATTGATAAAACACGTCGTCTCGTGTCGTCTGCTGTTTTAATAACGTATAATATTATAATATTTCGTAACTTTGTGTTACACGCGACGGTCATACATCGGCACGTAAATCTGTGATATTTTCGAGGACAGACTGCGGAGGTTTGGAGTTTCGACAAAAAAAGAACCGAAACGACTTCGAGTTTGCGTTCGTGTAATATACGCGTATTCTGGCAGCAAGATAGTGGTGTAAAAAAAAAAAAACGAGAAAAGCGGCTTCTTAAATAAAAAATAAAATCTAAAAAGACCAGTAAAAAAAAACTGGAGCAGATAAAAAACGATCGAGAAATCCTTTGAATGTCGGCGTCATGTGCGGCGACAAACACGTGGGTCTTATATTATGTATAATATGTATGTACAACACATGTAAACGGCGGCGCGTCCAGAATATTATTTTCTATAGCATATAGTGCACCCGCGTGATTTATGGCGCTTATATTATACATAATATATATATATATATGTCGAGAAACGCGCGAAAACCGTTCGCGTATATTATAACATGTAGCCGTCACACCCTCACTACCACACCCCGGGTACTGGTATAATACTATACGTGTGCGAGACGCCACCATATTAAATATATATATATATATATATTTATACATGATTTACGATTTACGATCGACGGGAAGCGTACGACGCAATAATAATAATATAATACGACGATAGTCTGGAAGAAGTTTCGGCGGCGGCGAATTGTGTGGTCGATCCATGTACATACGAGTAGAGTTGTAAGTCGTGTATATAATATTATAATAAATAATATCGTGTGCAGTAGTACTACGGTTTTGCTTGTCGCGCGGTGCAACCTGCACATGTGCAGCCTCACTGCTGCCGCTTGCACGTGATCGCAGTTAAAACGCGCCGTGAAAAGATCGCCTGGCGACTCTCCGGTCACGGCGTTTGGGTCGTGCTGGGGAAGAAGGGGGGAGGGGGGTTGGGTAGTGTCGCAACGATCGTCGCGAAAAAATAAATCAACAAATGTGCGCTACGATATTATTTTACTCGAGCTCGGGTTTATCTCCGAACGACAAATTATTAATAATGATAAAGACGACGACGTTCTGCATAAAAATATTTATACGGCGAAGCCCTCTCAAAATGACAGACGCGACTTAGAATTCCGACGGATGACTTTATATATAATATTATTTAAATATCACTCTCGACTAACCGCCCCAGCTGTAATCGGACACTAGGTACGCGCAATACATAATAATGTCGTATTACGCCGCGTTATACCATATACCACGTCATGCGCGATGGGTGAAAGAAGAAGAACCCCCGCCGCCGTCGGACGCGAGCTCACCCGACACGTACGACAGTTTTTTTTTTATCGCATACTTGACCATTTTTTTGGACCTAATCTCGGACGCCGCTCGGAGTCCGAAAGATTTAAGTTATAGTCGTACGCGTTATATTATTATAAAATATATGTATGTATGAGTATATATGTGTATATCTATATAATATATACGCGTACGACTTTAGACGCGCGTGTAGGACCTCGAAAAGGAGTAAAAAAAAAAGAGAATAAAAAATGAAATAATACGACAGCGGACCGCGTCCAACACGACGACACCCCGCCGGGCGCGCGACTAAACCGTCAAAGTGCTCATCTAAATATATTATTTTGTACACTATTATTACGATCTTCTTATTATTATTCTCCGTATTCCCGGAGACGATACGATCTCGGACGCGTGCCCCCGACGCCGGTTCCCGTTTGCAGCTCGTCTATATAATAATAATAATGATATAATATTATAGCTGCTCCCGCGGTGCATTCGTATATCTCTGCTGCAAGGTACTTCTGCGACGTTTATATTATATAGCAGTAGCTGCAGCAGCAGTGTCGAGCCTATACGTGGCTATATACACTTATATAGGTGTATATTCAACTGTTTGAGAAAATCTAAATGTACCTACATTGTGCGCGAACTGATGCAGACGATGCGACGACCGGAATGTATTTTGGTTTTCAGTAGAAGTATACGTCATATTATAGTCGTACGTACGGAGGGAAGGTTTCTTCTTTATGTAGGTATGTGCTGTCTAATTATTAAAATTCGATTGATGTTTATTTCGAGCAGAGCGTGCGGTAAAAAAAAAATTAATATTTGTCCTCGCTAGGTGTTGTTTAATGCTGCAATACCAAATCGTCGTCATACTCCTACCGAAACAGTGTAGGTAAAGGTACCACAAAAACCATTTTATACCGCACATTCCTCCGTTACGGTACTCGCACATTTTTTGTTGCCTTCCGAAATATTGTTATACACGCGCGTGTTTATTTTTATATTACGTCTCTCTCTCTCTCTCTCTCTCTCTTAATAACAGTGGTGTGTGTGTATGATATGCTCACGCATGTACGTGTGAATCTCTCATTGATGTTATCTGTTACGGCGGATAGTGTTGTTATGTAAAGATAGTGCGGCACACCCGAGCCATCGGGACGGAAGAGTGAGAACCGCGCGCTGCAGAAGTAACAAGACTTGCACACGCATATTAACACACACGCGCACACACACACACCTAACCACCGTACACATCGTATGACGCTCGTGGTTTTAAAACGATTTTTCGAAACGTGTAGACGATATTATTATTGTACATGTATGCGCGAGCGATGCGCCTAATTAACACGGTAATAATAACACACATACGGAACAATGCGTTTCTGTTTTGCTACCTAGGTTTTTTTTTTTTTTTAAAACATTTCATCGTCGTCGTTTATTTTACGGCGTACCTGTTTTTTAGTGTTTGTTACTAAGTGCGGGATGGACGCTACATGCATGATATTATATTATATAGCCGTTGATTTTTCGGACTTCACGCGTCCCGGAACCTCGCAACAGGAGACATAGCGCGCCCGGCAGTCTTGAGAAAAGTATATTATACACAACAACGTGTATTTATATATTTTACTACCGGCCGCGTGAACACATCGCGTGTTATGTCCCCAAAAACGGATTTCCTGCTGCAGCCGGCCTCGTCGCCTATATATTATATTTTAAAGTGAAAACCTGTAAAAATGTTTGGTTATTAAAAAAAAAAAATGATAATAAAAACAACGACAGCGACCATAATAATAGTTATTTATGCACTCTCTGCAGGAGCAGCTGCATGTATAGTGCGCTCAAACGACGAGATCGCATATCGGACCTATCTCTTTATCCTATATAATACCCATGTATGTCGGGCAGGCTAACCACCCCAGGTTTGACGAACGCATTTGTTAATCGTTTTCGCGTTTTCGACAACCGACAACAATTTCTAAACCAGATTTTTTTGTCTAATTGCGATGAAAATTCAAAAAAAATAAATTATCGGCGGGACAAGTCTGTCGTCGTCGTGGCAGTGACGGCATAGTATGACCTAGTATGGAACCGCGTCTATATTATAATATATAACGTGCATGGTGTACACTTATTTAATATTATTCACATTTCGAGCTGCTGCTGTATTGTGTGTCTTTACCTATATTATATTATATAGTAGTTCACGGTCCCGAGAGTCAAACCGACCCGAACCGTTCCGCGGTAAACGCGACACCGCGACACAGACCGTCGGTTCGGTTTCGGTTTTGTATATTTTATAATAATATATATTATAATAATAATGCTCCGAGGCGCGTTTCTTGGTGGCTCGCGTGGTATATCATACACCAATGATTATGTTATATATACGCATACGATAAAACAGCCGCGGAGGTGAAGAAAAAAAAAACGCTCGGTGACACTCCGAGGCCGCGCTCTCGTACCTGACGTTCGGGTTACGTTTAGGTTTGGCATAGTTAAAATTCTAGTTACAAAAAAAAAATTCACACCTAGTACGAATAAATATCTCGAACTATTACTAGAAATTACTATGAAATAAATAATAATAATTATTCAAGACGCGGGTGGCTTATACAAGATAACTCATGCCCCCCCATAGTAAAATATTGCTATTTTCCCGGCGGCGGCGGAGGTAGTTTTCCACGCTCGTTTCCAAACTCGTACGTGATATTGTAATATAATAATGAGATAATAATAATATATACACTGTCGTCCACTCCGACGACAAGCGATCGGTCGGACGCGATAACCGCGGTATACGCTCGCGGTGCCATACCGGTTTGGACGCACGAACCAAGGTTGCTGCACCGAGTCACCGGCGGGTCACGACGATGCGCACGCAAAAAAAAAAAAGTTATAAAAAATCACTGCACACCATTCCGTCGCGGTGCACCAATAACGTTACCGTGCGCGGTATCTGCACAACAATATAATAGTATAATGCATGTTATTGGTATAATACATTGTAGTATCTATGTATAATACTTACCATTATTATAGGTTTATATATGCTAACCATATAAACTCGCGTATACGGGTAAACTCGAAAACTTGACCAATGTCGACGAGTGAGGGGATGGAGGGTAGGACGAGGAAGGGGTGGTAGTTTGCGATAATCGCGGGTGCAGTGCAATCCGCTTCGACAGTGTACAGTGCAGCGCTGTTTTGACGTCATATGGAAATCGTGGTGAAAAACGCCAACCCGCCGCCGCCGCCGCCGCCGCCGCCTACAGAATATAATATATTATAATATTATTATCATCATGCTCTGCCACCGACTCTGCAGCCGGAGCCGGAGCAGCAGAGTTCGCGCAGCGTTTCCTCTAGGAAGATCTCTGTGCTGCGATAAGTGCGCCCCGATCGGGTTCCTTAGAGTCCGTACTCCGTAGATATACAGTGCTTTGGTTACTATATTTATATTTATATTATATTGTAGTAATAATAATGTGTGCGCGTATCGCTTACAAATCGTTTTGAATTACGCGCGCGGAATGTGTCTGCGGTCGAGAGAACACTCCTTTTTTCATATTATTCACTCAATCACGCGCCACATATTATGTACGCGTAATTGGACGTTATACATATTATACAATTTTTATATATTATACTCGTGTGCGCTAGACGGCTGGCGGGCGGGCGGCGAGTGCATAAAATATAAATTGGCATTTTTTTCCGCAGTTTTCGTGCCCAAATCCGGACGCGTCTGACGACGATTTCTATCCGTTTGCCAAATATATAACGACTGTTTTTTTTTTTGTGGTTTTCGCACAAGTGGACTCGAATCGCGGCCGTCTCTCCTCCAAACAGTAAACCGTTAAAAAAAAAACAGCGCACACGTATGCCCCCGGTTGTTGTTTTTTGTTCTCGAGTTCACACTCTCGTGCACGGATAATAATCATATTATTGCGTCTCCCTCTAGGCATACATACATATATATATATATATTACGCAAATAAACAAACAAAACTGCAGAGACGGTGACGGTGGAAGTACCTATACACGCTGCACATAGTTACACATTATAATATAATAATATATATTGTTATGTTATATATTATATTATTAGAACGGGATAAACACTAGTGTAACAAACAACAACACGGTAAATACATTCATTGAACCGGTAACCGGAACACACACACACATACACACATGCACACACCGGGGGGATGTAAACCGCCGCGCCCTCGACCGGGCAGGGACGAGGGCGGTATCGCCGGTATCCCGCTGAGGTATTTTTATTATTATTTTGTGGACCCCGGGGAGAGGACTACTGTCGGCGGCGCTGGCAGTAGCTGCAGCGATTACGACGATACGCGTAGGAAATCATACGTTGTATATTATTATTATAATATAATATATACTTATATACGTTTCTGTGCATTATTTTTCCCAACGGTCCCTTTTGTTCGACTTCGCCGTTCGACCACGCCCCCACTGGAGGTGCGAAAAAGATCCAACGGTCGCCTTCTCCCCCTACAACCTCTTTTAGACACATCAAATAGACACACGCTGTGCGACCACCTTTCCATAACCATGTTATAAACACACACAGGCACACGGTTGTCGTATATAAACGTCTCCACATAATATATTTTAAAATAAATAATAATAATAATAATATGTATGTTAGTATGATGAATGGGAAACACGGAAATCAATTGTATAAACGAGCTGAGAGCTGACGTTAATGATGTTTCGACATTTTTACAGGGAGATAATAATAATATTATAATACAACACAGACACACACTCACACATTCACACACCCAAGTACACAACTCTATGTTTCACAGCAGAAACATTTAAGATTAATATATACTTATATGTATTCTAAGCATTTTTTTTAATATAATATTTGGCTTGGAATAATTCCAATTAAAAATCTTTACTTTAATGATGTTGACGTGTTGATTCTCGTGCTTACAAGACGTGTACCTATATAGTATCGAGGGACGACGAAAAAGTGCGTGTAATAATAGGTCCAATTGTTGGGACCTGCAAAGACACACGAAACAATTATCAAAATTGCATGCAATGCCATCAAATTTTATACCTAACCTAATCTATCGATGACCCCGAAATAAAGCGCAACCCCCCCCCCCCCCCGAATCTCGAACTTGAATAAAACCGTCCACTGTTGCGTCGACTATATTAATGATAAAAAAGACTATAAATACCTCCATATTTTAACCGGAAACGTATTAATAATATTTTGTGCATGTCCGCAGGTTGTACGGTATACGGCGGTGCGGCCGGTGTCAAGCGGGAATTTCGCCGTCGGAGCTGGTGATGCGCGCCCGGGACACGGTGTTCCACGTGCCGTGTTTCAGTTGCACCGTGTGCTTGGCGGTGCTGACCAAGGGCGATCAGTTCGGCATGCGCGACGGCGCGGTGTTTTGCCAGCACCATTACCAGCAGTTCGGGCCGTCGTCCGCGTCGCTGCAGGCCCAGCAACAGCAGCAGTCTCCGCTGCCGAGGACCATCATGCCGCCGTCGATGACGCCCGTACAGTCGCCGTACCCGTCGTCCCGGGCGCTCGAGTCGCCCGCGCCAAGCATCGGCTCGTTTTTCAACGGTGGTGCCGCGGCGACCGGTGGCGGCGGCGCGCCCGCTGTCCCCGCACCCACCCAACCCCGACAGAAGGGCCGTCCCAGGAAGCGCAAACCCAAAGACTTGGACGCCATGGCCGTCAATATGGGTGAGTTGCATATAGATAGTAATAACGAATTATACAATCAGTGGTTGATCAAGAATTTTTTTGCGGGGGAGGGGCATTGTCTTTTGCCAAGTTTTACGACACAAATATTTAAAAGCGGCCCAATTTGTTAACCAAGATGCTAGGCCGATGGGGTTGGGGGGGGGGCATGATCCTTAAATCCACCACTGTATACAATATTATGTATAGTTAGGTATACTTATCTATACTGCGAGTCGTTATTCTGGTAAAAGTTTAATTCGCGCTTTTCGAGTGTTCCAAAATAAACGTTATTTGTACAGGTGCGTTTTATGTGCTTAAAGTATTATTCCAATCAAAAATTAATATTTTCAAAATACAGGAAATGTACTGTACTCTATATATTGTAACAGCCTCTTTAAAATCGCATTAGTTTTTTATAATATTATACTATACATTATTATATAGTTACTATATAATACGTTACGAACCCAAATTTTTGAGAATAAACCCATCTCAAAAATTCAATGAACTCGACTCGAACCGAATGTGTGATTTACTATTCCTTGCCCAAACAATTTCTAATTTATTTTTGTATCTTCCTTTTCCTTCGTCGAATATAGCAATGCTTATTACTTAATACTTTCTATAGTAATTTTGGATATTTAAAATATTAAAGTACAAAATCAATTTGTCATTAGCGTATTTCAAAATAAACCCTATACTACCTACAAATACTTGTTTTTTGAAATTCTACCTAGGATATACGATATAAAGACATTATAATATAAGAATTAATAGTATATACATTATTTTGCGAGAGTGAGGTGATTAGGTCAAATGACAAGGTCGTCAGAATTGTTCGTTACAATTTGATGCATTTTATTGCTGGGACGTAATTATTATAATATATGTTTAAGTTAAGAGTATTATTTCCACCATAAATCTCTGTATAGGGTTTCATCTTTATTTGTTTTTGAATATACGATCCTATAACTATTATCCGATCATTTAAATTCACCTCTATTGCAGGTTTTGTATTTAATGCGTTTTAGATTACCGTCAAATTTATAGTATAAAAACAAATCCGTCGGAAATGAAATTAATGAATAACTGCGGAGATAAACGGTTACGGATTTATAGTATTTTAATCGTGCATAGAAGAAGTCTTCGATTATAATATATACACAATAAACATAATATGTATAAGCATGTAATGATAATACGTTCGGAGTCATTATGGGTTCTATTACTATTTAATATATCATATAATAATAATAAATGTATTCCTACAAAATCGGTTTTTTTTATAACCTCTATAAAAACGAAGAGAGATTAATTATTATTATTAATACTTAACTTAAAATCTGTCAGATTCACACGAAGTAGCCCGTGAGAATGTACACCGACTACGATTAAAAAGCGATATAAAATAACTATACCTACGCATGAACATTCATGTACTACACCTATATACCGTTTTTCCACGTGCGTATTTCACAATGATTGGCAGTAAAAATACATACATCGAAAACGCTCGTCAAAGTGGAGACGGAGTAAAAAATAAAATAATAAAGAGGTGTGCGGGTTTTATACATTACACATAATAGGTATATAAATATTATAAATCCTTATAATAACTACAGTGGGTATTGCATTGTGAGAATGACGTGAGTGTGGGTTAGTGAATTGAATGCACTAAAAATTGCCAAAAATATGCTTTAAACGCACAAAAATATACGAAATCGTGCACATTTAAGTTCTATAAAATTATGTCATGTTAAATTTGTATAGTTAAATGCTTAAGTTCGAAAGTATATCCGCTACTATGTAAGAGTAAAAAAATCTTTTGTCAATAATGCTTTTATTTTATAATAATATTATTATTTATTAATAATATTTTTTGTCAGTAACTTTAATCCATCGACCAGTGTATGACGTACTACTTATGACAACAAGTATCTAAAAACAAATTGTCTTTGGAAATTGAATTATCTGGAAATTAACTTAAACAAATAAAAACACTACTAATCATTTAAAATTTAAAAAAAAAACTGCAGTTTTAAACGTTACAAATTAAACTTACAATGTCGACGTATGTGTAGAAAGGATAAATTTAAAAAAAAAATATTGCCCATGGTTACTAAAAAATCCTCAGGACAGTGCGCGTAATACCCAATTTCGTTTCTATTCGTCTGTTGGTGGTGTGGGAGGGGGGGGGTAGTTCTCGATGACGACCATTTCACACGGCGTACACTGCCTATGTATATAATATAGCTATATTATAACATACACTGCAAAAATATGGAAACAAATCGTAAAAGCGTCGGGAAAACTGTAATATAGTTATAACAATATCCGTATAGTTCCGCGTGAGACCGACGACGACGCGGTGAAATGTCTTCATCTAGTGGAGCTTTCACCCGCGAGGTCCGTCTGAGTGCCGTGAGAAAACGATAGTAGCGCCGTGCCGCCGATGACAACGCGGAGTATTATACCGACGTAGAGGAACATCGATTTTATGACACGTGTAGGTACATAATATTATATTATATGTCGTCGTTTAAAAATCGTATGCACTTAGAACGTTTATTATATTCCCGTGTCCGTATAGCAATATTGTTTGTTATCATATCGGACGTCCTGCGTCGTCGGCTGATAATTTGCAGATTGGTTATGAGGATTTTTAAAGTTGCAAAATAAATATCTCACAACGTTAGATAGGTATTTCGTACATGTACACAATCTCGTGTTCATCAAAGTAGCTGGATTATTGGTTCTCGAAAAGAGTGCTAGGATAGGGTGACAAATTTGTAGGAAATTAACAACCTCTCATCGGGAAGGGGCGTGGTGTGATTATTTTCATCGATACTCGTCTATATTATATTTGCATGCACAAAAGTAAACACCATATTATTATGAAATGCAATATAATTATATTCAATCGCGTACGTTAATACCTAATAATTATTATTAGATATATTATATATTCATATACCTACTATATTACTATCACATTTTATGTTTACGCTCTCATTAAATATTCAACGTATATAACACACTTAACGCCGCGGCGAACATCCAATCAATATATAATTTATGTGGTGTAATTATTTAGTATTATGTTCAAACACAATATATGGTTATATTCCATGCCTGTATAATATGTAATTTATGAATTATTCTTTATCGACCATGGTAAACATAACGTCGAAAAATCAACTCGGTACCTCGGTATACTTATGTTTATTTATTACCATTCATATACCATCATAAAATATAAATTTGGCAACGTGCACTATTATCGTATTGCAATATTATCGTTGGCCACAGAGGCGTGAAGCTGTAGAAATGCAGTTTCGGCAACGATAAAGATCGTCGTGAAAACTGTTTATGATGGGATTAGTGCTTACCCATATCGATATAAATAAATTATACAGCAGCCCAAGTCATGTGCGTGGAAGTCTCAGATCACGGTGCCTGCTGTATGATATAATGCGTTTTGATGTACGTACCTATGTATACAATAAATGTAGGATTTAGGGCAGAAAGGTAATAATTTTGCGTGGCACGTGCACGATATCGATGAGATTAAGGAAAGTCGTTTTAGTTTCTGCGTGTATAAATTCATCTCATATGTTTGGTTAAAGTTTATGTAGGTACCTACGCACGTACGTGGTCGCGGAAAACACACGATCCGATATATTTATATTATATATAACGTGTACGACGCGTCTCCAAGGCCGGTTTATATATATATATTTAATTATTATATTATACCTATAGCTATGTATACTATATATTTTATGTATAGGTGGTATATACATATAATATGCTGTCTGTCCGGTTTTGTGTTTTCTTGGCCCTCATTTCAAACGCCGTCCCGATGGATTTCGACAAAGTTATCGGGTTTAATAATAATAATAAAAAAAATAAAAAATAAATAAAAAATAATAGTAATAATAATAATGTAAAACAAATATATAAAAAAAAAAAGAATGAAAAAACCGTATATATCGGATCCGATTCCCACAGTCCACTGCAGCATCGGATTAGTACGTAATAATAAATCGAGAGACCTGCTGACAGGTCGATGGCCACCGGATAATAATAACGTGTGGCGGAGGGAAAAAAATACACAAACGAACGCCTCTCCCGTGTAATGATCGATCACGACATTTCGCGTGCGTGCGTGTGCTTACCCAAGACCTCCCCGGGTCACCGGGTTTTAATCGGTGACTTTGAGATCGTATACATACTAATAATACTATATATTGTGCACGTAGATATAGGTATATATATACGGTATATTATGTATGTATATGTTGTATATTTATTATATTGTCGTGTGTGTGTCAATGGGGTAGATGTCTCCGCAGGTAATATAGACGGCTGGGACCGGTAACCTGTACATTCGTATAGATGTATTAGTCGATCATCGTTACACCAATTACGCATAGGTAGGTTTTAGACCTTTCTTCGAGTATGTAGTGGAATTTTCAACTCACTCGAAACTTTTAATAGGTATTACCTATATACTATTATCCGATATTAAAAAATAGGTTTTCTACACTATCCGTGGCCCTGAAGCTGCACTCCCGTAATATACGAATGTATTTGCAGAATATCAGTAATAAGTATATAATATATTATATTATACCTATACATATTATTCAATTTACGATTTATGAATTTATGAATCGTATAAACGCGTTATACTTTGAATAATATACACCTCTTGACCATAACGCACGTCCAATGAACTTGTCACCACAAAACCGTATATATTGATCAAAATTTGAGCTAAATACTATAAATATTATCATAGTGATAATGTGATATGCTTATTGCTTATCATACTATAATTATATATACGAATATAATTGATTTTTTCGATATAATTAATGAAATATGAATGTTTTATGTGTTAATGATATGCATTAACATGGGATCGAGACCTTTAAATATCGAGGCGTGTATACAATGATATTTTATTTTAAATTTTTTTCTCGGTTCATTCAAAAACCATTACCGTGGTTGATATGCCCGCACAGTAATAATAATCGTCTCACGGGTTAAACGGGGAAGATAAAACAATTATTGAGGTATCCGGTGGCACCCACGAGTTATGCCGATGAAGCGTGAAGGTGAATCGTCTGGTGGTTTTGTTGGGTAAAGATTTGTTTATTTTTTTCCCCTCTGCCGCCTTCGTTGTCCTTATACACATAATATATGTATATATATATATGTATTCAATACCGACCCGAAAACACTATGTATACAATATTATATTTTATGTACTTAACCATCATTCGGTAGTTATGGTGCATGGTTATGCGGTTTGCCGGGGAAAAGTGCTGCTGAACCGTTTCCCAACGTGTTTCCAATGATAATATTATATGTGTCGAGGACTGCAGTGAAAAAATAAGAAACAACCGTGGTAAACGGAGATCAAATCGAGGCACGAGTGCGGAGTGTCTGCTAAGGCACCTTTGCGGTTGTGGTTGTATCGCCGCATCCCATTATATGAACCTATAGACATTGTACACAAAAATTATATACCTGTATAATATATGGTGTACGCCTCACCACAGTAGTAGCTTTGGGTCGTCGCATAGTACACTACAATCAGTGCGTGAAACTACACTTTAATAGTTTATAATAACAAATCAATATATAATATAATATAAATTGTTATGGTTTTTTTTTACGTATCATTGAATAAAACATATTTTCAATTTTGTATGCATATCAACTGTACTTTTAAACCCTACTTTATCTCAAACAACATTTCGAACATGTCTCATTAGATTTGGTCTCGAACAAAATATCCTTCGCTATACAATAATACAATATTATGAATATTAATGAAACTTTTTTTATGATAACCTTATAATAATATTATTCAATAACACATTTGATCGTTATTTCTCATAATATTTGTCAAATATGTCATTATATAATAATATGTTTAGATAAAGGTTAGGAAACGGACCCTTAAAATTTATCGTCTACGGTCATGATATTATTATACACGTTGTATTTTAACCAGAACAGGAACCCGCAGATAAGAACCATTATTTAATTATCTTAGTACAATTTGGTGCCCAAGTGGTACCTACAGCTTTTTTATAATCTTAAATTTGATTTTATTATTTTTATCAATAGTCCTATTTGGAAAAAACAACTCATAATCATATTATTTTATCAGGAAATGTTGTCTATATTCTAATACTGATACAATTAATATTAGTTTAATAATAACTAACCGTACACGTGGTTTAGGTACCGGTATTCACTAAAACACGAATCGAAACCCTTTTTCTGTAATTTTAAGAACCAAATCCTAAAGCAGGAAGTTAAAACCCGGGAGTTTATAATCCAATATACTAACTCTTGCAAAATAATCACGAAAAAAAGTTGCCAAACCGCTGGGCCATACGAAAGAAAACGCTCGCTGTTTCTCATCGACTGTTTCCGAGTATTCAGTCGGAAGTACCTACTTGTGTGTGTGCGTGTGTGCGTAATCGATTAACCACGTTTGTTGGGTGGTTTTTAAATCCGTTCCGGCCGAACGACGTGAACAAATGAACCGCACGAGCGAACCCGCGGCGGGTGCGATCACCTGCAGCAGACCCGCCGCACCACGTACGCACATTGTATACCTAGTGTTATACACATATAAAATATATATATAATAGTATGATTTTATAAACGTACCTATATAATAATATGATGTATGTCGACCCACTCGTCAAGCCCCCGCGCGTGTGTGTTATATCGTATTGTCGAGGTACACACTTTACACTGTCCGAGGGAAAAAAGCACCTCCTCCATTTTACGTATACGCGGGTTGGAGAAGCGTATATTATTGTTATTCCACTTTTGCCCGCTCATGTGGGACTCGGTCGCCGCCGCCGTCGGTCGGGTTCACAGATCGTGGGAACAACCTCTGCCGCGTGTTTAGCCGACCGCGAAACTGGCCTACCCCGGTAACCCACCCGTTTCAAGTATAACAAGGCTCTGTGTATACTATAAGTATACACATATGCACACGGATAAAAATCTAATCATCCGGATGAAAATGAAAAAAACGGTACGTGATATCGATATAACGCTGCGGTCTACTCGCGTATCATTATTATTATCAACGTCATCATCATCGACGATCATCGTGTCTCGTGTCCAAATTGGACGAAATCAAATTGTTTATACTATACACTCAGAGTATGTGGGTACGACGGGCGTGTTACCGCCCATGTCATTATATACGATAGGTACCTACCTATAAATAATAACGCCAATAATCGGTGCGAGCGTGTGTATCGTACGTTAAACGTAAAATAAACGTCCGTCGCCACCATTTTACGATATATTATTATAATAGTATATATTACGATTCCATATCACAATTATAGGGTATGATATTTTTTATATCGATCGCCCCGGACGTGGTCGCGGTCATACATCGAACGAGAGATTATTATATCGTAAAAGACCGATCACGTGATTTTTAGTGAATGGACGACGTACGCGCGTAGGCAAACACGCGCGAGTGTGGTCTCTGAGCGATACTCCTCATCGGCGCCCGCGGGGTGGTGTTGTCGCTTCCGACTAATCGGTTCAAAATTATTATCAACTATTTTTAAGTGGCGCAAAGTTCGATATTAGGTGCGTTTAACGGCGCAGATGACGACTTTTGTGCGTACGAGATTGCGCAGAATACATTATCGTGTTCAATGCCCTTCTGCCTAAAGTTTTACGTGGCACAAATCGTCAAAATTAATTTTTAAACGTCGAGCAAATTACATGTACACCGATACAATAAACGTCCGTCGCACCTTTCTACGACAGGTGTATAACATTATAAAAATTATATTCGAATATTATGTCTATCACAATTCACTGCATGCGCAGGGTAAATTATATTATTTTACACGGATCCCCCCCCTCCTGGACGTGATCACGGTAATAGATAATATTATATAGATCGGACCAGAGAGTAATAATATAAAATACCGCGAGATCCGACGTGATTTCGTGAATGGACGACGTACACGCGCGCTTGCGGTGGATTGGTCTATGGGAGCGACACTCCTCGGCGCCCGGTGCGGTGTTGACGCTTCCGTTCGCGCGCGTGGTAATCGGTTGTCCATTAATAATACCCTCTGCGCATATACAACACATTATAATAATATATTCTATATTATATGTATAACAATATATAATGGCGTCCACGTGTTGGTTATACAAACACGCTGTGTACACATATATTATACGCATATAACGGTTACCACGTCTGGTATATAATAAACAATAATAATAATATCGTAATACCGTTCTCGGGTTGTTTCCGTTCCGTCGTAATCGTCATGTAGGTATCGAGTATAGTGTCCGGATCGCGCGTAATTGATTTTTTTACCTCGCTTACGACTATAATAATAATTGTGCTCGTATAATAATATAATCATATATATAAACTTATCCTCTATATAATATGTAGTATAACATATACCTACGTATCGCGGGAAATCGTTATTTTCGTATATGATACCAATTTGCGATAGAAATCGGTCGCGCGAGACACGTGCAGACTTCGTGCAGTTTTCTTCTATATGGCAATTTGTGTTTACGAGTTGTTTTTTTTTCGCAGCACACGCTTTAGAAAAATCAATTATGATATTATATTTTATCCTCCGCGACCGTTTAATCGTTTATCGTTTGTAACCGCGCAAATTACTGACATTGCCGTGTTAATATAATATAATAATATATTACAATGGCGCGCGCGGTTATAATATGGTCCGGCTTTAGAAAATCGATTTTGCCTCAAATGACTTTAAAAGTCGACTAGTTTGACACGTGTGTTCGATTGCCATCGACGTGTTTTATTAACCCATTTAATATATTTTTATCTATATAATATATTTTATTCGCCATTATAAGCCGTATCCGATCCGCACAGAATATTGTCTCAACATGTCCGTATCGTCCAGTAATAAACCGTATATGCGCTATACATATACAATATGATATATCTACGTGCTGTTTTAGTATTATACTGCTTGTTTATTCATGCAAATGTTTATATTACGTGTACAGTACACGTATATTTTCTGTATTTAAACGGCTGCGATTTCACCGGGACTTCGGTCTCCACTATTCGCAAACAAGTCTGCGTATGTCATTCGGCTTTTCTGGTAGTACACCGAAATATGGGAATTTTTTAATTATCATCTTAAAATCTAGATATGGGCTTGGCCCCAGTAACGTTCGTAGAAAACACTTTGCAGGAGTCTTGCAGGACACTATATACAGCTGTTGTCAATAAGTGGGAAATCCGTAGGTACATAAAATATAACATATTATATATACAAACATTATACCTATACACTGCACAGAGAGCTGAGGTCGACGATAACTGCTGCTGAAATTTTATCTTATAAATTATGTACACAAAACTTGAGGGAACTACTGCGCAATGCCACAATATTATTTTTATACCGTCACGTGCGGCGTATCTTATAACAACGTGTTTAATTGCGCCAAAAATCAGTAAATTGAGGAACCTTGTATTATATTTAGTAGGTAGCAGAAGTACCTATAGTAATTAGTAATGCACTAACTTTATATGTTATACATATAATATACACCTACATATATAGTTTAGAGTGTTTGGACTATTATGGACGTGTAGTTGAAATGTGACAATTGAATTGTTTTATTTCCCATCGCTGGCGTATTATTGAAACAATTTTATAATAAACTAGTTTTATGGTTTTTTAAACGTTTCCGTAAAAACGTGTTTACCTGTGTGACTAGTAGTTCGTGCAAAATTTAAAACTGTTAATATATGACTCAACTATCGTCTTGTTTATGCATATATAATATATATATATACATATTATATATATATTATAGGTGTAGTAGACTTATCTGCAGTGTGCCAGTGTACACATAGATATGGGAAAAAATATTTAAATTAGTAGGTATGCCTATAAAATATCATTCATTATTTTATACTTTTTAGTTTTTACTTTAATTTACTTTTGAGGTGCACGTTTTTTTTTCCATTTATCTAAAGTATATTATATACATATATCATGATATTATCATTAACAATATTTATGGTTCGGTGTTTTCGGTATCTGCAGTCGCTTCACGACGATAATATTATATAGTGTATAACATAAATACAGCTATCGATAAAAATATAAAATATAATAATATGATATAATATTATGTATGATGTATATATTATATTCATATATTTAAATATAATATACATAATGCTGGCATGTCGGGGTTATCCGAGCACTGATGAACTCCAGCAGCCGGCACTAACAATTTTTATCACCCGATGGATGACTCCGGTCTGACCCGCGCTACCGCACTACATAACTATGTTTTCGGACGTTATAATAATATAATATAGAAGGCATTCCAAAACGTTATTATCTAATCGTTTCCACACGGTGCTTCAATTAATGTATAAACATTTATTGTAATATATAATATGTATATTTTATAGACATACATACACAAACGAACATAGTTATAGGTACGAGTGCGATTATTTTAGTGATAACTCGCGCTCTTTATATATATATTTATAGGTACTATAATATTAAGGGCATTGTAAAAATATTGGAGGAACACACACACCCAACACGTCGGAGTACGTTATTATAAGACATTTCGATAACCTTTCTGGTTGTGATAATATTATTATGTACACTTGTACTATAATATCTTATTATATATTATTATTATTAATATGGTGTGGCAAGCGTTAAAAAAATATCAAAATAAGTAATAATAATAATAAAAGCAGCATAAGTAGTTATAATTATAATAATAATAATGTAAAGAAAGAATAAAACATGTTTTTAACAATAATATTATATACTATGTACTTTTACCTATATCGTTCTGAGAACAAAAAAACAGGAGCACATTTTTCGTGTTTTGTAATCAGCGTCGGTGAATGTTTTATATTATAAAATATACCTTAGATACAGAGATATGTATGTGGGGTGTGTGCGTGTGTGTATAATATTATTTGAACTGGTCGAATTATGAACTCGGCGGATTGTATGATAATAATATTATTAGGTATAGGTGGTTAGAGGAAATGGAATAATTATTCGTGTATACATAACTTGGGTATAACTATACGATACGGTTCCCTTTCGTGTACATACATACTTAAATCCTGCTGTTACTGCATTCAGTGTTCCTTCCGTGGTAGCTATTTTAGTTCGAAAAAGTTTAATTGGTCTCGTTAGGGAGGTGACGGACAGCTTGCGGTGAGTATTATATTATGGTAAAACTATATACTTTGACGTCTCCGCATACATAAATACTATAGTAGCAATATATATATGTGCACCTATATTATTATATAGCCATTACACGTCAATCACACCCTCTTGCTACAATCAACTGTCGGCGCGCATAAACGAGTGTGTGTGTGTGTGTGTGTGTATACTTATAATAATATATTAATATGTACCGTTGCAACGACTGCCAAGGACGACTTTTTAATCGATAAAAGCATCGTAACGGTCGTATATTTACTGCTGTGTAGAATATAATAAAAAATAATGTTACGATGTGCATTTTTATAATTATAAATAAATGCATTTTTATCATACACGGGTGTTCGCACCTATGTGTAGACCTAAATGTAGGTTTCCTTGAAAACATTTTAATTTCGTTGCATATTTATCATAACATATACATAAACTATATCATCCCGTAGGCGGGTATTGAATTGTTTGATCCGCAGTGCAGTATTGCTTTAGAACGTTAGGTATTTTAAATTGAATATTCACAAAATGTACAAACGTAAAAATGTCTTAAAACACGTCGAAGAACCTATTGTGTACTTATTGTGTACCAACTATAATATTTATGTATGCAGCAGTAAGTAGGACGAGAATATTCAAATCTTCTACTACATTATGTATACATATATATTTTGAAAAACATCGAGCACAGCCAAACCGCACAAACTCAGAAGCAATAAAACGCATTGGGATGTGAAGGACGTCGTTTCGATACGATCTTCTGATAACAAAAAAAAAAAGCGTATACCTACTATACCTATAATATAAATAAATCACAGTGTCGTAAATATTTTGCTGTCGAATATAATGTAATATATTTCCAATTCCCGAGTGGTTTCTCGAGAACGGTCGAAATTTGGTGTGGGTAAGGGTGGGGGTACTCAGCAACGTTTACTGCGCTATTAAAAGATATTTTCTTTGATTTTGTGAGGTTAAATTAGATGTATACTTATTCGTCTATTCTTACCATCCCCTAATATTGGCATAATTCATATCCATCGAAAATTGCGCCCACGTTTGAGATTATTATTATTTAATGTGCGCATAGGCGCAACTAGACCTCTAAAACGTGGGGTGCTATAATATTTCATATTTTAAAAACACAGAATTTATGGTATTTCAATATAATAATGATAGTTAGACCTACAAAAACAAGGGGTGCTAAATTAGAACTTAGGGGTACTAAAGACCCTTTTTCACCCCCCTAGTTGCGCCAATGAATGAGCGGCAAAAGTAATAACAGTCTCTTTTACGGTTTGTTGTGTTTCAGACATGAACTCGAGCGATTCGTACAACATGGAAATGGCGTTCGGCCCGGCTGGCTTGTCCGGCGGCGGTAACGGTGGGTCCGGTCACCAGCGGACGAAACGCATGCGCACGTCGTTCAAGCACCACCAATTGCGCACCATGAAGTCGTACTTCCATCACAACCACAACCCCGACGCCAAGGATCTCAAACAACTCTCGCAAAAGACCGGCCTTCCCAAACGGGTGCTACAGGTAAATGTCGTTGCCGATAAAATAATATAATATTATGATATAGGTACGAGGTATAGGTATTATATACCTAAGTATGCTTAGGTTTTTAAAATTTCCACTATACACTGGAGTTTTTGAATTTTCATTTTCCGAACACAACCTTTTCCTTATTTAGTATAATTTTTTAAGAATATGTGTAATGTATATTATATTGAGGATGATTCGTAAACGCGATTCCATGCAAAAACGCCAACGATGGGTTTTCAAAGCGTACCTTCAGTACAAATAAACTACGTAAAACTTTGTTTTTATATTGTATCGGACCAAAATGTTTCTGTTCGCTGAAAATGCTGTGATGGTGCATTATAATAGTGTTAGTGTGGTAGTTGTCTGTTTGTATTAGCACGTGAATACTTTATGATCGCCACCTTCGTCACCGCCACAGTCGCCGCCGCCGACCATAGTTCTGAAATAGCTCGGCTCTATAATAGGATTTGATCGTTTCCGTTGTAAGACGAAAATACCACTGCTGACACACGTGATTTTCGACGGGGGCAGGCAAATAATAACGATAAAAAAAAACTTATTAGGAAAGAGAAGAATATAAAAAACGCGTCAAGATACAAGTGATTTATAATTTATTCATGTATATATTTCTTCTAAATGCATATAAATCGTCCTTGGGCAGTGCGTATATACCACCACCGAATGAATAAAATACAAACAAAGTAGTAATAAAAAAAACACACACACACTGACGCTCTCGCGCGCGCATAAAACAAAATAGTAACGCTTCGGGCCCCTCTCTTACCCTCCCTATTTACACGAGTTATTTATGCTCGGACGTCGTTTTCGCTTTCGGCGACCACCGTATTATAATATGCGTATTATGTTATGGTGTACCACTGTAATATATTATATTATATACATATTATAAGCTGTATAAACGGTCCGCCGCAGTATTGACGATTTATGGGATTCGCGTGTTTAAATCCATTTGCAATTGTGGCCATTTCGTATATATATACGTTATTCGTACCTATTATATTATACATAATATTATTATAATATGTGTGTTTGTTTAATGTTATATGTACTTAACCATGTGCCTAGATGACAAACCATTTTTAAAAAGCTATCGCTTTTTGCGGCGACCATTCGAATGATGACTTTTCTATATCACATCGCTATAATAAATAGGTATATTATATTTGAATTCCTATACGTACCTTCATACATTATATAACGGTGGTGAGTTTTCGAAAAACATTTGGTTACCAATATTTTATTCTTATAAATAGCTGACTCTCGTTTATATACAGTATAATAAATGACTAATTTACTGTACCTGTCTCATCTAAAAACATTCCGGTAAAAAAAAAATCCAAAAAAATCAATAGTAAAAATCTTATCGTGGTTACATAATATACATATTATATGCGTACGGTATAAATACATACCTAATATTATACGACCGTCATTGCGGAGTTAACACGTCATAAACCTTTATGTTTATTTCTCTTGTTTCCGACAGATCTTCATTTTATACTACAATATATATACACTCATCTATAATATATACATTGTATATGAATATTATACATAAATCTGTATATATAATAGATTATATGAATATAGGTACAGTATTATTATCCTACTACCGGTGAAATATTTTAATATATACAGTATAAATACACAGTTTTTTTTCATTAAGCGTTAAAGTTATTGATGGGCTTTATGTTTGATCCTCGTATTTACATGTACCTATATTTTTTATTGCTCATAAAAAGAAAAAATGCGTTTTACCTATGTACAATTTGTACTTTTTCCGTTTCCATAAATAATAATAATGATGTCCACTTCAACGTGAATTTAAAATTATGTGTATAGGAAAATAGGGGATATATTATTTTCCGCGATATATACATACTTTTTAAGTGCAATACATCACGCAGACACGCATAATAATTTTAAATAAATTAAGTTGAAGAAATTCGTATTCGGAATCCGACAAAACGTTAACACATCGCGGCCAAGTATTTCGATATACGTATACACCTACGGTGAGTGCTCAATGCCTATATAGATTTTCAAACACCGACCAGATGAATAATTACACGAACTTTGACAAATACTTAAAAACTTTGACATCGGCCGTGTACAGAGGGAATAATAATAATTGGTTCGGTCTCTCGCAGGAGTTTTAAGCGCCGACGACAGATTTACCGACACGCTGCAGACTCGTCGCCGGCTGCATTTCAAAGACCCAAAAGCTCACTGGCCGTTCCTTATTAAACGAGCGCTTCACATCAATTTTTCGGCGGTTCGTAAATCAAAACGAAAACTATTTCGCCGCAGACGTGTATTATAAATTATAATAATAATATATTATATACAATATACGTAGGTAATATCTAGACGCTCCCGTCGATGTATATATATGTATAACATAATATTATTATAATATATGGCATGCAACACAACAATATCACCTTAGCCCCGGCACGTCGAATCAACGGCGTTTGCTTTACACGATTTCGATAATATTATATAATTGTGTTGATCTCCGCCAGCGCCGCCATTGCGTATTCAATTCATGCCAGCATAAATCTATATTATACTAGTATATTATAAAGTAATACTAATAATAATAATAATAATAATAATAATACATATTAATAAGTATCGAACGAAGCGGTGTATTGTAATCAAAAAAATCAAATATAATATGTTTTATATATAATTCATTTTTATATATTAAATAATATATCTGAGTACAACACAGTTTTAAGATTACAATAACGAAGTCGTGTCTTATAATAACAATATAGCTGGCGATGAAAGTTTAAAAAAATATTGTTCATCCAACGATATTGTAATGTTTTGACGAAGGCATGTGTCATTGACGGATAAAAAATAGCCTTACAAACGTGACTCTAATATACACTATGCTGCTGCTTATGTTATGTCCATATAGTATCGTTAAACTATCGTAATATGCAGTATAATGTTCACATATATATAGATATAAATTTAGAGGTCTACGGTCGAATTACGCGTCTACGTCATATTGTTTTATGTACGTCATGTATATATATAGTAGGTATATTGTACACTTTAGTAAGACCGCGTATAAAACGGTATATTTTTTTTTCCCGGACCGACAAAGCACTGTCTTTGCTTCTTCTTTGCCGCCCCGCTGCGGTGGCGGCGGCGTGCTGCAGACGAATTCGCATGGTATATAACGTTCCTCGATTATATACAATATATTATATATATATATATATATATACATATCGTGTACAAAACGGGAGAGAAAAATATGAAATAAAAAAACTTTCCCTCGACAGTTGATGCTTATACTCACACAAACGTTGTATGTATGATACGCGCAACTGGTTTGCCGATGTATATACGTTCCGTGTAGGTACATATAGAAAATGGCAGGTGCTTCGCCGCATTTTCTTGTGCTGTATATTATACGCTCACAAACCCATCTCGTCCTCGGGGCGGTGGCAGTGCGGCGGGCGTAGGACGCGACTATGGCCGCGACGGACGAAGCGCAAGAGAGGTGTACGCACAAACGACACACGAGCATGAAAATACATATAATATTATACATTATACATACGGCAAAAAAATAATAATAATAATAAAAAAGAAGATACGAAATATCCATTTATCAATACGCATTGTTTGAAAACAATGAACAATTCAGCGGCGGCCATCCTCCCGTATATAATAATAATAATAATAATAATAATAATAATATATACCAGCACCATGGTCCGCCGCCGCACTATTCTCATAGAGCAGTGTGTGTGCACGTGTGTGACTGAGGGAGAGAGATGGACGGAGAGAGCGAAGAGACGACATATTAATAGTGCAAACCCGTTTGATGGCCGTTTAACATTCTGTTCGCGTATATCTGCCTTTATGTGTATATATATTGTACTATGTGTATTTCGCTATTTTTTTTTCTACATCGTCCGTACGCTATTTTCTCGGTCGAGAATGGTTTTTTTTTTTTTTTGTCGTTCTTTGCTCACATCCCTTCTATAAGATATTATAGTAGATACACACACACACGCTCGTTGCCGTCTCTTCGCCGCTCAGCAATATGAATTTTTTTCCTCTCGAAGACCGTCATCGTCGTCGTCATCACGGACGGCGGCGGCGGCATGTTTGCTGCGGTCGGCGGCGCTTTGATGCGATGGCCAACCGATTTCGCATGCTCTCGTAATTTGTCACAATTACCTGCCGGGGTCCGAGTTTTACACACCGCTCGCAAACGGTAATGGCCGTCCGTCACCATTCCTAAAGGAGAACGAACGTTTTTCGCTCCGTTTCTTTTGTCCTCTCTTTTCCTCTAGCCACCGTATTCGATATTTTACTGTTTTTCTCTCATTCCTTCCCCTGCCAACAGTGCGTAATACATCTACGCGATTGGCATATCCAGGTAGGGACAATTGTAGTATATATAACATTCACTGAGCACGATGGACCGGGATAATAATTTATATCGTATCACGAGGGTATACGTACGATTATTGTAAACCTTATTCATCTCCTGCTCGTACCGATGACCCGGAATGGTGCTCTTATAGTATAGTTTTCAATCATCATCTATTTTTCAACTGGAGCAATTATGTAATGTAATATTATATAATTATATTATGCGCAAAGCAACAAAAAAAAAAAAATAAAGTCTTAACAATTTCAAGTTTGCTTGTAATAATGTTTAAAATTTAATTATGTATGTGTAGGTAGTATTTTTGTGATTATTCGAGTGACTCTCTTCGAAGAATATTTGAATTATTGAAATAATAAAACAACGATTTTAAAAGCTCATAATTAAAACTATGTACAATACATATCTACATATGTGTCCCATGTGTGTGTACTTGGTGCCTATCCGATTTGATCGATTAAACCGGTTATTTTTACTGCCAAATTGAATAATAAATTACCAGTCGATTACGAATTTAGTGCAATGTGTGAATTTGTAGACGGGACAGGGTCACGGGTATTTAGGTTATAATATCTGGGATTTTGTTTTCTCTTATATTCCGTAAAAAAACGGTCGGCACTTTGTTTACACGAAGCTCAGAGTATAATTATTAAAAACAATTACGACATTGTTAGTAATTAGTTTGGTCGGTATTTTATAATTCTACCCTCGAGAAAAACACACGGTGTAACAATTAGCGTACTACAGTAGCGGCTATCTATTTGCTCGTCGTGGGAAATTTCTTAACAAACAAATTGTCGCTTGCCATTCGTCAACAATGTTCTTCGCAGTGTCTGTACAGTGTACACGCATATTATAGTAATGGCGGCACATTTACAGTCGTTTTGCATAGGTATACATATGTATAGTTCATTATAATTTAGAGGTGTATATAGTTCAAAACAAAAATCTTAAGACTTAAATAGACCTATTGGTAGATACTAGATAGCTGGTTTAAATATTTATTCGGTTTGCAATAGGTATGTTTATCTCCTGTAGAAATAGAGATAAAGTATTTTGGAAATTGAATAGCTATATTAATGTACCCGATGGATTGTACGTCTCTGATTATGTTTTTGCATCGTATATATATTTTATCTATAGTTCAAACTTCAACCCATCACGCAGTGGCGAGAGGGGTGTGGCATACAGAACGATGGACAACCGGTAAGCACAACGGACGGGGCTGAAGCATTCCAGAGGCACTTTAATAATGCAAAGGATAATTCTACTGTATAATCGCATTGTATCTGTGCGCAAACGAGTTGAAGTTTTAGTAAATGTGCTCAGACTAGGAAAAACCGCTATCAAAGAAATATACTCAGATTTCCAAGAGAATAATATTGTATATGATATAATATTATTTGAATTTTCCGCGGTGTACTCAAGTGCGGGAAACGCCGCTATCGCACTGCACCAGACGGACGTTACGCCACATAGATCCCCGGGAGGTGCGCTATTTCCGTCCGCGGTCGACCGCCGTCGGGGCCCAAAGGAGACGCTGCAAAGGGACCGCCGCGAGAGATGATATTCGGCCGCCGGCAATTAGGCGTGTCGCGTTAAAACGGTCGACGAAAAAACGCGCATGGCGGCGTGCACGACGTATGTGATATATTATTATTATCGCGCGCGCGCTCGCCGCGACACCGCCGCTGCAACGCAGCCGAAAAGGGTCGCGGCCGCGTGTTCCGCGTGACTACCGCAACGGCGTGGCGGCCGCCGCTGAAATAAAGCTCCGTTAATTAGCGCGTATGCGATCGACGGCCGTGACGGTTTTTATCACGCCCTATCTGCTCTTGTGTAAATATGTTTTATTATAATAATTCATAATTATAATAGTGATAATAATAACTGTATGTATATTGTGTGCGCGCGCGCAGTCGGTTAACCGAAATAGATACGCCGCCGATGTTTCTTCTTCCCGATCGCAAAGGTATTGCCGCGCACGACATAGCCCCCGCGAGTACGATGATATAGTTCGTCTAATATGGGTAGGTTATAAACCCGGAAATATAATATATTATGTGCCTACAGTAGATATGTGACCAGTCTGGCTGTCTATAATAACCAGCTATATATATCTAAACAGAATAATATCACAAATACATCTCAATTTTTCTGCAGGAAAATGTGTGTCCGTTTCCAGTTTGGGTATCAACGAATTGTTCAGAAGTGCAGTAGAACTTTGATAGACCGTGAAAACCATTCAATAACGAATTATAGTGTAGGACTGATAGATGTCCACTTGCATTATTCCTTCATGTGCCTTTCTTAAATGTATTTATTGCATATTCAAAGCACCACTCGTCTTTATTCCGTATTCAAGTTTTTTCTTTATTGTTCTTAATGACTACATGGCCTTAATAGTTTCAATTTTGTTTGTTTGTTAAACTATGTTGTTCAATTTGGTTTTGTTTAAGAACTTTATAATTGGCTTAGTGGTGTCCGTGTCAGGCGGCCCGAGTGTTGCATCTAGGGTGTTAGGTATGTTGAGGCTGCTGAGTTCGTTTACGTGTTGGAGGCATTCTGTAATTATGTGGTTGACGGAGAGTACAGTTCCATAACAATTGCACCTTGGTTTTTCTCCCTATATTCGACTTGTACGTGCCGTCATAATACTTTACAGTGTCTTGAGTTTGGGGTTTTTAGTCTTGGGGTCTATACAATTTTCAGAGTTGTAATTTTTAGTGTATTATATTAAATATTACGCTCTCCATTGGTCGGAATGGTGAATGCTATTTTTAATATAAATTGTAATGAACTTGCAAAAACCTCAACAAATAAATAACTCACAATAACTCAAAAAATGACAGAATGTACTCTAAGTAGACAGACGCGTCATAATACTAACCACCTCATATAGAATACCAGCACATATTTATGGTGTTCTGTACAGATGATTGATATTATAAGTAGGTATTTATAATATTTCACAATATTGGTTTTTGTGTATAGGTAATAAATCAGATATGATGATAATATAACAATTTTGGTGTAGGTGCGTCCTACCGAGCTGGTATATAATAATATATATATATAATAATACACTATTATAATTATATCACCATATTTATATCTAAGTATATAATATCCTTAATACATCTTAAACCTTGCGTCCTCGTCGCTTCATCTGTTATTATAAATCCGTTCTTTGGACAACGCGCTCTACTACACGATTAACAGACAAATAATATGCGTCACCTACCTACACGGTTTCCTGTCCAATTTTTCGACTATATACAGGTCTGTTTGCTCCGTGTTGTTCAGAGCGAGCATTGGATTTCCGTACAGCACTGCTGTAGAAATTACTATAAGCGATATCCCACTCGTTATTTTCGGGCGACAGCCGAGATTTAAAAATATATGATCGCAGCTGCCCGCCGTCGACGTGACACTAATTATATACTTCTCGCCCAGTTTTCATTTATGTTTCGACCCTACCTTCTCCACTCCGGCCATTTTCTTCTTTCTTTTCAATCGGTTTTCCGTCCCGCCGCCGCTGCAGTATATATACCACGTATAATCCTCGTTGCCGTTTTCCCCGCTTTCATTCCGCTGTATGCTCGTGTGAGGTATCTATAAACTTGCTCCTCCCAGCGAGATCTTTTGGCTTCCGCCCAAGCACCCGATAAGATTGATGGGACCGCCGCGTAACCGACCGCGCGATGAACGTCAATTAATCTACAAACCGCCGCCACAGCCGCCTCCGAAACAAAGGCTTAGGTTGTTGTGAAATGTGTATGTACCTATATATATATATATATTTACTATACGCTCGTACGCTGAGTTTATTTTAAAGTAGACCGGAGGGGGGGACTGAGCTACGAAAACAAATTGTCGTTTTTGACTGAAAACCGGCCGATGATTTATCGTCGACCCCGTGCACTTTTGACGGTTATCCCGCTTTATACGAACGGCAGTCACGACTTTTGTGACGTTACAGATACACGTTTATTTTCGTATACCCGAGAGGCGAGCTGCACTATAGAAACGTATAGACACAAAAAAACCGACAAAAAAAACCCGTCGATTTCGACACGGTTTATTCGCGGCGTCGATCGCCCAAGATGATGAGATACATCCGGTGGCGTGTGCGAAGGAAAGTATGTAACGTAAGGAAACGACGCTTTTCCGGTGCGCGTGTAATATTCCATGTAGGTAGGTACTTACATAATAATTTTATACTCACAGTGTATAAATATACGCGTTATTTCGTGTGCGTACGCTATAATATTATTTATACGATTATAAATATAACAACTCGCACGGTATATTGACGTTGATGAGATCATGGCGATTTTGTGTTCACAAGGCCACTTGTGGTGTGCGGTGTGCACATGTGTCACACCATTAAACGAACGACGACGACGACGTGTAGTGGTGTATTCCAATCGTATATACTATGTTATTGTAACACAAATACATAAAAATTATTATTACGTGTTTGTTAAAACGGCGGCGTTTTACGTATAATATAATGTAACTATTATAATATGTGTAGGTTTATTCCGTGTGGAATATTGTTTTATCATCGGCAATTACGCGAGCGTTGTCGGATTTTGGTCGCTGCAGCGGTCGGACAGAAACCTGTGCCGTCGTTTAGGGGTTTGGAAAATAAATTGAATTAATTTTCTTACAAGTGGACAAAACTATTTATCGTCGTTAAGCGCACGCGATCGCGTGACTCGCTGTGTACGTTATTGTTATTTTTCCATGCGCTAAGGGTTTTCGCAATCGCTTTTATATTATAGTTTTCACCACCGCATATCATACGGCAATAATACAATAATATACAATACAGCGCGTGCGTTACCGTATAATATTCATCGTACGAATGCTTACAATATATTATTATAGTTTACTCATATAATATATTATTTTAAATTATACGGTTGTGTGTTACAGGTTTGGTTCCAAAACGCTCGAGCAAAGTACAGGCGGACGGCCACCAAACAAGACGGCGGTCTGGGATCGTTGGCGCCGCCGTCCATAAAACCCGACAAAAGCTGTTCGGAAAGCTCTACGGGCTCGACCGGCATCGAAGCGGTTATGTTCCACCAGCAGCAACAGCAGCAACAACACCACGCTATGCAGATGAGCCCCAGGAGCTATTTGAGCACATCGTCGCCGATGGAATGCGGCTCGTAGAGAACCACGACTACAACACAAAAAATAATATAATATAATAATATTATCGTTTCCTCTGTCAAAGTATATATTATTATATAAAGAAATATTATAGTATATTATACGTAACTCGTGTGTGTATGTGTGTGTGTGTGTGTGTGTGTATATAGGGGGGGATTACGAATAAAGTAATGATATAATAATATATTATAAACGTCGGTGTTTATGTAAAAAAAAATATGAGCAAACAGCGATGAGCCAGTTTTGTATACGTGCAATATTTTCAAAACATTTATAAGTAACTTAAGTTGTTGGTTTTTTTTTTTTTAATTAAATATTTATATTGTTGAAAGTATAACGGTTTGAAAAAAAAATAATGAGAGAAAAAAAATACTATTAGTCTTTAGTAACGATGTTCGAGAGTAGTATATAATATTATATAAATGTATATATATATGAATACATATTTAATAAGCGTAACTTGTATAAATCGATGTTGTCCTTACTTCCCTTGTGTCTATACATAATATACCTACCTACTTTGTAAAACATGTACATTTCTCTTAAATAAAAAAACATTGTGGTGACATTTTAATAATTTATAAAAATGTATCGTTATTTATTCTTAGGCTGCAGCAAAAACGCCTTTTGTCAAAATGTGTGGTAACAATAGGTTTCGCTGATATTATATTATATTATACTGTAGTTTATTTAAATAGACTATATAGACATACCAGGTATAAATATTACGAACTGAAGCGAAACCGATACGAGCGTATAGCGGTACCTATAGGCAATAATATATGGAACGTCATGAAGAGATGTGGACAGCTATACGTCACGATACATTCCCACAATATATCCTATATCAGACGAGGAAATAAATATAAACGCAAAACTTTATCTCGTCGCATCGCACTGCAGACGCGAACCCTGCAACAGAAAACCAAAACAAACGCAAGAAACGTATATTTATATGACAATAGGTTTTTCACGGCTGCGGCGTATACTCGCGGTACCCACCCACCCACCTACCAACCTGCAGACTGCGTATAATATATACCTAATATTGTAGTCGTCGTAAAAAAGAGAAGGAACGACGTGGTCGTCGTGTGTTCGTCGCAGATGAAACAAAACGTCGTCGGAGGGTAAAAAAAAGAAGAAAATCTACTGGCGCACAAAGACCCGGAGAAAAACTTAACGCACATATATATATATGTATATTATATAGGTACACGGACGCGTGTACGCGTGCGCACAGCCTCGGCCGGCTATATACGAGACGACGCGGGCTCACGTTTTCCGCCCGTGCAAACAACACACACACACTCACGGTGTATACATTCTATGCAAATGTGGACCAACTGCAGCAACGGTCGGTCGGTGGCGCGTTCACGACCTCCGACTTTATATTATTATATACCTGGGGCGGCGGCGCGGTAGGTACAGCAGGATACATATTATACGACCATACGATATACATACACCTCCAACAATGGGAAATTCCTATACACTCGCGCGGTCATATGCGTGTATGTGAGTGTGTGTACTAGTATACGGTTTACGGGAGAGAACACGTACACACACACACACACACACACGACGGGAGAAAAAGATGAAAAAAAATAAAAAAGAAGAGACCCGGTATATATTATATATATTATTATATGTATATCTATCGCGTTTGTGACAACAACGAATGGCCGGCAGTCCCGTAGATGATATCCGCACACGATTATACGCATACAATACGCACGCCGCTGTATATATTTTATACACACACATATATAATATATATATGCGCGAGCGGCATTATAATATTCGTTATTGTTGTTTACGACGAGCAGAAGGGTCCCGGCGGTGTGAGCGTGTGTGTGTATGTCGCCATTGTTTTCCACTATTGTTATATAGGTACGCGCCGTTTACGTGAGCACATAATATATATATGTATATGTCTGTATATATATATATGTAAATACTACAACCGCGTTGTGTTTCCCTTTCCACCGGCCCGTCACGCCGCCTCCCCGTGACGTCCATACTACTATTTCGTCGTTATTATTATTATTATTATATTTTACTTTACCCCGTATAATAATAATATGTATATAGCTGTTTATCTGCCACAATAGTCTATACTCTATAGGTACCTACGACAGTGCCGTACACACACGCGCACAATATGAATAATATCGCCGTCGCCGTAGTCGTCGTAGTGTGCGCAGTTTTTTTTTTATTCAAAATGACGCGCATACAATATATAATATAATAGGAATAGAGGTATATATCATTATAATATATTATAATATAATATATAGGTAGGTTAGGTACCTGCATACGACGGTCGTGAGAACAGACTGTACGCGCGCGCGCGATAATATCGAGGGGCGCCGCCAGCAGAGATGGCCCCCGCCCGATTGGACGACAACGACGGGCGCACAGTACAGATATATACACAATATAATATATTATAACAATCTATGTTATTACTTATTATAATACATTGTACATACATAACATTAAAGCGTGCACACTCGTGGTGGACGACTGAATTTCCATCATGGAGGCGAAACCATAATATTATAATATACACAGTTACCCAGCTATGGTGTGATGATAATATTAGGTATATTGATCTAAAACGGTCGGTATGGAAAAATTCTGAACCTATACCACGCAGTACCTAGTATTTATAACCAATGGTATCATCTATACGCAGTTGGTTAGGTTAGTCCACCATACGCGTCTACTATTGTTACTAGTCACAAATAATAAATTGTGTTCAGTGTCGGATCGAGACGAAACAATGGTATATATTGTTCTATGCGTGATGACTAAATATTACTTAACATCGCCATGCAACGAAAATGTACATAATATATACATATTTACATAAATGTACCTACCATAAATTGTATACAATATTTTGAAGTGTTTTTCATAATGTACAATACAGGTACATATTATATTAATTATAATTTGTATGTTATAACAACTTTTAAATTAATTTAATATACTCAACAAACGTCTCGAAAACTTATTTTGGATGAACAAAAAGTTTAGGAAAACGGTTTTCAGAGCACGAATTTGTGATTTAAACAAACCTACACGATTTAACATAAAAAAAAAAAAATCGAAAATAATACCTATATTTTCCCGTGCGATATTGTAATATTATAAAACGAGTCGGACTCTCGCACGAAGGGTTCCTTATCATTATCAGCTATAAACATGTTGGAAACACTGCTTATATTATATATTATTATTCTAGGATTTTTAGTATTTGTTGTTATAGCGGCAACAGAAATACATAATCTATGAAAATTTAAACTTTCTAGCTTTCACGGTTCATGGGATACAGCCTGGTGACAGACGGATGGACGGGGCCTTAGTAATATGGTACCGTTTTACCGTACGCAACCCTAAAAATGGCTGCACTTCGAATTGTTTTGATAGTCGTGGAAATAATTGTCTCTTCTGTGAGCAAATAAACCACCGACCTATACAGGGTGTATCTTATGTCATTGTACGCGGGGTTTTTTGACGATTACGGAACGATAATATGGAATTCCGTTAAAACGAAAAAAGACGTGTTTCTTTATTTTTAACAAGCAATTTTTTTATAACAATTTCAAAATTTTTAAACACGCAGGTGTACCAATAGCAAAATCAACTTTTTTTTTTCAAATGGTAACCACTATATTTTTAATGGATTCTGGTAAAGCTTTTTTTTTCTGAACATTTTGGTAGTCGAATCGTCAATTTTGGTTCTCTAGTTTATTAACTATGGTCCTCCAAAGATTAGTAAAATATGCATTAATACTTTTAATTAAAATAATGGGTATAGGTTTAATTTACAAGCGCTAAACAATTTTTTCTTATAACTACCATTTGATACTCTACAATAGTTAAATCGGTAATCTAATGACACCCTCAGAAAAAAAAAAAAAAAAATAACAAACATAATTGTTTGTAAACATACTTCATTATTTTTATTTTAACATACGATCATAAAAATCAATATTATTATTTTAATATCCAAAACTAAAAAGGATGGAAAGGGATGAATTACAACTCCTAAGTTCATACTTTGGATGCGATACCATTATAGGAAATCTATGGTTAAAATATCAAGTTTATACTTTATTTATGATATTGTAAGAAAAGCTGTGATGAAAAAAATGTAAAGTAATTAATTACCTACGATTATAATAATAAATTAAAATAATAATATTGATTTATATGATCGTATGTTAAAATAAAAATAATGAAGTATGTTTACAAACAATTATGTTTGTTATTATTTTTTTTTTTTTGTGGGTTCATTAGATTACCGATTCAACTATTGTAGTGTATCAAATGGTAGTTAGAAAAAATTGTTTAGCACTTGTAAATTAAATCTATACCCATTATTTTAATTAAAAGTATTAATGCATATTTTACTAATCTTTGGAGGACCATAGTTAATAAACTAGAGAACCAAAATTGACGATTTGACTACCAAAATGTTCAGAAAAAAAAGCTTTACCAGAATCCATTAAAAATATAGTGGTTACCATTTGAAAAAAAAAGTTGATTTTGCTATTGGTACACCTGCGTGTTTAAAAATTTTGAAATTGTTATAAAAAAATTGCTTGTTAAAAATAAAGAAACACGTCTTTTTTCGTTTTAACGGAATTCCATATTATCGTTCCGTAATCGTCAAAAAACCCCGCGTGGCCGCGTACAATGACATAAGATACACCCTGTATATACGGTATACATATAGATAGGTTGTAGGTATATAATAATATTGATAAAGTTGCACTCGGTATTTTTTATTTTACGATATCACACGTAAGAGCCGTATTGTGCCCGACGATTACTACACGTGCCGTCTGCGCACGTGGCTTTTGTTTGACGACATTGAACATATCATTTTATTAATATTATACTACTCGACATTTCGAAAACTATTGATACCATATACTTATATAAGTATTAATGTATAATAATATTAAAGTTACGGAAATTATGACGACCACTCCTGTGCTATTATCATTAATTCCGTAATATATAAAGTCTGAATGCGAAATTATTCGCGATTCATAAAAAACTCAAGATTTTAGATTAAATTGATAATATACACTCGACGAAATGGAAATTATTGGTTCGACGGATTTCTAGGTAAGTACGAGTAGTATAGTAAGTACCCATTCATCGATGTATGTACCCACTACCCAGACGTATAATTTAACATAATTATTTTTTCCGAAATTACATTAACGACACACTCGGCAAAAATCTGCTCTATCTTTACTCACGACAAATTATTAGAAGCTCCATCAAATAATATTATTATCATGACAAATTATTATTTTTATTAGCCTTATAGTTTTTATAACATTTTACGATGATTATTTTTATGTGAAATCAACATATACCTATGTATATGTATCAGAATTCAGATTCCGAGCTAAGCAATGAATGTATTTGTCTTACAATGTATTTTGTGTGTGCGTGTGTGTTTACTACTCATTACCTTTTGGAGCAGTAAAAATGTTTGAATGTTCCTCTTTGTGTGTGATTTCTGGTAGGAAATTAGACATACATATTCGTTACTTTGGTTATTAAAAAATTTTAAAGTTTTCGTGTAAGTGTGTAACCGTCGTGAATTGTGTATATTTTATAAATAATAATTTTACTTGATCACCTCCGATGACACGTGCCATCTATTTCCCGAGCACATGTCAAGGTAGTATGCACAAAGTCACCTATATATTATTCATAGCTTCCTCGTTGGAATAAACAGCTGTTCATACCCATCTACAACCATTATTTAGAAATAAATCACAATTTTTTGTATTAATTACATTTATGTGTACCTATACACTATATATAGTCGTCTTGAAGTATATAGATTGTCTGACTGACTGACTGACTGACTGAGACAGAGTCTAAAATATATGATAACTATAGAAACTTGAAATTTCCATAGTACCTTCGTACCACCATGTGCACTAGCCACTAAGAAAGGATTTTCCATATTATACCTTATACCTAATAAGCTCAAAAACTACTATAGACCAATGTTGATGAAAATTTCAAATTCTTCTTATATAGATATTAGGTAAGTTTAAAGAATAGTTTGAACCATAATAATATACAAAGTGCCATATCAAATTAACTACAGGCAAATGGTCCATCTCAGTCGAATTAATTCACAAAGCGATAGGTAAACAGTGACGTCGATTTTCCCATCAACCGAGGAACACCAATACCAAGATACACCTATATATAGTGCTATATATATTTTTATATTTTTTCACAGGTGAAGTTGGGCAATACAGCTATAGTATTATAATATAGGTAAACTTGAAAAACCCGAAGTAAACCCCATATGGTAGAATGATGTGAAGAATAACGTGATTTTTGAGGATTTTATATGCCACTATATATTCGACCATAGAATATTATATTGATAATTGTCGGTTCGTTTAAAAGGTCCACGGCCAATGATTAACACAATAGGTATATGCGTATATTTTGGTTGTACTCCATAGACGCAACTACCTATATACCTAATATTATATTTTTGGGGATTGGGATATATTTTGTATGTATTGAACTATATATATTATATTATGACGTGTGAATTGTATGTATTACCTAGTTATCAGTTTAGCACCTACATCCAGTGACGTATTAATGAGGCAGGAGAAAGCAATGGCACAGGTGACATTTAAAAAAAAATTTCTGCTTTATTCTAAATTTATGTTATTCCGGTGGTATGGAGTTTGCACCTTAAAGGCGTGTTGTGCTCTATGGGTGGCAGATAACACAGACGTCTGCATGCGAGTGCTCCACCACGACTCCTTGTCTTATGATTGATACTGGCTGCCCGATTTTAGGAGCCGATTTCACCAATACAGTTAATCAGGGTTAACGCTTAATCTGCTGATAAGAGATAGGTATTCAACCGGCCAAATTCGGCCGATTAAAACTCCGGTTAACTTTAACCGTGATTAACTGTGTTGGTGAAATCGGCCCTAAGACAATAGCCTAGGTCGGGAACATGTCATCTTTGCAGTGAGAACGTCGTGAAGGTCTCTTGTGGTTATAATTAATACGATGACGCAATAACAACATGTACTGCGTTATCATGTCAAAACATCCCTTGTTTTCACACCTAATCGATTATTATCCTAATAATCGAGGAATCTCAATACAAAACTTGATAACACTATACAAAGAAGATCTAGCTTATACATTTTGTAAAGAATTTTTGTAACATTTTATTGGCATGCAGTCTATTGATGAAAAAGTCCCTGATACAATAATTAAAATCTATTCCACAATTATTATTATAAATGACGAATGTGAATAGATGTATATCCATAATATGTCTAAATTGCCTTAAGAGCAAAATATCCTAGGATATCAACATGCTATATTTTGTTTTCTCTCTCTGATCTATACACGCAACATGGCAAATTTTGGTCCAACAGAACCAATCTACATATGTGATGTTTGCTGCAGCATACTAAAGATAAACTAACCTATTATTAAACTTAAATTTGAGAACTTTTTCTGTAAAATAATATACACGTGTTATACATTCGTTTTTACGATATTTCAATTTTTATGCAAATTATGAGTTTATAAATAATCGTATTATGTTTGTATTACAAACACAGATACTATTCTTATAGCTTAAATGTTGATAACATAGAGGGAATTCACTTTAAAGCTAAAACTAATACAAAACAATAGGTTGATTTTACTGAACTCTAATTTACCAAGTTGCCATGTTGTGTGCGTGGGTCAGCGAAAGTGAAAACAAAATAGTGTGATATGATATCCTCTTAAAGATATTCTTTTGCTGTCTCACAAAAAAATGTTCATCACTGAGGTAATTTTCAATCAAAGTATTTGTCAATAAAAAATCTGGAAGTAAAGGGCTCTGATTATTCAAGAAAGTATTATCACTGATTATATGTATATACTGCTGTATAGTATAGTACAGTATATATATATTAGTTGTGTACCTACTGTATACTGAATACTGTATAGTATATATAAACTATGATATATTATAGATGCATAGTAGGTACATTATAAAGGAAATACAACATATTAAATATGATTTAGGATCATAACAACTCATAAATCATTATGTCCAATAATATAGTATTTATATCAAAAAAATTAAATGTTATCCACTGATAGTTCAAAATATTATAATTTATGACATTGCTATGCTCATGAGTTTAATCATGATGAGTGAATTGTATTTTTACTTGGTTAAACGAGTCTCCAAAAATAGATTCAAATAGGTTATAATTTTTTTTTAATTCATCCAAACGGGTCTTATCCTATCTGCAGTCACCTATAGGTAGGTATGTATTATTCACAGCTAGGTTCATCGTAAAAACATATTATACTAAGTTATTCACACGCTATCCTCACAACCGTTATTTGAAATGTATTTACATATTATATTATGAAATGTGTGCAGAGTTTGAAAAGCTTACTTGAAAATTAAACTCATTCGCGATCTTAAAAAAATGAACAAGTTTATCTAGTTGTTCGTTTTAATTAGGTATTATTTTAGAAGTTTTTAAATACTACTTCGATAAGGTATAGATCAACAATAAAATATAATAACTTTATGGTTTTACATAAATACAATAAAATCACTAGGTTACCAAATGTATTAAAATCAATGACAAAATAAAACATACATGTACCCATATTATGATGTAAAATATATTAAAAATATCTTATAGGTAAGTTCCAAAAATAGGCATATATAATTTTGTTGCTTAAATAAATATATAAAGTACTCACTACGCAGCGACTTTATGATACGCCGATGTCAGCCATGCGCCCATGCTGTTCCACAATATTGAGAGAAGCTTCTTGGAATTGTCATTAGTAGTGTTGCTGCTACTTGGAATCCACCTCAAAATATCACGGAAATAATGTCAAGGTAATTATATCTCGATAAAAACATCATAAAAAAAATATTGCCATTGTGCCTCTTTTTTTTCGCTTTTTCCAATGTCAGGAAAATTATATGATCGGTTTATGGAACATCTTCATCAGTTGAGTGCAATCTTCCTCGGAATTTAGTTTTTGTATTCAATAGTAGCCATCTCCAATTTTTTGAGCGGAGCGATGAATGTATTGTTTTTTAAATGTTTTAAATTTTTATTATTTGTATCTGTATACACTATAAGTGGTCGATATAATGCTTCGATTTTCAACTTCAGTATCTTGTTCGATGGGAAAGTGAATCTAGTTGGTGCATTGTGGAGGTCAATTCACATTAGTGTTCAAAAGCGCCGATAAAAAACAAAAACAAAATTAAAGAAAACCGGGAATTTGTACTCTTAATTTGTTTTTGACAAAATCGATTTTGGTTTTTGGTGTAACTCCAAAACAAAATATGACCGCAGATACTTGACTGGTTGTTTATATTAGCATTTTCTATACACATAAAATTTTCAAAATATTTGGATTTGTTTTGAACTGTTTACAGACATTTTCAGTTTTCAATTTTATTAGTTTTTTTTTTTCTATGAATGTCAATAAAATATTATTTGTTTGGTAAAAAAAGCTTGAAAATGTAATACACGGATCTTAACATATCGTCGTCTCAGAATGAAAAGGTTCTAACGCAATTTATGTAATTGTTCAGGGGAACGTTTTTAAGTAGGACATTGAATAACTTTTTTCACCATAATTACTAAATCGTGAAAATTGTATGCAATATCAAGAAAGTTCCAAAGAACACAACTTTATCTGCAATTTGTCTTTCCTCAATTATTGACTGAGTTAATCATAAAAAACCAAAATATTAGTTTTAGAATTAAAAGGTTTTACGTGTAGAACTTTTTCATTCTGAAAATTAAAATTATTTATTTAGTTAGAACTTTTTCATTCTGATTTGAATCATTTTTTCTTTGCAGTGATACCAACTTCTAGTGTAAACTATGTTATAAATTATACATTTTTTTATTATGCAATATTTTTAGTTTTTAAGTTAAGTATTATTATATTATAACATACCCGTATATGTAGTGGGCGGGGGGTCCCCCCACCCACCGAATTTTTTTTGTTGTGTATGTGCCTGGACATACCTACTATAAGTAATAAGTTACAATTGTATGGTCCATTGGCGCAATTAGTGTAGGGAAGGGGGGTATATTGAAAACGCAACAATATAAATTAAACGGCATAAATCATAATTTACAATAATGAAAAATGTCAAAAACGTAATTCAAATTTAAATGTACCATTTCTTATAATACTAAAGTAGGTACTATATACATGTGGCATGTAAGTATTACCTACCTTATCACCTCAACAAAACAAAAATAGACGGTAAATTTATGCTGGAATGCTGGAATAATATTTTATTATGGCACAATAATAATTTATATTGTACCAGTTGTATAACCGTATTATAACGGTACCTTTTCATTCTGAGATATTACATTTAAGACCGTTTAGAACTATTTCATTCTTAATTATTGTTTAGAATGAAAAGGTTGTAACTGATATTTCTCGGTTTCGCGCTTATCATTCACGTTTTTATGAGTTAGAACCTTTTCATTCTCTGTATCTCATTGAATAATCAACGGATCGATCTGATTTCAAGATTGAATTATACAACAAAAAATTATAAATGATTATATGCAAAAAAACCATTTTTCAAAAAAATTGATTTAGAACCTTTTCATTCTGAGGCGACGATATTATATTGTTACAATGACATTTGACATTTTTGTTTTAAATCGTAAGATTTTTAAATGTAATACAATATTCCTTATAAGGTTATCTACCTTCATCAAAAAAATGTATAGTTATTTTGTTATAATTTTATAATCATTTTTATAATCCAACTTACCGGCAACCCGGCAACCGTATTAATAGTAAGTAATATAAAATAAATGTAATATAAAATATCCACACTGACAAACCGTCACCTCACACTCCTCACAGCTTAGATCGTTTTTCGTATAGTGTATACTATGATATTAGGTATATCAAGCGCCATATGCAAGAAAAAAAAAGGTACCTATATCATTGAATTCAAATTTAACACCATCCATTATACATGCAATGATCCACTTGTAACCTACTGTACAACAGAGCGACATCCACTTACCCATCTTTTTATTTTGTTTTCTGCCTTATATTATTTTTGAAACGTGCAGAAAAAAGATTTAAACTTCGATTTTTTTGATTAGTAATATACTGCATATAATGGTTACTATTGTTGTTACTTGTTGACTGTTGTATTACCAAACCAATACTAATAGCACTATTAATAATTACCTACCAGTACAAATACGTTCAGAGCATCGATATAATAATATATCGATGTAATTGTAGATAATGCTACAAATTGACGCACGACATATATAAATTACATGTGATAAAGTGGCCTTGACGTTTTTACTGCGATAATTTTACCACAACATTTTTGTCGCAATGTTTTGACGTAACTATATGCGTGTGGCTGTTATCATCATTCACCACTGAAATCCATAAGTGTTTTGTCCCATGAAAGCAGCCGATAACCAAATAATGTCCTAAATTTTTTACTGGGTGAATGTGCAACAAATCACTTTAAATTGTGTTGCTTATTTTCGTGAAAAGATGACCTGCAGCGGGTGATTCAAATCTATTTCAGTCGTTGACTGTCAACGGTTGACAAGATCAAAGACACAAAAACGGAAACTGATAATACTGTCAAGCGATACAGTTAAAACAGATTTGTTGCACACGATTGTATGTATTTTTGTGTATTAAGGTAATTGATAAAAGAATGCGTAAACTTGGACATATCACTTTTCAGAGCCTTAGAAAAGGTGAGGTGATGATGTATTTGCTTCAGCCGAAGTATTTTGAAAATTTTACCAAACATAAGAATTGATAAAATAAACTTATAGTGTACATTTCAAGTACATATTTACAGTTTCTCATTTTTGAAGTACAGCATAATAATAAAATCGCTACATGAGAAATTAAGTGAATTGGATATTTGTAAAATTAAATGTACTTTGTAAAAATTTGAAATTCAAACTCTCATAAAAATATAATTTGACTATGATACTAATGACTATAGACTACTAATGATTAATGATATAGATTTTTTTTTGATAAAGGTAGACAAACTTATAAGGAATCTTGTAATACATTTTCAAATTTTAGATTTAAAAACCAAATGTTGTATGAATAATTTCTAACTCAAAATAATTTGCACATTTTCTTGATTTTTACATATTTTGCAAAAATTTGAACTTTAAAATTTAAAGTTTAAATATTTATAAAAATAAACTGTGTCTATATCTATGTATTTTTAATATTTTTCAATTGGAAATGTCCGTAAACAGCTCAAAACTAGTAAACATATTTTGAAAATTTTGAGATGTATATATGTATATGATGCTAATATAAGCATTCATAGTGAAAATATCATGTGAGCTACTGTGATTTATTTTAGAGTTACACCAAAAACCAAATTCGATTTTATCAAAAACTGATTTTGAGTAAAAATTACTGGCTTTCCTGAACTTTTTTGTTTTTCCTGGTGCTTTTGAAAACTATCGTGAATTTCAACCTCACGAATTCACCAACTAAATTCCCTTTCCCGTGAAACAAGTATTGTATTATTATACATTTGAAGAAAAATTAAGCACTTTTACTGCCCCAAAATATGATGAGAGACACAAAAAAAAACCCACATCATTGTAAAATCAATACATTCATCGCTCCACTCAGAATTTAAAACTACAGATCTGAATTTTAAACAATACACTATTATACAATTATCGCGTTTGAATCGTTTTAACTTTTATTTACTAGTCAATTATATCAACAAGCTTTTTGTAAATAAGTATTTTTAATTTTTATATTACAATAATACATGGAACAAATTAATAATTATGCACTAATCCTATTACACATCTTGAAAATATATCATGGTCCATGTGACAAAACTATACACTGCCTCCTCATTTTTTCCCACACCAAAGCGCAATCTCCTACTTAATTTTAGGAGTCGCCTTCCAAATGCCGATAGCAGTGACCTATGCGACGAACAGTTGCTGCACACATTTGCACCTCTACCACGGCCTTTGCTGCACGCAGCCCTTCGCCGTCAACATCGGATGTCCCTTCGGGAGATATGTCGTAACTGTAATTGCTCACAGTATGACTCACACAGCTTTTCTTGAGCGTATTCCTGGAAACTTCCGCGAATCGGCAACAATTGTCGGAACTCAGGCAGTACACGACACACGTTCGACTTTCGGCTTAAAAATGTCAATGTGTTTACACAACCGTTGACGACTGTTGTAGATCGGCTGGCACGGTTTCTACACACAATAATTACCTGAACCATGGTATATCTTCCGTTCTCCTCGTCCCCGCAGGAAAACTGTATTCGTTAATTGGCGCGGTCCTATCGCCACTCAATATCAGAGTCAAAAGTTCGGTTACATTTAGCAGCAGTGGAAATAGCACTGGCGTAGCTAACGAACGTCGTACAGCCGCTTCACGTAAAGCGTTGGCTCATTTCCGCTGGAGACTAATAATTCTTTAGTCACGTCTGTGCGGGTGGTCAAACGCATATTGTCATCTCCGTCTTTAGCCTTGCCATACACTTCCGAACCCGAAGTTGTAATAAGGCCTTTGGTTTACTCTCCATTCTTCGGTTGAAATATGTCAAACTAAACACAAAATAAGTACTATTACCTACAATCAAGTGTCAAAAGCACAAAATATAAATGGTTGATTCAAAATATTTTTCAGCCGACTGTACGAGGAAACAAATATAATATTCATGACAACAAAATACAATATAGGTACATCTAAAACATTATATTTATTATAATAAAACCAATTTTAATATGAATACATCACAATATAATTTGTATTTTGAGCATAACAATATACCAAAGTAGTTAAAATCAATGAAAAAATAAATCTTTATTATATAGTAAATGTGTTTACCTAATAATTATATTCTAGATTTTGAGTGGAGCAATGAATGTCTTGATTTTATAATAATGATGATATGTCTAAATTCAAGATATAAAAAATGTTTCGATCTTTAACTTTGACGGTGGTTTATCATAAAAAATTTGGATCTAAGAGATTAAAATAGAAAATTGTATGAAATGTATGAAATTATTTTGAAAAAATTAAAGGTGGACCAGTCTGCTGTACAGACGTAGGCGTCGAGTGGGTCACTGTAATGGATGTGTTCAATTTTAACTCAATAATAAACCATTTTTTGTGAAAAACGATTCTGAGTGAAGAAAGTATATCAGCCTAATGTCTGTTCAAAATGAGAACAGTAGACGACGGCGACGAGCTTTCGTCGGACGGTGGTCAGACGCCGTCCCTACTGGAAAATCACTACATGATAAAATAGTGAACATTCAATGTTTTGAACACCAAACGTTCATAAAAATTCAATTTGACTTTCCGGTAGAGATTTTTTTTTAATAAAATTAGATAAACTTATTAGGAATTATTAATTGGAGGAGAAAAATTGTTATGAATTTCTAACTCAAAATTAGAAAATATACAATTGAAGAAAATCTAAGCATTTTTACTGTCCTAAAAGGTGATGACTGACACACATCATTGTAAAATCAGTACATTCATAGCTCCACTCAGAATGTTAGGTACAAAATAATTGTATACAATTTACATTTAATTAATAAGTAATGACTATATTATTATAATATCCATAATCATAATTCATAAATATGCTTCTTCAGTAAGTGTATTGCGCATTTTAAATGATTAATAACTATTAACATATTGTATTTTTAATATTTAAAATCAATAATAATATTATGTGGAGACTAGAGAGTTATTTTCACTTTAACTAAAACATACTAACCACCTAATAATAATACAATTACATATAGGTAGGTACACCGAAATTACATTATTACAATAATTTACAATGCATTATGTACTTTGGTATGTATAGGATATGCAATATAGTAATATATACTTAAAAACCGGAATGCGTATTTTACGTATTGTGCGTGTGTGATTGACATTTGACTTATATTTTACACTGTATAATAAAATATAAATTATACATTTTAATAACATAGATATTCTGTTCGTTGCTTGATCCCGTTGCGTCGGGCTAATGACAACACTGAAAACTTAATCCAACTATAACGATGAGACTAGCTGACGCTACTGCAGATAAATACCCAACGGAATTGATTACGTTTGCTTAACAACCTCCTGGCACATGTTATGCGTATAATATATTTAGGTGTGTGTGTGTAGAATTCAAATTTGACGGTATGTAAGTTTTGTCTCACGTGTTTGCAAACGGATTTCGAGTAAACTTCACCCTCGTCTCGTCGTATATATTATAAATATAATATTGTTTGTTCGGCGGATTCTACGAAGTAGGTAATCGACATTTCCGCGTGACCGACTAACTCAATACTCTCCTCGAATAACGCAGCAGCGGATACATAATATTGTGTCATTGTGAATGTTGATATTGTACGTATCATTGTATCAAGATGTTTCGTAATTATTGTTTTGGGATGTGGCGAGTGGGGTTGGGGGGGGATTGGAGTCATGTGGGGTCTATAGATATTATCTTCCAGCTTATACACTCGGCTCTAGGTCGTTTTTCTTTTCTAATCCATCATCGATTAGTTCACCAACAACGATCGGGTTTAATTTTCTAGGCAAATCTGTATAAAAATATTATGAATTTTCTTCTCTCCGTCGACTAACTTTAGATGGTATATTTTATTTCATGTACATACACTTAATAGCTGCTAAAATTACAATAGAAAAGATGTACGGTTGTTAGCCAAATAATATAATATGATATTTTGTTATAATTTATATGACTAAGATTGTTATTAAATCTATGTTATATGTATATAATATAGTTAAATAAGATAATATAGTAAACCATTTTATATACCTAGTATTACACTACTTATTAATTACACTATGGTCATAAATAAGAAAATGTTTTCATTCGGCTATCCTAATGGCTAATACGAAAACTTACCATAGCACGCAATTCGATATTTTTCGTCTACACGCAAAACCTACGAATCATATAAATATGTTTTTGTTAGTAAGTAAAGAACCTTATGGAAAATTGGTCAAAAACAAAAAACGTGTATCCGGCTCAAAAAACATAATTACATACATATCTGTATGTTTAAAGATTGACGCGCTTAAAGTTTTATCAACAATTTTAGTTCTAACGTAATAAATAATAAAATATAATCATTATTATATAGTACCTATATATAAACAACCCTTTATAGGTCTCTGGTAGCTATATAAATTATATTTACCACACAGTTTCTTATTTTTCTACCGAATTGGTACATTATTTTACTACTTGATGCAACGGGAAATATAATGTCATACAATTTGCCAGCCTGTATGCAAAAGTTGTTATTGTTATCTTGTTATCGGTAATCGCGTTAACATATCAAAGTTTTAAATAATTATTATACCACTGCACAAATGCACAATAATTATTTTTATTACTATAATAAATCTTAACACTCAAAGAATTGTTTTTTTTTCAAATTTATTAAAATATACGCATGTATGTGAGTCTGGAAAAAAAAATCGGGCTCAAACAAAGCAAAAGCGCCTTATGCCCTATTAATTTTTTTCTACACACGTTTATATAGGCATTGAAAAATGAAAGCTGCGTATGATGTTTTATATTATGTTTCCCGCTTTAAAGGATTAATAAAAAATAAAAAAAACTAAATATCTTTTCAACATAAACCGACGAAGTACCTCACGCACAACAGGTATTATGTTATACATCTTTATATTTTTCATGTAAATTCTATACACGAATCACTATAATACTGTATTACCTTGTAGGCGATTCTATATACCTAACTACATACTGTACCGAAGTTGATATTATTTTATTTTATTCAAACACTTATATACATAATATTACACTATTACGTATTAAATGTTACCGGCAATGACATTATATTGCTTTTATTTTGCTTTATATTATCGCACACACATATTTTATTATTATATGTATAGTCTGTATAGATATTATAGTACCTACCATTTCTGTATAGAATGTTCTATGCGTCTTATACATAATAATATTATATATTATACTACCTATGCTCATACGATTTTAGACTTTACACTCTGACAACACCTCTATAGAGTGTCATCATATTATAATTTATAATATAATATGAAATGTAGGTATATTATGTACTATATAAATCAGTGGCGTAGCCAAGGGTTCACTAAGGGGGCTATAGCCCCCCCCCCATTGACCGTGTTGACCTTAGAATTTTATCAAGATAAATAAAAAAATAAAAAGTGTATATAAAAAACATATTTTATTTGTATACTTAGCCCCTTCTCCCGGTCCCTATACAAAATTCCTGGCTACGCCACTGATATAAATGAACTACAGGTTTTGTAATTTTAATTGAAAATCGTATTGTTTAAAAAAATGAAAAAAACAGCTTCTGAAAGTATCTATTTGAAATAATACTATTATAGAATTCTACGATGTTAGGGTATTTTATTTATCAAATCCGTCAGCGTTATCCATTATATTGTATATTATCATGCAATCGAATAACGATTGGGTTATTTTTATAATACCCAATTTGGTTTCAAATAATAATAGATACAGAAAACAATTTACAACCCACTTTTTTTTAACTTTTTAAAAAAATTGTAAAAATAAATTCAAACTATCACGTGACCGTCAAGGTTAACTTAAGTTAATGTCATGTTACTAAAAACACTTTTATGGTTCTTCTTCGAGATATTTTTGAATTTTCTTAGTGAATCAAAATGTTCGCCAGAGGATTAAATTTGTATATTATGGACGTTGAAAATGAATTACATTTTTATTTTTATTTTGTCTAGTCTTAATAATTACAGACATTTAGATAAGGTATTTGAAAATGATTGTACAACATCAACCACTCAACTTTTCTATTAGAAAAAAATATGCTCTGATTATAAACTCCAGTCTCCATTGGAGGTTTTTGGAAGCAAATTGGATCTAATTCGTACTTTGGAAGGTAAAAATTGAAAATTATCAGTATTTTTTAAATAATCATGAAAAACAAAAAGAAATGAAAATTTGTTAAAATTGTTTGGTAACCCTGATTAGACCGTCCTCACTTGGATTGTATTTGATTAATTTTAGTTTTTTTTTTGTAAAAAATTTTAATACATAATTTTTTGTTTGGCAAAAAGCTTAAAAATGTATTTCATGATTCATCAAAAGTTTTTATTATAGCTATTTAAAAATATTGACGATACATATAGGCAAGATTATTTTTCATAAGCATTAAGTTATAATGTTGACAAAACCACTACTATTAATTTGTAGTTCAAAATGTATAAAATATTAAATTTGTATAGCTAAGATTTGGAAATTGAATACAAGATCTTTCATACAAGTAGTTCATACTCTTAGCAAAAAATTATTGATTAATTTAGGAAAATTGATATACAAAACTTATTCAGACCTCGCGGTTTTTATTTTTGTAATATGTACAGTGTATATAACGTCATATAAATTATAATATATTTGTGTCCCACAAAGTTTACCATATCGCTATTAAAATATTTTTTAGTTTTTCGTTTCGGTCTGCTTATTCCGAAAACATTGCACTGTTATAGTATTATTATTATTATTCCTTGCACAGGCGAACAAGCTTGCTTCCACCCACTACAGTAATAGACGTATATACACTGTCTGCCTTACTGTTTTTCGACCGCGTTCTGCGCGACACATCACACGGCCTCTGAATTAATGTGGATTTATGTCGAATATAGGTGTACGCGCATATCGCTCATGCACAACCCGTATAGACGAACTTATAGATATTTTTGACTAACGATGTTAGTAACGATCTTTTCGATCCTATTGCATGATGTCACTTGCAGAAAAAATGTTGGAATATCAAACCGATGATATAATTAACGTAATATTACATATATTTGATATCATTTTAAATTATCATTGTCGAGGGAAACACATAAAAAAAATTCCCGATCTAAATTATATTTACAGAGCCAATATTATGTAGTTGCAGTCGAATGGATACAAAACCTGGACATCAATTTATAAGTTTCATATATCTAAGTATAATCCATAAATTATAATAGTTACCTACTACTTATATTCAGTTCTTGCTAGCACTTAATATTATCATCTCCATTTACCTCATTTTCGTAATGCCTTTTTATTCTGTTTATATATTTATTTCATGTTGTATTGTTGATGTGATGTTCAGATGCTCTTAACTATTGGCACACGAAATATATATATATTATCAAACTTAGTTATGATTATAATATTATATATTGAGGTGCATGGCAACGATAAAAGTTTATTTTCAAAAAATTAAAAATTAAATATATTATAATAGTTTTTAATCCAACAAATAGTGCAGGTTTTCAAGAAAATTAAAATAATTTGTATTGTTGACCCCATATACCATAACTCAAACTATATTATATTCTTAGAATATTTTATTACTCTCAGAGTTGAACCCTTGCTTGTAGGTACATTTACAAAACGATATTATAGTGATGTCATTAAATGAGATGGACGACTAAACCTGCAAGTAGTTTTAGACGTCAACTTCTGTTTGAAAACGTATAACGGGTAAAAAAAAGCATATAATAAGAGCAACGTTTATCCGATTTTTCAAGGACATGGTAAAAGGAATAGAAGGAAAAAAACAGAGGACGTCATCTGTAAACCCCTTCGGATAAAAATCAGACACAATACGTTATTTTATATATACAGTATACAGTGTATATATTTATATTATATACATTATACAGTTTCCCTCGCACCTCCACCTACCGGGCCACCATCACCGACGGTTGGTTTTTGTACTACAGAGATAGAACGTCGAGGGAAAAAGCTGTTGGCGAGGATTTTGTCAAGTTAATGATGTGCCGCGGGATTCAACTGCAAGTCCGCCGGGAAAAGGGGCAAAAAAATAATAATAATAATAATAATAAAGAAGAAGAAGAAAAATCTTTTTCATTCTGGCTGGAGGTGAAGCGGGGTCTCTCTGTTGCCATGACTACTCTCGTTAATTTTCAAAACTTTTTCCGTCACACCCCCCGACCGTTCCTCGCCGCTACTGATCGCCTCTCGAGGGTCTCGCGGCGCAGAGTTTTAGCGCCGGAACACGCGAGCGGTGAGAGGGACTATGGACATGACGATTGTCGATGTGGCAAAGGCGGAAAAGGGTCGTACGCAGCTTTACACCCGCCCATCTTTTTTTTTATTTTGTCCACTATACCTTTCTCTCTCTTCCTCTCGCTCTTTCTCTATTTGTGTATCTACCCCCTATGTCTCACCCTCTTTATCTGTCCGATCACAGTCTTTCTCTTCGGTCACGTCCCTCCTTTTCTGCACTGCTCTGCAAACCATTGTCACAGGCGCCGCGCTAGCGAAACGTTGAGGGGAGACGTGAATAAAGTTTTGATCCATTTCTATATCTTCACGTCTGCGCTTTAGCGGGGTTCGATGATGGTCATTAGTCGATCGTTTGACATAATATCTCTTAATCTTTTCTGGTCCTACAAAAAAATAAAATAAATTAATCGGCTCAGCAAAACCGTCTCTATCGTAGCACGCATAAAGCTTTGCTCGGACGTATCGTTTAACTGTATGTACAAAGAGAGGGGTATAATACGAGTGAGATACGGATCTCGCTACTTGGTCTTTTATATCCAATCCAAAATATAATTTCCTCTCGTTTTAAGTCTTAGTTTAGTAATTATATAGTTAGGTTAATCGATGAAAACTAAACAATATATTTCCATCGATCGATGTAAAATTTATTTTAAAACATATTTTATTAAAATATTAATTTTGTTCATAGGCACAATGCACATCTATCGAATTTATAATTCATTATAAATATATAAATTTGTAGTAAAGAATTCAAATCTCGAGTAGAGCTTAACAATAATAATTGTTTTACGATAGGTAATATTATTTCAACTCGTACCTCATGCAACTATGTACATAATACATACCTATTTTTTTTTTTATTAAAGCTACTCGTGTTATTATATGCGATATACCCGAGGGTATTGCAGGGAATACAAAAAACATATCAGTCACAACGTGTCTCACACCAATATTATGCGTTTAAAATTTGGGATTATAAATTGGACCGAGATTAATGTCCAAAGAATATTTAATGCGTTATTTGTCTACGATCTGTCATTATTATCACTCAGTGTTATATCAATATAACTACGTCCTGCTTGCTATCAGTTATCACGATTAAAATAAATTTTATCCAGATTGTTTTGTTCGAACATTAATCTGGTATGAGCTCATTGTACCAAACTCTTAAGGTTCCATACTGCTGTGTCCGATTGTTTGATAGTTCGTATACCATGCAGGCCATACATACTTAAATAATATGGTTTAAACTTGATATGAAAATACGTTTCATCGTTGCAGGATATATCAATTTATGTATAAATTGATATAGGTAAGCATAGGTATATAGAGGTATGTAATTGGTCGGTTTTAGTATAAAAACACATTTTATGGTAAAAATCTGTCGACAAAATAATAACATAATCATATTATTTATATAGGTTTTTTTCTAAAACCGACAATTTCGACAATAATGTTGTGTCAGACATGTCAAAATAAACAAGTTGGTATAATGTATATTATACTCGTCTTCAGCACGAGCATTATGATATTGCTTTACGTTCACAGTGCTTGAACGGTCGTCAAAATTATATTCACACACGGTTTTGTTTCCTCTTTGTTTGGTTGTCGTTTATTATATATGTTATTCAATTTGATAAAAAATTGGTTCAATAAAATATAGGTACGCACAGGTATAAATAAAAATATACGTGTTGGCTATTAAACAGGTTTTATTTTTCGGTACAAGTAATGTTGTATACATACCGACCGATAATACGATATCGATTTGAACCGACCAAAACATAAATATTATATTTTAACGGTTTTAATACCCATGACATATCGTTGGTATATTTAACAGAAAACACTAATCAAACAGTATATAAAATATATAGGTATACAGACTGTCTCGCCACGTGATATTGTTACAGTTCGTCTAGTGAAGATTGTGATTAACACGATTTTCGAGTAATAAAAATTAACATTTTTAAATTCAAGAGGCGTTTATATATCTACATAGAAGCCTAGCGGGTATGTATATACTTGGACTGCATGGTGAGATATCTATAATATAATATATATATATATATCATATATAAGAATACCGATTCACAACCACCGCCGTCCACAGCAGTGCGTTTCGCTCGATAACAGAATCTATCCGTAAAGACGATTGGTAACCAAAAAAAAAGAAAAACCTGTCGTATTTTCTATTTCTCGTGCTGTGGCGTGTTTATATAGTAACCTACCTATATATGGATGTCAAGGTGTAACGGCATTACATTTTTATCGGTCCGCGTCCGGCAACGACTGCGTTACGACAGACTCATCGTAAAAAATTGGTCGATCTAATTACAGTGCGTCTCATAATATCGTGTATTTTTAATTTTCCGCATCCTGCTCGAATTATATTATTATGTAAAGGCACATATTTCAGCCGAGGATGTAACAACTAATAAACAACACGATAAGAACGTTGGTAAAAAAAAAGTTTTACCTTAATAATACAATCAATATTTTTTCCTAATCATATAAGTATATTTATTATTACACTCTATACACAAGTCTATTATTTTATTTACGATTTTCGAACAAAGTCCGTTCTGACTTCTGGCGTACACGCGAACTGTGGCCAACAATCAAATGCTGCTGTAGTGTTTGATTATAGTTACACACATATTACAATTTGATATATTATACGGCATCGTGCCGTGTTATATTATAATATGTAGTCTGAATGTTATTCAAGGTGACCGTCGTAAAAAAATACATATTTTATATTCATTTCAAAAGTTTTTCAGGAAACGATATAGGTAACAATATTATACGATAACGAGCTAATATATTTTAACGTCCGAATTATTGAAAAATAAAAAAAATGTATAAAGCCTGTGCATCAGCTGGTGCGTTTTATATAGTCTGTGAATCAAAAGAATGTCCATTGTCCGTGTAATTTGTCGTTGTCATTTCGTTGCATATTTCAAACGTTATACCTACCTATCGCGACACGTCTTATTGTCTTAATTATCCTGTGTCGAGGTGAGGAAAACTATACATATATGATATTTATACTATATAGTCACTGCAGTCCGGCTTTCATTATCTATGCAACATGCAGTTGCTGCTGCGTTTCACTGCAATTATTATAATTTACTTAAATAATTATTTAAACATCTCGACATGTGTATGCCGAATGCAAATGATTTGCCCGTTAGTTGTCGGAAAACAAAATAGATGTTTACGTCTGGAGGTCTGGACGGAAACGTTTCTTACGAGGTGTTGAAGTATACCTATTCTATGACTATATATACCTACCTAGGTAACAGTTTAAAACTGGAACGGCCAAGTGACCTACCCAAAACAGTGGCCCGTTACTCTGCAACACATATGCGATAGGTACCTCTATACAGCTGTATATTTACATCTGGTTTAATTAAAATTAATTTAACAATTTAACAATTATAGGTACTTACACTGCAGTTACACAGTTACATGTAATTATGTTTGTATTCAGAACACACATGTTTTATGTTTATATAATAGTATTCTATATATTCTATATATATATATATATATTATATCTATACGATTATGGTTAGGGCAGATAACCTCTGATATGTGTGAAAAAAATATGAGGATCAATATTTATTTTTTGTATTTATTGATTTTTATTTTTAATATCAACAGATCAATTATTATTAAAATCGTGACAAATGTAATACTTGGGATTAGTTTGGATTTTTTATTTCATAGTATACATCAGTACATGTATAATCTGAACAAGTTATATTAACATGATTTTAAATTATTTACTATAAAAAAAAATAAACACTATTAATAAAAGTCTCTGCCCGGGCGTAAACCAAGATCTGGAAGTTGTTGAAGATTTTCGCTTTAGATTTAATGAGGAGTGATTATATGTACAGATCGCGAACACTTACGTTAAAATATTATAATAATTACGTACAGCAGTGCTACAGTTTGTATAAACGATGGACGGGATACTAGAAAATGTGTTACCGTTTAATCATTGCTGTCGCGACTGCGAGTCTCAGACTTAGGGACATGATGAATAACAATTTTCGTTCAAATAATATTATAATACGAGTTAGTATAGTTACGGACTATACGGTATTACTATATAAAATGTATCATTGTATAATATTAACGGTTAATTGATTGATTTATATGAACCTATATAGTATATACCTATGTGATATTATTATACTATACTATACTACGCGTACCATAATATATATTTACAGGCGCGGACTGGTAAAATAGGGCAAGGGATGCTACATAATTTAAAAGGCAAATACCAAAAATTGTTGGGGCAAATTCAATACATGTAGATTAATTATAAAATATTAATATATTTTATATTGTTTTAAAAAAATATTGAATATAAGTTAAAAATGTAAATAAGTACCAAGTTATAACTAACTTTCAATGAAAATTGTACAATATTATAGATTACTAGTAATTGTAAGTTGGTAACAATCTGCTGTTAATTAGGTGTTTAGAGTCTTTAAATATAATATAATAAATAATATTTTAGGGCAAGGGATGCTGTAGCATCCCAGCATCCCAGTCAGTCCGCGCCTGTATATTTATTTTTATTTACTATTATTAGTGCCATTAAATCCTCCAACTTCGCCCTTTTACATATTTCGTTCTGTAATAATATAATAATATGTATAGCCGTATAGGTATGCGTCGCTCGCGGTCACGGGTGCAGTCCATAGAGCATAATATGGACTATCGAGTTGACGCGAAAATAATAAGGCCAATATAATGTTTGAGAAACTCATTTTCGTCATCATCACTACGTCATCGCTTATAATAAATAATAATATATAGATATAACTATATAAGCATACCTTTATTCACGAAATTGACGTTCGAAATTGGCATCAGCCCCGCCAAAAACGATGTGTCAAAAAACGATACGCGGCCCCTTTGGTATAAAGTTTACCTACGATTGGCTATAATCTAGGTAACCTATATTTAGAAATTAGAATACGTTATAATATAAATACTATATATATAGCTGTAATACATAACGCATTACATAATATATGTCGATAAATTTGCAAAGATTTTAATGCACGTTCGTTATACTGCAAATCATCATTGTAACTTTGCTGCGCAGCTGTAGAGTATAAAATATTATGTAGGTACCTATATATTATAATATTATACATATACTTAAAATTAAATTCATAAAGCGCTTCCACCGTCGTCTCCTTCAACAAATAACGTGTACCGATATTTAAAAGTGTGGTGTGGCGAGCGCCGAGTGTGTGTGTGTGTGTGTGTAGTGCAGTGTATAATATCACGAGAGTTCAATGAACAAAGTGAAACTCTTTTAAAAGTAGAGTTTTGAACTGTACTTGGGTATTATAATATACAGTATGCACTATGGAAAATATTATCTTCATGATATAGTATATGCAAATATACATTACAATGTTCATATATACGACTTAACATTGAATACATAAATAGGGTGGATTTATAATAGGTACTCATACGTAAAAACAGGGTTCAAAAATACATAAGGCTTGAGTTTCAAATAGGTTTTTGAGAAATATTATACATAGTGACTTATTATAATATAAAATTGTATTAATGTGTCAACTCTCGTATAAAGGTCATTCATTGAATATTATAAAAATATATCATAAATTGACAAAAGAAAACTTAAAGAATAAGTTCAATACAATATCTTAGGTAAATATTAGATTCTGAGCAGAGCGTGGAAGCTAGTGATTTTACAATGTTGTGTTCTTTTTTTTTATCCTGTATACAAAATTTCTACTAGAAGGAGTGCTTCGATTTCAACATACAATACCTTATTTTTTGACAAATTGGATCAATATAGTATACTTAATGAAGGTCATTTTTCGATTTTCTCAATGGTTGTTAATGCCACGGGAAAAACCACCCAAAAATTACGAAAAACCGCTAAAAATGGGATTTTAATTTCTAATAACGCTTTGTCTATCACCATAGAAATGAACAAAAAAAAAATAACATTTTAATATTTATTCAACTTACAGGTTATAATAATTAATAAATAATAACAATATAAAAAATATTTAGACTGACAAACCGTCAGAATCGTTTTTCTTATAAAATTATAGGTATATCATTGAATTCAAGTTAAATACAATCCATTATACATTGACCCACTTGTAACCTACTGTATAGCAGAGCGTCATCTACTTACCCACTTTTTTCAGTTTGACTCCGTAAAATCAAGTAAATGTGACTGCTATAATGGCTTTGAGTTTGTAAAACGTCAATATAACGTGTAACCGACTTTATGAACCGTGGTTATACATGCGTATTATAGGTACAGTTTAATAGATAAGCAATAGTGTAACGTGAACAAAGTTTTGTGAGTCCCGGGGAACAATAATAGTTGCCAAGCTTAGATGTGGAGTGGTCTTGCATGGTTGGACCTATTAAACCGGTTGAGGACCTCAGGAATATATTTGTCTTATTTAAATTTATATATTTTAAAGTTTTCTTCGCGATATAAGCTATTATTGTGCCTATAGAAAGTTCAAAGTTAGTATACCTAATATATTTTAATATATTTTTTAGTTCACCACTGCAGAAATGTTGGTGGGTACCTATTACATCCTCCGTACGCGTATACTCACTGCACAGTGCACACGCATACATCGGGATGCGCGAGTGCAGGCCACGTAGGTATAGACTATTATAGCGCATGCGCAGTCTTAAGATACCGCGTCGCAATAGAGGATATAAATGCGTAATATGACATTATAATATGGCACCGGTACGCGACGAAGACGAGATTTGTGGGAAGTTGGACTACAAACATGTATAGTATATACACTGTTTATTGCTGCCGTTCTCGCCGTGTATATAATGTACTATTATAATAATATATAGTCGTGTGTGACGTTTTATACCCGCGGATCGCACGATTGCACAGACACACTATATTTTAAGAGGTCCCAAATGTCGTTCATCCGTTACGCGCTATACGAGTCGAAGGGATTTTCAGTGACGATCGTTGTGGGGTCCTACTATGTGTACACGATATTATTAATATGTCATCTGATATATATATATAAATTGTATTATATATTATATATGTATGTAACTAAGTATGTATGTATGTACCTACTACCTATGTATATGGTATGTAAGCGTGCATAATGTGTGTGTGAGTGTGTGTATACTTGTGCTCATCGTATTTATCGTATGCCGCCGACCTGCATATGCGCAACACATGCAGCCAACAGACCTATAACGTGTTATCGCATCGGTGCGGATGTGATGTGTGTCTGTGCGTGTGTGAGAGTGCGTTCCCGTCTAAAAATCCAACATGGCCGGTCACCACTGCCGCCGCGGGAGAAACATAGGTAGATAGGTACCTATACGTACTGTGCAAGTCGGATATAGATTAATACGACTTGCACCTATATGCAGTACCTATACCTACCTTTAATACCAAGGCTGGGCATTAACTAGTTAAAAAGTTAATTTAATTTTAACTTTTTAAGTTAAATAGTTACTCTTGGATTTTCATTAATTTAACTGTTAACTTACTAAATTTCTTTTTTAATTAACCTGAAATTAACGAATTAATTTTTTAACAAGTAAGTTAATTTATTTTGCTTTTAGTTTTATTACATTTCACTATTAGAGAGTCTATTTGTTTTCAGGACAAACAATATTTACCGTGAATTGTTTAAAGTTAAGAAATTTATATAATTCCAATCTAACTTATATGGAAATATTGTATAAAGTATAAACACTATAGTCTATAATTTAGTTTAGGGTTGGAAAAAAATTAAGTACCCAAGCGTTGTATAAACAAATTAACATGTTTGAATTTAATAATAAGTTAACAAAAAGTATGCATTAACTTTTAACATCACTGAGTTAACTTATACTTAAATTAATTGAGTTAAAAAAAATGATTAACTTATGCTCAGCCTTGTTTAATACTTATGATACTATCGTGTTGTCTATTATTATTATACAAGCGGTCCAGGCCTTTAAACCTTTATTCGGTGTTTTTTTTTTTATTGTTCCAGTTTCGGTTTAACTTTTAAAAATCGTTTGCAGGGCATAATGATTTCAGTTTTGAGTCTTAAAGTCAGTTATCCATAATTTACAGCCCAGGAAAGGGTTATTGATTCTAGTTTTAGCGATTACGTAGCGATCGTTTTAAAAGTACCTCATTGGCTTATAATGGGGAAATAAGATAAGAAAATCAGGGATGATAAGCAAAATATGCAGTTGCCATGTACTGATGTACGATATAACGATATTACTGGCCATTACCCACATTGAAATTTGCAACCACATTGACAAAAACAATTACCACCACCAGAATTTCGTATGGGAGTCTTATGAAGAAATATAATTCCATCACATTTTTTTACTAAAGTGTATTTGAAATTTAAATATCATAATTAAAAATTAAAAAGGTGCTCTGCTGTACAGTAGGTTATAAGTGGGTCACTGTATAATGTATATGGTGTTAAATTTGAATTCAATGATATAATATAATTTTATAAGAAAACGATTCTGAGCAGAGACGGTTTATCAGTCTAGGTATATGACATATTATATACTTATGTATGGTATTAAAAAAATTGACCTATAATAGGTACCTACAATAAATTCCAAATTAAACATATCACAATATCCATTAGGTACTTATAACGCGTTATACATCAATAACAAACCGTGATACTATCATAGATATATATAGTAGTATAATACTTTAGAAGTTTCAAGTACCCACGAATAATATTATTAAATCACAACAAAACAACTAAAATAGTTATTCTACGTTTTTTATTATGTAATTTCGTCCAAATTTGAACTTAAAATGACTATAAAAATAAAATTTGCTTATGTATTTTTAAGATTTTTTGGTAACAGAATTAACTACTTACGTAAAATCTTGTTTTAAATTTTCAATCCTTAGATATAAAAGTTGAACATTTTATAAATTTGTAACTAAAAAATAAATATTCAATTATAAATTTGATAAATTTTGTCAAAATTCGATATTTAAATGCTTATAAAAAAATTTTGCCTATGTATTTTTAATATTTTCAACTGATATTGTAACAATATATCAGGAGCCTTGTATTACATTTTTACACTTTTTGGCATATAACAGATAAAACTTTATTGATATTTATAGAAAAAAAAAATAAACAAATTGAAAAATGTAATTGTCCGTAAACAGCTCAAAAAGAGTCAAAACATTTTCAAAATTGTATTGTGTATAGGAAATTCTAATATAAATATTTAGTGAAATTTTCATGTATCTACAGTTATTCGTTTTTGAATTACAACAAAATAAAGAAATCGCTACATGAGAAGACGAGTGAATATCCTGTTGTAAAAATTTGAATTTCAAACGCTCATAAAAATTTAATTTGAATTTCTTATTGACATTTTTTTTTGATAAAGGTAGATAATCTTATAAGGAATCTTGTATTACATTTTAAAATCTTAGATTTAAAGAAAAAGTTTTATGAATTCTTAACTCAAAATAATTTGCTTCGTGATTTTTCCATATTTTGTCAATTTTTGAACTTTAAATGCTTTTAAAAAAAAACCGTGACTAGGGATTTTTAATATTTTTCATCTGCCTTTGAAAAAATATACTAGGAGCCTTCTATTAAATTTTCAAGTTTTTTGAACCAACAAATAAAATGTTATTGATATTTTTAGAAAAAAAACTAAAAAAAAGAAATGGAAAATTAAAATATCCCTAAACAGTTCAAAATAAATCAAAATATTTTGAAAATGTTATTGTGTACAGAAAATTCAAATATAAACAATTAGTGAAAATTTCATGTATCTACGGTCATTTGTTTTAATGTTACACCAAAAACCAAATTCAATTTTGTGAAAAATCGATTTTGCGTAAAAATTCCCGTTTTTCCTTAATTTTTCTTTTGTTTTTCTTGGCGCTTTTTATTATTAATTACTGGGAATCTTAAATTTTGACCTCCCTAATGCACCAACGATATCCAACGATTTACAAGATATTGAAGTTGAAAATCGAAGCATTATTTCAACTACTTATTGTGTACACAGACACACACAAAAAATAAAAAAACAAAAAACACACATCATTGTAAAATCAATACATCGTTCCACTCAGAATCTAAAATTATGTTTTACCTAATAGTTCGAAAAATAAAAACCGGCCAAGTGCGAGTTGGACTTCCGTACCATCATCAGCTATAAACATGTTGGCACTTGGCAACACTGCTTATATTATATATTCTAGGATTTTTAGTATTTATTGTTATAGCGGCAACAGAAATACATATTCTGTGAAAATTTCAACTTTCTAACTTTCATGGTTCATGAGATACAGCCTGGTGACAGACGGACGGACGAACGGACAGCGAAGCCTTAGTATTAGGATCCCGTTTTACCGTACGGAACCCTAAAAACAATCAATATTAAAATTGTTTGAATATATTAAAATAACAAAATTATAACTACCTATTAAAATAACATGGTATAATGATAATTTTTTTTTAACGATTGTAATTAAAAATAAGCATGGTACAGGACAATTACATGTCTTATAATACAACATCAAGAGGCTTATACATTTTTTAAAACTCTTAAAATAATGTGTCATATTATAATACGATATTAATATATTATTATTAAATAAAAAATACCCCTATCATTGATATTTAATTACTAACAATCATAGATCTTTTGAGTAAGTTTGACATACTCTTTCAAACAATATATGCATGACGTACCTATACCTACGAGCATTTATATACCTAATTAGACATAATTTTTCATTATATATCCAGGCTTATTAAGTAATATTATGGTTTTCATATGTTGATCTAAATAATAATTGTATTATAAAATATAATTAGAGATAGGTTTTTTTTTGTCTATAATACGGTTGTAAATAACATTTAATTTATCAATTTAAATCGGAAACACTAATCGTTTGTATCGCCAATGATGTTGCAATACGCTATATTATTATAGATTCAAGTATATATTATACGTATTAAATATTATAAGTATATTTATCAATGATTAATGATTGTTAAACATGCCATAATCATCATACATACTCCTCTTTCTCTCTCTCTCTCTGATAAAAAATTTAATAAAAAAATGTATACCTACACCTATTGCAGGCTATATTACCTTCGTATAACAGTGGGTATATTCTTGTGGCTCATCATAAAAATAACAATTAGGAATATTACATTGGAACTATTTTTTGATATCGCATGGTTAGAAAACTATAATCCGATAAATATGTGTCCTGTCCGTGTATAAAGTGGTCGTTGCAAGGTTTTTTTTAGACGACACATACACATAATATTTGGGACATTTCCAAAATGTTCTTGCAAATTTGTAAACCGTTCTTAGACAAATAGTTACTGTTAAAATTCCGCTCACGATTTCGTATTTATATATAATTTTAGACCATCGTCTAGATTACGTCAACAATCAAAAGAACAGATAAAAAGGTTTCAAAATATAAATTTAATTATAATATAAGTTCAATTTAACATAAACTTTCGAGTAAGTATAATTAATATAAAGACTGATATCCGTAATATATTATAATAACATGCAAGAGGACCAAATATGTAAATGACGAACATGTATAAATTATAATGCAAGGATTGCGTAAACTGCATCGTCGTTTTTTAAACGAAAAGTTTTATTTTTATGCTCGTATATATGTTAAATTTGAATTCTACAAACGCCCTCGTACTCTCGTCACTCGTTAATAAAATCCCGGAAATACGCCAAATTGTCAAAAATCTACTCGTAGTAGTGATGACGTAAGCGTAGTCTGTGCACAAATATATCGAATGTAAATAATGCAATAAAATTATAAATTAAAATAATAATATGCGTTATTTTTATCGTGTATGCCCACCAATTTGTTTTTTGAATACCTATAATATAGTATAGGTATAATAAATTATTTACACGTGTTGTTAATATTATATCATTATTATCATTACAATTATTATTATTATTATTATTATAAGCACTTAATAATATTATTTTATTGGTAATTGAAATAAATTTTGAAAAAAAATCTTTAAGAGCGTGATATCGAAGTATTTTCTACCTATACCTACTATATATAATTCAGACGATAGATTTTATGAATGACTTAATTATGTCATCCGATATCCTGCAGCCGAGACATTTTTTTTTTTAAGGTTTATTGATTCGGGCCACCGAAAGTCGTATAATAAAATTGTTCGTCTAACTGTCTGTGGTCCGACTATAGTGCATGCACGCGCGTGTTTACTATATATAGAGGATAATTAAATGATCGTAAAACGAGTAATGGCTATAATATAGTGATTATTATATTATTCGAAAGACAATTACTATTATATGCGTAGTGCAATCCATTATTCTTTATTGTTAATTAATTGTATAAATCAATAAATACGACTGTATACATATAATATAGTATATTATACTGTATATGTACGTGTCTGATTTAATACATCACGCGAATAAAATAATAAATTGTTATTTCACATATAATATTATAAGATATTGTGGTGTTTGTCGGATAGGTTAGGTCGGTTGGGGGGGAGGGGTATTTTAATTTCGGCTCTACAGTGCGGTTTAAAATTAGTTATGACGTATGAATAATAATATCATAGTATAATATATAGCAAGCATGCATTGTGCGAGTTGGCTATATCGTCACTTATAATATAAATATTCTATATTTATATAATATGATGAGGAAGGTATGCCGATTTACAATAATTCCAACGTACTGAAGCATGTAACAGTCTGGTTATTCGTCTGCAGACAAAAAATATTGACGATACACAATAACTTGGTAATAACAAACGATCGCATTAATACGACATGAGGTAGGTATATTATATAAATTATAATTTGCTTTTAAATTAAGTTTTTTTTTTTTTCCAAAATCTGTTCAGAAAAATAAACTCAATACTTGTATATATATTATGCGATGTAGTATGATGGATAAAAACGATAGACTTTAACAAACAGAATTTAACGATCTTCCTATTGGAGGAACATAATAATATAATAATATAGTCATGAACTACATTATAGGTACCTACATTAGGGTGGTCCTTCCTTATGGGAGAAGAAAAAAAAAATTATTTTTTTTTATGCAGGACCCTCCCATTTTTTTAAGTGTTATGAGAAAATAATTTGTGGCAAATTTGATTATCATGACTTACATCCTTCCCGTGCCGCAAGAGGGATGAAAAATGATCAAATAGGGTAGTTTTATGGTTTTTCCAATTTAACTCAAAAAATATTGACCCTATCGTAAAAATGTATAGAACATTTATTGTAGCGTTAATTACTGTCTATAAAAAAGTATATATTAACATTTCCTGTAAATCTAGTATTTTTGCACGAAAATAGCAAAATACAAATTATTTAATTTATTCGCTAAAATTGATATTATTATGGTTATTATATTATATCTATTAATTATTCAAGTATACAATTAAATATATTAAAATAAATGAATGTAACATTTAATTTTCTAAAAAAAATGTTATTTGTTAGTTTTATTTGATCGACCAGTTCAATGTTATACTTGGATTTATGAAATTGTAAACTAAAAATAAACAAAAAATTACCACTGTCACGATCTCTTGTATTTGCTATCGCTTTTCTACAGCTATTATTATGATAACCATTAGCTATATGACTCGTTTACAATCGGCAAACGATTACGGACAGCACATGCCATAAATTGTTATCTTAGTTTTATTTGATGAAATTTGTAGTATATCAAATATCAATATTAGTGTGTTAGTTGTCAACAAGTTTTTGGTGGACGATATTGTATTAAATAATATAAAATGCGGCGACAAAATATTCATCTGATCGGTTCAACGAAAAATCAAATTCTAGGTAGCAAACTTCCTTCATTAAGAGACTGCTTGAAAGTATTATTTTATAATATGAGATTCGTAAATATGACTTTATCCGAAAGCTCCAATTTGGTGATCGACGAATGTCTAATTTTCTGGAAAAAGGCCCGTATTCCAACAAAAGATAAAGCTGATTGTGTGAAAAATTTAAAAAAAAAATACGAATTATGGCGCAATCTTGAAAAGAGTAAAAAGCGCGAAAATGCAAGTTACAATTCAAAAGTTGAAGAATTTGAAGAAGATTTGGATAAACTATTCGACATTGCTCATTCTAATGCTTTAGATTTAATGAAAATTGAGGTGGACAAAGCATTTTTAATTTCTCAGCGAAATCCCGGTCGTCCAGGTTGCATGTTAGGAGTAGATATGAATCAAACAAATAAAGAAAAAAGAAAAAATGTAAGAATAGAAACAGAAATTGCAAAAAAAAAGAAATACAATTCTCAAATTTCAGAATCTGCCACAGGTAATTAATAATTATTTAATGTAAAATCCTCAAAAATTCCTTATAAAATGATTTAATTATAAATATTTTAGTTGAAATACCAACAAGTTCAGATGAGTCTGAAAATGTTAGCGAGGAAAATGATATTCACTCAGATAACTGTTGCCCTGTCTCATCTAGATCGAAAAGGGCCAACAAATCAATAATGACACCGCGGCTTTGTGCAGCATTAGATAAGTGCAAGGTAAATAATTATAATTGATATCAATTAATCTTATATATTTATTGTTTTGGTAATGTGACGTTAAAAAACGTTATTATACAACAAATTAACAACTAGGTATATTTAAATTTGTTTTTTTTTTTAAATATTAACCCCTTCGTTATTTCGATTAGGTCAGGTTATGTTAGCCTTCAAAACGTATTTGGTACATATGTGTTAAACTTACAAATTTAATATTAATTTAAGACAATTTTTCTAGATATACGTAATAATTACGTATTTAATTTATATTTTCAAGGTTAGTGATCGTGATGCTGTACATTTATTGTCAGCATTCATTGAAAGTGTTTCTTTGGACCCTGCCCTTTATGTAATCAACCGAACATCTATAAAAAATGCACGACAAAGTGTTAGAGAAAAAAACGCTGAAAATGTGAGGTCAGATTTTTTAAATTTGAATGTAGATTTTGCCATTGTTCACTGGGATGGAAAAATACTTTCTGACTTCGGAGGACACGGAAAAGTCGATCGTTTGCCAATAATTGTAACAGGTCCTAATTTTGAGCAACTTCTTGGTGTTCCCCAAATTCCATCTGGTACAGGATTAGAAATGTCATCTGCTATATTCGATACTCTTGAAAAATGGTCATTACTTGATAAAGTTCAGGGATTTGTATTTGACACGACGTCTTCAAATACAGGCAGATTTAACGGAGCATGTGCTCTGCTAGAACAACGACTGGAAAGAGATGTTCTTCACTTAGCATGTCGTCATCATATTTTTGAGTTGATTCTTCAAGCGGCTATAGTTGAATCAAAATTACATATATCATCCGGACCGGATATTGCAGTTTTTAAGCGTTTTAAGAATGCATGGAATGGAATAGACACCAAAAATATTTTTGTATGGAGCTCAAATGAAATGTTAAAAAATATTTTGTCACCAGTGCGTCAAGAAATGTTGTCTTTTTGTTTAGAAATGCTAACAGTAAAACAACCAAGAGACGACTATGAAGAATTTTTGAAACTTGTTATTATTACACTTGGTGAAACACCACCAGGTGGAATAATAATTCGTAAGCCTGGTGCGTGTCATCAAGCAAGGTGGATGGCTAAAGCAATCTATTGTTTGAAGATCTTTTTACTAAGATTAGAATTTAAGTTGACAAAAACCGAAGAAAATGCTATCTGCCGAGTCTGTGCGTTCATTATAAAAATTTATATCAAGTCATGGTTTACAGCAACAAATGTAAGTGAGGCCCCTTTAAACGATATTGATTTAATACGTAGATTATTTGAATATTCGATTGATGATGAGCATATAGCTACATCATGCTTAACAAAGTTCTTAAACCATCTATGGTACCTCAGTAATGAGTGTATGGCATTTTCTATTTTTGATGAACGAATATCCATTGAAAATAGAAGACTGATTGCAGTTAAACTCAAAGGGTATGAAAACATGAATCAACCATGTGAAGAACTAGTGGAAGAAGAAAATGTTCAATATAAATTGGTTTTAAAAATAGAAAACGTTACTGACTTTTTAACAAAAAAGTTCCCGGAATATTTATTAAATAGCCAGTCTCTAAAATTATTTAAACGACTTGGGATAAACTTGTCATTTTTGGAAATTGATCCAACTGAATGGAAGAACAATACCAATTATAAATTTGGAAAGAAAGTGGTTGATGCATTGCATATAGTGAACGATACTGCTGAAAGAGGTGTGAAACTCATGGAAGAGTTTAACGAAAAATTCACCAAAAATGAAGAACAAAAACAATGTTTACTACAAGTTAGTATATTAAACAAAACTTTTTTGAAATACAAAAAAATTAAAAATATTATTATTTTTTTTTTAGGTTATACAAAAATACAGAAAAACGTATCCAGAATGTTCGAAAAAATCAATGCAGGTTCTATTTCCATGAATTAAATGTATATTATATAGTTATTGTAAATAATTATGTAAGATATTTAATTGTATACTTGAATAATTAAAAGATATAATATAATAACCATAATAATATCAATTTTAGCGAATAAATTAAATAATTTGTATTTTGCTATTTTCGTGCAAAAATACTAGATTTACAGGAAATGTTAATACATACTTTTTTATAGACAGTAATTAACGCTACAATAAATGTTCCATACATTTTTATGATAGGGTCAATATTTTTTGAGTTAAATTGGGAAAACCATAAAACTACCCTCTTTGATCATTTTTCATCCCTCTTGCGGCACGGGAAGGATGTAAGTCATGATAATCAAATTTGCCACAAATTATTTTCTCAAAACACTTAAAAAAATGGGAGGGTCCTGCATCAACATTTTTAAATTTAAAAAATAAGGACCACCCTAACCTACATATTATATATTTACAATATTTGCACAATAATTTATTAATATTCAGTACATGTGCCGGTCATTGCACTGCCACTTTTTTTTAAACCCTTTTTTGTGGATTGCCATGTATATTTTGGAACCTAATAGGTTTGGTGATAATAGTGGGTTGACTCGTGGTTCAATATATCAAAATAAATTAATAAAGTCAAAAAACTCGTTTATATCCATACCATATCGCGCTTTATATAATATTTGAATCGAACATTTCTTAAACAGCTACCTACCTATATCGTTTTAGCCCCCCCCCCCCTAACACGTGCCTGTGACCTGCGAACCACCACTAAATACGGCCCTGTATAATATTATAGAATTATTATTATTAAACCAGCAAACGAGTAATAAAAGTCGATTCGAGGAATCGTCGCTCCGCGACAGTCCGGTGTGTAATTTATTCGACAGTAATTTATTATCTACTAGAAGACGACGATGTTATAATATAATATTATATATTATTATTATTATTATTATTAGATCGATATAGTGTTGTATACGGTTTATATTTTGCTCGCGAGAACAGTAAAATAATATATATATTGCACACACATTATTATTATATAGGTTTTACGATATCGGTTATTACCACTATTGTATATAGTTTGACGTTTGAGCATCTCGCCAATAACATAAGAGTTCGGATGCGTTTTGACGTGCAGTGCGCGTGTGCGGTGGCCGCTGCGCTCGCGATTTTCGACCCGTAAATGGTCATTATAACTTTCACCGTTTGATCCGTTCATGTCCAAATTCGGTATGTTGCCGTAATAACTCATTGGTGCAGCGTCTGAAAAATGTGTAATATAATAATAATAATATATTTATGTATTATAAGCCAAGCGAGTCCGACGATTTCTCGAAGATCTATAATACTATCTATCACGACTGTTATATTATTATTATTATTTATTATTATTGTATTATATTCTATATAATATACTAGCTGATCCCTCACACTTTGTTGCCCGTAAAAAATGACAACTCTTAAAAAAATTGTGATTGCTCCACTCCTCGTGCAGGGTGTAATTCGCCACAAGTTCAACTCAGCCACCCTGGTAGGCAATGTGTGATGAGCGCATATCAAGTAGACGATTCACCTGCTTTAAGTGCAACTCATAGTCACCTTAGTAGGCAATGTGCGAAAATTCGATTTGATGCATGCGCTTGTACCAGATCTACCTGAATAACCAATGGCAACCAATAATAAATAAATAATAATTTCTACTAATTAGTAATTATTTTTCCTATAGCCAATATAGCAACCATTTATAAGCAAACATTTCCATCGTAAATCTCAAAATCCCTGATTGAGCGCCTCCCCGGGTTGGGCCTATACAGGGTTCAATTGTGAATCTAAACCATTCGAGGACCCACACAAGCACACACAAAAAATGTCATCAAAATCCGTTTAGGAGGAGTTTGAATAATTTATACACGGATAGAAGAATATTAATACATATTAAGATATAGGGCAGAGGTCGGCGATAGGCGGCTAGCAGGCCCAATCCGGCCCGTGAAGAGGAAATAGTAGATAATAGATATATTTTGATTTATTTTTAAGTTGTATTTAGATATATTTTGGCTCCACATACGTATCCAAAATGACGTTTTTAAAGAATAAATATCGTTCAAGATTAACTGATCACCACCTTCAAAACACTCTGTTAAAACACTCATTAGTTGTTCTCCAAAAGAAGGTACAATATTTTAAAAAAACTGGCTAATATTATAATATTGTATTAAATAATTGGCTTTAAATACCTACCTTAAACTGTATTTTTAACACAAAAATAAATACATTACCTATATCAACTTTAATTTTCTTCTGGCCCTCGAATTTTTTTTTCAAATTATTTGGAAATCACCATAGAATTGAATTGCCGACCCCTGATGTAAGGACATGATTTTTATCAATTTAACCGAATCTTCGTTTCTTTTTCTTTTGTGTGTTTCCACAATGTTTTGCTTATTTATTGTTATCACCGCTGTCGTCGTCGTCTGTTATTCGTTTAGAAAATTACCTAACACCTTAATATTATATGAAACGAGTGATGTACCTGCAGGTATAATATATTATATTTTTAATAATATGTGTAATATTTTACAGAGCGTATTTTAATGTATTCATACAGTTATTGCATTAACGTAACAACTATATTATAATAAGTTTAAAATATCGTATATGTTATGCGAATAGTGGTACCTAATTATTCGTCACACCATATAATGTTCAACTAAAAATTTTTCTTAACGTAGGTAACGAAACGTTAACTTTGTAGGGAACATGATATGTTATATTATTATGCACCGTAAAAAGTAAATTATAAGACAGCATGAATTTCATATAATAATATATAAGTCCATCCTAATAATATCAGGTATTAATCACGAAAATTGCTACAGGCCGTAAACAGTGCACTTATTTTGAAAAGTGATCAATGTCTCAAGATTCAATATGAAAAAAACCGATATGTACTGGTACATTGAAACCTCTTTAAATTATGTACATGGAATTTCTAAGCGTCTAATAAGTTATAAAAGTAGAATATTATGTTATACTTAAAATTAGTTTAATCGATAATTAAATGAAAAAATAGGTTTCATTTGTGTCATAGAAAACGCCGAAAATACATAATTTAACTGAAAACAAAAAATATTTACTTCAACATAATCAAATTACTCATTCATCACTGAATGACGCAAATACGAGGATACAATTGTATCAGGATAAATAAAAAATAAAACACCACATTCCTCAAGAGATTACATAGGCCTTGGTCCTGGGACAGGATCTTCAATCAAATATAAACATAATTAATTTTCTAAAAGAAAGAAATCTATACAATTCAATTTAATTTAACCAAAAACCACAAAACAGTTTAAAAAAAAAAAAATATGTAAATTAAATATACAAACCAATCTTATGTAAATATCATACTAATAATTACTCAAACCAATGATGTTTTTCTGATCAATAATAATAAAAAAAATAATAATATTTAAAAATTGATAAAAGGTATTAAGTTAATCTGTAATTGGCATAGGTAGCAGGAACCTATACTATAATTTATTATTGTTAAATTGTAGGTTCATAATTTTTGTATTCGCGGAGTCTCGAATTTTTGAATAAAATAAATCATTTTATAATCATATTTACTACTACTACTACTACTACTACTACTATAATACCCATACTATGTAGAAATTCATAAAAATAAAAATATTAACAATATCTGCTGTATATGTATAAAATATAAAAGTAAAAATACTACACATTATTATGTATCTATACATGTCATTCTTCGATGTGTAATATATTGTTATATATCATTTATGAAACATGATAGGAATTGTTTTCAAAATCCGGTTTTATGCTAGTTTCTATAATATACTAATATACTTCGCCGAACGTTTAATATATTTTTGACCGATTTCGTATATATGACAATACAATATTATGTTATTATATAATATTATCATTGGTATGACAATAGTGAAAAGTTGTATTGATTTATTATTTCATGCTCCGAAAAATTCACTTTAATAATGATATTTCAACCCAACTTAATTATTATCTTTCTTTTTGTTCAATATAAAATAAATTGACGAAACTATCAATTATACCTATATATGTATGTTACAGATATAGCTGCTGCCAATGTCATATTATTATTTTTAATCTACAAATTATTAAGACGTATTTTTCTTGTTGTCTTATATTATACGCAACACTTGAAATCGTGTAAACACTTTTTATTAAAATGGCGAAAAACGACGTTAGTTATTATTTGGGATACATTCATACGTTTTCATACTGGTTGAAATTGATTTCACATCATTTCAGGAACTCGCGTTTATATTTTGACAACCCGCAATGGTCTGAAATATAATCTTAGGAATTAGTAAGACATGATACCCGATTATAATTATTATTATTATTATTATATACAGTGGATACAGAAGATATAGTATTTAATGAGGATACAGTCTATTTAATGATCAGTATAACGCAGCATTTCCCTAAGCAAACACGAAACTGTGCCGTCTATTTTCTAATGTTAAAGTTCAAAAACCTATTACCTAATGTGAAGTGCATGTTCTCTTACAGATACAATGTCATATTGTTTTAATAAAATGTAGGTACAAAAATAAACTATTTATTAGAAGATTCAAATTTTTAAAAACTGGAAAATGTATACCACACCAGGGACCGCGGTAGTACCTTGGTTTCTGGTGTGGTATACATTTTGATATACGGAAATAGACGAAAAGTTAAATATTGTTACAATTAAGGCATTAACTCGTCAATGCCATCAATTTAAAGTTGTCAGTTTAAGTAACTCAAGGTTTTCATACCAAAAACATCGCCAACAAGTCAAATCATACAAATATTGATAAAATGTAAATAAGAAAAAATTTCAAATCATAATTGTATGCCTATATGTGTTGAATGTTGATTTTAAAATTTAGTTAATTGGTACCGGAATTATTATTTTTTTATTGAATATTTATCTATCAGATATTTTTAAACTAATTAACATCTATAGTTAATTGTTAATAATTATTGAATGTTGGGTATAAACTCTAAGCTACTATATGACTATTTTGCATGTATATAGCTACTTGAATAACTATTTCCAAAAAGTCAAACCTACGCTTGATGTTCCATCACAAAAGTTAGCTGCAAATGTAATTTGTGGTTAACTGCGACGTGTATATTTAAAACGGTTATATTTTTCTTTTAGCGCATATTATCTACAAAATTTAGCAAAATTAAAATTAATTGTTAATTAATATTAATTAAGTAGAAGACTTTATATGCGTAACCAGAATGATCTCAGGTAAAATTTTGTAGGTGGTGGAATCGATAGTTCGTCTCAAAACTATAGCTGCAGTGTACCGGAAGAGTCGATGGACATCAGTCTCCGCTGCCCCACAATGAAAATATTATTATTATATATTATATCATTGTTGTCGTCATCTTCGTTTACCGACGGCGACTACATTATACACTCACTGAAGAGAGAATACGAGCACGTGTACGGGGCAGCGCTGGGTGACGGACGGAGGGTGGGCGATGACTACAAATTGTTTATGAGAGGAGCTGTGCAACAGTGTTCGGACGCATAGGTGCGCGAACCAATTACCTGGCAATTAATCTTGGAGGTCACACTACTATGTATATAAATGAACGGTAGGTATACACGATAATATAATATAATTACTGTGCAGTAGGTGTACGCGAACGTTACGGCGATGATGGTTCCCAAACTGTGCACGGACCGACCATGGGGCCGTGGAGCTATAGTAAGTTGATCTGCAGCTATTATTATAATGGATAATTATTAATTAAATTAATAAATATATATATTATAATGTAACTTAATAATATATAGACATATATTATATTATTATTATACTGTAATTAACCGTATACATAAAAGTATAATACTTTTAGTGCAATAATTATGTATCATTATATCAGATGTTGTGTTGTTGTGGTTATACAATTTTGGGTCATGCACTCCCGAAGGCACCTAGACAAATCGAAACCGTTTGATGAATTGTACGCTACATTTAGACATTTAGTATACATTGGAGTAGTTGTATACTCATATATCATTATATATTATATATATATACTAGCTGAATAACCCGGGATCTTTGTTGTCCGTTAAAAATGCCAATTCTGTATGATTCAAACTTATAAATTAATACAAATTACGGCTTTATATATTGATGTATCTTGGTTTTGGTGTACCTCAGTTCTTATTTTACAATTATAATCTGTAGACTGTAACCAAAGGCAACTATTTATAAAAAAAAGTTTTCCATCGTGAATCTAAAGATCTCTACTTGACCACCTCCTTAAAAATCCTTTCTTAATTTACATCTAGAGCATTAGAGTCTAATGGTTGGACGAACCACTATCCCAAATTTCAAGTTTGTAAGTTTTGTAGTTTTTGATAGTTTTTGAGTGAGTGAGTGAGTGGTATTTGGCATTAATATATACCTACAGAAAAACCAGTGTCAAATTCAGTGTTTCTGCGATGGATTCGACAATATGATATATACGTACTGCCGTCGGAATAACTTCTAATTTGCACATGAAGTTATAATACATAGGTAGTGACCAAAATTAAATTACCTATAACTTTTTATTATCATAATAATTTACTGCCAAACTAAAATCCAACACTAGAACAATATACGCACACCTAGATATTATTATCTCGGAGGGACTTGGATAACCGAACAAAACAGACTTGAATGAACCATGGAATGGGCAACCAAATACATATAGGAGTTATAGTCTATTTGTGGAGTATACAGGGTCTGAATAATAACTCGATATTTTATGACTTTCGTGTTTCCTCGGGACGAATCCCCCTTCCCTCCAATCCTGTCAGTGTCTATACTACATATTATATTATTTAGATATGTATGTTAGGAACTCAATAGGTTTAGTATATACCTAAATAATAATAATAATAATAATAATATGTAGTAGGTACTTCAATAATTTATTGTTTTCAATATAATATTCTTTTTCTCCTCTATACGTATATCGTTGTCTCGCGTGACAGAATCGTACAAAAACGAAAGTATACTACTTAATATAAATACAGCGGGTAGGTATATAGGTACGTGTATTTACATGTACATCGTTTATAATTAATCTCTGCGCCCGTGTCTCGCGTACGTGCAGTGTTATCGGTCTCACACTATAATATAATATATTATATTATTAATATATACGTATATTAAAATATAAAGTATATATTATAAAATACGCGTTTATGTAAATGCTTCCTCCGGACGGCGACCACCTGTATAGTCTGGCGACGACGACGACGACGGAGGTGTAATAAAACCTTCCTCAAACGCGCGCGAAGATGATTATCGACACAGCCACATCAGCAGCGGCAGCAGAAGCATCAACAGCAGCATCAACAGTGGTCCTGGACGAAGGTTGCCGGGGCGGCGGCGGTGATAATACCGCAGCAGCTGATACACCGCCGACAGCCGTCGCCATCGGAATAAAGACCGAGTAAAGCGGAAAAAAAACGAGATTCTGGCGGCGACGTTAACTTTTATTTAGACCGTAATATGTCAGTGCGGCCGAAAGCAATGACGAGTTTTTTTTTATGTTTTCTCCCCCGCGGCCCCTTCTGACACACACACACTCACTTATATTATGTACACATAGCTCGTGGTGTGTATCGTATATTTTGCCTCCTTATAGTCGTTTTTTAACGAGTCTGACGATTCAATAACACAAGCGCACACATACGAACGAGACGCGGACGCATAAAAATATCGGTTCGCCTCCGCAGAAGCGTCGTCGGCGGTGGGGTGATAAAAATACTCGGTGAAGGTTTTTACTGCACTTTTTAGAAACCGACGGCGACGACGAAAAAAATAAACGAGTAGGTACGTCCGGAACCCAAGAGGGAGGATATAATAATAACATATAGTTAGTATATTTCCTTCTTCCATTTCACACGCGTAATATAATACGACTAAATAGTCAAGTAATAATCATTGTATTCTGTTCTAGACGACTTATGCTTGATTTTGAAAGCGGAGCGTGCAGGTTTGATATGCTAAATATTAAACAGGGTGATTAATCGTCTGCAGGCTACTCCTAATTTGTATCATTTGTTGTATATAATATATATATAGATACTCACCTACCAAATGTGGGCATTAACTTCTTAAAAAGTTAAAGTTAAGTTAAAAAGTAAATTTTTTTTTTAAACTTTTGATTTAACTAGTTAATTATGTTTGTTCTTAACTTATTTACTCATTCGGTTAAAACTTGTATTGTTATAACTTAACTTTTTAAATTTAATTATCATTTTCGTGCAGTTAAGTTAATTTCCTTTTCGTGTCATGCGTAATCAAATAGACAATACTATTCGTTGACTCTTTTAGTCTTTTCGATTTTGATAATTTATTTTCGAATTATAAAATCTAATTTTTTGCACAGTGTTTAATGTTTTGGTAAATGTTTGTGTATAACAAAATACTAGGGCAATTTATGACTTAAAAATATACTATAACTTGAAAAAAATTAACTTTTTTTTTAACTAAGTTATTTTTATTTTCCATCTTAACTTTAAACTTATCTAGTTAATAATTTTTTTTTGTTAACTTTTAACTTAACTGAAGTCAATTTCATTGAATTAACTTAACTTGCCAGTTGCCACAGTTAATTATTTCCATCAACTTACCCACCTTTGTCACCTACTTAAAGACCGTATATATTTAATTATTTAGAGTTTTTAAGCCATTTTTCAAATGAGAACCACCTTTGTTTACAATTAGCCGACAAGCAAAATATTAAATAATTTTTGAAAATATTGTTGTATCTAAATTAAATTTCAAATACCTAAGTATTATAGGTAGTTTTTAAGTTAATGTGTGTGCCAAGGATCATAACCCTTAACATCTAATGCATTTTTATCAATTAATATATCTATATATTATGTAATATGTACCTAGTGTATAAATTAGATAGGTATTATTATATATTCGGAAAATGTTTACAAATTATAAAATGTTCATCACTAATTACTAAAATGTTCAAACCACCATATCTCCCACATCTTCTATAAGCCAATTATCGTGAAGTACCTACCTACTATTTTTAGCACATAGGTACCAATTAGGTTCAATAACTCAGAAACTAGTTGTTCAAATTTTAATTTAGTTATACATAACCATTTTTTTTTGAAAAATGTTCTTTTAAGTTAAAAGTTTAAAATTATTTTTAATGTTTGATAAATCAACATATATAATATTATACTGTAATAACCTGTCGACGTGTACGTGACAGTTATATCTTTTTACTGAATTTTTTTAAAAATGTAGCAAGAGACTCGTTAAATCACATTTATTATTCCATATATTTTTGGAACACGAGTGTCGAGTATAATAAACATTGCAGTGTATCCATTTAGATCATTTTTCTATTCTGAGAAACACAAAAGTATGTTTTTGTACATAAATAGAAATATTATGAAGAAAACAGCAATATACTTCGTACGAACTGCATAGGCGCAACTATAGACCAATATTTTTAGGGGTGCACTAATTATAAAGATTTCCTGTATAATTTCCCCTTAACAATGTATATAATATATATCTATTAACAATAATTTCAAATGTATATTTATGTACCAGCTACTATACTTATATTTTTTAAATATTTTTGTGAAACACTAACAGTAAATGCTAAATTGTGACTACTTTTTTTTCGGCCAGTAAATTGTATTTATTTAAATTAATGCCAGTGCAGACTTCTGGACGACGTGGTCAGAGGCACTTGAAGAGAGCGACCATTGGGTGCCATTGCATCCACTGGGGTTTTTATAACTAACAAAAAAATCAGTGTATAATAATGTAAATATGTGAATACCTATGTATGTATAACATAAATTTAATTTTGCACCCACTGAGTTGATTTTCTGCCACCCACGATTTAAAAGAACTTTTAAATAGTATTATAAAGTTTTTTATAATCGTGGGTCCACTTCTCCTATCTCAATTATACCCTAATCAATAATGACATTACAATTGTTTGTATTCAGCTGAATAGGTACTTTTTAACTAGAATTCGAATAACTTGAAGACTACGCATCACGTATATGGTATCTCCGTCTTACAAACGCACCAAATTACAACATACCAAATTTATGCTCAGAAATTCAAGTTTTATGCCGTTAGCTTAAAAATTAAAGTGAATCCACCTCTAATGAAAGTTGATGGTAAGAAATAAGAATATTATCTGTGTTATGTTGTAAGTTTTTTTACAATAATTCAGTTTTTAAGTGAGTTATAGCGTGTATAATAAATGTAAATTAAAAATGCTCATAACTCAATTAAAAACTGAATTATGGTAAAAAAAAGTCTAACAAAACACAGATAATGTTCTTACCATCAAGTTTCATCAAAGGTCGATTCACTCTAATTTTTAAGCTAATGGCATAAAACTTGAATTTCTGAGCTTAAATTTGGTATGTTAGGCGTTTGTAAGACGGAGACAATACATGCGGGTGTGGAGTCCTCTTAAACAGAAAGACTTATAGGTGATCGTTAATATCTTGTAGTTTTGTTTTTTTTAAATACTAGCATGAACTATGGACGTAAATAGTGGCAACCTTAGTGGAGAGCTATATACCAACTTGGTACTAATGTTTTGTATCGTTTGTTGGCCACAAACACAATATAAATAAACGTACACAAACAAGTTATTCATATTTATTATTATTATAAAAAATAGATATGCTGGCTCAATAGTACCTATGCTGCCTAGTTATTAATTTTCTTATTAACGTTATTACCGTTTTAATTTTGCTCAAAATACATATTTGTATAATAAAATACATCAGTTTTAACTTTCGTTAATAATATATTTATATTTTTCCGATTACTGTTATAATTTTTATTTTCTAAAAGTTTTCCCATATTCTTTTTAACTTTTTTAAGTTTCTTTTCGTTCGTAAAGTATAAGTTATTTTTATTTTCAACATAAAACAATATTACACTTTTTAGATTCATAACCGCACGCACATCAACGATGAATGCATTTTATTATATTAACGAATAATTATTTCTCTCAGGCCACAGATCTGAAGACTGAAATATTTTTATGCACCTACAATGTTTCAACATCCGTCAAGCTTTATAGAAAAGTTATTAAGTCTAAGTGACGATAAGGAATTATTTTGATATAAGTCTTGGTCTTGGAGCATAAGCAAGCTAAACTATAGATAATAGATGCCTAAACCAAGTAAGATGATTTTGTATAAAGTATTTTGCAAAATGTATTTATTTAATATTATCGTCCTCTCACCATTTCATCTCCACACCAAGCACATCACCCGGCCGGCGTCACACACTTAAAATAAACATTTTTTATGAATACTCATTCATAAAAATGATATTATATAATATTACGGCATTTAAAACAGGTTGAATAAAGAGGCCCAATAGAAATAGTGAGTGGTAGGAGACTTAGAAACAGGTAATACTTTGGTAATCTATAATAATAATAAATAAATTATATTATAATATATACCTAATAAAAATATGATGAATATGATAATAGTACCTAGTAATCATAATATATTATATAGTTATAGTTATAAATTATAGTATTAGGACAGTGTTGAATTTTAAATATGATGATCGGGGGATATCATCCTAATAATTTAAAACTACTATATTTTTACTCCTCTTGGACTTATAATATACCTATGTGAGTATGTGACAAATATAAACCCCTCGGTGCCAGCAGCCTAGCTCGCCTTTCCAGACACTAAAATTCAACGCTACAGTAAGCCGAAAATATGCGAATGCCGTGTCGAGACAAAATTAAAAATTTGAAATTAAAAAAATAAAAGCTATTCAACGTTAAATTCGATATTTGTTTATTTGTATTATAATATGTTTTATCGATGTATAAATAACGAAAAATGTTATACAAGATTAGTGCTGTTTTTGCTTTACCGATCTATGTAAATTACAATATTATAGTAGTCGACCGGAGTTCACGTATTCTTGCTTGCGATGTGGATTAGGCCTACAGGGGACACCACAATAAAAAAAAATGGGCCACGTGTAATACCTCATGCTTTTAAACAACATGGATGTCGGATGAAATGTCGTTTAACTAGCTAGGTGGTGTGGACATTTATACGACGCTGCAGTTATCCTATAGGTAGGTACATCCAGTACATCGAAGTAATATAGATAAGACGAATACTAATAAGATAAAAAAAACCTGTATAATATAAGACAGCGGTAGAGATTAAAGAAATATATTTTTGGAGCTATACAGATCACAGGTGGTTAAAGCGCAAATTTACGAAACCTCGGGGACTGGAGAAATGTTTGGACACTTCCCTTCATGACAAAATAACATTTAAAAATTTTCTATACATCATTTCGGTGCCATTTGTAGGAATCGTAGGTATGTAAAAAATTTGAAAAACAAATATTTTGTGATAAATGATTCCTGTTACAATGGTATATTCAATAATAAATACCCTTCAATAACAAATTATAAACTAGGATACAATATCAACGCCCTCGTATTCATAGGCAGTCTTTCATCCTGCCAAAGATAAAGATAAAATTTCTTTACCTTGACGTGTTCAAAGTTATTTCGTCAACCGATAATATAATGATACAATATTATGACACATATAAGTAATAACTAATAACTATATTATGTAGGTATCTGTGGACTGTGACCTGATCTGTACAACACATTAAATAAACTATAAAGATTATTATTTATTTCATAATATTATGTTATAAGTACCCACATATTTTATTCCTCCATATTATGTAGGTAATATTTTTGTATTTATTGATCATTTTTACTCAAATAATAATCAAAATATAATGGAAAAAGTCTTTTATTTTTTGGGGGTGCATATTTAAGCTGGGGGGGCACAAGTCCCCTCAGCATATCCCTAGTTGCGTCTATGCGCATGAATTCAAAATAATTTCATATCGTAATGATCAATAAAAATTTAAAAAAAAAAAATAATAATTATTGCTATTCCTAAATTATACTTTTTATAGTGGAGTGTTAATTAGGTTACAGGTTAGAAAACTACTTAGGAAATAAATCCTCGAAATAATGATGTATTAATTAAATTTTCAACTAATCGTTGGGAAGTTAAAAAAAACACATTTAGGATTTTTAGGCTACACATATTATTATATATCTAACTAAATATATACAATAAGAAACATGTTTCCCACGTTATATAGCGTATTTAATGCTTTAATAATATTTTTTTTTTGTTTTAGATTATAAGAGATGAATGTATTGATTTTAGAATTAAGTGGGTTTTTTTTTTGTCCGTGTACAAGGTAATACTTCGATTTTCAATTTAAGAACTTTTTTTATGGGAAATTAAATCTAGTTGATGCATTCGGGTTGTCAACATTTCAAATTCTCAGTATTTTCAAAAAGCGCCGTAAAAACAAAAAAAAAACTAAGAAAAGTCGGATATTTTTACTCAAAATCGGTTTTGGTTTTTGGTGTAAAAAAATTACCGTAGATAAATGATAATTTCACTGAATGTTTATTTTAATATTTTCTATACACTATGACATTTTAAAATATTTTCACTCTTTTTAAGCTATTTATAGGCAGTATAAATGTTTTTTTATATTCATTAATTTAAAATATGTTCGCTCTGTCAAAAAACTTTTTAGTTAGAAATTCATAAAAGAATGTATAATATCTAAGGTTTTAAAATTTAATATTAGATTCCTAAGGAGTTCTTCTACCTACAAAAAAAAAAAAAAATGTATACCCGAAAAGATTTTGATATATGGATATTCATTTGATGATTTCTTAAGGAACGATTTTCTTATTTTGTACATTGTAATTCAAAAAGGAATAATCTTAGATTCTTGAAGTTAACACCAAATGTTTTTCTAAACTTGCATTTTCAAAATATTTTAACCCGTTTAGAGCTGTTTACAGATATTTAAAATTTGAAATTTTTTTTAGTTTCTTTTCCCATAAATATCAATAAAATTGTATTTGTTGAATCAAAAAGCTTGAAATTTTAATACAAGACCTTCAGTCCTCACACATTGTCAGAATAACAGTTTTTTTTATTTTAAAACATTAAAAATGGATAGTTATGATTTTTTTTTCTAAGCATTCGTTCAAATTTTGACAAAATTTGCTCATGTCAATTTGAATATTTGTAAATAATTTTGATATAAAATTATCAATTTTTATAGCCAAGGATTAAAAATTGAAAACAAGGTTCCACGGAAGTATTTCATACTACTTATACCTATAACCAAATAATTTAAATAATTTGTAAAAAAAAATATTTTTTTATAGACATTTTATGTTTAAATTTGGTCGAAATTAGATATTTAAACAAAGAATAACGGTTTTAAATGTTTAGTTATAATTTAAAAGTATTGTTTGTGGTTACTTGAAAGTTTTTATATTTTATAGATACCTACAATAAAATACATTTTTAAATTTAATATTTTCACTAAAAATCAATTTAGGTACCTACTATGCTATTATTGCAGTATTGCCTATATAGTATTAAAATAAATTACTTTAATCACAATAATATTACAAAATACACTTAATAATAATATAGGTTTTCGCTCTTTGGACCGCTTTCGTCTTCGTTCAGAATCTGTTTCCGTTTACGATGATTTTATACCATTAAATTAAAATTTAACACATTCATTACAGCGACTTCTCTATATGTATAGACTTCTAATGTACAGCTGAGCGTTCTTCACATTTTTTATTTGAATCAATTATGAATTATTGATTTGTCAAATTCGATGTCAAAAACGTTCAATCTGGCCTCTTTAAAGTTGAAATAATTATTTTCGTATCTCAAAACGAATTTAGGTGCTCAGAAGTAAAATAAAAAACTAATTTGTTGCAATATAAAAGTTTATTGACAGGAGTAGTTACCTATTTATATATTTAATTTTAGTTTAAATTTGTATGGTAATCTCGATTAAAAATATGTGTTAATAATATTCCTATAGAAATACGTACCTATAATAAACTAATAAATACTATTACACAGTTTCCAATAAATTAGGTACTTAATGGCTAATACATATATATATATAAATGCACGTATTATCTGCAGAAATAATATTGATATGTTATAAAATTATTATTTTTATATTATTTATATTGTACATGTGATTTTCCCTTAAACCACGGAAAACATTTTTATTTTATACTTAGATATAATCATTATACATGCACACGTACCTACCTATACAAAGCCGCAATATTATTTTTCTGATAACCTTCTTAATCTATGGTCACTACCTACTATATTCTAATATTATGAATATCGACAAACAAAGTTGCTCGCGATCGGGGTCAAGTCATATAATTATAAGAGAGATGTTAAGCTTTTACGCTATAATTAATATTAAACGCCCTCGTGTCATTCCAGATTATAATAGGTATATGAAAAAAAATAAATCTAATAACATAAGAAAATAATATATTTATAATTTATATGTATAATTCTATTTTTCATTATTATTTCGTAATAACACGGTTATATTATTATTGTAGTACCTATAGCTACAACTGGCGAGTATAGTATAATTTTTTTTTTCATTTACCGACACATTATTATAGTTATGCACGATGAATTGGGAAATGGGAATATATATGTATATAACTATTAACTATTTATAAACAAACGTATAATTAAATATCGTTCTCGTATAGTGTCTGTACGGTAAACTTTAAAAACACGCCTCGACAATTATTATTATTTAACTTGCGTATAATACACTCGCGTAACGCAGTATATATTAAATTAATATGAAAATTGGTTGGACTCCGCCCAAATAACGGAATAAAAACAATTACGATCGCAGACGCGTCGAAATTATTTTTGAATTCGTCGTAGGTATTATATTATATTATCTACTCATTACTTTGTTTCAAAAGTTTTTACGGACGAAAACCCCCCTCGCGGAGAGGAAAAAAACCACCGACGAACCGTATACATATTATATTATATTACACATATAGTCGTAATATGTATATAAATATAATATGATGCGCCGGGGCCGGGATAAAAGAAAAACGTAATGGGTCGTGAAAGCAACCGCATGTCTGTGACAACAACAATACAATAATGCTCGAGAAGAAAAAAAAACAAAACATTTTTTTCTCCTGGCTGCAGAGTACATATGACGTCTTATACCTATGGGCATGACTTCAAAACTTGACTGACGATTATTTTTCTTTAATTGCCCAAAGGAGAATAGTAATAATAATATTATGTGTACCGGAGCGTGCGTCGAGTAGACTCGAGAAGCCCACCACGTGATGGGGTTGCGTACGCATATATATATATATAGGTATACACGATTTAATGTATAATATTATGTAGAACATTATTTAGTATTATGTATATAGCTGTCGAGGCGCTTAAACAGAAGACGACAGACGTCACACGGGGTTTGGAAAAATATATAAAGGCTAAATAATAGTATTTACAAGCTTCACCTGTTGTCGGAGTTTTTCGTTTCGAAGTCGGATACGTAAGCATATTAACCTACCGTTATCCTGGTCTATTTAATATTTTAACATTATAAAATACGAATAATTCTAAGGATTGATATTTCGAATTGTAAATTGTGAAAATATTATAATATTAATCTTTTTTGCGGAAATAAATTTCAATTTAAACGATTTAAATATAAAATAAAACACATAATAGTTACAGTTTGACACTTGTACATCTATTTACTACAGAAAAGATACAATTAATATAAGGAGAAGAAAAAAATGTTGTGATTTTTTTTTTTTTTTTTTTTTTTTTTTTTATTGAACAAACATAATATATTTACAATCTGTATTTACAAGTGATACAATAAGTAAATGGGATGATTTTTGGTAAACAGGAGGGGGAAGTCACCCAGTGGCGGCACCCCGTGGAAGCGATTTAGGGAGAAAGTAGGTCCCTACACCAGTTCCTTTTCAGGCGCCTGGGTGGATTACCTGGAATTTGATTTGATGAAAGTTGGGTGATTATAGGATTAGAGTGAGTAATGAATGTTTTGTGTGTTTTTTTATAGGTGATTTTGGCAAGGCTGTTTAAGGTTGGAATGCAGATGTCTTTATGGAGTGATTCATTGGTAATATACCATGGGGCACCAGATATTAAACGTAGACAAATAGACTGAAACGCCTGTATTGTTCTAGTATTTGAGGGTTTGGCTGATCCCCAAAGTTGTATGCCATAGTACCACATGGGTCTTAGAAGAGCCATGTATATTGTTCTTTTAGTTTTTAATGAGAGCTTTGAGCGGAGTAAGGGTCTAAGAAGGTGGAGTCTTGAATTGAGAGCTTTACGCTTGTTTTTTAAGTGGGGACCCCATGTAAGGCGTTTGTCAAGAATTAAACCCAAATATTTGGTTTGCGTGGAGGATGGAATTTGTTCATTGCCGATAAAGGTTGCGGGACATTCTAAGGATCGAAGTGTGAAGGTAATTTGAGAAGATTTTGATGGGTTAACTTGGATTTTCCAGTCGTGAAACCAGTTGTTTAGAACATTTAGGTGGTTTTGGATTTTTTGGGCAGCATGGATGGGATCTTTGTCAGTAGCAAGAATAGCAGTGTCATCCGCGAACGTACCAAGTAGTGTGTTTTCGTTTAGAGGTAGGTCGCTGGTAAATACGTTAAATAGGAAAGGAGCTATGTCACTGCCTTGGGGAACACCAGCAGTTGCTATTTGAGAGTTGGAAAAGGTGCCGTTAATTTTTGTGACAAATGTTCGTTGGTTTAGATAAGATTTAATTAGTAGGTAGTACGGAGCAGGCAAGAAGGATTTTAATTTAAAAAGTAAGCCGGGGTGCCAGACTCGGTCGAAAGCCTGTGCGATATCTAGGAAAATACCAATGCAGATTTGTTTGCTCTCGAATGCTGATGAGATTTGATCGACAACTCTATGCAGTTGGTGGATTGTGGAGTGTTTAGATTTGAAGCCGAATTGGAAATCAGGTATAATTTTATTAACTGTGGCAATTTTTGTAATTCTTTTTAGAAGTATTTTTTCAAATAGTTTTCCTATGACAGACAGAAGGCTTATGGGACGGTAGGAGGATGGGTTTTCAGGAGGTTTGCCTGGTTTGTGGATGAGTATTATTTGAGCATGTTTCCAAATAGATGGCATGTAAGAAAGACGGAGTATAGAATTGAATATATATGACAAAAGTATTATTGTTTTGGGTGGTAATTTTTTTAAAAATAGAGCAGTTATTAGATCATAACCAGGAGCTTTGCCAGATTTTAAATGTTTTATATAGAAGAGAACTTCATTTGGGGAAGTGGGTTTGGCAGGCATAGAAACTGGTAGTGGACTATCTAAGAACTCGAATACTCTGGCAGAGTGCTGGGGATTAGTTTGTATGATGTTTGGTTTAAATACTGTAGCAAGGTGTTCAGCAAAAACGTTGGACTTTTCATAGTCGTCGGTGATTTTAGAGTTATCGGGGCGACGGATTGGCGGAGTTGGTTCGATATGTCTAAGGATTTTTTTGGTTGCTTTCCAAAGCGAGCCGTTTGTTGGATTTAGGTTAGACCCGTTGTGATTTATACAGATAAAAAATACAAAAAAAAATTATAAAAATTAATTAATAATTATATCAAATTAGAATAGCTTACCTATAGGCTATAGCTAGTTCAAAGAGTAAGACGATGAATGAAAAAAATCTTAATCATTTATTGCTTTAGCAGTGTAGATATTAAAATATGAAACGACTATAAGGACATACATTTTTTTGAAATATAAGGTAAGTAAAATAATGGATTATTTCTATAGCATCAAGTAAATTTGCTCTAAAATGAAGACGCTCAATTAGTTCAGGACAATCCAATACATTATATTTTAATAATCTATGTGACAATGTCAATGTTAATAACTTATATCTATAGATATAAAGGCGCATAATAGAGAATAAACCATGAGCAACATAATAACAAGAATATGAAGTGTTCTTTGTACATTCTACTGATAGCATATAAAAACCATAAGAAACTATTATGTGCAAAAAATCTTTGGTAGTAGGTATTAATAAATGCTAAATGCTTGTAGTTAATGTACACGAAACACACTCGAAAATAAAATTTGCAATCTGTATAACTATATTATAATATAATATGAATATACATTCTCCTGCGTAATAATTATTGTATTTTTTTACCAAACACCGATAAAAAAAAATAATATTTCATCGCACAAAATTAATTCACTTAATTCGACTTCTTATATATATAATATTATAATATTAATATATATGCTAAGCGTACGATTTATGTATAATGGAGTTTAAAATCAAACGCGTACTATTTATACTCAAATATTATATAAATCATGATCAACAATATTTTGATAAATATGACGGCATCTGCGCTGCTGCAGTGACATATTATTTGAATATATTTCAGTGTTAATGTATATTATAACAATATAATGTATTACATATGACATCGTGAATGTATGTTTGTTTATGATTGTAAGAATATAATATAATATGTTTGAACAGCGTCGTTTTATGAAACAAATCTATAAAGCCACTATAGTCAGAACCAGATGATCAAACGCGGCTCCGGCAATGATTATTTTGCATAACTCGAATAATACGGGTCAGGGGATTTGCTACACCCTACCGATAAAAGGCTTACGCGTACGATTTGTATTTGGTGCTTTATAAGGGTGCTATAGCTGCAAGAATCCAAAAACGCATACTCGACAAACTCGCATATACTGTCAGTATAATATATAATATATAATTGTATAATATTTATTATTTTCGTTTTTATTTTTATTATTATCTTTTATTGAGCCTATTAAGTATTGAACGATATTACTATATATAAGCATATTATATCGGAAATAAAAACAATTTAATTTATACTAGTAGGTACAAATGTATAATTAATACGACCAGTAAGTCGGTGAACTAATTTTCGGGCTTTGGTTCGGTCGTCTGAAGTGGATCTTGCAATAATTATGTTCTTTCGTGGGAGTTTCCGTACATCGATATGATGGTATATAATTACTACCTATACACTTATTATATTCATTCATCGTGAATATAGTATTGTAATTAAATTAAATGTTGTATATTTAACACTAATATGTACCACCTACTACGCTACATAACAGGTCCTAAAAAATCAAGAGCCTGCTTGACTGCAAAACGCAAGTTGTACGAATAAGAAATGAATTTTAAGTGGCATCACTAATGTTTTGCACAGCTATATCAGTGGGTGGATTTTCCCTTCAAGACTTCCAGCTGGATTTTATGCTAATATAACTTGAGTGTATTGTACAAAAGTTGAATATGAATTATTGTTTAATTAAAATAATAAAAAAGAAGGAAATTAGTATGATGAATTGCGTAGATACTAATAATTATGGGACCGAAAAGAACGACCTAACAACACCGGTTGTCACGGGGAAACGTTTCTCCAGTACCGCCTCTGTTTTTTGTTTGTTGGGAGATAACTAAAGTCATACAAACTTGGAAAATGGTCATAACAATTCATAAATATTGCATACTAAATATTTGTAAAAAAAAACTGTAGAAATCGTATGAAGAGGTCCTGGGGCAGCGCACTCAGTGTAAGTATGCTTGTTTAGTTATTTTGATTTGTATGTATCGTTTATTAATTATTAACTATGTTTACACATGCAATAAAAATATTATTTGATATGTAGAATGAAATCATAAAATATGATTAGTTTACGAAAATAATAATTACATTATTATTGATTATTAACTATAATCAATAAATTAGCTGATGTTTAATAGCGTAAAATAAATATAAAAAGTTTGCATATAATGTATACATATAGATATATTTATTTATATGTACAATATATATTATTATTATAAACTTTGCTTTAGGTACACTCGGTAGTTGCAACACAAATTGCATATAATATAGGTACATGCGTTCAGCTCATTTATGTATTTATTAATATGTTATGCATAGGTTTACATATTTTGATTAATTATTACTTAGTGCAACATGGTTCGATAAGTTTTTAATGCACATATAAGAGGATTATGTCAGCGCACGTTTGTCTTATCTCTGTGCAGGCCCACGCTCTACATATAGACAAAACGCTTTCACAAAATTCATCTTTTTATTTTTTGTATTTTTCTACTTAATAAATTAAATACAAAGATTATCTACCCTTTTATAATTAACTTGTGAAGGGGTAGGAAGTTATTACAAATATAATTACCTTAAACTGAAATTTAGAAGTATAATACCTACCTAATTGTTGTATAAAATAAAACTGTATAATATAAAATAACTTTTTTTATGTTTTTGAGTAACCTTAGTGTAAAATCACCCATCACTAAAATTATAGAGAATCATATTATATCGATTTGTCTAGATATTGTATCAAAACAGTTTAATATCCATTTAAATTACCTAACAGTTTTTATTGTTTATTTTTTAAGTCGAAAATATAAAGCCAAGTAATAATAAAAATATAAAATACTATACTGTCAAACCCTTAAAAATATTATAGTCTATAATTTTTGTGATCAGTTGTTTCATGCTAAAATTACTCAAAAATTATAAAAAACGATCTACGTGAATGAGCTTTATCACTGTTGCACGCGAGTCAGAGCGAAAAAACAAACAAGTGATTTTATTAATCCACCCAAACAAAGTTTTCAGTTTTTACTCTTTTCGTAACATTTAGCTAACGGCAATGCTTAGAAGAAAATATGTTGGTATGTGAAACTTAATATTTTTCAAATATAAAATACAGTTTTTTAGAAAAATTAATTAATACATCTAATAGCTAGCTATTACAGATTACAGTGAAATGTAAATTATCCATTATACAGCAGCTTGACATTCCTAGTTTTTTTTTATAATTTTTAATTCCTTGCATACACAGCAGTATGTCTACAGTATACAGATACTGTAGACTATACATACAGGTACTGTAAGTGTAATGTGGGGATGAGTAACTCAAACTGTATCAAAGGTTTCAAAGGGTCATAGTTTTAAAACTTCAAAAGTCACATTGGCCCGGTTATATTTGAATGACCTTTTTTTTCTCATTCTATCGTATAAAAATATGAATTTTAATTCGCAGTGCTAGCCGAATAAAAAGGAGTAGATGTGCGGGCGGCGAGCGGAAGTGTACTGTATAGCGTACAACTGTGTTTAGCTTCAGTTTCCTGTATTCATAGCAGCCCTATACGACGGCTGTGTGTATAATAGTACTTAAGATCACGATGAAATTATTAAAAACGATTTTTTTTCCTCATTAATATATTACGAGTAAATTAATTTTTACGTACTCTCCTCAAAATGTTCATTGGTAGTAATCTTTAATTATTATTTATTGAACGTCACGTAGGACTAAAATTTTGTTCGTTGTGGGTCACAGTTAAATACTACCTATATTTTTATATTAACATAATATTATAATATTCAAAACTGCAGAAGATTTAGTCATCCGTATAATCTTCTCTAGTATTATACAACGATGCACTATATATACGAATGTTTGAAATGGGTTCTAAAAATTAAAATCATAATAATGTACAGCTGTGAAATAGTACAGTCCGGTATATACAGATACTGTTTTAATTTAAATACAACTACGGTAAACATTTTAAAGAATTGTGAAAATTTAATTTACCCCCGACCTATGCATAGTCCAGGCTCGTATTTATTTTAGTTATATATACATTAGGGTGGTCCTTATTTTTTAAATTTAAAAATGTTGATGCAGGACCCTCCCATTTTTTTAAGTGTTTTGAGAAAATAATTTGTGGCAAATTTGATTATCATGACTTACATCCTTCCCGTGCCGCAAGAGGGATGAAAAATGATCAAAGAGGGTAGTTTTATGGTTTTCCCAATTTAACTCAAAAAATATTGACCCTATCATAAAAATGTATGGAACATTTATTGTAGCGTTAATTACTGTCTATAAAAAAGTATGTATTAACATTTCCTGTAAATCTAGTATTTTTGCACGAAAATAGCAAAATACAAATTATTTAATTTATTCGCTAAAATTGATATTATTATGGTTATTATATTATATCTTTTAATTATTCAAGTATACAATTAAATATCTTACATAATTATTTACAATAACTATATAATATACATTTAATTCATGGAAATAGAACCTGCATTGATTTTTTCGAACATTCTGGATACGTTTTTCTGTATTTTTGTATAACCTAAAAAAAAAATAATAATATTTTTAATTTTTTTGTATTTCAAAAAAGTTTTGTTTAATATACTAACTTGTAGTAAACATTGTTTTTGTTCTTCATTTTTGGTGAATTTTTCGTTAAACTCTTCCATGAGTTTCACACCTCTTTCAGCAGTATCGTTCACTATATGCAATGCATCAACCACTTTCTTTCCAAATTTATAATTGGTATTGTTCTTCCATTCAGTTGGATCAATTTCCAAAAATGACAAGTTTATCCCAAGTCGTTTAAATAATTTTAGAGACTGGCTATTTAATAAATATTCCGGGAACTTTTTTGTTAAAAAGTCAGTAACGTTTTCTATTTTTAAAACCAATTTATATTGAACATTTTCTTCTTCCACTAGTTCTTCACATGGTTGATTCATGTTTTCATACCCTTTGAGTTTAACTGCAATCAGTCTTCTATTTTCAATGGATATTCGTTCATCAAAAATAGAAAATGCCATACACTCATTACTGAGGTACCATAGATGGTTTAAGAACTTTGTTAAGCATGATGTAGCTATATGCTCATCATCAATCGAATATTCAAATAATCTACGTATTAAATCAATATCGTTTAAAGGGGCCTCACTTACATTTGTTGCTGTAAACCATGACTTGATATAAATTTTTATAATGAACGCACAGACTCGGCAGATAGCATTTTCTTCGGTTTTTGTCAACTTAAATTCTAATCTTAGTAAAAAGATCTTCAAACAATAGATTGCTTTAGCCATCCACCTTGCTTGATGACACGCACCAGGCTTACGAATTATTATTCCACCTGGTGGTGTTTCACCAAGTGTAATAATAACAAGTTTCAAAAATTCTTCATAGTCGTCTCTTGGTTGTTTTACTGTTAGCATTTCTAAACAAAAAGACAACATTTCTTGACGCACTGGTGACAAAATATTTTTTAACATTTCATTTGAGCTCCATACAAAAATATTTTTGGTGTCTATTCCATTCCATGCATTCTTAAAACGCTTAAAAACTGCAATATCCGGTCCGGATGATATATGTAATTTTGATTCAACTATAGCCGCTTGAAGAATCAACTCAAAAATATGATGACGACATGCTAAGTGAAGAACATCTCTTTCCAGTCGTTGTTCTAGCAGAGCACATGCTCCGTTAAATCTGCCTGTATTTGAAGACGTCGTGTCAAATACAAATCCCTGAACTTTATCAAGTAATGACCATTTTTCAAGAGTATCGAATATAGCAGATGACATTTCTAATCCTGTACCAGATGGAATTTGGGGAACACCAAGAAGTTGCTCAAAATTAGGACCTGTTACAATTATTGGCAAACGATCGACTTTTCCGTGTCCTCCGAAGTCAGAAAGTATTTTTCCATCCCAGTGAACAATGGCAAAATCTACATTCAAATTTAAAAAATCTGACCTCACATTTTCAGCGTTTTTTTCTCTAACACTTTGTCGTGCATTTTTTATAGATGTTCGGTTGATTACATAAAGGGCAGGGTCCAAAGAAACACTTTCAATGAATGCTGACAATAAATGTACAGCATCACGATCACTAACCTTGAAAATATAAATTAAATACGTAATTATTACGTATATCTAGAAAAATTGTCTTAAATTAATATTAAATTTGTAAGTTTAACACATATGTACCAAATACGTTTTGAAGGCTAACATAACCTGACCTAATCGAAATAACGAAGGGGTTAATATTTAAAAAAAAAAACAAATTTAAATATACCTAGTTGTTAATTTGTTGTATAATAACGTTTTTTAACGTCACATTACCAAAACAATAAATATATAAGATTAATTGATATCAATTATAATTATTTACCTTGCACTTATCTAATGCTGCACAAAGCCGCGGTGTCATTATTGATTTGTTGGCCCTTTTCGATCTAGATGAGACAGGGCAACAGTTATCTGAGTGAATATCATTTTCCTCGCTAACATTTTCAGACTCATCTGAACTTGTTGGTATTTCAACTAAAATATTTATAATTAAATCATTTTATAAGGAATTTTTGAGGATTTTACATTAAATAATTATTAATTACCTGTGGCAGATTCTGAAATTTGAGAATTGTATTTCTTTTTTTTTGCAATTTCTGTTTCTATTCTTACATTTTTTCTTTTTTCTTTATTTGTTTGATTCATATCTACTCCTAACATGCAACCTGGACGACCGGGATTTCGCTGAGAAATTAAAAATGCTTTGTCCACCTCAATTTTCATTAAATCTAAAGCATTAGAATGAGCAATGTCGAATAGTTTATCCAAATCTTCTTCAAATTCTTCAACTTTTGAATTGTAACTTGCATTTTCGCGCTTTTTACTCTTTTCAAGATTGCGCCATAATTCGTATTTTTTTTTTAAATTTTTCACACAATCAGCTTTATCTTTTGTTGGAATACGGGCCTTTTTCCAGAAAATTAGACATTCGTCGATCACCAAATTGGAGCTTTCGGATAAAGTCATATTTACGAATCTCATATTATAAAATAATACTTTCAAGCAGTCTCTTAATGAAGGAAGTTTGCTACCTAGAATTTGATTTTTCGTTGAACCGATCAGATGAATATTTTGTCGCCGCATTTTATATTATTTAATACAATATCGTCCACCAAAAACTTGTTGACAACTAACACACTAATATTGATATTTGATATACTACAAATTTCATCAAATAAAACTAAGATAACAATTTATGGCATGTGCTGTCCGTAATCGTTTGCCGATTGTAAACGAGTCATATAGCTAATGGTTATCATAATAATAGCTGTAGAAAAGCGATAGCAAATACAAGAGATCGTGACAGTGGTAATTTTTTGTTTATTTTTAGTTTACAATTTCATAAATCCAAGTATAACATTGAACTGGTCGATCAAATAAAACTAACAAATAACATTTTTTTTAGAAAATTAAATGTTACATTCATTTATTTTAATATATTTAATTGTATACTTGAATAATTAATAGATATAATATAATAACCATAATAATATCAATTTTAGCGAATAAATTAAATAATTTGTATTTTGCTATTTTCGTGCAAAAATACTAGATTTACAGGAAATGTTAATATATACTTTTTTATAGACAGTAATTAACGCTACAATAAATGTTCTATACATTTTTACGATAGGGTCAATATTTTTTGAGTTAAATTGGAAAAACCATAAAACTACCCTATTTGATCATTTTTCATCCCTCTTGCGGCACGGGAAGGATGTAAGTCATGATAATCAAATTTGCCACAAATTATTTTCTCATAACACTTAAAAAAATGGGAGGGTCCTGCATAAAAAAAAATAATTTTTTTTTTCTTCTCCCATAAGGAAGGACCACCCTAATATACATATAGGTAGGTACTCAAAACAATTAATTATGACGTGTAATCATATGATTTATAAACACGTTTGTACATATTATATATACTATAATAATATATTGAATTGCTTTTTAAACTGGCTCCAGCCCTCGGGACGAAAAAATAAAAAAACTATTTAATATAAATAATCACGTAAAGTGAAATATTTTGTTCTGCAGGTCATTTGTTATTGTATAGCAATCTGGAGATTACAGTTCAACACAAAGTATAATATATTTAAATCATGTCCGATTTCGTATACATACCTATACGTATATAAAGCTACTATAAAATATACTTATTGCTGTGGAGTTTGAAAAATAATAATAATAACTACACAATATAAAATTATATTTTGTATTCGATATGTGTACAGAGGCTAATTATGTACCTACGTATAAAAATGTAAAACATAGATATTATATAATATAGTCCTGGAGGTGGTAGTAACATTAAGGCGGGAAATTTGTTGTCAACAAAACACTATGCATGTGATATTTGCATGTTTTTTATATTATAATTGTGGAACGACATAGGTAATTAATAATATTATACTTTTTTATTATTGATTATGATTGTTATTAATTAATAATTATTATTGTATTAGGTATATGATGTATATTTAGATTAATATCATTGCAGTAGTTCATTTTTTGTTGCTATTATAGTTGTTGATATATACTTTGATTTCGTGTTTCCTAAGTTCTGAGATATCCAACTAATATATTATGATAAATTATTAATTAAGTCAATATTTTAAAAGTAGAATTATTATGATTTCCATCGAGCATTCAGATATACTGAAGTTGGACAATTCAAGCAGCATCGACTGCAGTCAGTATAATCTAGGCAAAAAGTATTGGTATAAACTATAAAGAGTAAATACATACATTATAATATGAACAAAAACTTGTAGAGTAAATGCACCATATGTATAAACATTTTATAGTTTTTAGAACATTAAATATATTGAAACGAAGAGTTTTTCCCCCAAAAATAAGTGAAAAATTAAATTAAATTAAATATGTAGCATGGTACTATAGATATTTTTCTAATGCACTACTTTACTCAAAAATATATCTATAATTACTCGATTTTCCTTGCAGAGGAAAAATATCCATCAGCATGCTACATTTTTGATAATTTCTAGTGTATATTTGGAGAGGGTGGGGGGAGAGAATGATAATTTTGCATTTTAACATTTTAAGTAATATTTGAATAAACAATTTTAGTATAAAAAGTTTTATTTTAAGGAAACGTATTTGTATCATATTTTTTTCAAAATACATAATATACATATTTTGTTTGTATACATACTCATGATTTACATATTATATTATTAATCGGTACATTTCAAGCAATAAACTTTATCACGAATATATAATTATATGATGCATAATTTTGTGAATCATAAAACTTTTAGTGCACAGTTTTAGAGAATTTCCTTTCATTGTTAAGTCGCGTGAACTCGTTTACTAGTGCATAAGTGCATGCATATATTTCATAGTAATTTTTTTTTTTTTTTAGCGCATTTAGTTCACAGTAAACATTTTTCAAAATAGTAATTATTAAAAAGAATTGAATAGAAAAAAGAATTATCGACGGGAACAAACACAGCGAAACTCTCTGTATATTATCATATCGATGGAGAAAGAAAAATAAAAACGCACAAGCGATTGATAATAAAAATAACAAAAATAAAATAATGGAAAACTATGGGAAATAATTTATAGCCTACACTCGTACACATTTAATACTCATACGCGTATATATTATATAATATATATATATATGTAGATTCAACGGAGACGACGCGTTACAAGACGATAGAACTAACCGGCGGCGGCTAACCAGCTATTTTTCACTAGTCACAATTTTATGTACACACACACACACATACACACACACACACACACACTCACACTTGATCCAACCGTGTGTGTGTGTGTGTGTGAGCTCGCGTTGTCTGCTCCGGTAATTTATGGATTCGCCCGGATGCGAGCCAACACACACGCGTAATTACAAAACATTCTCGTCCGTTGCCAATGAATCATTTCTCCGTGTACAACCACCACCTACCTACATAACACCGGGACGACCCGCCGCGTTTATTGTAAGTAATTGTTATTATTATATTAATAAAACAAAACATTATGCGGTTTATATTTTATAATAATATAATAATAATTAGTGTAATAACAATTAACGATTATCATCGTGCAATAATAATAATATGTACCGAGCGCAGTGCAGCAGTACTGGCGAATAACGACTGACGTACATTACTGTAACTGTAGCCGTGTGCCTTATATTGTTGCGCCGTAATATTACACCACCACATATAGACACATAATAATATACCTATCTATAATATTTTGTAGTTATTATTTATTTTGTTGTTTATTATAGAGTCCGTTTTGCAGGTACTACACGAGACAGACCGCCGAGAGTGATAAAACGATTAAAAATGACGTCTTATTTAAAAATATATATTTATGCGAGAAACCATGACGTTCGAATAATTATTATTTGCGCAGTATCAGATTCAAATATTTAACACGTTCCCATTTCAGCAGTGCCTGCTCAATGATGAGGTACACTCGAATGTTACAACTACTGTACAGCAGAGAGGTTACCTATACTTTCTCCTTTTTTTTTTTATTAATTTTTTGCAAAAATGATTTTTAAACATTTTACACTTGTGTATACAGGTACAATGTGCATATTATACATGAATGGGCGTTGAGTTTACTTCAACAAACTGGACGACGTGCCTAATAGTTTTTTATAATATAATCCCCGTTCATGCAAAACACACCAAGTCCAAAAACATGATTTTTGAGTATGAGCTTTTGCAATTTTTCCAATCTATAATTCCATATTCTGCGTATTAAGGAAAACATCGAATGGACTTAGTTAACATTTTGAATTGTATATTAAACATCTTTAAATAATATTGGGACTTAGTTGAATACAGCATATTGTAGATATTTTTAAACTGAATTTTATATGACAATAAACCGGAAAACCCGATTTTTGGACTTAGTGTGTTTTGCATGAACGGGGACGAATTATTATTGTATAATAAGTCATACTATTATTTCCTCGTTAAATGTTATTAATAATTATTATTTTCCAATTACAATTATAAATAGGTAAATATTTTCACTGCATCACCTGGGTCAATATTTATTATTTTGTCAAATAGTAGGTACCCAATGTAGGTACCTATTGTACCTACACTTATTAATTATTTTTCAAACAGTAGTCGAGGTGTTATAGAGTAGACAGTAGACTTTTTTTATTTTTATATTAATTAACATCAGAAACAATGGCCATTATACCTACCTAGTTTTTTTTTTATTGAGTTGTATAACTTAGTATTGTTCGAGGATTTTAAAACTTGTGTGATAGTATCCACGTCTTGTCCGAGTATTGTACCTAAGGTGTTGGGGATCTTCAGGTTTCTGAGTTCGTATGCGTACTGTACGTGTTCTGTAATTAGGTGGTTGAATGAGAGTTCGATTGTGAGAGTAAATTGCACATTGGTTTTTCTTCCTTTGCCATGAGGTATCCCTGTGTAAGACGGGCATCGCCGACTCCAGGAGTCAGTTGATAATTATTACTTTATCTCTTCTGTTCAAAAGGAGTTTATAGCAGCCGAAGATGGTGTTTATAATTTTTCCCAATTTAGTGTTTTGTTTGAGCCAGTGTATTGCCATTGTATGATGAATGAGTTTCTTTGTTACTTCAAACGAACCGCATCCCGAACATTGTTTGATATATTATTTTTAAGACATTTTATCATAGAAACAATTTCATAAATATTGGAACTTTGTCACGGATCAAATTTTTGTCTGATTTCAATAAAACATTTTGTATCTGATAATATTATGTATAAACTTATTGATCTGAACATGCAGTCAAATTTGTTTGTTTGTATGGAAACGGGCCTTAATAATTTAGTTTGTTGGGTTTACAAAGTCTCGTTTCCATACATACAAACAAACAAACTGAACAATGTTCGCAAGTATATAGGTACAATATGTTCGCATAGTATTCACCTGTTTGTCGAACAAAGTTTCCGTCGCGTAGTCTATATACTTATTCCGATACAAAATTTTGAACGAGTTTAATATTAGAATTTGCTCCGTGACAATTAATGTTCCACGAGAAGGTTTCAATGGTAAAAATGTACAATTTGTCCAAAATAATGTATTAAACAATGTGCGAAAAGCGATTTGCCTCATAAATCATAATAATAGGTACCTCGTACCTATACTCTATAGGTACATAATATATTATATAATTACCTGTTAAATTAATAATATTGTTCGTCTACGATGTCTATGTGTATCATATTATTATAATTTAGACGGTAGATATGTCCAAAAATAATACCGAAAACGTAACGTAATCCTCGGTAATCGATCTTGTAATATATTAATATAACTGTGTGCAGGGCGTGCATACACGTGCATATTATTATTATCCGATATCGCTTTACGCTCGAAATGAATGCATTTTGAGAAAATAATTGTACGTGGATTTAATAATCGATATAATATACAGGTACCTACTGTTAATATTATGTATAATATACAATATCGTAATATAATAATCAGGGATGAGAATTCGCAGTGGCGGCGCCAGAACTTTAATACCAGGTGGGCCAGGCTGGGGCCCAAATTTTTTAGGGAGGGCCAAATTGTTGACTTGATATATATATATATATATAAACAATAGTGATGACAGGCAATTTCGCAGAGGGGTGAGGGGGAGGGTCAACTTCCAATTTTTTTTACACTTCATCGTGTAAACTTACTAAAACAATGATTTGTAAACATGTATTGTATTAATAGTATTTATTTGCTAACAAAATATATATTCATGTAAACACTTTTTGATTTTTATGCTCCCTAACCCATAATTACACTCAATACCAATGAATATTTAATAATAATTTATTATTTTCGTATTCAGCCACTGGAAAATACACGTTATTTATGAGGCTTGAAAGTGCATAGTGCATATAGTTTTAACCCATTCAAAATGTTGTTCACGCCATCTATTATGACTTAATATTTTCATATTTTAATAAATCATGATTTATTCATGAGATATTTTTTAGTATTCTAATATGATTAAATTTAATTTTTGGGGTGGGCCACAGGGGGGGCCGGAGATTTTTTAAGGTGGGCCCGGGCCCACCCTGGCCCACCCCTGGCGCCGCCACTGAGAATTCGATGGGTTCAAGGGTTTATCCTTAACGTGCAAATATAGGGAATTGAGTTTCGTTCAACGTTATTTTGTTTTTCTGTAAAGATTAGGTTAAATCATTATATGTTATATCCCTAATGTAATGTGACCGGAAAACTTAAGTCAATGATTTAAGAAGTAATAGGATAAAGCACCTCGAAAACAGTATTGAAGGGGGGTGAAAAGATATAACTATACCATATTTTATACGGACGATGGCATTTTTCTTCTCTCTTTGGTAAGTCAACATCATCCGATTTCTAGATTTAAGACTTCCCAAAATGTACTAGTATGCCACTGTCAGTAACTTAAGTCTAAATTTAATATAAATAGACTCAATAGACTGCAGTATATATATATACGGTTAATATTCAATAATTTTAAATATAAATCTCGTCTGGAAGGAGTTTTATACACAGATTTTGCCCATCACCATAGAAACGAATAAAAAATTATAATATTAATTTAACTTACAGGCTATAATAAATACTAGATAACGATATAAAATATCTAAACTGACAAACCGTATTACCTCAGAATCGTTTTTCTTATACAATGATATTATCATTGAATTCTAGTCATCATTCTACATTGACCCACTTGTAACTTACTGTACAGCAGATCGACATCCTCTTACCTGTTTTTTATTTAATTTAATTTTGCGTTAGGTCTGGTCTGGCGTACCCATAATGGCCTATATAGGTACCTGCATCATAAATGATCATAAGAAATATTTTCAAACATTTTTTTTTTTAATTCCATTGTGGCTGGGATGTACGTCACGAGAATTGGCTCAAAACATTAATATATTATTATTGTTGGTCAAAAAAAAAATCACATAATTTAAGTAGACGCTTATAAATGTTGTATTATTATCATCTTTTGGGCGAATTATAATAATCGCAGCGCTGCACTTGTTGTTTTATATTAAACATCTCGATTGATCACATATTATTATAATATAGGTACATCTCGCGGAGTACCTATACTTCACTCGCACTTGTCTACTGCACAATTCAAAGGGTTCGTGCAGCCAGGGGGCCACGGTTTGTAAATCAAATTCAAATAAATAAATAATGTTTATCGAATACGTGCGCTTTCCAGGGATGAGCGTTAACGTTTCGAGAGAAGAGAGTATTCTCATGTGAGGTGGGAATTTATAGAGAGCGTGAACATTTCTGTATTTTATGTACAAATATACAATTTATTATAAATAATAAATGTATGTATATGTATACAATATATATATAATGTATATATATTTATATCTACTTGTATATACCGCCTAAATATATTATATATAAGTATATATAAATATGTCTGTCGACGGGTCGTCACGACGGGACGATGATGAGCTTCGTTTGGGAAACGGGCGTGCGGCGAATCAAATTTGTGGGCGGAATACGGCACTCTTACCCGCTCCAGCGGTGCCAGTGTTCGCGTGATTATTATATTGTTTTATTTATAATAATGTATATTATATATATTCATTTGTACACTTCAATATTGTTGCCGGCGGCGGCTTGTCCCCCCCCCCACAATATGTACCGAGTGATTATATATTATTTTAATCGTGAATCAGATAAAATCTATTAGAAAATCCTATTGGATTTTTTGAAATCTTATCTATTTTTTTTTTCTAAAAACGCTTACCAGTATAGATTTGTTTGACATTTTTCTATGAAAATTTCTCATGAAATAGTAGATAAAAATATTCTTTGTATTTTTAAGGATATAGTGACGGCAATAACCATTAACCATCTTATATTATATATTATATTATGTTAAGAAGAGGAGATGACGATTAAACGGGACACTATCGTTATTTAAATAACTATATTATTTCAGATTCTGAGCGGAGCGAGGAAGCTAGTGGTTTTAGTTTAGTGTTTTCCAATGGTGTTTATTTTTATTTTTTATCCTGAATACAAAATTTCTACCAGAAGGAATGTTTCGATTTCAACATATAGTACCTTATTTTTTAACAAATTGGATCACGAAGGTACTTTAGAGAGGTCATTTTTCGGTTTCCTCAATAGTTATTTAATGTTCCAGGAAAATCCACCGACAAATTACGAAAAACCGCTAAAAATGGGGTTTTAATTTCTAACGCTTTGTTTATCACCATAGAAACGAATAAAACATTATAATATTATAATATTAATTCAACTTACATGATAGATATAATAATTAATGACAATATAAAATATCCAGACTGACAAACGATAGAATATCATTGAATTCAAGTTTAATACAATCCATTATAGATTGACCCACTTGTAACTTACTGTACAGCAGAGCGACATCCACTTACCCCCTTTTTTAAATAGAATTTTTAATTTGTTAAAAGAACATATATTTTTACTATTTTTTATCTTTCTCAGTTTTTAGGTTTTTTTCCTTTAAAGACAACATGAATTTTTATTTCCTTATTACAAATTTCAAAACAGAATATTTTTTGGAGTACCGCAATGTATACAAATCGAATAATAGATGAGTACCTATATAATATAGCTTATAAATTATAACTCAATTATAACCGTTGCATAAGTATTTAAAGTTTAGATTAGCGGAAACAAGACGTACTCCTCAAAATGTTGGTCCACTGCTCCGATCGTCTAAAATGAATTACTTAGGTATACAAGTTATAATACAATTAAATATTATGAACTAGTTTTCCGGAAATTTGAGTTTTATAGATCGAAATATTCCGAATATGAAATTAAAATTGCATGCTGTCATTAAAAAGAGTAAAAAACTTAAAAATAACAACAAGAAATAAGAAATAGTAAAAGCAATATTTTCCAAAACGTTAGTGTTTACTGAAATAATGAATGTATTGCGTTGTATGGATTACTCCGTATTTAAAATTTGGAATTATTATGCGGTCACAGTTTTGCGGGCTGAGTAGTGAAAGAATTTTGTCGGACATTGTCATTATATTAAAAATTCTAAATTAATATATGATGACTATTCAACTTTTGTATAATATTCCCTATTCAAAAGAAAAGTAAACATCTATTTATATTACTGTTGCTGGACGAAAAACGTTTCCGACAGTGAGCATTGCAGTGGTATATATAGGTATAGTATATTTGTGCTTAGTGCTTACTACCATTGGTTATAAATACTAGTATTAATAAAGGTCTTATATAGGTAATAGGTAATAGGTATATCAAACTTCAAATACGTTTTAAATGTCTTTGAGAAAAAGTCAAAATGTCAAGATTATTTCAACGTAATACTACATCGACATGCAGTTTATAGTAACTTTCTATCAAACTTGAAACAACCTTATATTTTATATTTACGTAATAATTTTTAAACACAGGGGATATTTTTGTTTATTTTACCATCACTAACTAACAGAAAGAGGAATGTACTGTACTGGAAACAATATAATATTGTACGTATTGAAATTGTCTAGTAGTAACTAGTAACTATACGCGATATATTCTCTAAAAAACCTATTTGGTAAAACAATACAATATAATTTTGTTCAGTGTATATACCCTTTGCAGTAAACTACCTACATCAAAAACACGTCAACATTTGCACTTGAAACACAATATTATGTTTTATTTTTATTATATTATAAGAAAAATAAGTATGTGGGTATTATTATTGTCTTACGTCTATGAAAGCTATTAAATAAATTGTTGGAAACTGTAAAATTGCAAATTTAACACGTCGCATGCGGATGTCCGGGACCCAGTGAGACGCACGATATGTGCGCTATAATGCACGGCGTTTAGTGTCTATTGGCGGCACTTGCGACATAGGTAATAATTGCGAGTATAATAATAATAATAATAATAATAATAATAATAATAACACACAATATAATAATATAATATCGCCGTTTTGTGTGTGCGGTGTGCAATGTCGCCGCAGCCGCCGCCAGGGAAGTTCCCCGCAAGCGACGATCAAAACGAAATGACGGCGCCAAATACAGTACAGCTAACCTACCTATATATATGTATTGATATATACGTTTAATATGAGAACATGCCAGCCTATAGCCTACCTATATTTATTATTATTTTATATACCGTGGGTATTATATTGTTATGTATTTAATATACTATATAGGTATGTACCTGCAAAACGGGAGCACGACAGTGGTTAGCCGCAGGCCGATGCTCGGTAGTGCAGTTATAATAATATAATAATATTTTATAAAATATACAGGGTGTTGCTTTGATCGCGAACCGCGGGTGGTATCTCAGAAAATACCAGGACATTTTTGCATTTTAAGCACCATCTATACACTGATAAACGTTAATCTTATATATTATATTAATATATATAATGGGAAAATCGGTACATTCTTCTTTCCGGCGACTCGACCCTGTTTGTATAGCTTATTCTGCCATGAATGTATTCATTTTGGGTTTTAATATAGTTTATGAGTAGTATTCATGTACTGCAGTTAAGGTTTTCAAATTTCCTCAAATATTTCATTTTTGTGAAAAATTTAAATTAAAAAAACTATATATAATATGTATACCTATATGTATTATGGTATTAACTATAGTAAATTATGTATAGTTATAAACTTACAACAAGAGACCATTATTTTTATAAGTGGGCTCATTGTATTGTATATCGTATACTAATAAATAATTAATAAATTATAGCCTAAAGGACCCAATCGACGAATGATAAACTGATAAATTAACCGATAATAAAATACAATTTATACCTACCTAAATAATTATTATAACCATCAACATAGTATTTCTTAAACCCTGGTTGATAAGTCATTCATTGTCGATCTATTCTTTGTGTAATCAATAATCTTTTCTAATCATACCATAATAACCGAATATGTTTAAAAGAAAACACAATATTTTTCATAATTTCTTTGAAATATCCCAGGAAGAAGAGTGAAATTTTGAATTTTGAAATATTTCATTTGAAAAATTGCAAGTGAAATAATTTCAAATTCAGAACCCTAACTGCAGTAATATAGTATAAGCATGTGTACAAACTCGATTTATATCGTCTCAAATGTTACAGCCATAAATTACGGGTAGCGGGGGCCATACAATTTCGAGGGCGTTGGTCAGTTTAGTGGTGGGGGGTGATCAAAATTAAGCATTTTCGATAATAAAAAGAAAAACAATCACCTTATATATATATGGTACAAACGTGTGCACGGTGTAGGGACAAATGATTTTTTTTTTATACGCATCTATTAACGCCTGCCTACAACTGCAGACTAGTATTTCTGTTTTCGCGGCGATTTTCAAACGTCTTCGGTATGCGCACGATATCGTTTGTGGTGGTGCAGATTGTGTCGAAGCGATGTACCGTTTAGAAAATACATTGGAAAAACGACTTTTGACGGATGCATATTAGAATAACAACACCGGCTGCAACGGTTTCGCATTATAATAAGAGGTCATTATTTTATAATATTCTCCCTGCAGGTCTTTGCGGCGTATCGACCAGCGCCGTCGTTTTGCCGGCTATGTTAAGGGGGGGGGAGATGTGAAGGGTGGGGACAAGTTTGATTTGGGACATGGTTGGCATTTGACCGTTTCTATTCAGACCCAGGGACGAGCCGCGCGTGGTTGCTGCGGGTGAGTTCGGCCCAACTTGATATTGTTATCTGGCGATTTACTCATCGACATGGATTTATTATCATAGGTACATGGGTAATAGACTTATCTATAGCTACAGTTATGAATATATATGTTAATTTTGTTATTATTATATGAACAAAGGTTTATTATACATACATAAGTTGTATCTAAACGTATTACTTATACTTTAGAATGTGCGTTTTGCTTAGAAACTATATGTATTGATTATAGGTATTATAACATAATAATATTTAATATAATATAATTAAGTAGTGTTCTAAATAACCAAATGTTGGTGTTTAATAACGATTATAACAAGAGTAGGAAGAGTTTATCCCCTTAAATTAGTGCAAAAAAAGTTATAATAGAATAGAACAAACTACGATTTTATTTTTTACTGGAGCAGGTCACAATAATATACTTTTTGCCTCTTTTTAAAAATGTCAAATATTTATAGTGACGCTACTGGTATCACCGCATACAATATATTACAAAATGTCGATTATAAAAATCTACTCAGTATTAAAATATTATATAGTATTCACGCGTAATCTTTCGATCGCCCTTACAATATCATTGACGTATACTATTATGTTCAAAGGAATTTCGAACAAGATAACCTTGGTTTTATCCGGGGAATAACTATTCCTATAGTTTACCTAGGTATATAATTAATAGAATTATTTCTAACAATAGAAGATGAACTGGAAACATAAAAAAACAAAACAATAAATAGTCCCGACTCCCGAAAACAGTTAAATCAGAAACATCTAGTAGGTAGCTAATGTTATAACTTATTGTGATGCCTTATCATTGATCACGGAGGTCTGGACTGTCTGTATTAGAAAACATACAATTCGACAGTAAGCGTATACATAAATATATTAATATTAATATAAAATATATAATACATAAAACATTGATTTTATTTTTCAAATTATACATAATATCTGTATATTATCTGGGTGAAAAAATTACTCAAAATATCTTGTGTGTAATACTTTATTTGTTACAAGCGGTATACATAAATATTATATTGATATAAATTTAGTTCATGGAGTACCTGTTGATTCATTTTTTATTAATTCTCTTAAGTTACTATCCTAGTTATTATTGTTTCTCGTCCCTGACCCAAGGGCCAAGACCAACACTCGCCTCCTCATGTGAAGCCACAACAAATAGTTAGAATAACTCTGACCTCTTTACTTAGTATAGTGTTTATTTCCAAATTTGAATAAGACCTAAGCATTTTATAATATTATGTGTTACCTATATTATTCATTTGAATCTATTGAAATGCCCACATAACTACTTATTACGAAAATAATATAACCATGACATATTATATCGTGTGTACAATAATTTGGCATTTTCACGAATATTTTCTTCATAATATGGACATATGTCTGCGATAACACGATGACTTCAGCGATAATAAAACAAATCAAACATCGGACGAGTTACGTCGTTTTCGTGTCAATTAGTATATAAAAATACGACGTCGGTAATATAATATAATAGGTTACCTCCCAAATCGACGATATTATAATAATATTAATTTTTTTTATAGGACACTCGCCCGAACCCCGAATTCATACTTTGTACAGAACATAATAAAATATATAATAACTTTTATAGTTCTACATGCACAGAGGGATATACCTATCATATATATAATAAATAATAATGTATCGCTCGTCATGGTCGATACCGCCCATTTCCTTTTTCAAAAAGACCTAAAAAAAAAGAGTATTAAATGAAACAACCCCTAAGGACGCGCCTGTATGATATTATATAATGTATTATTTACACCGAATCGTCGTTATATATGCGGACACGACGATTTTTCCATAATTTATGTATGTGCAGACATGTGCGCCCGGCGACGACAATGTTTCGCCAAAGACTTTGTGTCGGGCGGCGGCGGGAAACTTCGCGTCCTTAACGTCACATAATTATTACGACTATGTGTGTTCTATTGATTTACGGGTCGCCGCGCCCGCACGAATACCGCCGTGTCGATTTTCAACCAAAAAATTAATAATAATATAGTAAAAATATAATAACGGACTTTGGGTCTGCGGTTTTAGTGTCCAAAAATAATAATTAGTAGCACGTGTGTCGTCGTCGTCATCGTTGTTGTTGGATCTTTTTTTCTGCTCTTGACTTTGGTCGTTATATATGTCTTGTGTATGTGCTGTATGTGCGTCTGTGTGCGTAGGTATTTACGCGCGCGAAGACCACGCCTAATTAAGAGCACACCATTACTACAACACTCGTCACACGCGCAGACAGGAAGTCTGACCCCGATGCAGAGACACGGCAAGAGTCGTAAGGGTGTAAGAACATCGAATTTTCCCCTCCGACAAGCCGTCTCTGCGGGGAAGAGAACGTAATAAATGTGTACACATATAGTAATATATAGACATATAGTACGTATAGGTATATATTATGCGCCCACTGCCGACGAATTATTGATACCGCCGGTGTGCACCGAAACAACGACGTGTGTGTGTGTGTGTGTGGATGTGTTGGAGGAAACGTGATATCTTTTTTTTCCTTTTCGTTTCGACTGCTCTCGTCATTAGCGGCGAGTCCGTCCGCGAAGGAAGCCGCGAACACGGCTCTGTAATATACTATATATTATGTCTAGATGTATTTAGAAGAGCTGGTACATAATTGACGCTAGGTGTAAGGTTTTAATGCACAAACACTGCAGCTGTACCTATAATCTATATACCTAAAAGCGTCAAGAACAGAGGAAATAATATGTTACATTTGAGTTCCAAAGGTTAGGCATTAACTTGTTATAAATTAAAGTCAAGTCAAAATCTCTTTTTTTTTTTTAACTTTTTAAGTTTATCAGTTAATTATTTTTATGAATTCAAAATTAAAATCAACATTTAATTTAAAATTCAAATTAGATAGGTATAATTATTATAAGTAAATTTTCTCTGCTCCTAAGAACAGCAAACAAATTTGACCAATGTTTATTACCTAATTACTATATTAATTATAATAATTCTTAATAATTTTGAACTGGCCATCCAGGGGTGCTAAAATTAAACTATATATGCCAAAACTTGGTGTAGCGTCCCAGTAGCGTATCCAGAATTTTTTTTCGGGAGGGGTTATAATTCATTTTTGTGGAATTTTATCTTAAAATGATTTATTAATGATAACGTTGTTATAATTGAACAATTTTCGGGGGGGACACCACCCCCCCCCCCCCCTGGATACGCCACTGTAGCGTCCCCACAAGCACCCCTAGTTACGCAAATTAACCACGATATGTTTTTATGTACACCCTCCGACTACCACCTACAACGTCGCAGGTGAGTGGTTACATTACGACATATTATATTATTTTATTCACTACGATTTATATTATAATAATTTAGTCATCGACGGTACTACAACAATAAAGTTAGGGGCTCCTTGCGTATAGTGTACAATATAATATAGGTATTATAACGAGAAACTAATACGACCGCCGCCGCCCAAATATTATATATATATAATAATATTGTACCATGTAAAACGCTGGTTCGACACACACGGTATTAGTCTGCTCTCGGTCGTCGCGGGACGTGTACCCACCTAAAGTAGCTACAGTTTAGCTGGAGCGTTTAAAATCGGACGTCCGGACTGCTGAAGCAGAGGGGTGAGTCATTCACCGTACACAAAACGTTTTCACGTCGCATAAAGATTAAGGTGCATATACATATATGTATTATTATACATGCGATGCAAGTGCACATCCGCATCATATCCGGTAACGCGTAACATATTATATACGTATTGCTGTACGATGGGGCCAATTATTTCCTCGGCGACGCTTTAACCCAATTCTACACGCTGGATTAAACCGTCGCGAGGTCCTCTATACATAGGTATACTATATTATAATGTATATATGTATGAACTGCAGCTGCACTATATTATATAATATGTGATAGTCAGTCCAACCGGTGGACCGAACTTTCGTCGCATTATGAACGGTAGTTTAGGGACGCAAAATATATATATATAGACGTACACCCCACGACGCGAGTGCGCGAGGCCATGGGTCAGGACAATGAGGCCGACGACGGCGATGAAGATGAGCCCTCGTGATGACTGGTAAACGACATGAACATTATATTATGTGTACACACACACACACACAGGCACCGGGTTTTAACGGGTACATACCCGGTCGCGTCGACGCTCCGGAAACTATATCAATTCCGGCGGTCCACGCGGCTCGGTAGCGAATGATTTTTATTAGGGGAACTGGACGTGAATGAAATCGCCCCCACAGTCGTCCCCTAGCTAATTTCTTATCAGCACTATAGGCCCGTTCGTTTTCTTTTTACTTTTATTGTACTCATCGAACGTGTTTCAGCTTGACTCTCATCTTTTTGCGGGTGTGGATTTACACGATATCGTAAAAATAACTGATATTGTTTATTACCTGCATCTCTTCTATATTATGTGTAACTCTCTAATGATTGTCAAAATTCTAAAAGATATTTTTGTTAGATAAAATAGTTTTTAACAAAATCTTTACTATTTATTAGAATGTTCAGAAGTCTGATTCGTCGAATGCAGGAGAGAGCACCGTCTGAGCACCACAATAGCGGTTGGAGATTCTTAAATCTTTTAGGATAAAATTAAAACTTTTACCTAAGATATTGAAACATAAATATATAATACATTATATTCGTTTAAAACTATGATTTGAGTCCTTTCCTCAACCCTTCAAGAGTAGATTAAACATGGATCATAGATTTGATGGTTTGAAAAAAGGGCCCCATTCATTGTTGGCTTTCAACATTTTTCATAACGAGTTCTTATACACAAAGGCCACCTATTGCATAAAATACGCGCAATGACCAGTGACCACGACACCGGTTCCCCGATATTAATCTTCACTTTGAAAAAGAAAAAAAACCGTATAGACGAATAAGGGGACTAATTTGGTGGAGTGGGGGTATGTTATAAGCCATCGTGTGCGGACATGTGCAGCAGCAGCAGTAGGTAGGTTACGCGAAACATTAAAAATAATACATATGTATATCATGTCATATATCGACGCACAATGCGTGCCGTATCAATTATGATATCACACAGATCGGAGGGTAGTTTTACATGGCGGGTGTATATTGTGTACAATAGCAGTGTTCGGCGATGGCGGGTGGGTGGAGGGGTGCGAGAAAGGATATTATTGCGCAACAGTGCACCTGCACTGCAGTCCCCGCGAGATCGCCGCTTGCACATTTCACGGTTATCGCTGTCGTACATCAGCTGTATAATATTATATATTATATTATCCTACCAATATATAACGTATCGTTATAATAAATACGACGAACGGGTAGATAGAGGGATGTATTATTAATATCTTTTTTTCCCTACAACATGATATACGATCTATAATTGACTCACTACCCCGCGACCGTCTCGAATGTCGACGAGATTTATGCCGCAACGATCGCCGTCGTCGAGGGAGTAAAAAACAAAAAAAAAAAAACCATAGGTACCTACGCGTCACATTGTTACTGCAACCATGCAACCAGCTCGACTCGTTTCGCGGGCCGTAGGGGTAGTAAAATTTGTCCGGGTCGCCGCTGAATGATCATTACATTTTATGGCTCACGTCTATTATTATAACATAATGATATATTATCGCAGTATGTATACATTGGGAGCGGGGTCGTACCTCACACCACCCGAGAAGAGCGTCATCAAACAACCCTCCCGTAACCACTCCGTATCATCACTTCACGTCGGCTCGAAAGTTAAAAATAACACAATAGATTTTGACTCGTAGCTTAGGGGAAGTCGTTCTCGCGATATAATAGAATATGTAATTGTCAATTAAACAACTAACGGCCCTGCAGGTGTACTTAATAATATAGCTATATGACATAATACAATATACTATGGCCACGGTTCGTATATTGTAATCAATCATATTTTCGACTCAATAAAAATACTCATACAATAAAAATACATTTTCCGAGGATATTTCGAGTACCAGAATGCTTAGGTATACATAATTTGGTCATGTTTGTGTGGGGGGATTGAAACTTTACCCCTAACACCATTCACCCAAAACCTAACCACCAACAAAAAAATTGGTTTATACCATAAAAACCTCTCATTCCAACCATCGAGATCTGTAAGATGGGTACATGTATAAATACATATACATACATGAAAATAAATTACATGCTTAAATTACAAGTTTTAAATGTAATTTTTTGAGTAGATTCGTGGAATAATTTGCATAGACGTAAAATACTCAAAATTGCCATCTTAAAAAGGTTATAACTAAGTCCGACCAACAAATTCTGATTGCACCATTGTACTTAACTCGTTGAAATATACCTTAAACTTTGAAGTTCCCGAAAAAAATTCCTAAAAATCGAGCTTAACTACATTTTTTCAATATATTTGGGAAATTTGCAAATAGTTATTAGTGTTTATTACGTAATATTATCTTAGTTACAGCTACCATAGGGGATTCGGGTTTTTATTCGTTGTTTCCATAAATTACACCACTGCGTAGGTACGATATATTATACGCGCTTGGTACACATATCGATTTATTTGGTGTTTGGATACTTTGTATAGCACTTTTCGTATAATTAGGCATACGGTGCATACCTACCTATATTATACAGACATGGAGATGCTACCCTTTCTTCTACGACCCTAACCCCCCCACCCCACCCACAACTCGTCCATCATTATTACACGGCCTACACGTTTTCGGCTAATCTGAATTAATTACGTAAATACAGTGATCATCTGAAGTTGTGCAGTGAAACAGTGCTCTTCACCCTCTTTCAACCGTATCTTTATTGCGCACATCGAGTACCCTCATTATACAGGGTGACCACCCACCGGGGATTTCCTGCAGTCTTCCCGCGATGTACCTATATTATGTTGAACGAGAATGGTACATTATTTTAAGCAGCTTATAAATACGAGGATGTACTTGTATTTATAATATTATGTTTTATTATATTACTGCAGACAATCGTCACCGTCTGCCCACACCCACTGGTGACGGCCGAAATCAGTTTTGATCCAGACTATACTTTATCTATGACTGGCGGGCAACTGCAGTGTAATATATACTAATACTGTATATGTATATGACTGTCTGCACTCTTTAATATTTATCGGCATCAGCAGTGCAAGAATATTTTGTGAGGCCCCGAATTCAAAATATAATTATTTTTAAATCATTTTAATTCATCAGATTAATTCGTCATAATATGTTGTATACAGTGAAACGTCCGTCCATAATCTACACTATTCTCTTCGAAATTGTTTCCATACTTTAGTAACCGATTAGTAACCATTCGTAACCGAAAATTTGGAATTCGTAACCTAAACCAAGTACCGGGAAAACCGTTTTTCCCAACCGGGTGCTGGCGTAACGTTACACCAGCACCCGCAAATTGAAATATTCTTCTAAGGATGTTAAAAACCAAACTAGAATTTAGTTCTATTCGTCATCAAAACAATGGTATAAGACCAAGACCAAGACCAAGACTAAGACCAAGACCAGAGATAATACGCTAACCACATAGAGTTTTCAATTTTAGTGAACAAATTAAAATTGTAAATGAAATTGAAGTTTTTGTAATGAAAAATTCTTAATGGAGACTTCATCAAATTTTAAGTTTGGGAATAAATATAAATAAATATGTTCCTTCATAGGTTCTTCATACATTCAATTACCTAAACATATTAAAGATAAACATGCTATTATAAATGTTAAAAATAAAGATAATAAATGTTTCGTTTGGTCATTACTCTCTGCTTTACGTAGTAAAGATGTTAAAATAAATCCACAAAGAGTATCTAAATATAAAAAATGGGAAAATGAATATGAGAATGAACTAAAGGATATTGAATTTCCAGTAAAAGCCACAGATATTTCTAAATGTTTGAAAGGAACAAAGGATATTTCCATTAATATTTATTGTTTAGATCATGATGAAATACATGTTTTACCTTTAGAAATAACTAAAATCGAAAAAAAAAATACTTATTATCCTTTTTTAGATATAAGAAATCAATAAAGCTCATTATTGTTGGATTAATAATTTGTGGAAACTTGTAGGAAGCCAACTCACTCAAAATCGTCTTAAAAGATTGGCGTGTAAAATGTGTTTGAATTCACATGTGTTTTTTGTGGTTACTAATCGGTTACTAAAACCTAATTTGGTTTTTAACATCCTAAGTAAAATATTTTAATTTGCGGGTGCTGGTGTAACGTTACACCAGCACCCGGTTGGGAAAAACGGTTTTCCCGATACTTGGTTTAGATTACGAATTCCAAATAATTTTCGGTTACGAATGGTTACTAATCGGTTACTAAAGTATGGAACCAATTTCGAAGAGAATAGTGTAGGTTGTGGTGCTAGTGTAATGTACCTATTTTGACAACAATATTTTTTTATCGATACCTATTCCGATTTACAGAAAGTGGCAATATTTCATTAACTCAACGAGCGCAATTCGTATTCGACATCGTTACATTTTCTTCAAAATACCTCATTGAATACCTCAAGGTATTTAATTAAACAAAAATACACATGTTTCGACACTATTTTTAGAACCTATACTTTAATACCGGTACTCAAATACCTTACAACACTGGTACAGTGGTACAATATGTACCTATAATGCAGGAATACTAAGTATACTTATACACGTGTCCAATCGGACGGAGACATGTGCGCGTTACAACTATATTATTATAGATTATAATTACGTCGTTATACCGGACGCAGGTCATAATGGTATAATATGGAGTGTGTACAGACCACAATGTAGGTACGATTTCTTGTTCGACCATCGCACAATCTAGTGGGGAGATTCGAGTTTGTACAACACGCGTACGATGATTAAATCAATTAATTACGAAATGTTCGATGTACAAAATATTATGTACAATTCATAATATACTGATATACGACTTAAAATATTATACGTATAACAATTAAATTACTTAACTCCTATATATACGGCAACAACCCTATCGTGGTCCATGCGCGCTATCGGACACGTTATCGAAACGATAATCATAGTACGATATGACATACTAGTCGGTTGTAATATCTATGGGCTAAGCCTAACCCCTAAATATTTTAATAGCTCCCACGAATATAGATATGTCGGATAATAAGCCACGAAATTTTTTTTATCAGATTACATGACAAATGTTTGCTAAGAACGACGGTACCAATATGCTGTAAAACTGCAGTTTCTTGGATTTGGATATTCCTAATACTGATAGTTGATTTATAAAATTAACTTTAGAATTATCATACGACTGGAAATGTATATACAATTTAGACAAGATTTAGACAATTAAAGACAAAACATTTGTATTAAAATATATAAATAGGTATACAGGTACCTCGTACCTATATAGTATATAGGTACCTATACATTTTTATTTATTATGAGCCACTGACAAATACATGAGCTTGCCACTTGGTATAGAGAAGTGTATAGTTGCGCTTAGGAAAATAAAATACAAATGAATTGGTCCTTTAGTTGCACCTATGGCCAAGTAATTAAGATGAATATTCCCCTCAGGACACATAATCGAATCTTCTGCAAGACGCATTGTAATACATGATAATAGTTTATCAATTGCATCATAATTTTTTTTGTGCCTGAGTATTAATTTATATTACCTATTTTATAATATTTACTAGAATTAATATAATTTACGAGGAGTGACCATATTATTATGATTTATGGTATATTGTGTATAAGAACTTAAACGCATCGCGATGCACACGGTTTATCTTGAGAGCCACTGAGAGGCGATATTATATATAATTTCACGCTCGCGGCGTTGAAGATTTTCGGAAAGGTGCCAATAATATAAGTGGCAGCGAAAAATAAAAAAGGCCATCGAGCTCATTCACTTTCATGACGGTCACATAATTATTATAATATCCCGCCACACGGCGACGACGATGATAATAATATAATTTGTGATAAATTAATATAATAATAATGAAAAATATACCGAGGTAGTTACCAAGAAACACGCCCGCAGATTAGTTTAATTTGATATGCACCCGCCCCCTGGCACAAAAATCCTTTTGAACGTATTTGAATAAATGCGCTCGACCGGAACTTATATATAATATACTATATCGGAATAGCTTTGTCCGGTCGTAATTCAAACGCTTTTTTCACAGCTCAATCTGTTTTAACATCACTGCAGCGATCATCATTCACTCCCATCTCGTATTATAGTAATCTAACTGCCGCAGTTGATTGAGATTAAAAAAAAGAGAGTGCAAGTCAGTTCGAGTTTTGAATACGTATAAAATATTGTGAACCAAAGTTTAAATTTAAAACTGTTGTAGGCTGTGTACAATCTGACGTTTTTAAATAACGGATACGTATGTGTGACACTTTTCCGGAAATTCGATGTTTAATGCATGTACAGCAGTATTATTTCATGAACTTAAATTAAAAATTAAACAAAAGTTATTTATTCCAAAAATATAATATTTTTCCATTCAACACGTCCCCTGATCCGTTAAATTGTATTTAAAATTTTTAATTACCAAACCTCGCAAGTATAATAATCGTACACTTCGTTACTTTTCCCCACGTGTAACCAACCGCGTATAATAATATTCATTAAAAATTCTCTTGGTCTCTATATAGTTCAATATGGGATTTCTTCGAAATACAAGAGAAATTCCAAGACCATATCCGAATTCATCACAAAAACGTTAATTAACACCGACAATTTCCATCGCTTCTTTAACGATAACCGTTTTGATCCGAGACAAAGTCCACTTTTCTCCGCATATCTTAAATAGTATTTATTTATTTTTTATTTTTATAAAAATTACTTTTTATAAAAAAAATATAATATGGAACTAGTTTTTTTTTTGCTCAACACAACGGTACAAAAGCGTTTAAAAAAAAATGTTAAGAAAGTCAGCTAGACTATATAACCTATTGTAGCAGATAAACCAATGTGGCAATGTGATATGAATTTAGTTTGATAAACGTATACATGTTTAGTGCACTATATGTTCTTTGTATAAGACACAATATACTGACTATGAGTTTACGTTTAAACATCTATAAATATTTCCATAATCCTTACATATGAATATTACCAAGGCTGGGCATTAACAAGTTAAAAAGTCAAAGTTGAGTATAAAGTTTATTTTATTTTAACTTTTTAACTTAACTAGTTACTTTTGACTTTTAATTAAATTAACCGTTAACTTACTAAATTTCTTTCCTAATTAACATGAAATTAACGAGTTAATTTTTAATTTTAAGAAGTAAGTTAAGTTAATTTATTTTGTTTTTAATTTTATTATATTTAACTATTTCAATCTATTTCGTTTTCATGTCAAAAAATATGTATCGTAAATTGCTTAAAGTTAAAAATATATATCATTCGAATCTAACTTATACTTAAATACTGTATGAAGTATAAAAACTATGTCCTATAATTTAGTTTTGGGTTGGAAAAAAATTAAGTAAGCTATAGCTTTGTATAAACAAATTAACTTTTATTTAACTTAATAAAAAGTGTGTATTAACTTTTAACTTAAGTGAGTTAACCTATAGTTAAATTAATTTTTAACTTTTAACTTTTTGTTATTGGTGCATATTAACTAAACTTAAATGAGTTAAAAAAAAAAAATTAACTTGCCCAGCCTTGAATATTACCACCTCTCATAATTGATATGAGATAGAGACATTTTAAACAATCTGTTGGTCCCTTTAATCATAATAATTATTATGTTACACATTATAAAATAGGCCGGGAACGTGACAATACAGTTCGATCTTGGGTATAAAAAATTATAAATATAAGCATGTAACAAAAGTAGCACAACAAAAAAAAACTGTAACTAATGGCCTATGATGCCGGGTTGTTAAATAAAAAAAATAGATCAATAAACAAAAAATTATAAAAACGAAAAATCTATTATTTTGCTACAAAATAAACGACGACCATAATAGGTACTGCAGTTTTCATACATTATACATATGATATAACAATTGTTCATTATTATTTATAGCGTTTTTATCGAAATGTTCCGGTTATAAACTGTATACCAGCTACTAGGCACGATATATTTTAAAGTAGATAATTATGCTAATTAAATCTTTATACATGTTTGACTTTGATAATTGTATTCTTAGGTTAACAGACTATTATTAAGATGTAATAATTATGTCAAGTTCTGATAACTTAGTTAGACCATGGAACTGAGAAAATATAGTTAGGTAAGGTATTTTAATTTAAATTAAAATACATAGATACATATACATTATATACATATTGATGTATTTTAAGAGCTCTACGTTTGTAAATAATTAGACTTGGTGGTTGGTAAATGCATTAATGCATTATTGTTACCTACTGTTATCAATACTGCTAGTAAATAGTAATAAAGCTGAAAGATTAAATAGTAAATATCGGGTGACTATATTATAGTCAGTAATCAGTATAGTCACCATCATATCTAATAATTATCTACTAGCTTACACCTGCAGGTCTGCGGATTATATTTCTAATAATCAAATTATTTTTGATACATATTTCCCTTAAGACATTAATTATATAGTATAATAACTGCAGTACAAAAGGGACGAATATTATGCTTTGAGGAAATATGAACTTTTAAATGAAACAGTAGATTAAGTGAGCTCTTAATAGTGTAACATTAATAATAATATAAAGTTGTTTTGATCAGGCGTAATACGATATGATACTTTTGACCAGTGTGTTTCATATTATTATGTGGTCGGATAAAATTTCCTCGATCAAAATTATAATTTTTAATCTGAAGAGACCTTGGAGATGAAGAATAATATAGAACTATAGAAGTGTAAAATATTAATTATGTTAGTTATTGTTACTACAACAGCAGTCAATTATTAGAATAATATATTTTTGAAATGTTCTACTTATATAATATTTACATAGTATCTATACTTGGCTCCTCAGTCAGATATTTTTAAGTCGATTAAAACGCAAAAAAATCTTATAATTCATTATTACGAACATAATATTATTTAATATTTATGAGCAGCAGGGAGCTGCAGAAGAAAACTGAGGACCACTGAGCAGATAAATAATAAAATATGATTAAATAGCATTGTTTAATCGCGTATTATTGCGAAACACGAGGATCGACAAGTAAGTGCAGAGTAGTTATATGTATATAGCGACACAAAATATTTGAGCTGTTTGCTTATTAAAATCCAGGTTGTATACAAATATACATAATATAATATAAGTCACGAAATGCCGCTAAACAGTTTGCTCAAAAACCTGTGAAAAAAATGCATTAGCCGTTTCAGTTAGTAAGTAGGTATGTTATTTTCAAATCGCTTCACGGCCCATCAAACACAAGCACGCGAGCCAGCGAATATGTACTTTAATATTATTATCCGACACTGAATATGCGGTAGCCTATACCCGGCAACTCGCTATATATATTTTATAATAATATGTAGGATCGTCCGATTTTTATGATACAAAATTATATAGTTGGCACGAATCATCATATATGACGTATAGTATGTCACAAAAGTACCAAAGGCCTTTAATATTTCCGTGGCGAATTCAATGTATAAATTGTAAGCAGTTTTTAAAATTTTTAAAAGTAAGTATAATAATATGTATGAAAGATTGATTTTTTGTGAAATTTTAATTTCATACATTTTAGAAAATGTGATTAAAAAAAAAATCCTTATTATTATAGCATTACAATTGCTGTATCGGAACGATTTGTAGTAGCTATAATACCTATATAATTTTTAAATTGGATTCTATTTTGGTTTACTATTGGAGTCAAAAATAATTTAAATTTAACAGGACAATTTTATTCCAAAAATTAAAAACATTTTATTTTATCAGAATAAATTGATTAGAAATTAAAAATACTGTTATTTATCTAACCTATTTAAGTTTACGTCTGAATGAAAAATGATTCTCCCCGAGAGACTTTTATTCCCGCAAAATCATTATTTTAAAATGATAAAATAGTGCCGTCATTGGGGGCCGCCAATTCTTGCGATGTATATTTATAGTATCGCAGCAGTATAAAATATGTTTAAAATTAAAATATTATGAAAATATGCATGATATCCACTGCAATCCTTAGGTATTACGGAACTTGCGAGTGCTCCTAAAAATCTACATTTGAAAAACACAAAACATATAGTTTTTCAATTTCATTTACTCGTATTATTATTATTATTATATATACTCACTGACATAATAAAATGAGATCATTCTGAATAAGTCTGTGCGGCGGAAAACCCCGCGGAAACACCCTCTACGCGCATTATATAGGCGGCATGCGTGTGTGTAATGTATATCGTGTAGTTAGAAGAGATATCGTTAAAAACGGAAACCGACCCTTTCTCGACGACGGTTTATAATACGGTACACCCACACACACGTCACACCCACACACCCACACGCGTTACGGGCAATATGCTCGTGCGGATACTTCACATATACATATGTATTATATTATATTATACAGAGGGAGATTCTTCGGCAAATATATTATGAAGAGAGAGCGTATAATATATATATTTAGCACGTGCGCGCGGGACAGAAAGATAGAAATAGAGTGAGAGGGAGAGAGAGAGAGAGTGAACGACCGAGTGAGAGATTCGCATCGGCGTCGGCAGACATAATAACGTTTACATGCGGCGGCGGCGTTTTCGCGAATATTTTATTATTATTGTACGCGTAGTGTGTGCACGTGTGTAAACCGATACGGGGCGCCATCGGGTCGTGGCGCACCGGTGCAAAGGGACCGTCGAGACGACTTTGACGACGACACCGTAGTCGTATCCCCTCCCCTACCCTACGCCACCCACCGACCGACTGCCATTTATACAACTCCTCTTCCTGTGCGGCTACATACACAGTACACACCACCGCCGCCGACGCCCGTAAACGCATCGTAAATCACAGGTAACGCCCGGAACGGCGCAAGCAGACACCGCACCACCGGCGGCGGTCCCTTTTTCGCTAAAATCCCGATCGCCGGTTTAAGAGCGCGCAGCCGTTCGACGGACGGACGGAGGCTTACAGTATATCATTATTATTATGGTCGCGATATGACGTTATATACGCTGGCGCGTTTTTATCGCCCGACAAATATTATTGTGGTTGCCTGCCTAACCCATTTGTAGTAGGTTGGTAATATTGAATTATAGCCTGTAGGTTGGTTACTGTACTCTTGTAAAGGATTCATAAATAAATTACCGTAGGACGTACATTGAGATTTTCGCTAAATATTCATCAATATTCAACCATACTGTATAGATCAATTACCTATTATTTTATTATGTATGATGTTTGCTCTTATTTAGAGTTGGGTATTTACTATAGTTTATACAGACATTTTCAAATAATTTCTTTCAGTTTTTTCGATGTAGGTACGTATGTTGATAAAATGTATTTTCTACATTTTAAACCTTGAAATGAGGTTCAAGGTCCATCATATCATAAGTTATTCTTAAACTTAATATTAACTAATTAAAAATTATCGAATATACATATTATGAATAATTTTAGATACAACTGGAACGATGAATGTATTGATTTTTCAATGATGTATTTATTTATTTTATTGTTTTGTGTCTATCATCACCTTTTAGGACAGTAAAAATGATTGGATTTTCTTCAACAGTATCTTTTCCGATAGGAAAGTGAATCTAGTTGGTACCTACTTTGGGGGGTAATTTCCCAATTATTTTCAAAAACGCCGTGAAAAACAAAAGAGAGATTAAGAAAAAAAGGGAATTTTTGAGAAAAATCGGTTTTCGACAAAATCGATTTTGGTTTTGGGTGTAATTCTAAAGCTCCTGAAATATTGTTACAATAACAGTTGAAAAATATTGAAAATACATGGGCACAGTTTTTATTTTATAAGCATTTAAAATTAAATAAGTAAAAGAATTTTGACAAAATGTATCAAATAAAAAATTTAACTATGATTGTGTAGTTAAAAATGTATAAAATATTCAACCTTTATAGCTAAAGATTGAAAATGCAAAACAAGATTCCACTTGAATATTTAAATAAATTACTTTATTCACAATAATATAATTAAGTATACTTAGTAATATGTATATCACTGACAGACTGACTGACAGTCTTAGCTGAGAATCGTTTTTCGTATACAATGATAATATATCATTGAATTCAAATTTAACACCATCCATTACACTAACCTACTGTACAGCAGAGTGACACCCACTTGCCCACCTTTTGTTTATTTATTGATATTAATTTTCTCGGCAACTAGAGGGTCATTGGCTACAAGAAATTTAACATAATTACTACCTACATAATGTTTTACTGACATTATGAAGTTAAAAATTGAACGGAATTGGATAATAAAACATAAAATAACATCACGTATATTATTATTTACTATACACAAATACACAATGATATTTCCAACATATATTTAGACTTATTTTAAACTACCTATACCTATTTATACCGCGTCTCGATTTACACGGTTTGACGCTGTACTTACAGTATTGTCAAGTAAGTAAATATCAATGATATAATTAGTAATTAGTAATAACCTAATATTACGAAATAAAATAAAATAGGTATTATAATTAATATTATGTGATATGTGATATTTTTGGCAAAATTAAGTGGCTCCTTCCGTATTACTAATATTAATATAAATAAATAATTAAATATCTATAGAAATTGTGGTTGACACGGCATTTTCGATCAGAATCGTTTTTCGCATGCAATGATTTATAATTTTATGAAATGTATCACATCTATTACAGTGAAACAAGGTAGGTACATTCGAAACCTACTACAAAGCTGCAGAGAGATTTCCCCCAATTCGTTTAAAAAATTATTTTAGTATCTACCTATTTCGGATACAATACAGTCCTGCATATTATTAATTACATCACATTATACAGATAGCTGCATAAGTCAGTTCTCGCTGTCTTGTTAAAGTCAGTTCTCGCTGTCTTGTTAAAAACTGCTTATTATTATTATTATTATTGAGTAACCGACTTTTGCTACACCCTGCATAATTGGTATAATATATAATTTATTACGAACATGGCATATAATTAATTATTTAAATACTTCTTAAAAATGTAATTTAATTAGAACATTTTTTATCAGGTTTGAATGTAATTTACATGAATGTTTTTTATTTTACATATTTTGTATATTTTAATGATATTATGAAGCTTATTTTTAGTGCACATAATTATTCCAGGCCCAAGTTATATGGGTTGGTCGATGATGACCTTGAAAGCCTATATTTTTTTACTTTATGCATATAATTAATATTATTTATATATAAATATTTGGGTGTAATGTGTAGACCACAAATGATTTCGTCATCGTCAAAAAAGTAAATGATTAAACTTGCACGCAGGGACACTCTTCTTGTTCTGTATAAACATATATTATTTTAATATATCAAAATGCAATATGTAAAACTTATTATCTTCAATTTGACTGCAAATAAATGTTGTTTTAACTACATATAAATTAATAACCCAATATAACTTTTTTTACTATTTTAACAATATGTATTGTTGAACTAAAATGTTAATTCAGTTACACACCAGTGTTACCTTAACATTCCTAAACACATAACTTCAAATTTAGTTGTTCAACAATTTATGTAAAAGTTAAATTAAGAACTGATTTCTAAATGTATACATTTAGATTAAAGAGTAAAGTCAATATCTTATTGTAGTACCAACAAAGCCCCAAAAATATTATCATTATTCAGATTATGAACAGTTAATATGTATAATATAGTATATACAGTGTGTCCCAAAAGTCCCGTATCACCCTTAATATCTCCATGTAAAATCACTATATTTCAACGCGGTTTTTTTTACAGTACTAAGTATGAAAATTCTGATTGAATGGCATAAAATTCATTTATTTTTTTCTTTAAATTCAAAAATTTTCAAAAAAATTTTTTACGCATTTAAGAATTTAAAATTTTTAAGATAGCCATTTTGTTGAGCATATTTTTTAAAACAGTTCAAAAAAAAAAATACTAAAATTAAATAAAAATTGACCAAGTTAGAGCAAGTTATGTTTTTGAATAATTGTAGTAAAAAAATTAATTAGGAATGTAAAAGTATGGTCGTGTGCTGAAATTAGATATTTTATTATTGAAATGTTAAACAATAATTTATTTTTTTACTACAATTATTCAAAAACATAACTTGCTCTAACTTGGTCAATTTTTATTTAATTTTAGTATTTTTTTTTTTGAACGGTTTTAAAAAATATGCTCAACAAAATGGCTATCTTAAAAATTTTAAATTCTTAAATGCGTAAAAAATTTTTTTGAAAATTTTTGAATTTAAAGAAAAAAGTAAATGAATTTTATGCCATTCAATCAGAATTTTCATACTTAGTACTGTAAAAAAAACCGCGTTTAAATATAGTGATTTTACATGGAGATATTAAGGGTGATACGGGACTTTTGGGACATACTGTATACATAGTTCACAATTTAAATAAAAATCTATACGTCTATACCGTAGTTTTCGTAGGAGTTTTAGAACAGGGGTGGTCCAGACGATCCTAGAGGGGACCCTCCAGCCACCCCAAGCCAATTTTTCTTAAAAATCATAAATTGTTAAAAACAAAATTACAAAATCAACATATTATACTATCGAAAGTTTTCTGAAACTATAACCCCCAAACTAAGTCTGTGAAGCCCCCCTGTTTTAGAATTTAGTTTTGAATGAATTGAAACACACAGGTTTTGCCATTTCCAGAGTTGCTAGACCTATTTCGATATGTGATGGGTGTATACGCCTATTATATCTATAAATTATAATATTTGTTTCACTCATATTATTTTAAAACGAATGAATTCAGTTATTTAAAATCACTATAATTAATAATAATTTATATTTTATCATGTGAAGAAACATCATCACTTTAAATTGAGTATTTTAAAAGTTATTACAAACAGTGTTGTTTCAAAGGGCAACATATTATCGAAACCTTAAATTATTAGTTACTACACTATACATAACCATTGATTTATATAATAATAACAGAACCAAATAATATTAATATTAATGATATTATTTTATATTTTAGTGGGTATAATATATAAGGTCGGGTCAAGACATTGAGATAACCATGTACATTTTTAAAGCGAAACTATACAAAAAATAATTCTTGTCATGTTTTTATTAATACAAATATCTGTAAGTTTCATTATTATAATATACTTAATTCTGACAATGTCTTGAAATGCTTACAAAGTTAAAAGTTTGTACCGCCTGTACTTAAAAAAAAAAATTAGGTACAAAATGTTTTTACTATAATGGTTTATGTACTTCATTACTTGTGTAGTTTTGTAGGTATATATTAGTGGTTCTATGAAAGGATATAAAAAATAAAACTTATTTTAAAATTAATAAAGATGATAAGAGTATTATAAAAATAATGTTGTTTTGTAGAGAAATGCCAGATAAATATTGCTTATTTTATATTTACTGAGTATTATGTATTTTAGTATTTATAATTAATATTTAAGAAAATATCGAGATTACCATTTTGTTTAAGATAATATCTGGTTGAATAACGTAAGTATTTTAAAAGTGTAATTTATAATTTTCGTTACGTAGGGTGACTTTCACTGTAATTGATTCGAACGCGTACGTCAGCGTTTTTAAAACGTCGCAATTTTAAGACGCGGACGTGCACTCTTTACACATTAGACGGCCTTTCAAAATCTAGCTTCACTTTTACACTGTATTGACGATTTTTGTGAGTTTTCTTTTAATAAAAAGTGCATCAAATGTCATTTGATCCATTCAATTCTTTGTATTGTGTTGTTTACTATATTAGTATTGCTTACGGTAACAGAAAATCCTTTAAAATATTAGGGGCGGCTAACATCGTTAACATCAATGTTAGAGGAGGAGCTTCGATCCTATAAAACTAAAAAAGGAGGGGGTTTGATGGACTTTTTGGCGGGCTAAGTCACCTCAAGCCCCCTTCCGATTTCCGCCTATACTGCTACCACTATTATTACCGCCCATTGTAGATGCGACTGCCTGTGAATTCGTATACCTATTGAACTTTAAATTTACTTTTGTTCAGTTCATTTGTTTTTTTTTAATTGTGGAAGTATGTTGAGCTGGAAAATGGTCAGTTCCAGGTGATGACATTTTGTGACCACACGTAGTTAGGAAACCTTTCCATATACGACTATACACATCAAAGCTTTAAATTAATAATAGTAGATATTTATACACTATTGGATTAAATTTAGATACTATAGTCAGTAAAAATGTTTTTTCAATTAAATACAATACGTTCGTAAAGTTGGCCCGCCAACTGCAATTTTTTGTACTGCGAAATAATGGATTTTAAAAAAATTCAGTACCTACTTAGGTTGGCTAACTTCATGAACGTAAATACAATAAACAAAAAATGTTCAATAATGTTCTATGAGAGCAACTTATTCGCAACATAAATAGCCTACATGATATTTTTATTTTAACACATGTTAATGCCATTGATTCCTTATTGAATGTAAAAATTATTAAACAATTTAAAATTCTTTAATAACTTGAAATCACAAAAGCAAAACTTTATAAACAATGTATAAGATCGATTAAAAACTCTTAAAAATATGAAATATATATTCATAAGTCGTAACTCGCAATAAGTACATATTTTTGTATTTAGTACCATGCATTTTATTTAAAAGCCTATAAACAAATATTGTTTTTTCTGAGGAAAGCCGCGATATTGAAAGTTGCTAATAGGATTTTTTTAAAACATTACACATTTACACTAACATTTAAAAATCACCCCCAAAGTAATAACGAAATATTAAATAACATTTATAGTATTTAATAAGACAGTTTTTTTTATGTCTGCCCTGTGCCAGTAAGCGTTTAAAACTATTTTTTTTCGAAGAAACATAATAAATGTCATTTGAAAAAAAAAATAATAACTGGAGTGGCTTATGCACGTTCTCTTTAAGGGTTGTCAAAAATGAGTCTGAAGTATTTTTTTTATACATTTTAATGTCCGCGGTAAATAAACTACAAAGAAAAAGATAGCCTCGAGTAAAAATCACGAAACCGTACCAAATTTTAAATAAACTTAGATGGAATGTAATATGAGTTTATTTGAACTAACGCAATATATTATATGTACTATATAGTATTTTATATACACGCGGAGATTATGGTGTGACCGGAAGGCAAATGAAAATTCCGGTAAAAATAAATGCGTTACGACGTTTTAGTATTAGACATCACTGAGACACGGTAGCGTGTTGAAGATGAAATATCTCTTTTATTTTTTAAGTGCCTGACCAAAAATTTAAACGTGCTACATTGTTAAAAAAAAAAAAAGTATTTATGTATATTATTCTAAATTTTAAACATCAATATTATTATATTATAAATTATGTTGTACTTGATAATAATACCTATTTTTTCAGACAACGACATATTTAACTCAATGTTTAATCAATCAACGCTCAAAATAATGATTATTTCGTTAGCGATATATTATACTCACGTCTTGCAGGCACAACTCACACATTGTTTTCAGGTGAATTATATGTATTGCTGAAGCGATAATCAAATATATTTTATAAAATTATTATGTATATAGTATATATCATATATTTTTTTCCCATTAACTTAAAATCTATTCTTATCAATGACACCGGAAACACGCACATTATATATTATATTGTTGTGAACATTGTTATGATTTACACGTGCAGTCGATGATTAAAACGATTATTGTTATGTACGAAATGAGTTGTCCGAGGTCGCAGAGGACGACCATATATCTAACTTGTTCAATCATAGACATAGAGAAGTTTGGGGACAAATTTGGATTAAATAAATTGCACAATACAATACTTGATTCATCCATCAATACCGAGAGAAAGAAGTTTAAGAACAAAGGTTATACGTACCTAACTACATATTTTTTAGAAATAGATAATAATATCATATACTCATCGGGACTATCATAATATACACAGGAATTGGCCATCTGTTTCTAACAATGTTTAAATTAGGTAACCTGCGGCAGGGTATCCGTGGGGGGGACGCGAAGTCCATATATTGATATGTCTATGTGTTCGATAATATGTACTCGACACGTGCACGAACGGGTTCCGCCTGGTCCACCTTGCTACCGGGAAACTTCGCTGCTCGATGAATGGTTTGATATATTATAACATTATATAATAATAAATATTATATTTACCCATATCGTAGTAAAAATGTTTACAAAAAAACAAAAAAACATTTTTAGTTGTAATTCGTAAATATATAACAGGTAAAATATTCGAACGGGGTCGTTTTTAAAGTCATAAGAAAATAATAACTATGTAGGTGAGAATATTATTATGTAGGTAGGTACGATTTGGTTTTCAGATTATAGTTCCACGGCAATCGGATGCTGTTTCTGCAACCGTTTATACCACAAGTCAAATACCACCGGGATAACCGCAAGTTAGGTACAGCTGTTTCTGTAACGGGCACGACGACTGCACTTTCTATAGTTTCTACATGTTCGCGGTAAGAGATCATCATAACGATCAGACAATAGTAGAGATTTATTATGTCGGAGAGTGGAGGATGGATACGAGTAAGGTAGGTACTGCTCATACATACTTAATATGACCCGACGACTGGGGCGACGAGATTGCGTCGCATACCTACACGAAGACGCACAGATGATTTGCGTTTCAACATGAGGTATCGACGGTGTAATAATGGTCAAATGATGTACCTAACCGTGCAGATGTAAATAATATTAGTGTAACCTTATTATAATATATACATATAGGTAGTCATATTTATGGAATCCGAATTTCATTCGAAAAACAAAACGAAAAATGCCTGAATCAAATTTTTATTTTTCATAATTTTATTCCAATTTTTTTACATGAACTAACAAAAAAAAATTAAAAATTAAAAAAAATCCAGTAGGTGGATGTCACTCTGCTCTGAAGTAGTTTATAAGTGGGTCAATGTATAATGAATTGCATTAAACTTGAATTGAATGATATAATATAATCATTATATAAGAAAAACGATTCTGAGCGGAGACTGTTATTTGTCAGTCTGGATATTTTATATTGTTATTATTTATTTTAGACTGTAAGTTGAATTAATATTATAATATTATTATTTTTTATTCGTTTCTATGGTGATAAACAAAACGTTAGAAATTAAAATTCCATTTTTAGTGGTTTTTCATAATTTGTCGGTGGTTTTTCCTGTTTCATTAATTAATAACTTTAAAATCGAAAAATGACCTCTTGTACCATCTTGATCCAATTCGAAAAAATTCAAAAAAATCGAAGCACTCCTTCTGGTAGAAATTTTGTATGCAAGATAAAAAAAAATAAACACCATTGTAAAACAACTGTTTTGCTTCCTCGCTTCCGCTCAAAATCTAAAATGTTAGTAGATATAATATGTGTTATTAATAAAATATACATCCACATAATAAATAGATTATATTTTAATACAGCAGCCTCCGATGACTATACGGATTGAATCTTATATTATGGATGGAACATTAATTAAAGAGATGGCACACACATCGGATGCAGCCTATTTTACATACTCACGTATAGGTACACATTTTACACAGGTAGACATTAATTAAGTATTTAAAAAACATATTCTCTTTGATATACGTATGACCTAACAGTGGAGGAGTGGTTAGTATAGTCTGCATTTGGCATCACCTGCAATTATAGGAGTACACCTAAACAGCCTGCAGAAGTCCGAGCGTAGATTTAGATGGTATATAGGTACATATAATAATTATTTTAGAGCTGGGAAATTTGATGTCCTCAAAAGTTGTATTATATTCAAAAATGTTTGAAAAATCTCAACGGAGCTACACAGAAAGTAAAAATAACAATGCATCGAAATTTCAGCCCTTAAAATAATAATAATAATACACAATATATTATAATAAACATATTATACAGCCCATCTGCCAGTCATAGTCCAGGACCGACGATGGTGCAGGTCGAGACACACAGTGCCCGAGGTCCGGGCCAGTATTTTGTGTATTATGTACCTAAACATATAATAATGTAAAGTGTTATTTACGAGTGCTATTAATTCCCGTTAAAACGTATAAGAGTGTTTTATAGGTAAAGATATAACAGCCAGCCTTATATTATATTAATATATACCTATACGTATAACTCGTATAAGGTATATAAAGACTCTCGATAGGTTTTACGCGATATTTACAAATGAGAGCCGACAGAAATACTCGTAAAATAATATGTTTTATAATATGTTTTCCATGCGCCTCGCCGCCGACACGGTTTATACATAAATATAGGTACTTACTACTTAATAACTAATAAGTATTTAAAATACAAATATTGAAATATCATGTACTTATTCCTTGATTTTATACTTAATAAAATATTAAAACATAACAAAATATATAATACATATTTTTTAAAAAGGTTCGAGACAGTAAAGGTACTTTTGTAAATAATACTCTTAATTACTGTCTATTCACTAAATCATTTTCTAAGTAAAAATTACTTTCCTGGAAAAATTTCAGTTAGGTATTTAGGTTTTTCACACATAGACGAGTTATTATTTTAAACTTTTAAAGTCTTTGTAATGTTTGTAAAATTGTATATTTGTATCCAATAAAAAACCTATTGAAAAATATATTTAAATACCTATTTTCATCACATTACAATAGTATTTTTAACAAGAATATAAAAATACTTAATTATGTATTAGTTAAGTTTAATGTATGTATATATATTGTATATGTTATGATCGGGGGGGTTGGACTTAATGCACTAAAAAACACTGAAATGTACACTTAAAAAAGTTTGAAAAAGCAGTTAAATATATAAATTAATTATAGTGGAAAAAACTAAAAAAAAACTTTTAATTAAAATTTGAAGAATATAAGTAATGTGTCTAGGTAAACATATTTTTACTTAAATAATTTGTGCATAAATGTCTGAAGTGATGACTATTTTTATACATATCATGTTAACAATCTAAAATGCTAGTTTTGTTCATTGTATATAGAAAAGTATGATTTTTTTTTTAAATAATTAAAAATATTAAAGAAGTAATATATTGTTATTATAATAAGTATTAAAATAAGCAATTAAAACATTAAAAACAATAAAGCTTTACAGTATGTATTTATAGAAAAATGAACCCAAAATACTTACAAAAATATGGACTAAAAATGCTTAAAGTTTAAATCCAGCGGTGACCAAACAAATTTTTTTATCGAAATTAGATTTTTTTCGGTGCAGTATGATTGGATATATTTGACTGTTAGGAATTTAAAATTCATACCTTCACGGCTGCACGTTTGGACATTAAAATGAAAGAAGTTTATGCTAAGAAGTCCTTATATATATATCACTATATCGGTCTCTATATAAGTACTGTAATAGGTATAATTAGTAGGTATATTAGTTTAAAAAATGTTTGAAAATACAGATGAATTTTCGATATTGTCTGGTGATATCGCACTTTATAGCAGTCCACTATAGTAATAAATATTATTGTTGTAACTATACTCTATTCAAAATAAGCTTAAAAAAAATATCTCGACGAAAAGGCGACGTGGTTCGCACATGTGCTGCAGTCTCGTTGGCTGCCGTCGATGAGCTGCCGACTACTGGCCAATCGGAAATCACGGCGGTCCCATAACGTTCGCTGCAGGCTGCGCAATATTTCAAAACTTATTTGGAATAGATTATAGCATAAGCTTTTAACTTTGTCTGGGTCATTGACATCTTTAAAGTATAAATGGGTGAAGCACGGACCCCCCCCCCCAAAAAAAAAAAAAAAACACTGTACAATTTTTAGTTTTAATTATTTTAATACTAATTATACTTAGTTCATATTATTATATTTTTGGGAATGAGCAAGCTTAGGATACAAACCAGTTTCAGATGGTGTTTTTGGTCGCACCTACGGCTCTAAAGCTCAGCCACTCCGTGGACCCCCAAGTAATCATCTAGGACCACCTGTTAAGAACCCCGTAAAGTTAGCCCCGTTTCACAACCATTTTTTTCCGTATTTTTCGATTTACATCGTTCGTATACGCGACGTTGACGTGACGTACTCGCGCCTTGATTTTTATAATGTATAGCTTTTTAGTTTTGATTCGTGTTTCTAATATGCAATGATATGATTTTTAGATTCTGAGCTGAACGAGGAAGCTAGTGGTTTTACAATGGTGTTTATTTTTTCATTTTTTTATCCTTTATACAAAATTTCTACCAGAAGCAGTGCTTCGATTTCAACATATAGTACTTTATCTTTTAGCAAATCAAGATGGTACTTTATAGAGGTCATTTTTCGATTATCTTAATGGTTATTTAATACCACAGGAAAAACTACCGATAAATTACGAAAAACCGCACGTTTATCTTCGTTTATCACCATAGTAACGAATAAAAAATAATAATATTATAATATTAATTCAACTTATATGCTAAAATAAATAATATAACTATATAAAATATCCAAACTGACAAACCGTCTCCACTCAGAATCGTTGTTCTTATACAATGATATTTCGCATCGAATTCATGTTTAATACAATCCATTATACATTGACCCATTTGTAACCTACTGTACAGCAGAGTCCCATCCACTTACCAGCTTTTTTACTTATAAACTTATACGTATACCTAACATAAAAAAAGTTATACTTTACGTCTTCCATAGTATATGAAATATAACCCACTTATTAATTATAGACATATACATATAGTGCCCAAACGTGTCGCGTTTTGGGATTAAAATGTCGAAATAATGTGTTGTAGCCGATTTCAGATTACTAACAAAATATAGGTATCCCGTAATCCCGTAATGTATTAAGTCCCAGTTTCTGGCACGTCATTATATCACTGAAAAAAATCCTTGATCATATTAACAAAAAAACTATGTTGGTTTGACAATAATCTTGTTGCTATACAGCCAACAAGATTATTGTCAAACCAACCAATATATAGTTGTTAATAAGGTAATAATGCCAACAATATAGGCATATAGCATTGTACTATAGATAAGTATATTGTTGATATGTTACTTGAAATTGTCAATTGAATATACTTATCAGTGTAACATTGACAATTAACCTATCATTGTAATACTAAATAAAACTAATTTTATCGATTTTGCATTGTTAAATTAATATCAATAGGTATTGTACTATTGACAAAATATATAATGTTAAATTGGTACTTGCAATTATCAATTAAATATAATTACTAGTGTAACATTGACAATTATCTTATCATCGTCATAATAATAACTTTACTAATTTATCCATTTCCATTGTTGAAGTTATATTAAATTTGATTGATTTATAGAACTAACTCTGTTGTATTAAGAAGTTGGTTGTTAATATAAATCTCAAATTGTCAATTTGTGAAAAGCGTTATTGTAAAAATGACAATAGTCTTATCATTTTGATATTAGGTTGACAATAGATTTTATCCAACTATAAACATAAATAATATGCAAATTATATACAATTAATGAGTGTTCAATATGTACAAATAATTAAACATTCAATTTTTTTATTGTATATAATGAGTATACTCACACGCCAAACAATAATAATCGTATTCTGTTGTGTGTGCGAGTTAATCATAATAACATATAGAATAATACTGTTCCGAAGTCACATGCAAGTTCAACACATGCGCGCGTTTTAATATTGAATACATTATAATATGAGGTGCTGGTCTCAAACCTATATCCGAGTGTTCTCTGTGATGTGTAAAATGCAATTGTATATGTACCAAGTACATGGTACATGCTATAATATTATGAAGTGTAATATTATATTTTATTATTATTATTGTTTTTGTCGCTGTTGTTGATCCTTCCCCCCATTTGCCGCTAATACGTTTTCTCCAAACATTTTATTGTTGTTATTTTTTATTTAACCCGTTCGTCGGCCTCGAGCGACGAGTGCGACCGTTGCGTGGAATGAATCAGCGGCGCTCACAATATTGTATACCTATAACCGGCGACGGAAGGCCCAGCCGCCGCTGAAACGAGACAATCAGTAGTATACCTACCTATATGGCTATATAATATGCGAGGGCACACAACCAGAATATCTTCCGTGCACATATAATATAAATAAGTAAACATTTGAGTAATGAACCGTGTCAGTCAATATTATTACGTGTGTTTGGTCTATCTCCCCCCCCCCATTCTCACCCATACCCACCCATCGTAAGATGCAGTAAAAATTATTGTTCGGGTAATTTATTTCGAGTTTTGGCCTGACAGGTTTTTGATGACTTCATTATCGGTTGTGTTTTTTTTAAACCATTTGACGCGTACTATAATGGCTACTTTATATATTAGCTAGCTATATAATATACCTATATAGGTACCATGTCATTTCAAACCGTCAGCTACGACCTCCGTCGCAAGCTTCAATAATGATATACACAACTCAACTGCAAACTATAAGTTTTCATTTTCGTATAGGAATTATATAATATAAAGTTAGGTTACTTCTGTATCTATTAATATTTTTTTTCCGTTGAATTGGAAACCCAAAACGTGTATAGACATTGTGTATCATATAATATTATGATATAGTATTCATGTTATATTGCCCATCTTAAAATATTACGAACTACCATCGTCATCGTCGTATACTCGAGAACTATCATGGCCCAAATATGTGTATAGACAAACGAGTTAGTTTATAGTATTAGGTATATAGTTTGTTCACTCCCGTTGTCGACAAATCTTTGATAATATTAGAATCGTCTGGTACTTAACCAGACCTTAATATTATTTTGGTCACTCTTCCATTATATAAGTACTGGCGTTATTCATCAAGTCAGAATTCCAATTTGACTAAATATTTGGTTTTATGTTAAGGTGCTCGGTGTTAATGTGATTTTGTACTCAAAAAATACTCTCTACGGAAATGAAATAATGATCATGTCGAATCAAAAGTAGATTTTTGTTTTTTAGTTAGTACACAGGGAAATATTCTACAGGCCGCATTGAACTCTGTTTTTCAATAATTTAATCTTAAACTTTAAAATATTTCTATACAAAAAATTGATAAATATAAGCTTTTTTTTAGAAATTATTTTAAATAAATTAAAAAATCAGAATTCAATGCGGGCCGTAGAAAGTCTTGTCGTTCAGATCCGACAATTCAACGCGTGGGCTAAGTGTTTTTCCTGCGAAGAAATGTTCGTTAATATATCCTTCGAACCTATGTAGACTTAAATGGGTATTAGAAAGTGTTATAATTAGGGTGATATCTAAAATATAAAATACAATTTGGAATATTGGTATCAGACCACTACTTAATCAATAACTCATCAAGACAGAGAACATTGTGGTCGAATTGCTAAAATTGAATTAACGTTTAATGGATATATTTTATATTTTGTATACTGTGTATTATTATAGTAATAGTACATAAAACAGAAACTACGAATAACGATATTTTGTTTTTGGTAACTGAATCATACTCTGAACAGAATGTAGGTACCTAACCATAATAAACAGATTTACGCTTTTGAACATATTTTATGTTATGTAACTAGCGGTCCGAGGGTCGCTGGAGGAGACTTGCAGACCCCCTCCTCCTTGTTAGTTGAATGTGGGTACCGAAGATGGCGAGACAATATCGTTGGGATTATAAAAGTCACACCTGTATAGCCTGTATATAGGTCAAAACTCAAAAGTCAGAGGAGGTGATAAGCATTGTAGTTTAGTGATAAATAGTTGTGATAAGGCTTGGCCCTTTAGCGGTCTCGTTCAAAGACGTTTGAAAGTCGAGTTAGGGTGTCTAGAAATCTCTCACTCCCGTGGAAATCGGTAATTTGAAAGGTTTTGATAGTTAATACGGTCCAGTCTTGTGCTTTTATGAAAGTCGAAACTTGTAAATTCGAAAGCGGTGTTTGAGTGTTTTGCTAGTCAGACACTAAGTCTGAGCTAAGTCGAGCAAGTCACCTCATGTGAAAAAGCGTTCAACTTGAATATAGGTAGTTTATTACTTATTAGTACCTATATACAGTATAAACCCTATTAACACAACAAACGTACCTATTGCGTTTGTATAGAACCTTGCTATACACCGAAATTCGATTGTTTAATGAAGGTTAAGTGTGCTTGTATAGTTGTATATAATATACCTACTTGATGATATTTTTCATCGTATGAACCAGCCAATGATCATCACAATGTTTTTTTTTGATTTTTAACGTTTACGAACAAACTATTTTGAATGACCCTATATGATTAACCGCAGGTACACGCATTCGTTCTAAAAATGTTTTAAAAAAATTGTATTATATTATATTATGTACTCACATATTATGTTTTGGTGTTAATCTGCAAAATGGAATAATATCTATAAGGATAATGGTTACGGTTCGTTCAATAGTATTATTAGGGTGATTAATTTTTTCGTTGAAAAATTGTTTGTTGTAAAATAAATGTCTTTTCAATATCTCGCACTAAAACGGTAAAACAAAAATATTAAATTCAGTAAGTAATAATAATATGTTATACAGTGTGAATAACACACGTGTATACATATAATAATATGTATTATGTATACGTAGTATGCAGTGTGAAACTTTTTTAAATCGATTTACCGGGCGTATCTGTCTATAAGTCTATTACATCTACTACAACGTTTGTTTAAATATATTTATGTGCATAATAATATCATTCAGGCTGTGCAATGTGTATACGCGTCGGTAAAAAACCAATATATTATGTATAAGTATATAATATCATATATATATATATATATATATAGGTGCTTCTCGGCCAAGTCAGAGCAGTGAAATCGGACGTCATAATATTATCACCACCGGCGATTTCCAGTCTTCGATTGGTAATAATAATAATAATAACGCATTATCGGTGCCACACGAACCCATTATATTATATGTACACACACGCAAGTCGGACGTTGGAAAATGGATAAACCACTGACGGGCTGCTATGGGAATCAAGGGGGGAGGGTTAGGGGGGTATTCGAGCGATTTGTTTAACGCGTTGAAACGTATATACATAATGGTATCGTTTATAATATAATATATATTTATACATTTTTCTCGCTCCGTCTCTGTCTCTCGGTCTTTTTTTCTCTAAAACGACATCATAAATAATAACACAAAACGGATTCGAACGTTATTCAAAGAAACCAATAGCCCGAAACTATTTATTTAAACACACACGCGGGCGTGCGCGCATAGCATAAGGTTCGTATTCGATTGAATTCAAACCGCACTCGGCTCCGGCGGGTATAATTGGTTTTCCTACGTGTATATAATATAATATAATATCATTATGTTTTCGACGACGTTATTACATATATATATATACATATATATATTGTAGGTATATTATACACGAGCATTATTAGAGGTATACGCTGTGTATGTATATGTATGTATGTAAATGGATATACAGAAACAAAAGAAGGGACGTTGCGGGTTTTGCATTTAAATTGAACTGTAAACACCCGTTGAAAGCAATAAATATCTCGAGAAATATATAATAATATTATTTACTTATATACGCGTTTCCGTGTCGTCTGTGTAGTCTTCCTACCATATATACCGCGACCGCGACCACGGGCACTGCAGCGAACGAATCATATAATATTATAATACCTACAATAAAATAATATATTGTGATATACAACACATCGAAACCACGACACGCTCACTACATATCAAAATATACGCGTACGTACAGCGATAATATTAAAATAGCAGACCGTCCGTTGTACACCTGTTGCGGGTAGGTACCTACAACTGTAGGCGGTTTTTTTTTTATTATTATTTTAAAAATGTTTATATTCCGCGGCGTATGGCCCCAATAAAAAACCGTATGTGCGCGTTACGAGCCGCATCGTATACGATATTAATATTATCTATGGTATTTAGACGAGGGGCAACAATTCTCTTATTATAGAGGAACAGTACACGTGAAAAAGAAAAGAAAAAAGCCGTGGTTATTGCGTCCACAGGTGTCGGGCCTGCATAGTCTGGACCGCGATGACCGTCGGTGATTCGGTTTTTAGTGTTTTACAACACTCGGGCTCGCGCGCATTCGATCACACCGCACCGCGTCATGCTTATTATTATTGCATTGTATCACAATATCTTATAATATAATAATTGTTTTATTGCGATGACGCGACGGGCTCTCAGAGGTCTTTTTCCCATACGTATTTATAGGTTTTTACATTTTATTTATTTTTTTTATTCGACGGCTGTATAAGACGTCTCGCGATACCTATACGACCCACCTATATATACTTCTCCGTAAATATGCCTATAATATAATATTATATATTATTATTATATAGCTACGAAGAAACTGTCCATAATACCTTTACATATATTATATCGCTACTCCGCTTTGCCCCCTTTGTGCCCCCGAACGCGTCATAAAAAAACCAGCAGACACCATATTATATAAAGTGTGGGAACATGGTATTATTATTATTATTCGCTCGCCACCAGCCCGACGGATGACGCCGAGAAAAAAAAGGGTTCACATCTATCTGTAATCGGTATACGTATTATTATCATATTATAGATAATCGCGATGCAAACAAGCTAAACGAACAAATATTATATTATCATAATATGTTGAGTCATTCAACCTCGTGATGTTATGAAAAATTACAACGCTTTAATAATAGGTATTACAATTAATTACATAGGTGGTTACTGTTAGTCTCAGAGACGTATTCAGAAATTTGGCGCCCGGGTGCCAATGTTTTTCCGCCCCCCCCCCCTCCACAAAAAAATTATTTGACTTTTTCAAACTACCGAGAGCGTTGGAGCTTACTTTCCGGTGACAACCCGTAATCGTTCCTTTTTAGAACAAAAGTTAGTAAAAAAAAAAAAAGTAGATTTCAAACTTTAAACATTATGTTATTTTTTTAAATTAATCACATTTAAATATTTAATATAAAATAGGTTTAGTTATTATCAACTATAATTACAAAACAATAAATATTTAAAATTTACATATTCATTTTTCGAGCTTTCAAGGAACTAAACTCATTGATTATATCATCATCAGTGGCGTCCGCAGGGGGGAGGCTAACGGGGTGAAGCCCCCCCCCCCATTGCCCGTATAATTAGTACTTTTCAAAAAAATATTAATCAAGTTTAAACTGTCAACTATAGTAAATCTCATATATGTCTTACCAGAATGAATTCATTTTTGAAAAAACATTGTATTTGCATACCAATTTTCATAAATTATCTGTAATTTTTCTGTAAAAGTATGAACTATATGTATGAAAGACCTTGTATTAAATTGTCTAGCCTTAGATATACATATTTTATATTTTATGAGTTTTGAACTACAAATTAACCGTGGTTTTGACGAAATTTGAACTTAATAAATGCTTATAAAAAAAAGCCATGGTGCCTATGTATTGTTAATATTTTAGCTGTAATAAAAAAACTTACGCATTACATTTTTAAGCTTTTTGACCGGATAATTAATTTTTTATTGACATTCATAGAAGAAAAATTTTAATTAATCAAATACAATCCAATTTAAGACGGTATAACCAAAGCTTGTTACCAAACAATTCAAATAAATTTTCATTTTTTTTTCTCCAATTATTTATAAAAGCGCCAAGAATTTTCAATTTCTACCTCCTAAAAGTACTAACTAGATCCAATTTGCTAACAAAAACATACACTGGGCATCGAAGCTTAATGCTTATGATCAGAGCATTTTTTCTACCAGATGAGTTGAAAAGTTACAAACATTTTAAAATACCCCAAATAATCGTCTGCAATTATTAGACTGGTCAAAATAAAAACTAAATTGTGACTAATTTTCAAGCCCCCCTATTAAAAAATCCTGCGGACGCCACTGATCATCATAGTCTAAACCTTTTGTAATATCTGATTCGATGTTTATTATGGCGATACTGTTTAGTCGTTCATCAGTCATCCTCAATCGAAAATAACTTTTAATTCGTTTTAGTGCACTAAACGATCGTTCTGAAGAGCAGTTAGACACAGGATAACATTGATATTTGATACATTCTTAGAGCAATATTTACGTACGGGTATATGTCGTATAAAAATTCAAAATTCATTGTTTTAATGTTTTTCTATACTTTGATAAGTCACTAATAAGCGATAACTGTATAAACGTGTTGCCATATTATTGATAAAAATTAATATTTTTTAATTATTATATTATTGATAAAAAAAAACTAATTTATATTATTTTTCATTTTCATTTTCATTAACAGAAGATGGGTTATGTAAAAATCTGATGCCGCCCCTATAAAAATGCCGCCCGGGGCGATCGCCCCCTCTAGCCCCCCCCTAAATACGTCACTGGTTAGTCTTGTGCTGCAGGTATTCATATTATACTTAATATATTTTTATTTATGCTGTCAAACAGACGTATAATATATATTATTAGTATATAAATATATATTATTAGTGTAACATATTATATTAATAATGGGTAAATATTTAAGTTTTAAGGATTAATAATTAACATAATATGTTATATATTTTAATTATTTAATATTATATATATGTAATATATTAATATTATACTATACAAATATAACTGTACTGTCTGTATCATTATAATACCTACTTAAGTCTGAAGTCTTTATATATCGTATTATACAGGTATAGTAGATACCTAAATAGTTGATATTTCCAAGTCTATAGTGCCACGTAATCGTTACAATGGTAAATTATTATATAAAAATGAAATTATCAGATATTCCGTCAACGGATGGATTTTCTCCATACTTGTCTCGCCGTCTCGGACAAGCACAATTTTAATAAATTAATTAATCACATATACGTCTTATTAGATAAAATGTACATATGGGCTGACTGTAAATGTCTAAAAATAATAATAAATAATTTACTATAAATATTTGTATGCTATAAAGTATAAACTCATTAAAATAAAATGTATATTATATAGGTAAAATGTATTTTTACGTATTTAATATGTAAATATTTCATTTTTATTATAAACTAAAAAAAATTAATTTCAGCTACAACTCTAAAGTTATTATTTATAGTATGTTTACCCAATGAATTAGTAAAATAAATTAATAAAATCATAATAATTTATGAGTGAAACAAATTATAATATCTTTAATGGTCTGACGATTAATCAAAAATTATTTTCAAACGCGTGTATGTTTTAAACAGAATTTCATAAATAAGCAGCTAAAAAAACAAGATTCCCCTCAAATAAAAAAATATTTGACATATTTAAAAAATACCTTCTAATGTTATTAAGATAGAAAAAAAATTACGCAACACTTCATTTATAAAATTATGCCAATTATTTCCTATCATACAATATTATTTTGAATCTATAATATTGACCTAATCTATTTAATTCAATGTATAGACCTTCAAACGTATAGGCTTAATTATTTTGGCCTATACTCAATACTCGCTAGGTACTCATATAGTTAGGCATTATAGTAGTAATTACCTATGCCCTATATTATTATTTTATATTAACGAATAAACGTTTATAGTGCTTGGAAATTCAAATATTTTGATATACATTGTATATAGACTATACTAATACTTATACAATTAAGTATTATTGTTGATCTTATAGACAGTAAAAATATATTGATATAGATAATATTAAAGTGAATCAGTATCAGTTTATATTTAACTATAAAAATATAGCATTTTTATAATTTTAATTATATAAAATAGTTCATTTTCAGATGCATATTAAATACTATACGATACGATTATTAAACTAATACAAAAACTGTGTGCAATAATAATTTTCAATTTAAAACTATAAGTACATTTTCTGTAAGTATGTAACTTTATAATATTGTGTAAGTAACAGATGACACCAACTAATAGTTAACCAAATAATAACTTATTACCTATAGGTATAATTATAATATCATAAATGTTCAATGAATGAGCAAGGAAAAAACAATGAATTGCTATAAGTAATAATATGCTAGGTATATCTTAACCAATATACGAAATTAATAATTACATAATAATATAATATGTAATGAATAATGATTATAGTTAACTGCTATTGTGTATTTGTGTATAATTAAAAATGAATAATCATATTAGTATGTACACGGATACTGCTGCAATAGTAATGTATAATCTATAAAATAATTACCTAATACCATACTATAGCAATTTATTTGTACATATTTATGTAGGTATAATCATTATATAGTATATATATTAAATGTTATATCCAACAAAATATTTTCAAACAAAACTATTTTCACTGCAGCCATACTGCAGAATTTTGAATCTAAACATTCATGATAATAATATTATATTATAAATAATAACTAATTATTAGTAGAGTCATCATAGAGATATAATTTTACATGAAATAATAGTGTATCATCTCGCTTTTGGAGTAGAACAAGACAATATTTATACCTAAATACTGACCTTAAGGTACCTATAGATATTATGTACTACCTATGTAATGATATGTACCTGTATAATATAATAAAACAATAAGTTATATTGAAAAATTCGATAGGTACCTATGTTTTATATTTTGTGGTTTTTAAGTCTCAATATTATATACAATTAATATATGCATCGCATTACATAATTCTCCCTTTATAAAATATTAAAGTAATAATATATAATATAATTATTAATATACTTTAAACAGTAGTATAATACGCGTATCCCTTCGCACTCTTATAATGTCCAAAAGTAAACCATTGTCAACGGCCGGTAGAGAAGTATACAATCACTTCTTCATAATACCTATATGTATACTTACCCATAGGCGGAATTTGGGTTAAATTTATGGGGATGCTAGATTTATGTCAACTAAAGTGATCCGTGGGGGACTTTGCCCCCCCACTCCCCCTACATTCATACAACATAAATTTATACACCTTTGCAATTTTGCATTAATCTTAATATAAATAATTACCTATGACATACGGCTACGCTTTTATCTACATTATTATTTTGATAGGTATACCTATATTATGTGTTATTATTATCATTATTCTTATTATTATGAAAATTATAGGGTGGTCTTAGAAATAAATGTATCCAAAATACATATGGCATGATATTATAGTCAATAAACAATTCGATGATGCTATTAAAAATTTGGGGGTACTAATATGAATTTCGCCTTTTCATTTGTTTATTTCAGTGACGTGATTGATGACTACACATACTTCGCTGTATACATAAAGCAAATAACCGAGATAAAAAAACTTATCCCTTTACGAACACAGGTGAAAAGAATAATTATCCTATGTATGCCAATATGCCATGCTATATACATACGATCACAAACGAGAACGCGCACAATCGCCGAGCGACTTCAACATTAGTAAATAAAGTTTTATTACTATAGTCGTAAAATCGGTTAACAACCAGCACGGAATATTCCTATACTTATTTACGAGTGCAGACTATCGGATTATTCGAATGGTATTATATTATACGCACCTATAAAGTCATGTTGAATGGTCAATATTGTAATATGGTCATAATCATAAACAGATATATATAAAATTATTATATATTGCTACGATTTAAATAGCTGTCTATAATGGACGTGTAAAACATATAACATGAGTTACGACCGCGATCTCTATACACATCCATACGCCCATTTTTTGTGTAAGTATATTACACATAATTTATATTTATATTTAAAATTTGGTCCATACCAAAGGATTCTTTCATTCGGTAGTTTTAATTTTTTCTAGATATCGCTAAATATGTGTCCGTATTGCGAGAAATCTACATCGAGTAGTACCTATACCAACCAGCCCAATTTTTTTCCCCATTTAAAATCGATTTCCATCTACGGTTTGGCTCGTAAATATATACCTACCGGAATTATTGTTACTATCAGTGAGCACGCTGAGCAGAGAAGGCGAAGAGTTTGCGGGAAGTCTCCTCCGCCGTCGTCACCTACATAATATTATTTCATATTTTTATATCATATTATACCTATAGCTGCCGCTGCTGCAGTGAACGAGCCCGCTAGGGAGAGACCTGTACCATCGCTTTGGTGTTAATAGTTGTTATTTTTATTACATAAATCACGGTCGAGTTTACATTACCAACACGATCTCACGAAACAATAATAATAATTTCGGTCACGTTAAAAACCATACCGAGTCTGTGACTATATTACATGCCACGCAAAGGGCTAAGTAATTGGATTTTATAAATTACACATAAATCAGGATGCCGCTGGCGGGCGTTTTTTTTTTTATGATAAACTGTGGGTGCGTGCTTCAAATGTAAATATTATTCTTTCACGTAAAACAATTATTTCAAGGAGAGTGAAAAAAAAACAAGATATTTTAAATACTATACATTTGTTGTTTTTATTATTATTATATTAAATCTTCGCGGACGTCGGATTGTTGGTATGATACTGTTTGTTTAAGAATTAATACTCGGTATGTAATCTTACAGGGCAAACATAACAAAATAGTTATTTTTTATTATACATAGGTATCTGAAATAAAACTGGAGGCTGTATGAATTGAAATTAATAATTTAATCTTACATTTAATTTTACTTTAATTTCTTGTAGATAATATAAATATAGGTATTAAGAAAATCATATTAATTAATTAATATATTATGTGACTAGTGAATAATTTCAAATTTAAATGTTTGGCATTGTTACCACTACTTATCGATAAATTAATTTTATAATTACCTAATACTAATAGGTACTTCAGAGTATTAACAAAAAAATTATAGTATCTTGGGTAAACTATAAAGCCCTGTATAATATTCGAGATATTTAATATTATTTTTCAGAGGGTAGGTAATTTATCATTTTTAAAGAACCGCTGTATATAATATATATTTAACACCGCAGTATACTAATGACATACGTCTTATACTTTTTAGATCATTAACGCAATCTGATGAACCATAATTTTTCGCAAAACCTCACACGTGTGATGCATCTGTTTTACAACAATTCGACCGATACATCGTTAAAAGAAAGTCGTGCGAATATTATAATACAGTGCAGGCTACCTATAATATTATAGGCTATAAAATATATTGTCATCATTTGACTTCCGCCCAGCTCCTACAGGTCTATTAAGAAAATATATTACATTCGTTTATTAATCAGGGAGACGGCAAATATTAAAATGTTGAAAGCTCAATGAACGATGATATTGTAATTAAACATGTATAATACTTATAATTTTACAAGTACATGACTATATAATACCAGTTTGATGGGTACCTGCTCTAGTTAGTTGTAGGTACCTACTTAATACTTTAAATGTCCAGGAATAACAGTGAAGGTCGTGGACATATTTAAATAATTCTATTTTGTGTGCGTTTATTATATCGTCAATATTATCATTTATATGACTATAATATTATGACTTATGAGACTAGTACTTATAAGTAGGCTACTTTAACTGTATACCTGTTCTATTGCAGATATTAAAACCTCCAATACGTACCTATATACCTATAATATAGGTATATGTGTTAGTGTAAAAATAATGAAAGGTTTTTGAAATAAATACTTATATAATAGTGACACTTCACACACCAACCATAAAACCGATAAAGACGTATACGTAATATTACCTAAGTAAAATATTGAATTAGGTATTTTATAAATTCCTCATCATTGTTCAATGATATGGTATGGAATTATTGAGATTGCATCGACTTTTTGGGGTAACTATATATGTATATTGTATAGAGTAACAGTGAAAGACCATCAAGTCTTAATCATTTACAATAGATTATAAGTTCTGTATATGCCAAAACGAATGTCTCTTGTCAGTACGCACCATGCATATATTGTAGGGGCAGGTTTTTTAATGATCATCATAATGTAATATATTATTATGTCGTAAAAAATCATGTGTTATGTGTAATTCAAAATATCATCAGAATCGATTTTGCACTAATATACCTATAAATAATAAATAATAAAAATACATAAATTATAATTTTGATAAGTCCACTTATTTATTAAAAAATATACAACAGTAATAATTAATGATGGTAATAAATCAAATTTAAGAGGATTTCAGCGCCCTATTTGTTTTCTCCCTCTGACCAATATATACGCGCAACTTAGCAAATTATCGTTCATCAAATTCAATCTTGTGATATTAGCTTTAATATGAATGTGAATTTACCAATCATCAAATATTGAGTTAAGACCAGTCTATGTATTTGTACGTTGATTTTTTACCATGTATTATATTTTGAAAGCAATTTATGAGTATGCAAACTATTACATTTTAAAAATACACATTTATTGTAAACAAAATTTAATAATCGTTAAAAAGCCAACTTACACGGAAACGCAGTTAATGTTCTTTCCTTTAAGTAATACTAATATAACAGGTAAATTTAACTCAGTTCACACTAATGTTAAAACTAACGACACAATATTTTTTTCTAAGTTGCACGTGGATCGAATAGAGAAAACAAATTTGCGACAACATCATGTTAAATTAACTTGTTTTATGGTATTATGTATCTTAAAATATTAAACAAAAACGAATTACTTAATAATTAGGTATTAATATATACCTGTTATAATAAATAAAGATAAATTAATTGTCTAATTAGTGTGTAGTTTAGTGTTTTATAATAATGGTTAACTGCGTTAATAGAACTATGATTAATTTTGTAAAATCATGATGTTTGTAATTTAAACTTCGAGTAATAATAATAATAATGATTCTTGTACCTTCTTTATTAATTCATTAATTATATGTGCTTAAATACTTAACCGACTCACAATCTAAAATCGTACCAATAGAAAAACTAGTTATTTTATACATTTTCTAGATAGAATATTTATATAATTTGGATGTAAAATATACTTTAACTACATATACTTACATTAAACCATGAACAATAACGAATATAATGTTATACACGATGGCATGCGAGAGGATGCGGGGAAAGTAATTAAAAATATTCATAAGGGAAAACGAAAACTGGACGAAATGCGAAGTGAACACAAAAAAAAAATCGATAGGTAGGTATAATATTATATGTTATCGAATCGCGGCGAAGGTAAAAATCGTATTCATGTTTTAATGTATTGCAAGCGGGACAAATTACTATTTATTGTTATAATTATGTATAGGTATAATAAAATAGGCCGTACCTATTAATTGAAACTCGAATTTGGCAATTTTACATTTTTCGCAGGCCCCGGGCGTGTGGTGGGCAGTGGAGAGGATGTATATGTACAACGAAAAATCACGTCGGCTTAATAATAATAATAATAATAAATAATAACACGTTTTCGGGGTTTGACGACGGGATAAAGGCAACGAGCGTAAAAATTGCGCGACGGACGACCGACGGCGGTGTCGGATGTCTCAAACGAGATCGCAGGACACCGCTGGCGCTAATATACGCACATGATATATTTGTATAATCGTACTACATTATATTATATGTTATTATTTTGTCGCGTATAATATTATTATTATAACTCACGTGGGGGGGGGGGGGGGGGGGGGGTAGAAGACGACATTTCGCCGCCGTCCGAGCCCAGTCCCTTGTTTTTCCGCCGCGCGCCGCACCGCCGCGACGGTGGGCGTGGTGCCGGGTCGACGGCGAGCCTGGGCACGTGTTGACCCCGGACTGAGAGGCCCACCCGCAGGGACGCGGACACCGCGCGACGGCACGTCCACTTAATAACGCAGTCGGATATGCCCGGTCAAACGGCGGCCACTGTTGGCGTCCACCGGCGCGCGCGGACGACGTACCATTATAATAATCCTCACTAACGATCCCGCGGCGGCGTGCATGCCCGAGCGTAATATTACAAACGACGAACGCGAAAACCGTCGTCAGCCGCCACGGGGCCGCGCGTGCAAGTGCGTCCCCGAGTGCGCGCCGCCTTTGGAGTCGTGTTGTTCTTTCGAGCAAAGTCGTGACGGCGACGGACGAGAATACATATTATTATAATATATACCAAATTACATTTTATTTCGTGTGATTTGGTCATATGTTTGTGGTGTAGGGGGTGACATTTCAAATATTAATTGTATTCGAATACATCATCAGCTGTATAAGCACCTCTTAATATACAACCATTGTGATAGGATAATATGTATATGTTACGGTAAAAGTACGAATAGCGGTAAATCCTAGGTTTCGCCGACTGCTGGCGGAAAATGTCCGAATTATTATATTATAATTTATTATGTTAAATTAAATTAATGTTATTATTATATATTATGACAAAACATTTTTATTATTATTATTATTATTACTATAATTTATTATATAGGTAACAAAATTGAAACTATTGCGTTCATTTTAGGGATTTTCATTTCAACTTAAATATAATAGATAAAATCGGAAGATCTTGACACGTATACCTACTCATACAGTCAATAAATTAGCCAAAAAGGTACCTATGTCCTATCTTAAAGATGTGATAAAAGTTGTTCCTATACGGCCTATACAGTCTTTGACTGGCGGACAAGTGTTAATAAGGTGCGACTGTTTGAAGAAATGTATAACAAATCGATGTAAGTGTCGATCCAAAAATGTATTGTGCAATTCAAGATGTCACAGTAGCCAAGCCTGCACAAACAAATAATTGTATTGTTGTAATAAAATATAATAATAGTTTAAAGTTTAAACTCTTGTAATAATAATAAAAATAAAAATATATATGATAATAACATTAATTTAATTTAACATAATATATTATAATATAATAATTTCGGTTTAGTAAACAATTTTGGACTTTTACTAATCCTGGTTGTTTATCCTAAGATTTACCACATCTCGTTTGTAAAAGTCCCAACTATAAAAATCATTCGGGGTTTGACTAAACTATTCTATGTAACCTAGGTTTTACCGAAATCAAACGGTAAATGCCCGCAATTTGGACATTTTCCGCCAGCAGTCGGCGAAACCTAGGATTTACCGGTAAATCCTAGGTTTTACAGCTATTCGTACTTTTACCGTAACATAAATAATCCAAGTATATTACAAGTGTATAAAATATGTATAGGTAGTAGAGGTACCTACACACATGCAAAAACAAATAATTACATTATAATATTAAAATAATCCCATGCAATTTTTATAGTCTTACATTATATGAAGAAATTGTCTTATACTGTCTTTTAGATGTGTACATTACAGCAATCGCAAGCGACTCAGGGTTATTGTATTAATTCTGTACAATAAACTATAGTAGTGTTAATATCAAGTACATAAATGATAAATGTGGAGTGTGCCAGTCTTGAAAAAAAGTCATGTAGTGGGATATGACACACAAATTCCCCTACCATGTACCCCTACCCCATGTAATTACTACATGGACCTTATTATTATATAGCTGCTGCTTGGGGCTGCAGGCAAAAACCTCAACCCATTATGTGAGTTTTATCGGTTTTTTCCTAGATGTTTTCGTCTTTTTTCGTTTTTTTTTGGTTGCGCCTTATATGTGATAACTGGTAAAATGTTTACAAAATATTGTATAAAAGTTAAAAAAATAAATCAAACTACAAGTTACAACAATACAAGTTAAAACCTATATACTATAGGTTAGCTTTATATAATATTATCTATATATTTACATACAATTATAGTACACTAAGTACAGTAATTTCGGCGTTTATTAGAAAATATTTTTTAAATTATTTATAAGTGTTTATATCTCAGAAAATCAACATGGTCTTTAAAATAAATTAGTGGGTGTGAACAGCATGTAGAAACTATGGATTTAAAAAAATAAACTTGGAGGCTTGATAAAATATTACATTGCTGAGTAGTCCAATTAAACTATCATAATATTATATTATTAAAATTTATTTATGTGTTCTTATGCTTAAGTATTAAGTTCATTACAAAAATGTTCGGAAAAAAATTATTTTGAATCGCTAGTTTTGTATTCAGGTTATTAAAGTATGTTATTGTACTATTTCAACGAAATATTAACATTTGAAAATCGTACTTACACTATATTGATCACTCGTCAATATTTAAATATCATTAAATTGAACATTATGTTTATACTACTATGGAGTTCCCCTAAACTAACAAATAAATGAAATATTAATATACCTACTGCAAAATATATATTATACTTTATGAGTAGGTACATTTTACCTGTTAATATATCAAGATATAATATACTATTTCATTTTTACTAATACATTTTAATTAATACATCTTTCACTAATGATTTTAGAATTGAACATTTTTCAGTATTTTTCAAAATCGTAAAAGACGGTTGAACTATATAAACGACTACATGAGCTGACAAATAGGATTCGCTGCCGTTTCTCGAGATGACCGGCTAACAAGGTAATTTTTGACAGACACATTCATCCGAAATCCTTTCACATGTCAAAATAACAGTGTAGTGTAGTAAACTTGATGTAGACATATTGACGTAAAATAAAGAAAACAATTACCATCGCTTCCCATCTTTTACAACTCATTACAATTTAAAAGAAACAAATAAATTCGAAACAAAAACCTCGTTATAGGTACACCAAAAATGTTATACACAGCAACAATGTGGTATCGCTTTTTGTGGTGAGGTTTCAATATGTTCCGTCAATACCAGTTTCACATTTTCAAAGGTACCTACGCTTAATCAATACCACGTGTCTTTTGAACGGCGTACAGTGATAATATAATATAATAGGTACCTATATATTTTATTATTTTAATATATAATATGAAACTATCAACATAGGTATAACATCCATACCAACAAAATGTTTCGAGTAAGTAATGTTAATAAAACTTCCGTTTTCACAAACTCGATCTTATAATTTTTCCACTAACTCAAACTTGAGATTTATTCAAACTTTTAAAATTAAAATATTTCTAGAATCTGAATAAGAGTACCCCACCCCTAGTTTCGAGTGGATACGTTATATATTATATGTTTTGAGTAAAAGTAACACGGACCAACCATCCTGCTGCAGAGCTTACAATGGAAACAACATATACACGACGTGACGAGCGAAGTGAAAATACGCTTCCGTCGTATATATTTATACTTTCGGTGTATTATAATATATTGTGTACATTATACACACATAACATTGACGTGTATATATAATATATATTATTATATGAAAACATAGCTTGTATATTTATACTATTATTATATATATATACGCGAATGCGCGCGACACTCGAGATATATATTATATATACCTACCTTTGTCCTCGCGTTTTATTTTGTTTTATTCCATCGAGTGCGCTGCACTTGGTTTGTTCTATCCCACGCTCGATGTACATATATATAATATTCTATGTTATATAATGCACTCGTATCGTCGTAAGCACAATATAATAGGTACGTATACATATCGCGAGTTCGCGAGTGAGAGTGTGTGCGTTCGTGGGAGTAAAAGAGAACCGATATAGGGGCAAGTCTTTATAATATTATTATTTTATTATTACGCTTTATGTATATATAGGAAAACGCGAAATAATAATTGTGAATGTACACGTAGTAAATACGTGCTGCTGAGGCTGCAGAATATACGGGGTAAAAATAATAATAATAATAATAATATAAATAAAAAGTGCGTGGACTAACCTTTGCCGATTTCCTTTCCCCCCACCCCCTTGAGAGCGCTGCAACAAACGGATTCCAACAAAAGAGCTGTCGCGGGCGGCGAGGGACAAGAAGAGGGAAGGGGGAGAGGGAGACTAAAAAAAATCTGAACACGCGTATTTGCGCCGAGCGCGCATCGGAAGAACTGCTTTTCGCGCGCGCGGGCCTCGTGACCGTTTGAAATGGGATCCCTAGAAAACCTCCTCCTCGTCGTCCGCAGCATCAGTCGCCGCCGCTAATGATCCGGTGGCTGCCTTGGGGTGACCGGAGAGGTGCGACGGTGGCGTGCAATAGCGGTTGTGTACAAACTACCAGTCGTACATATTATATTATATACACAACCACTCGTCGTCGTCGTCGTCGTCGTCGTCATAATAATAATGAGAGCGGAGGCGCACGCGTCACGCAACACGATTTTAATAAATCCGAAAATCCCGACTTTTTCTTTATATAATGCGCAATAATAATACGCGCGTCGCATACACACACACGAGTGCGCGAGATTATGTATATACACGGCGCGGTTACCGCCGACTGCAGAGTTTATAAATTTTTTTTCCTGCCCCTTTTTTGTATATTATAGTACATATAATATACTCTATACCTATATATATACATCTCTGTCGTATATACACATAATATAGACCTGGGTCTCTCCCCCGAGTCCACACACACACACACACGCTGACAGGTCACGTGCCGACGACGTCACGAACGGGGGCCCTATATACCTACACACGAAACACACGCGGGCCGCGAGCCCGTTCGCGTTTTATAATATACCCTCTCGACGCGGTGGTGGCCGCCGTCGCGTACGCACGCCGCCGCAAGGACAATGGGAATAATAACACGCCGCCGCGTATACGCCAGTGCTTCGACGGCGCGGCGTGCCGCGTGCGTAACGAGCTGCCGCCGTCGAGTCGCGTAGGTTGTATTATTTTTTTCGAAATATTTTTTTTTTTATTCAATTCTACGCGAAACACATAACTACTAAACTGCACTATTATTGTATATGTAATGTGTATTTGTAAACGGATCCCTGCGGAGAGTTGTGCTCATATTATCGAGGCACCGCTCTCACACTCTCTCTCTTTCTCTGTCCGTCTCATTTTTTATATTTTCTCCTTCAAACACACACACACATTATAGCGGTATAACATATAATGACGGCAATAACTGCTGCAGTTACATTATTATTATTATTATTGTTTTTTTTATTATTATTATTATTGTTTCTTTTTTTGCGAATCGAAAAATCGCAAACGACCGGACACGCCCGTCGACGTCGTTTTTATGGGTCCAGGACCTTTTTTTTTTTTTTGTTTGTTTAATTGAAGCACAGCCGTCAGCCGGTCCCTGTGACGTATAAGTATAGCGATTTTCACGGCTGCTTTCCAATTTTTTTTTCTTCTTCTGAATTTCGAGTAAAACATAATGATTTACGTAAAAAGTACTAAATATATACTGCAAGGGGGCGGACGCGTAAAACTGCAGTTTTGGTTTTTTTTTTTTTTGTTCATTCACATTTATTCGAGTGATTTCAGGTTTTTCTAAGGAGGGGCAAAGATCAAATTTGTTGGCTTGAATAAAAAATCACGATTATAATATACAATATTAGTGTATAATATTATAAGTATCACTTTCTGCAGAACGAAAGCGGGTAACTGGTTATCTAGCTCATAAGGTCATTTTTCAGGCGATTTGGAAACAAAACATTTAGTTTTTAAAAGCAATGTTTTCTTCAACATTTTTTTTATTCCACTCCAGATGATACTTTTTAATTTTATAATATATAATATAGGTATAGATTGATTGATAAATACATAAAAACATTGTTTGCTGATTTTGGCAATTATGAATAATGAATAACTGACTTTTTATAAATGTCTCAGTTTAGGTCATCGATCTAAGCGTCTGTCGTAAGTTGTAATCGCGGAAGTGGAGATATATAGTTGCGGCCCCCTCATATAGAATTTTAAAGTTACTCAAACTAACTACATATTATAATATCATATATAATTTCTCAAATTTCATTTAATGTCCAGTATGTCAACAGGTATTTATTTAGATCAGACCAAATTTTTTTTCGATAACTGCTGAATTAAATGATTGCAAATATTCATCGTATACATGCGTGCTGATTACTTATTACGTACCTATGTAATCATGCAATTAAAAATACACAAATGACAAACATTTCTTAATCTATATATTTTTAAATTTCATAAATAATACAACATAATATATTATATGATATACCTATGATATACCTAGTATTACATGTAAGGTTAATCTTAAGTCGATAGGTCGTACCCGGTATATGTGTTTGATGTAAAGTTTTTACCAAATGAACTCCCCTCCCCCTCTACATACAGAAACTATGTATCTTTACCTGCTAATAAGCTGTTATGGTACCTATATAATATATATATTTAAATGCAGCATGTGATCAAAAAACACGGACTTAAGAGTATACTGATGTTTATTGACGTTAACATTCAAACATAATATACGCATTAGCAGTTCTGCAGACTATAGGATTTGTTCGTTTGATAAGCCCGGTCTTGGAAAATAAGCCAAAAAAAAATTTTAAGCTCCACGCCCATATACACAATATAACTACGCGTCTGTGCATAATATATATGATATTATATAATATTATGTTATAGTCTCACGGCCACTCGGGCACAATATAATATAATATAATTACGATATAACCACGCCAAAATGTGTTTTGGCCGTAAGCATGGCCGATTTTTGACCATAAACATACCGCAAGTAACATGTGTTCTCGGACCGAAGACGACTCGTGACATATTGTTTTCCTGTTGCCAGAGGCGCTCTCCGTGACGGGCAACACACGACGGTATAAAAACTGCGGTACAATGTAACGAACTATTATATGCGATATCAAATAAGACGATTGTAGTAGTAATTCTTGTATATGTGGTTGAAATGTACCTACTGTTACGCCAATATCATATTATTTATATGTGTTATATTGCTTCACACAATTCGTACAATACATTTATAGCATTCCCTAATCGGCCTATAATCTGTATAATAGTAAATGTTATGTATATATATATTTTTTTTTTTTGATCATTTAAAACATTAACGACAAAGGTTATTAAGTGAAATTTACATGACGGTTGCATTTTTACAATATTATAAGATGATTATACCTACGTAGTTACAAATACATATAAACGATCAAGAAGTTGATCAAGTATGATCAAGATTTCTTCGAATGAGAATCCCGTTTTTTACTTTAAATTATTTAATGGATAATTTTGGTGTAAATAATTCAAAATCTGAACGGGTAAGTTAATTATTAATAAAATGTGTATACTTAGATGTGTAACTCCTTAAAAATGGTTTTACAAATACGAGTATATGAAATAGATGTAATATTGGATCTATTATTTATATTACATAAGTACTTGGACCATTTTTATAAACTATTAATTTTCATAGATTAATCATTAATATTTTAATTTCTCCTTAGCCCCCATATCTTCCGATTCCATTAGACCTATTATCCTTAGTATACAAAGACTCAAAACCTCCTCATTCGAATTTCGAACTTTATAGGTAAGTATATCAACATTTTTTTATTATTATTATATTAAGTTACACATGGCATATGTCATCTTAACTTATTGTTGATTAAATAAATTTTTGTAATAAATATTAGTAATAAGAGATACTATCGACTACTTATTAAAGTATTTACAAATCAGAAGAAAATTAAATAAATAATAATTATAACGACAGGTCGTGAGGGCTTCCGCTCTTGAGTCGGCGTACAGAAGGTGGGTCACTTATAGACTATAGTCTATAAAATTTAAGCACTGTGAGCAGAATTTATGTGGTCAATATCAAATAAGTAAGTACATGAACATTTTTAGAAAAATGATCCACTAAATAAATAACATTAGAAAAACAGGAGTTTGTATCTCCACAGGGACAGGACATTCCTTAAGTAGTATAAAAAATCCCAAGAATTTTCAAATATGGTCTTTATTCATTAAGTATACATAAAAGTTCTAAAAATCAGATTTTGAATAACTTCATTAATGAAGAAAAAAAGGAGGTGATCGTGCTCGGTAAATCACCCTGTATACCAAATGTCAATATTTTAAGTTGTATTATGGACGATGATCGTTATTTGAAGTAGTTCACACGCGACACGCCTGCATAATTTAGTCAATTAATCAAGTTCAATACCCAATTAAACCGGTATAATATGAATATATTAGATATTGTTAAGCGCCTATCTAAATAGTTGTCTATATAACAGGTGACTTGCATTTCAGAAAAGAAAGACTTGCAAATTATTACTAATTGACATAATAATATAAAAACACTGTTTTTGGTATGTGCTTAACAATATTACTCAATAGAAAGATGACTGATGAGCAGGAATGTCGCTTATGCCATTTAGTTATTTTTCGATGATTGCAGGACTAACGCGTCTTATCAATATTTAATTTTCTTTTTAAATAAAATCTTTTGGATATTCTGTACACCACATTGACATTTAAATACATTTTACAAATTATACTATAGTACTCTAATTAAATAGCAATATTATATAATATTTATTTTTAAATCAATTTTTCATTCCTATATATATCAAAATGTATACTATTGGTATCGCCTATTAATTACTAAGATATGAAAAATATAAATTGATTTATATTTACATTTAGGTAATTTATGTAAATTTAAATAATTTTTATAAAATATTTTTTTTACTCGAAACTTATTTAATAATAATTATAATATTTATATTTAAATCAATTTTTAATTCCTACATAATAAAATGTATACTATTTCCATCGGTTTAGCCAATTAATTACTCTAAACTGCAAAATGTTAATTGAATGATAATATATTATATTACTATAGGTAATTTATGTAAATGTAAATAATTTTCATTAAATGTTTTTTTTTATTTGCACACCTATATACCACACCTCATAACATTAATATAATTTGAATGTTGCATACTATTATGAAAATATTTATTAAATTAAAGATATTATTTTTAATTAAATACATTTTAAATAAGGAAAGTAACTTTAAATTATAATTATTCATAAGATTATAATCGAAACAAATTAACTAGAATAATATGAAATAAATTTAATATTCGTCTATAGAAACTATGGATTGGTGAAACTAGACACTATGTACCGACCGCTTAAACGAGAACGGCGCAAGAGTCCGATCGTTTATTATTATTCTTATTATTCTTAACAGTTCTACTGTGTCCGTTTTTAACGGTTAAACTGTATTTTCAGTACCAATAATACCTATATTTCTTTTGCAATCGACGCCGATGGGGGGCACTGAAGAAAGAGCTGCAGACTTCGAGATTTCCCATTGCCTTCTCCACAAAGTATATACAATGCACGTTCATATTATATTATATTATATACACCTATATGGCCATGGGTATATATTATATTGTTTTTACCGCATGCCAACATCGACCAACGAGGAAGAAGCTGCAACCCACTGACCACCGCAGCAACCACCGTCGCCGCCGTTTATACAAATTGTGTTACACAATACACACACACACACACACACACACACACACACACACATACACCGAGCACGCACAATAAAATGCCAAAAAAAAAAACGCGGACGAACGAACGGAGAGAAAGGGAGAATATTCGTGTCTGAACATTAACGAAATTCCGAACAATAAATTTTGTTTATACATATATACCCGCATATTATGTACGCATTATAATAATAATATATGGTATATTATGTAGTATTGTACTGTATATAACCACCGTTTCGGCGGGACACCCGAAAACCCGTATTTTTTTATTCGTCCCAAAACGCCTCTATTGGTCCAGTATAAATATATATTATTATATGGCATTAAACCGCGCGATGTAGTATTATTGTATATTTACATACCTATAATGTTATGTATATAATATAAAGTGCACGAGCATATATAGGCGTATAACATATATTTTATGTTATGTTATTATTGTAATAATAATAATATATGCACACGATATATTATATTATACGCGTGTATATGTATAATAATATAAAGGTACCTATACAACAGTATGCACAAACGACCGGATAGGATAGCCGCGCGTCGTTGTCGTCCCATTGTTTCCGAACGAGTTTTCATCGCCGCCGCGCAGACCTCTGCAAATCCGGATTGTCGCGCGGTGACCATATTTCTTTTCTTCTTCTTTTTTCGAATTTTTTTTTTTTTATCAGCCGTCCTTCCCCTTCACCCCGCCCCTACAGCGTCTCGACGCATCATCTCCGCGAGTACGTACAGTTTTTTTTTCACGTTTTCGCGAAACGGTAGTCTATTGTTTGAACCAGTTTTATCGTCGCGGCGGACGACTGTTCCGCTGCGGTTGTATATAAAAATAATATGTAGGCACACATACGCATAATATCATACATACGATAACATATATATCGCATGTGTGTGTGTAGTGACTTTACGCGAAGCAGGAGACACGGCGCTGTGACGAGACGCGAATACCGAAAAAAAAATATATACCTACCTACCTAAATATACACGCTCATATATGTCGAAAAAACCTTGGTTGAAACTGTGTCGATCATGCGACGTGAATATTGTTATATAGGTAGGTACAATCCCTCAGTGTAAACATCTATGCATTATATATATATATACCAAATATACCATATATACGTGTGCAGTGTGCGCAATGCATGCATATATTATATGCGTACGATATACATATATATTATAGGTGTGTGTACATACAGACGCATACAGTAAGAACGCAGTCCAACGGTATCGCATTATACGACGATTTGTACCTAATACTTATATATTATATATGTATTGTGTGTAATATGCACCTAATATTTATGTATATGCGGGGCGATCCATTTATCTGCGGAAACCCTACATTTTGTGTATTTAATATTTATTATATACTTTCAACTTTGTTTGTATTGACGCACTACGTTATTTCAAAAAGAAATAAGTAGGTACCCTATGATTTGCTCTATTTTTAGTGAATTTTTATTTTACAGTTGGTATTTAAGTTTTTTTTTTGATTTTTTTTAATATGACCTACTTTTTTAATTTGATAATCAGAAGCATATACTATATACCTAGGTAATAATGCTTTCCTAAAAATGTCGGTGTACTAGTAGGTACCTGAATATCAATTTATATTGAATAAATAATTAGCAGTACCTATTAGCAAAAATTTAAGAATAGTTGAGTGGATACCTCTGAACTCAATTTTAAATGGATATTTATAAAAAAAACTTATTATTTAATATAAATTATATAATATTGTGTGCATCGTGTTTTAAAGTATAATATGTCTTCTAGAATAAGCAGCTGCTTCTGAAAAAAAAAATGATTTGTCTTTGAAAAGCTACAAAAAAATTCTTAAAAAAACCCAATGATAAAAAATAATAAAAATGTAGATCTAAAATATTACAGAGTTCCGACCGCATTATAACTGCAGAGGACAAGACGTGTGGCCTAGTAATGATCATTCTGTATAATATTATTCAAGTGCGTATAATATATATTTTATTATAGTACGCTCGAAACTCGTTCGGCGCTTGTGTTTTCTACGTGATAATATTACGATCGTCGTTTGAAGAGTTCATTCGTATACATCTAAATACATATTATATGGGTACCCATATACAAATGAATAAACGTTTGTATGGCAGTATGGGGATTATATAGACTTGGAATCTACGGAACCACTTTTGCAAACATATTGCCTTAGACTATAGGGGAGTGTTTGTGACTTAGTTTTTCAACCCCTATAGGGCCTATAGGTTTCCATAGGATGGCTCACACTTAAACTGGTCGTTTTGGTCAACGAAAATCAATTTTTTTTGTTTATGTATATAGGGTTACCATTGGTTACAGAAAATAAATAGTTGTTGTGTATAACCAATGGCAACCAGAAATAAAGTAACAAAATAGAAAGGAGACTTTTCTATATAAGATAATATATAATAATATTATATATTAAGTAGGCAATGTCTGTATGTTTGTAGCTTATGGACTAAAAACCACTCGAGGTATCAGATAAGTTAAATATAGCTCGCACCACGATCGAAGTATGGAGTATTGGAATGGTGTATGTTTAGGTTCTAAGGTTCCTTACAATTCAAGGAACATTGTTTTTATTATTATTCTTAAGATTTTATTTTGAAATATTTTGAAATTATTTAAGTGGGTTTGTAGACATTTACCCCAAATATGACAAGTGAATGTAACTAGTTTGCTTATAATAGTAATCTGCAGAGAATATGTTTTATGTAAAGTAGAGTGTAAAGTTACTATTTAGAATAGGGAACAGCGTCGCTATAGGCGTCAATAATCTCGTTGAAGTTTAAATGATAAGCTGGTTGAAGTTTGGATAATAAGCTGGTTGAAGTTTAGATTATAAGTGTTAAAGTGTGTCCACTAAGTTAATCTTTTGTCCAACGTTATATCAAGGTACTTGATAATCGGCTTCCAAGGGATAGGTATATCGTTAAAATTGATCGAGGGCAAAGTATGCGGTTATGACGTACACTGAAAGCTTATTTTCTTTAAAGGATTTATTTATATTTTCTGATTATTGTGCCTAAAGATGATAAAATATTTAAATTATTTTCTAAATTAAATGTTATTGCTTTTTATGTTGGGTGATTCAGTGTAGATTATGAAATCATCAGAAAAATGGGCTATATTAGTGAGTGGATTTTGAAGGATATGTTAGAATGTTAGATATGTAGACATTAGGTTAGGTAGGCCCATGTATTGATCCTTGAGAACTACCAACTGTTATATGTTCAAAAATAGAAATTTTATTATTTATTTATTGAACATTTTCTGTTAGAAAACAATTTGCCTATTATATCAAACAGGAAATTAGGTGCAAAGATAATTTTGAGTTTGCAAACAAACCTTGATGCCTTGTAAAAAGCTCTGGATTTATTATTAAAAACGGCACTTATATTGCTGTGTGACAGTACTTTTTGAATAAGTTTCTTAAATGTTTGGTTATACGAAGACATTTTTAGATTGCTGAATGATATGCGCTAAGTTTTGGAATTATTTTTTTACAGACAGTTTAACAATAAAATATAATATAATATAGGTAGTATTGAATACCTATTTGATGTATCAAAATATATTACCTATAGCATTTTATTACTATACTGCACGCCATCATCCGTGACCTATAGGTACGCTACAGCTTGTTGATAAATATTATATTGGACGTAATTTTTATATAAAAGTTACATCACTTACATCCTATGGTAATAATAATAATACATAAACATATACAGCATACATATATTTAAGCTAAAAAAAATAAGGGTGTAAGTTGTTTCCGTTTTTTAAGGAATTTATTTGACGTTAGAATATCATTATAAATCATATTATATTATATCATTCAAATTTTATTATACCCGATGACCTAAATATATTTCGAAATTTTCGGTATTCTTTAAATTTTGTTTACAAACTCATAACAATATAAAAATTCAAAGCAGTAATTAAATTGTATGAAAATAATTGTTTTGCATGTATTCAGTTTTTAATATTATAATAAAATGCAAATAATAGTGGTTTATTTTATTTTCAGAACGACTGCCTTATGTACACAGTAAGTAATAAAATACAAAATAAATAAGAGCAAATGCGGGCATTTATAAAAAAAATGATTAAAAATGGAGTTTAAAAATAAAATAAAACTGTTTGAAACGAAAGAATAGTTTACATTTTGGATAAAAAAGACCATCAAAGCGCTTCAAGTACATTTATATATATATATAGCCACCCACAGTTACAAAATAAATAATAAGACATTTTTAACAATATATTTAACTATTGATTTTAAATTTATACTTTTATGTAATAATACTAAGGGGATCTGCCCCCTGATTACTTCACCCATTAACACCCCTGATCGCTTTGCCCCACGGCCAACATTGATTTTTTTTCTTTGATATTATACTATATATTTTGAAACGACTATTGATGCCAGTTATCTGCACACTTTAGTTTATATTATTATAAAATGTAGGCTGATTCACATTGCTTGTATACAAATTCAAGAATACATATCTATGGGTGTTATCTCTATAAAATTTCTACAAATTCTTAAATTGAATTGCGTATGACTTGTGATTCAATATTACAGGCTGAATGATCCCTATATGTATACATCATCACACGTTTCAATCTTTTACATTGATGCATCATTATTGCATCTCTATCGTCATAAAAATAAATTTAACCAAGTTTTGGTTTTTCTGATTCTCTGTATAGTTTTAGCTTTCACTGAACCATTCATTTCCATGGATATATTACCACTACCCTATTTTATATCAGCACTCTATATATTTTTTTAATATTGTTCTTCTTTCTTAACGAGCATTCTTTGTCTTATATCTGAAGTCTGTTTCAATTCATCTTAAAATGTATGAAAGAACTCTTAACATTGATTACCATGGGTAATTTTATTATTTGACGAAAATATTTTTCTAAGTATTTTTGTACTATAGAAACTAGGAAGATTATGAAGGTTGGAAATTACATACTATACGTAGATACCTATAGTTTATTTAATTAAAAGCCATCAGCATGATTTAGTATCAGTTTTTAAAGTATCTATAAGCATTAATATTATGCGATAAGACACTTTTTACGATACTAAATCACCATGTTCACATAAAAGGTTGGTATAGAGGATAGACTGATGTATACTAAAAATATCGTATAGTTTAAACAATTTTAAAAATTCATAAATTACATTATACGTATATGGTTACGATGCTCGCATCAATATAGAACTTTCAACCCTTTCACCATAACTCGACAAACAAAAAAAAAGAAAGGAATAATGTATATTTAATAATAATATTTTGTATAAACTATCCTATATAGTCTATACAGTGCGTATTGTGTGTGCAAGTAAAAAAAAATGTCGACAACGGGCGTGCGCACGACACAATTTAAAGGTGCGGCGATTGCGATTTTGAAGTCCTATAATAATATGATTAAGTATGTATATTATAGTACCTATTTATTCTATATATATATTATACACTATACACCATCGCGATATATAATCGAAGATGTCGCTCACATCCGCTATTATTTACACGGTAATACTATATAAGAATAAACATAAATCCGTATAGAACGATGGCGGTGTCGTGACTTATTTAAATACTTTAATTCCGGACATTTCCGACGAACGGTCCCGCGGCGAGCCGAGTCGATTTCGTATCGAGCGTGTTTGTGTTCGGCCGCGGCATAATATTATAACCACATTACAATAGCCACGGGGGGTGCAACGCCTTCGAAAAGAATAACGCAAACTCAATAACGATAATATGTACACCAAGGACGGAGGACGACCATCTCCGGGTGAAAAAACGCCGAAACGACGAACGAAAACCGCGTACGCACACTACTGTTGACACGTCAAACAGAAATACTATAATAGTAATAATAATAATAATAATTATTATTATGGGTATATAGGTACCTACGTGCTCTGCGGCGTCGCGTGTAATTCGATCCCGACCGCAATTATTATTATTATAATAAACACACCGCGAGTGCGTTCTCACCGCGCTGCTGCAGCAGTCGTACGCGCACACCGTAATAATAATAAATATCTTTTTTCCAGTTTTCGTATATTATAATATTATTTTGTGGTAGTGAAAACGTTGTAACATAATATACGCCTAGGAGGCACCTACCTACCTTCCTACCTTATATTATATCCTACAACGGCTAGCGGAAAGATGAAGAAAAAAGCTTTATCGCGTATGGCGACGTGCCCGGCACGGGGCGCTATCGAATCAACTTCACGTCGTGAAAACCGTTATGATAATATTATTATTATTATTTTCGTCGTATACGGCTGCGCGGGTATACCATAAGATATCTAGCTGGAGCGCAGCATCGCCGAGCGGTTATCACACGCTATAATATATTATATTATATTATTTATACACACAGCACTGAGATAAGGTCGTCGTGTCCACAGGGTGCAGCGGCGCTATGCAGAGGAAAGCGAGCATATTATAATAATATCATATTTACGTGCACGGACGCTGCAGTATTATAATAATAATAATAATAATAATAATAATAATAATATGGTCCCGAGAGGAGGCCGCGGATTACGATCTCGTGTCCTGCAACGATTTCATATATACGTGATTTTTACCTAATGGGAGAAGACGTCGTGGCGATAATAATATAATAATTGTGTACCTATAATATATAGTTGTTGGTGCACGCGTATCAAACGCGCTCGTTATGTAGGTGCCGAAACGGATGGTTTTAACGGCGGCGGCGGAGATGCGACACACTGCAACGGCGCAGAGCGGGGTCGCGTTTTTTTTTTATACGACTTGTTATAATTGGGACCGCCGCCGCCGCCAAAGTCGGCTTTTTTACACAAATATAATACCGCGACGTCTCTTCTCACGGAGAGAAATAAATAATAATAAACGTTTGTTAAGAAAACAATATGGTCCCGCCGCCGCCGCCTGGACGAAAAAAACAAAATCACCGAGCGCGTGTTGACTCGGCGGCGGCTCGTCGTATTATCTTCTGCTCCTCCGACGTGATGTCTCGTGATGAAGTCGTGATGTATCATAATAATAATAACGAGCGGGCGTATATGTATAGGTATACATCGCACACGCGATCGAACGAGGGCGTCCTTAAAAATCCGTCTAATTTGACGTGCGCCGGTCGTAACCGGATACCCGCAGATGTTCGCCGCCGCCCCCGGCCGCGATAACGCGAAAAATAATAATAACAAACCCGACCGAAAAAAAAATGTATACAAAATAAACATACAGAGACGGAAAATAGGTAGTGTGTATATACCTACTTATAGTATAGTCGGCGGCGGCATCGGAAATCCGAAAAAGAAAAAAAGTTCGTGCTAGGGACATCGGCCGAGTGTAACGATTCAACGTCGACGTGTGTCGTCGTCGCATTCTTCTGAAGTCGCCGCCCGGTTAACCATATATTATGTACAATATAATATTATATACGCCAACAATAATTTCACCTATATATCAAATTGTACACATTTTATATAGCTGCAGCGACGAAATGCAGTTAAAAAATAAACGTTATCCACCTGCTTTGTATACTATAGAAAACACATATATACAATATACATGCACCTATAATATAATATTAAAAATTATATGGGTACGGGGTGATCCGTTTAACCTAAGACATGTGCACTGTTTATTTGAGAAATCATTAGAGTTTTTGATAATATTTACAACTTTTTAAGTTGTTACAAAACATACATTTTGGAAATATTTCATTTTTACTGTGTTTATTGTTATTATTTTGTTTTTTAAAGTTTTTTAGTTTTTTACTCTTTGGAATGACATGACATACATAACAGAATATTATTTGGAGGGTTTTTATCTATATAAAACCAAATTTCAAACTATTAGGTAGTTTATTAGTCTTATAAGTACCTATTTAAAGTTTTGATGAGCGGAGTTGTGGACCATCATTTTACGGAGTATATCTATCCTTGTATAACTACACTCTGATCGTCAAAACTTTCTCGTCTAAAAATGAAAATTAATGTTGCCATTAAAAAGAGTAAAAATTAAAATAATTATAACAATAAAAAAATAGTAAAATATATATTTTTTAGAAAAATGATCTTACCAAGGAATTAAAATGATGTAAAAAAAAATATTTTTTAAAACGTTATTAGATTTAGAATAATGTGTGTCTTACGTAAAATTAATCAATTGTTATTTAAATCACGCAGATCAGCTGTCATACATTACACTTATTTTACACAAGCATCATGTATTCATGTTATACCAATATAACTTCATAAGACATATTATTATAAGGATTTAGGGAAAGACGTGTGGTAGGTATATATAGTGGATATCGGAACAAGTTGATAAATTCAGATCGTTTTTGTTATATACTTAATATATGTATCTCTATAATAATACCTGTGCTTGTATTACCAATTGTTGGTATATATATTGTGTTAAAACCAGGCCTTATATTTTTTAACTTTTCGTATTAGACACATTTTACTTTTTAGTACCTACAGCACACAAACACGGGAGAGACGGAGGTTACGCTCATATCTTATTTAAAAGAAAAATTATTATATACATTATGTTATGTTTTTTTTTTTTTATAATACAACTGCTTTAGCTCGTTTAGGGTTTAGTAATCCTCTACTGCCCTGGTTAAATTCATACCTTATAAACAGGCACTAATTTATTAAAGTTCTTGGTTTCGTATCAAAGTCAACATAAGTCCCATCAGGAACTCCCCAAGGAGTACCCTATCCTATTTATCTTATTTATTAACGGTACCTCATCTATTCTGACAAATTGTGACTTCCTATTTTTCGCAGACGATTTAAAAATGTAGTCTCGTATTTCTTCAATCAACGACTGTGTTATTCTCCAAGGGGAATTAAACATTTTATAAAATTGGTGCCGGGCTTGGGAATGAGCTTAAGTACTAATAAATTCTATTCGATGTGTTTTTACAAGTTCCGTGAGCATATACAGTATACTTATTTTATAAATAATATAATAAACTCAATTCAGTTTCATTCAAAAAATACCTAGACACCTAGATATAATCCTGACCCTATTGAATGTAAAAAGATCACTATGTGTATTAGGCTTTGTAAAACGCAACTCATTCGATTTTGGAATCTTTTAAATTACTTTATTGCACATTAATTATTGATCAATTCTTGAATATGGATCAACTATTTGGAGTCCTTACACTAAATCTAAAATTAATTGTATCGAAAGAGTTCAAAAGCGTTTTTTAAAGTTTATAATTAATATTAATATATATATCAGAGTTCATCAAATATTATTTATGTTAACAGATTAAAAAATGTCACCATTTGTTATTTGTTCTTAATTAAAATAAAGTAAATACTATAACAAATTAGTCATTATGCACACTTTATTATTTTGTAATTCGTACTGCGGATAGTAATAATTGTACTTAATACAACTGTAGATACTAGATAGTATTATTAATAGATTTTTAATGTGCTGAAATATATGTGCAGTAAAAACATGATAAAATGGAAGTATCAATAATTTTCCTATCATATCATTAAGTGAAAGTGAGTCATCTTCTAGTCTTAAAACGGACTAAATGAGAAAACCGAAGTTACTTTTTATGTATTTTAGCTGAATCATAATATGACGTGGCATCTAGGCTATAGCCTTACATTATCTACACGGGCTACACATTTCGTATAATTATAAATATACCACAAAAATATAGGTACCACTACTAACACTGGATTTTCGTATTAATGTATTAAACTTAAAATATAATATTTATCAATAAAATACTTAAGGCTATATAATGATTCGTGAATATTACTACACAATTTTTCTAATAAGATGCTGTAATAACAATATGCCAATACACACAAATTATAGCCCTTTAATTTTTTAAGCGTTATGTTGGCCATATTGATAAGATATATATCCTTAAATCTTAATATATCTTTATCAGTACATTATATGAGCCAGTCGCCAGTCAGACCACATACTATATAATATAGATATATTACAAGTAATACTTGTCAAGTATAGAACACAATTTACGCTTAATGCTCACCATAATTAAATTCAAATTAGTTGGGATAAATGATAATATTATAATATAATTATTATCGATATGTAAAAAAAAACAATACAAACATATTGTCTAATTAACATTATTATATAAAGCAATGAAGTGGTCAAAAGTCACATTTCGCAATAATGTCCTACAGCCACATATATATTATAATGAACATATGGAATATTTTATTTATCAAACATCATAATGTTGATATATCAAGAGCAATAAATATTATAAAAAAAATTTTATTTTTCGGTTCGTGCGTTCATCCCACGTACATTTAAACATAATAAAACATTACCCACCTGGTGGACCCTAGGGCTATTTCGTTAAAGTTTTCATTATCTTTACAACATGCATTCAAATCGTATAAGAGCATAATATAATCCAACCATGGAAGTACCTACCTATACCTTTATTTATTATGGTTATTTCAAAACATCCGTTTGATCGTAGGAAACAAACTTTCAAAAGAATTATTGTACAAAATCATAATAATTATAATATTTCTTTAAGAATAAAGTTTTGGTTTTAATCGATAAGTTTTTCTCTAAAATGGTCTTTATGCTTCTTCAAACAGCTTGTATAAACGTAAATTATTATATATTAATGCAAACTATTGACTATAATAATATGTATTATGTATTAAATACTGTTCTTTGCCCAAATTTTGGCAGTGATTAGTTTTTTGGTTGTGCAGTGTTCCTTTAAGTCACATACCAAACTCAAAATAACATAAACAAAAATAGATTAGTACAAAAATTAAATGCCCATAACGTGAATATTATGTTATAACAAGCACGTTTCATCTTGACGGTTGGGTGACACCGTATTATATAACATATTTTTTCATGTATAGTGTTTCCTGCCTGTCATTAATATAATATAATTCTTAAAAATCTTAAAACCTTAAATATACACTAAGATTAGTAAGATTTACGTTCCTCTTGTAAAACAACATCATCAATTATTGAATTCCAAAAATTAAAAAGGTCTAACGGTCGCCAACTATTTAAGTAATTTTATTCTATATCCCTACGCGACCCACATTTATTGTATTATTTATTTTCGATGTTTACTTACAAATACATTAGCTGTTATATATTTAGAGTCATACAATGTATATTTTCTAAGCCATAGATGATGTATCATAGTATCATAGATACAACGTAATATCAAGACTAAAAAGAAAAAGTCTGCCATTGAACTGTCGGGAAACTCTATTCTTAGAAACCTTATTATGAATTTCAATTAAACCAAATGACAATACTAATTAGCAAGACCACGGGCTTGTAGAAAAATGCATTTTTTTTATCTTAAATTAAGACATAGGTATCATTTCTAGTACTAAGCTATTGAAGTATGTATAACAATAAATAGCTCTTACATAAATAAATAAAATTATTTTATTTTTATTAGTTAAATATGAACATTCAAATATGGTTTAACTGTTCAATAGAACAAAACTATAAGTTTACAAAAAATTGATTTTTAGGTACCTATATATTTTTAAAAAACTTTAAATACATATATACTAGTGCATTAATGAGTTTTTAAATACATTTTAAATGATTTTTTTAAGGTTTTACAGCTCATACAAATTCGTAATCACAGCCCTGCTGTTGGTATAACAACGTCATGCAGTATATTATATTATAATAGTAAGGTAACTTATGCTTTTAACTCAATTCAAAAATTTACGTTGATGTATCATATTGTATGTATGTATCATGTATGCAATGTACATAATATGAGTAAAAAATAGAATTCACATTCTGAATTATAATTTAAATCTTTAAAGTAATTATAGAAATGTGAGTTTAGTACATTATGTAAAATTGAATGTGTACTTACACTATATCGCAAGGTCTTGCTTAAAGAAAGTCGTTAAAATTTTTTTAAATTAATTATGAATATTTAATAGCCGTAAAAATCAGCAACTCGTTAAGTAGTTATATACTTTTTGATAAGTTGTTAAAAATACATGGGTACCTACTTATAATATAGAATACATTTAATAAACTAAATTAAATTACCTATGCCATTAAATATTTCGGTTTTTTTTCAGATTAAAGATAATACATACTAAAATAATATTATTTTTTTTATTATTATGATATTATATACACGCAACAAATACTAATTACTCGTCTCTTCTCATAAACTGAAAAGTTTTTTTTAGAAAATAAATAGAAATGGGTGAAATAATGATGAATAAGTAGTGGCGTTAATAACACGATAGATTGTAGAATATAATAGCAATAAATAATAACTACGGGTAGTCCTAAGCAAACAACCTCTACAATATTATAATATTCCAATTTGGATTTAAATGTCTTATTTAAGAAGATGATAAAATATAAATCCATTGTTCTGCCGTATATTTAATAACAAATATCTATTTGCGGTACCGACGAGGTAAGAGATATTAAAATGTTTTGCTTTGATTAGTTGAACCGCGACTACCTCGAATGGAATTTACCAAAATTTCGTATGACTTTTCATTTAATGGTGAAAAATTACAAGTTTATACGGAAGTATATTATGTACTGTACCTATATGCGTCATTATTAGTTAATAAATAGGAATACATTTTATACACAATATAATATACAGGCAAATTAAAATTTAGTGCACGATATATAATATTATACTGGTACCTAATTACTAATTACTGCTTGTGGCCTTCTTAAAATATATTACCTATTATAATTTGTCGTTATTGTCTAATTTTGATCAATAATACAATTATGACATTAAACAATCGTATTTAAAAATATTATACACTATTTAGTATTTACCATATATTGTATATTGTACTTTCGAAACAATACGCTAGCATTAGGTTTGGATTATTGACATGCGTCAATAATATTATATCATGTCGCAGATGGTCAATATAATATTATATTGACGGAGATCAAGAATAACGTACAAGCGTTTGGAAAAACAACAAACCTCATCATGGCCAGGAACTAATACATTAATAAAAATAATAATACAATTATCAACTATACGTGTATATAATAATAATTATGGCGTGAACGGTCCACGCACCATTTTATTTCTTGACGAATTCTGAAAGTCGTCTCCGTTGCCGAACTGTTTTTTCGAGAACGTACGGCGGTGACGGCACCCTGTAACCGAACGGCAGTATGTCCAGACTCTGAACGTGGGCCTTGACCACGTCGCCGGTCGGAAATCCGCCGAAAGTGTTCGGGACGTCGTCGTCTGTGGGCTTCTGGTAGTCAGTGCCACTGTATTCTGGTAGTCAGTGCCACTGTATTGCCCGTACTTGTCGTCCGCCACTATCGCCCGAGACGGTTGGCCGTACGCCGAGTCCGGCGGCCCAATCGGCCTGCCGGTGGACGACTGCGGCTGTAGCAGGTCGTACGCGCCGTAGAATGACGTCGTGTCCACCAGCACCTCGTGGTAGCCCTTCCTTGGCGGATTTCGCTTGTCGAACTTCTCGAACGACTGGAAGAACGATTCTCCGTCCTTGTTTTTGTACGTGGTGGGCCACTTCTTGGGATCGTTCTCCGGGAACGCCGAACCCAACGGCAGCGTGCTGTCCGATGACAGGAATTCGTCGGACAGGCCGCCACCGCCTCTGAAGCCTTTGACCGGTGCGGATGTGCTGGCCGCAGTCCTGCGGCTCGAACGCTACCGGCGGCAGTGGTGTGGACAACGACGACGAGATCAACTGCAACGGCGGTACCGCCAGACCGTCGCCAACGATGCCACTGACGCCGCAGACGCCACCGACGACCACACTGCTGCCCGGGAGCAACGGCACCTCTGGCCGCTATGTTATTGACAATTCGGTAACCGATGTTGGGCCCTGCCACGTATTGCACCGTTCGCTGCACGCCCTTGTCGTCCACATAAGTGTACGAGCCCTGCACGCGGCCGTTGGAGTCGCTCACCTCGGACCGCCGCTGGTCCGGCTCGGACGCAGTGAACCCATACGAGCCATCCTTGCCGAGCACGATGCCGGGCCGGCCGCAGGGCTTGCCGCGCGGACCGTTATATATAACACACCACCGTACTGGTCCGAGTCCTGGTGGGGCGACCTAACGTGAAATCCGGTACTGGCACAAGCCTCGTACTGAACGTCGTGTCTCTTGCCTGAAAAAAAAACAAGTATAATAAAATATAATAATCGGATCACGCGATATAATAATATTGGTGCATAACATAACCAGACCCGCCAACATATACGCGACAGCATATCTATTAGTCCTAAATTACTTCGCAAAAGAAAATTAGCGATTAGCATGCACATTTTTTTGTTACATTATTCGTGTAACGCGTTATTGACACGTGCGTGCTCGTGCGGCAGAGCTCTGCTATTTCTTTTACACACATAACAGTCACACACACTAATAACAATTTGCACTTATTACGCATACATTTACACGGCACTTATAAAATTGCATAATTCGAACTCCTTAAAAACGGAATTGTACTATCTCCGAAAAGTATATTATTATTATTATAACGTTTTCGAATATAAGTTATAATAGGTATCTACTTAATGATTGTTATTGCCTACTGATTTTTTTTATAAACCAAAACCGTGTCATAGTAGATATAAAAAGTACTCGTCGTGCTTCGACTGAAGAATTCGACGTAAATATTAATCCACGAGTTTAAGTCCGAAGTCTCGATGGCTTGAAGTGATGAGGGGCCACGTACAATTAACCCAGTCCGACTGTACCCGAGAAAAAACATTTATTCCGGGAAAACTATATAGGTGTGCGAACGGTGAAAACTTGCATATCAAATAATTGCAAAAATATATCGCGAAAGTCTGCTTGAGTCTTTATATTACAGCTCGAAGTGGTAGGGTGGAAGTTGAGGGGGGGGAATTGTAGGGTGCAACTTTACGCACGTGAGTCACGTGCGTAAATACAGCGAACAAATTTCAGCAGAACTCCAAGCGTACAATGTACGTTTATATTTTTACTAATTTGGACTCAAAAAACGAGTCTAACGCCTCGACGAATCGCAGGGCGGCGTAACTTTATACAGGTACATAATATACCTGTACATAATAATATTACTATACGTGTATTCATAATACAAGATGTATTATAATACGCCTCGGGTTTATAATAACTTCGAAATTCAGGAGTCAAATTCATTGGCGTGGGTGGCACTCGGGAGAGGGGGTGTCGTTTTTTTTTACACGCACAGGAATTTTTTCCGAACGTTTCTCCGAAGCTATACACTCGGCTGCTGCAGTTTGCACGAGCGTGGGTGCCTATACAGCGTACTATACATTATGAATATAATAATATACGAGGGAGAGAATTTTTTTTTTCGTACGGCTCGAAGCTCGGTCGTTTATAAGCACATGCGCGACGGCATATGGCAAATATCAATTTATCGAACCGTACGATTTTCGCGGTCGGGTGAACACCATCATACACCGTTCGCCGTATATAATATTATTATTATTATTATTATATACACGCGCGAGCGTTATTGTTGTTGACGTTGTGCTTAAAATAATAATAATATCATATAATAGGTAGGTACATAATATAATATTATACGCTCGTGCAAAACGGTCCCGTGGTCTGGACGAGTGCGGAGGCGGCCGAGGAGTGGCGGTTTGCAGGCCGCGATTGCGCCAACGCTCCCTCGTCGAGCCCGGACGGATGCCTTATGGCTTATTATTATTATTATTATCGTTGTTTTTATTTGTTTTCTACTTATCCCCCCCCTCTCCCCCAGACGAGACTTCCATAGATGTGGCGGCGTTTATTTCTCCTTTCCCGTTTGTTTCTTTTGCCGTTTTCCTCTCGTCGTTGTCGTCGTATTCGAGCTACAAAAAAATTACGAAGATGATGATGATGATAATAATAGTTTCGATATTATTATAATATTGCATTTCATTGAGTAACTTTAAGCAGATTAGAATACATCAAACAACATACTATTTATACCGTAAATCCTGTTCCTACGTGTTAAAATAATTGTTGTATCGTATAATATTATAATATAAATGAGCAACAATATTTTATCAAGTACCTATAGGTACTTATCCTTTTCCACCTATACGCAACTTTCTCTGGTCATTGAAAAAAACTCGCATTTCTATCAGAAAATTAAATAGTTATACTAACTATTATACTTACTCCCTAATATTATTTAGAAAACTATTAAATGCTATAACGGTTTTAAATTCAAAAATTAACCTATGGCAGGCTTTTTAAATTATATATTATAAGGATATAGGTACGAATAGCCTGGAAGTGAACCAGGAAAAACAAAATATTTAACCATGACTATAGCTAGGTGAATAAAAGACAATTCGGAGATAGTAGTAGATAATTATACCTTCCAACAAGTGGAAATTTTCAAATATCATAGGATGGAAATAAATAAACAGAATAATACTCAAAATGAAATCAAATTGAGGATGTCTGTCGCTTACGACGGTTAATATCCTTTGGAAAATTGTTAAAGTCTAAAATTCTCTGTAGACAATCAAAGAAGCAAGTTTTAGCATACACGTGTGAAATTTGGTCGACAACTAAAGGAGATGAGGAAAACATAGCTTGTTTTGAAAGAAGAGTACTTAAAATAATTTATGAACCCATATTAGAAAATGGAGAAGAACTAATGAAGAAGTACAACGAGTTTTCCAAAAACCCGGAACCAATGCATATATCTTATTAGTAAACGAATCGAGTGGGCAGGCCATATTGTCTGGAGGTCAAACGGAATTTTAAAGAAAGCTTTGAAAGGCAAAATAAATGGGAAAATACGTAGGGGTCGTCCAAGACAGTGAAAGGCAGACAGGGACAGTGATGATCTACACAAATGCTCAAGCAGGGAGTGTCAATAGCGGACAGATTAGAGATAAACAGAGGAGTGCATTGTTGAGGAGTCCTTCAAAAGCTGAAAAAGTATAGGCACGATACTATAGTATCTATAGTGGTATATGTGGCACCCATATGTCTACATATCCTATATTATATTATGTTAGTATTAAGGTTCTAGAACGTGCTGCATGAATAATGTTGCAAATATGCAACTAAAACAATTACCAAAATGTGCAGCTTAGATTATAGGGGAAAAAACGATTGTATAATATGCTAACATGCATTTATGATATGATAGGTATCAATAACTGTTTAAAATGCCTACAGTTTTTGAACTAGGTTTTTTGTAAAATAAAATGATAAATATGATGAATTTTATCAAAGTTTGTGTATGAACATTATTATACAACCACCACAAAGTATGTGTGCAATCGCAAGGAGTCTTGAAGCCTAATTATTATTGTATAATACGAGTATACTTTGCGTGCTTGTGTATGCAGTGTGTATGTGTGTGTGTTTTTCACTATTATTGAGAATAAATCGTTGAGCATCGCGTTGTACAAGTTACGTCACGATGTAGGCATAATACAATAATATTTATGATAATATATTTTTTACAGTGTAACGTATTCATTTTCTACATCGCCGTCGTCACCGAGAAATCGAGAGAAAACATTAAACGATGTGTAATATATTATTATTATACGGATGGTACACGCTCTCTGCAGCGATATCTCCTTACGGGAAAAACGAACGGTGCAGCTATAATATAATATTAATATATTATGCGCGCTCGAGCCGTATCTAGAAAATATCAATAAAATATCAATACGCATCAAATGATTTGTAACAACTATAACAGATGGATTTATAACAGTTCTTTTAAAACAACAATATCACATTACGTTGTAACATAATGCAGTTCTGTATAACTGTATAAGTGCATGTATAATGTAACGTATTGAACGGCGTTTTCGATAGGTATAGTGATGGCATGTATAATATAACGATGACATACGATAATAATTTACATTTTTGTGTTGTATTTTCAAAAACAACTAAAATCGATATAACGATATTATTATAATACAAATTATAATATACAGGGTGTAACGGAAAGAATTGACTAAATCAGTGTTTTTCAAACTATTCCTCCGTCGGACCCCTTAGACTTTAGAGTATATTGTAAAGATTATTGCGGATCCCTTAATGAAAATAACCTAACTTAACAATAATAATAATTCGAAGGGCCACAGTTAGGGAAACAGTTTGGGAAAAACTGGACTAATGGAATAACTTGTATGAACAATATTTTTAGAAAAAAAAATTTTTTGCATAATTTATAATGGTTAACCATTGATCTATATCTATAGAATACTTTATTTATTTTTGTATCTTAAAAATCAAAAATTAAAAATTTGTTACAGATTTTTTTGGAAAATTTAAAAATAGCCAATTTTATTAATCTGATTATTTATTATTATATTACATTTTTATGGTGAAAACATTTATCTAAGTCAAATAGTTTCTTTTTATATTTTTTAAAACATACTTTTTTTTTTTTTAGTGAATTAATTTAAAACGTATAATAATTTTTTTCAAAATATTATTTTTGGGAATTTTCTGAAGTGAGTTTATATTTTCTTAAATTACTTATTAACCATTTAATTTTCACAATTTTCGTCATACGTTTGACTAGCATTAATTATTTTTCTTTTTGTCAGATCTTCCTGTTACACCCTATACATACTATATCGCGTCAAATCGAAACGATTCAAATAATATATTATTATATAACGTTTTATGGAAGCACTGAAGCAGGTAAACGGGAACAGCGGCCACTAACATTGCAATTGAACTATACAGTATAAAGTATTAGTAATAATACACAACAATGATAATATACGTAGTTAAGCTTTGTATTTGTTTATAATTTATATATATGCCATTTGAACATGCGCATGTGTGTTTATGTAGAAATCCAATAAATTTATTGATAACACGATGAAGTATACTGAAGTATCTCGACTACGCGCTGACTTTTTTTTTATGTTTTATACAACAGTAGGTAGAATCCGACTGTCACTTCTACCGGTTTTCTATCTCTGCATCACAAAATATCCGTTCCGATTTATTTCATTCCGTGACTTTATATGCATATATATCAATGTATACCTATGCATCAGTGCGTGAGTTCCATACATACATATACATAATATATATTATACAATTATATATATGTGACTTGATTTACGTTTGGGTAGTAATATTTCACATACGTAATATATATAGATAATATTATATTATGGTCAACTAAAATATACAGCGTATAGTGAACCTACATTAAAACAAATAATATAATATATTATTATGTTTTGAATTTTATTACAGCCAAATGGATCAACCAAAGCAGAGCTAATAGGTCTATTGCTCCAGTTGTGTACGGTGTATACTTGTATAGTTATTAGTTGTATGTACATCTATCTCCATACATTATTTTATTTATTTACATGAAATGCTAAATATTATACTTATCAGTACCTATAGTTAGCGATAGAACTACTAATCGTATTTATATCGAAAATAAATACTAATTAATTTAAGTTATTTAAATAAACAAATTTGTCAATAATTCTAACTCAATAGTAAAATGTCCGTGTTGTACGCTTATAAATGTGTAGGTATAGATATTTCATATTTGCCAGTGTAAAACAAGAATATATCTATAAATACACCTTGGTTTTAATATTTATTTTGTTTTTAACAACTTTTGAAATGTTACATTTATTGATACTCTTGTGTAACATTCATCTCGGACAATACCAATATTATTTTAATAATTACAATAAAAATATTACTGTTGTAATTTTTAATCTTGTAATAACTATAATTTATGTACCTAACTTAATGTAATGGTTGTTTGACTATAATTTAAAAATAATGAAACTTTTCTTGTATTAAATAAATAATAATAAACAATCTGTTTTTTTTTAGTGCTTGTAAATCTGAATATAATGCTGCATTACGCTGATTAAAATGTTCGTAATTCATAAACATTTATGTATTTAACTTGCTGTTTACATTTTATTTATTTAAACGTTTATATTATAAAAAGTCTGTATAATGTAAATAGTAAATTATAAAAGTGTAATAAAAAATCGTTTTAGGCGTTAAGTAGGCAACTATCGTAGCCTGTAGGTAAAAATATTTAATAATAATGTAAGTACGCATTTTGCGTTGCTTATTTATACGTTTTTAACTCTGATCACCGAAGTGAATTAGATTTTGTTATTGTTCAATGATTTATTGATTATCTGATTTTAAATTTAACTGGTTTTGCAAAAAAATTCGAACATGTGAGATTTTAAAACCAGTTTTTTTCGTTGTAAACAAAATATATCAGACTGGTATAAATATTTTATATTGCCACATAAATACATAATATTATTAGAGTTTTATCAAATTCAAAATTACAATAAGTATATACAGTGATGGAGTCTCGATAGTTCGAATATCAAGTGGAATACAAAAAAAATATCGATATTAATTTAGTAGATATATAAATAGTGAAATAATGGTAAATGCACAATACTGTTGTAGTGCGGTTGTTATCAACGAGTAATATTATTTCAAAGTAATACATATCAAACTATTTAAGCAGCATTGAGAAGTGCGTTATTATTATTTTTCATTTACGCCAAACTTCAACAACGTTTAAATGCAGGTGCCATAATATATTAATTAAATTGGCTGTGCTTATAATATTATAGTCTAAGCTCGTAGGTAATGGCCATAATATTTTCTATCGGCTATCGTGTAAACCACCCGCTGGCCACCTAATAGGTTAAAATTTTAATATATTAATAATATTATTTAAGTAATCCAATATAGACGTAATAAAAATTAGACACGAGTGATCGTTTCAAAACAACACGTCTGCGTGGTGTACATACGTATATAATATCATACACAGGTCGTACACGCAGACACGCTTCTATATAGAAGTGGAAGACGTTTGTCGTTGGAATTATCATAATATTATTTAATTTCGTTTACGTGTCGATGGTCCTCGCTCGTGTCGGTTATTATTAATATTCATGAACGACGTTTACGACGCGAGAGTCCACAGTGTGGGGTGGAGGAGTTTATGCGGACAGGTGTATATTTTTATTATTTCTACACTATATTTTACATTATAGATATACGTATAAATGTAACATAATATATAATTCGTTATAATATTATTATTACTTAGTACTTACGTATATTGTATGATCCAGCAGGCCTTCGAGACGAGCAGACCAGCGCTAAACGGTATTACATGTAGACGGCACGAGCCTATATATTTTATGTATAATATTGTATATAGGTATAGGTACCGAGTACACGGTAAACGCCGGACACGCGTGTTTTCAATGTTCGATAAAAAAAAAATAAAAAAAATGAATAATTAACACCTGCCATTTATAATGTTTAGTAATTAGGGCAGAGGGTTAGGGACGACCGATAATTGTGTTTATAGCTTTGAAACCCTTCCACTCGTAAAATGCCTACAACTCCTCCCATGTAATAATATAATGTACCTACCTCGGCCACTGCCCTTCAATAAACACGACGGAATTGATTGTTAAAACATTCTACAGTAATCAGTACCTAATCAGTATTATATAGTATTAATTTCGATTCAGGAATTCCCACTACCAAACCCTATATTATAGTAAATACTGTACTCATATACAATATTCTATATACTTATGTCTATCTATATCTATCGACGTACTCAATACATTTAATATGCGTTTGTCAGTTTGTGTACATTATGTAATATACGGAAAACAAGGACGCGTGCACCTACACAGGTAATATTATTATTTTTGTTTGTATAATATACATTATGTGGAACGTTATTACCGTAAATGTGAGCGTATGTTTCGGGTGCAAATAAATATTGTACACAGCGGCACAGTGCGTAATGAAGAGAGTATATATATATATTAACACATAATATGATAGAGAGGAAAAACGAACGGTTGGAAAAAAAAAGAGAATAAATAAATCCTATGCCGGTTTTAGGGCTCACAGTGAGAAACCAAGAGGGTTGTTTAATACTGCGCCCTCGGAAAAGCAACCCGACTACAACGACGAAACAATAACGTTACAACATCATACATAATATTATTGAACCCGAGGGATTTGGCTGGTTGTATATTTTATGGGTATACCCTCACCGTCGAACGGTTCGCCAACTATTATGTTAAACAAAATATGTGTTTGTTTTTAATGTAATAAATGCGAATTACTGGATATTTGCTCTGTGTTTGTTTAGAGAGGTATAAACGGGTTTTACGGTTTTCCGAACAACTAATCAGCTTAAACGCTTGTACGGGCGGCCGCTGCGCCGTCATTGCTGAGTCAAATTGGGGGGAGCGAGAGAGAGAGAGGGATAGAGTGAGAGGAAGGAGTGAGAGACAGAGATACAAAATAAATAAAATAGAGACACGGTCGGCGGTGACTGCAATTTGTCAAAGATCTAAAAAATAAAAATAAACAAATGATTAATAATACACGCTTCAGCCGGGTGCAACTAGGATAGGGTGACGAGTCGAAATGAACTTGAAACACAAACTACTACGGCTCATCATGCGCGTGTATAAAAGGTTATGTGTTATACGAAATTATCCTTTTGTTTGAGTGCAATATTATACATGGTTGTTGTTTTGTAGTTGAATGTCAAACTTAAATAATTTAAGTTATGTTTTCAGAGATACAAAAATGTACAATTATTTGAAGTTGCATAAAATGTAAATATTTTATAATAATATATCCTATTTATAAATGATAGACATGTAACATGTTGTATGGTCGTATTATAATGTTTTAACTTTATACCATAATATCTATTACAATTCGTTATCTTGATTAGGTTTCTTAATTTATTATTCAAATTTATAAAACTTCAAAAATTATCAAATGTCGTCGTATTCCGTGATGACACTTTTTATATTTTAAATATTATTTGTGTATAGGAATAGAATAGTATTATACTGAAGAGTGAAGGTTAACTAGATTTGCATTTAATAATACCGTAGCGGTGATTAAACGTGGTGAAACTGATATGGACAATAGACAAATTGAATCCCGTTTGTTTGTACGAAAGCGTTTTATTAATGACAAGTCAAGTTCAGTAGATCGAATAAATTGATAAGGATTTGTTCGACTCTTTCAATATTTCAATATTTGATTTAAAATTCGAAAATACAACAAGCAGATTGATTATATTTTGTGTTGTAATTTATTAAATTACTTTATATGGCTAATTCTTACTAGGTATGATATGTTGTTAACGATACAATTTTTTACATTCAAATAATTTAATATCTGCATAATTTATTTTTTCAATTTTATTTAGTTCTTTTTGTTTTTTGTTTACCTTTTTGTAGTACTGCTGTAATCTGTATGTGTTTTCTGATTCTTAAATATCTAAAGGATATGTACATTTGTATATTCATAGATTTTATTAGTTTTTAATTTTTATTTCCAAACTTTTTCGACGTTAGATTAAGGAGGTATAGGTATTAGATACCTACTAATTAATATTCGTGATAGTCGTTTTTTTAGTGAAACGCACCTGTTATTTTTTAGTACAATTATTAAAATATATCAATTGTTCAACCTAATTATATTTTCCGTTTATATTTTATAATAATATATAATATAAACATAAATTATAATCATAAATAAATATTCTATTATTATTTGTACAAGGTATTTAGGTATAACGAAGTTAAATAATTGTATTAACAAATATCAATATTACAACTCATTGCATAATACAGTGTTAGGTTAGGTATTACTATATTATTATGTCAGTTTATAAGATCAGTGTTGTATTATACCACCATAATGTCGTGTGCAGTGTATAAATCATCTGTAAGTTTTCAGTTTCATTTCAATAATATTATTTTGAACGTGAATAGAACGAGTTCGAGAAGTTAAAATTTAAAAACTAAGTTTATCTGATACCTGATGGCTGCAGTGGTAGATAGACATTTAACAATGCCTCTGGCAACGATTTTCTCGTATAGTAAACTATCATTAATATTCTAATATTCAATCGATAAAATTGAAGTATTCAAATAACATAATATATTAGGCTTTATATTAATTATGGTAATAAATAATAATTATTATAATCCTATTATAAATACAATAGGAATATATATATAATAATACTGTTCAATTCTGTATAAGCTAAATATATATATAAATGCGTGTCTTGTGAGTTAGTAGATATATAATAATATTATGTCGGAAGTATTAATATTTATGTAAATTTAAACTAAATCAAATTGATTTCTTTAACCATGGTTGTAAAAAATACAATTCTCTGGTCACAATTATATGCATAATGTAACTATAGTCTATAACAGTTTATAACATAATACTATAAAATGTAAATCATTGTTAATATTTTATCGGCATCGTCCAACAAAAGTAACTTCGTACTTCTTCATGTTTTTTCGAACTGTGTATGTGTAATGCAAGTACAATCGACGTTTACACATAACTGATAATAGCAAATGTATTATATTGCGAACGGTCGTTGAATATTATCATACATTGAGCAGACTGCAGTTGTCATCGTCTTCATTTCCAGGAAGGGGTTGAATCGCGAATGACAGTGCGTCTAAAATATAATATGTACCCAAGTCCTTTCCCGAAACTTACATCGGCTCCGAATAGCATAGTTTTCCCTCCAAGAGAAATAAGCCAGGCTTCGAACAGCTTTTGTGGGGATTTAAGTTTTAATGATAGGTAAATTATTGTCACCGTCGTCGGATTCGCGCGGTGCTCCTCGCGGAAGCGCTCTACACGCAATCGATACGCACGCCAGGTCCGCCGCGCGCGCGCTCGCCCGAACTCCAGACAACCGGCGTGTATGGGCGAGCGACGGCGGACGGAGTGCGGCGACGTCGTCTCCGGACAGAAGTGTGGGCGGCGGCGGGGGGTCTCTTCGGCTCAGCGAGGGGGACGCGGAGGGGGCGTGGTCCATTACTCCCGTACACTCCTCCCACTCTACACGCGCAGCATCACTCGCACACAAGAGCACACAAACGCGTGTGCTTAGCGAGTGTGTGTGCACGCGGGCGCGCGCGCGCGTGTTTACCGTCGACGGCGCTCCCTCCCCTCGCCTCACCCCGCCCGTGAACGCGTCCACCCACTATACACATGATATTATTATTATTACTATTACTATTATATTATATCCGTCGCCGACCGCGTTTTTTTTTTCGCCGTTTTTCGTACCCGCTCGCCCTACTGTACACACGACGACGGCGATCGCGACGCGCCGTCGCGGCCTGCGCCTGGGCCGACGCCGCCACCGCCGCCGACGCCGCCGGGTTTCCCGTCCGCGTCATACCCGTATTATACGGCGTACGCGCGAGAGCGTTATCTGATGATTCGCGTTTCTCTCTGTGAACCACCGACGCCGCCGCCGCCGCCAATATAATATCCTCGTGGTGTGGGTGCCGCCGCCGCCTCCGACGGTATTCACTTTTTCTGCTTCGCCGCAGTGAAGGTCTCTGCAGCGGTCTCGGCCATCGCTCTCTCCACCGCCGCGCGTGTCTGATAATATAATGTTATTACCGTTATCGTAATATTATCGTATTCGCGGGGTCCGTCCGAGTGCGCGTTGGCTGACCACGAAATAATATTAGACGTTGTTTATTCTTCGAACTCGACGTCCGTCGTCGTCGTGGTCGTCGTCGCGGCCGCAGCAGCCGCCTCAGCAGTCGTCGGTACAGTGCGAATCGCGCGCGCGCGCACAGTCCGTCGTCGTAGGTGGATGAGCCCGCACGGACGGCGCGTACTCCCGCCGCCGCCGCATTGACAGACACACACAGGATACCGTGGTAATATTATAATATTATTATTAATACCATATAAAACCATGTACCATTGTATCGTTGTTTGATATGTCGTTCGCTACCGCTGCTTATAATATAAATACGTGCAGTTTTTACGCTATACACCCCGATAGGTGTGCGAGTGCAGTAACCCTGCAGGTGACAGGGTCCCCGTGAATAATCCTTTTGAATTTCTACGTTATAATGTTTTATTCGGGTCCTCGATGTCGTGCGTGTACTCAGCGTGTCCCATACCAGGTCTTGTCGTGTTATAATAATATATTGTACCGGCGTGGTCCTGTTGAAATCGTCGATGTTTTCAAGCTATGAAGGTACCAGTGTTACCTAGGCTTATGTTATTATGTAATTGTATATGGGTGTTTTCGTTATAGGCTGTATACTGAACAGCCACGCAAGGATACAGCGTGGTACCTGTACTCTTACATTATTAATATTATCATCAAACCATAATATCATCTGGACTGTATCATTATTTGAGTATAGGTGATGTTAACGTTGTGGCTGTATACGGTATACCTACTTAAAAAACGTGTTCTTGTGTTTAAAATTTCGATCGCTGTGTATAATATATTAACGACGAGTTATCGCTTTACCCCTAGATGTGCAAGTTCAGGGACCTAGGTGTCACTCTTGTGTGAATTCTTTCACATTTTCATGTTATAATGTTTTATTTGGGTCCTCGACGTCATGTCGTGTATCCAACGTGTTCCATACCGTTTCCTATCTTGGTATATATTGCACCGGGGGTCTTGTTGGAACAATTATCGATGTTTTCAAGCTATATATTTCTACCTGCGCTACTTAAGTACCTAGGTGTATGATTTTATGTAAAATATGTTTATTGGTGTTTTTTTTTGTTAGAATTTATACCAAACATCCAATCACAATATTATGGTTTTTGGTCTTAACTTCAATAATATAGAAATGTCAATAAACTTTTCTGAAGTATTTTATAATTCTCTTATAATGTTACGCATACATATACCCAACAATTATATCTGTTTGTGTCCATTTTTCAATATGTTTTAATACAATATTAGTATTAGAAAAATATGCACAAAGAAAGTTAGTTAGTTCAATTTAAATAGGTATTCATGATTTTATTCTTTCAGATTATTCAAAATTCTTAGTAGGTATATATATTGTATTCTACTGGTTTCCATATGACGATGTCACACATATTATCTTACATGTGTACATACACAAAATATCTCAAAGTCCTTCAATATTTTAACAGTCCAACTCTATTTTATTATCAATAGAACATTTAGGTTATTAGTTCATAATTTATATAATATACGTTTATGAGTTCAGTATGAATAAATGTCTCAATTAATCATTATAGATACTAAATAAATTTTAATTTTTAAACCTTCTACGTTGATATACCAAATGTTGTGATTTAAATCTGAAATAATCGCAAAAACTGATTTATTAACTAAAAACTAAAACAAAATTTGGTTAATTTATTCAATTATGACCATGTAGCGTTTATAGTTTAAACACTTGAAGAACTAATAAGTAACTATAGATATTAAATAGAATACCTACCCTGATCCGATAAATTTTGAATGGTTGGGGTTCTAATTTTATGGTGCATGTGTATTTTAAAAATCTCACTAATATGTATACATTATACCCAAGTAATACAATTTTTAAACTGAGGTAGGTGTTCGTTTTTGTTAAAAATAATGATATATTGTGTTAAACTAGAAATTTAATATATAAATCATAATTTAAGTGTGAATATTGTACAAAGATAATACTTTGTAGTTTATTTGAAGATTATAATATAAATATATATATAATATATATATATATTATATTATATTATGGATTGGTTGTGTATACAATATTAAATATAAAAATTCTTTATTTTATCATTAATTTATGTACTTTTATCAAACGGCTCTATGTAGTTATAATTCCACCTAAGTTAGAACAACTTCTATTAAAGTTATAGGTGGATCTTAAATTAAAATTGTATTTTAACTTTATTTTCAATTATTGAAAACAGTCTATTAGTCTATACATATATATTAATGCCACGATACTTACTGTAGTGCTATACCTATATAATATAGCACATAGGTTATATGATAGTAAGTATATAATTTCCAGGTAGAGCCAATATATATTTTAAATTATTAAAATTATTATGGCATTATACTGCAGGTGATTGAAGAATTCATTCAATAGTGATCGTTAATATTCCAGTCTGTATTTTTCATTGTAGTTGATAAAGTCTATAGATACTCTGCAGTCAATAAACAATAATAAATAACTTTGTAATTGATGTAATATGTTGTGAACCAAATACAATGAATTGAAACATATTGAATTTTCATCCCTTCTGCACTCTATTACTCACGGATGATTAGACTTCTACGAAGAACAAATCTGCATCACGAATAATATGTTGTTACCACAGTATTCCCTCTATAAATATAAGTCTCCCTCACCCTAACCAGATTATATATACTTATAAATATATATATATATATATATATTTTAAAAACTACCATATTATATTATACTTGGAGTGATTTTAACAGGGCGGATTCACCACGCCCATTTATACTATATTATACACATTGTTCATTTTACCAAATTTATTTCTTCTACCTAACAGAGTTGTAGAAGAAGAATATTTATGGAAATCATTAAGTTTATCGTGAATAAGAAAAGGAAAAGAGAAGTAACTTTTCTTAAAACCTATATATGTATATTAAGGCTATAAAAAACGCATACAAATGATTTTATTCTGAAATTCTAAAATAATTAAACATAATTAGTGATGGTTTGGTAGATTAATTTGTAAATGTTCATCAATAATATTACGAAACGTCTATAAATTATAGTTTATTTATATTTTAGTTTATTATAACAATTATAAAGTGGAAGTAGAAGGTAATTATTTTGTTTAATGATACTGAAAAGTGATAAGTGATATGCTTAATATATTATATACATTTTATATTATATATATCTAATTATTATTTGGATTTCCAAGTTAACTTATTATACGCCCTATTATTAACTATACATAAACTGAGTTGACTTAGTAAGTTGACTTTAGTTAACATTCAAAATTTAAAAATGATGTAATGAATTGAAAACGATTATATAATAAAATTCTTTGTATTTTCTTAATTTAGTCACATGAAATATATCTCTGCAGATGTTTGTGTTTATTATAATCTACATTTTTAAACACAAAAATAAATATTTAATCGTGATTATAAGTCATCAGATGTCGAGATTATACCATTTGAAAATACTTTACATCTTTTGATTTGATGAACGGAAATTTCTTTATAAAAATAATATTATATACAGACACATACACCTGTATACATATTATTAAATAAAATTAATAAATTATGCTTTATCAAACACAACAAACTGCTGATTGTGTGCCCATAATATTTAAATATTAACTAGGTATAGATATCCAACAAATTAACAGTAAATAAATTACTAATTAGTCAATATTATGTTTTTTAGAATATTTAAAGCTATTTCTTTTATCTGATTTCAAATGTCTGCAGCAATAGGTATACTTTTACATTATATTAACATTTATTTTGTATGGTTCGTGAATATGTTGATTACAACAATAATTAGTATCAGTGTTACAGTATTTTAAATATTATAAAAAACAATAAGTACCTACATCACCTGGTCATTACCCTCCCCCTCCTCGATCACACTTAAACAATACTCCTTTAAAAGAAACTTATTTATTTTTATAATATTTAAATCTATGTCGATCATTAGAATTTAGAACATTAACATAACTAAACATGGACAATTTTTAGTACCTACATATTAATTTGATGCTATATATTACTTAAATATTACTGTTCAATAATTGCAGTTATTGATCAATTTTCTATTCTCAAATGCCTATATAGGTACCTATGTATTAAGTTAAACAGTATGTTTACTTTTCCATATAATTAAGACTACCTACGTGTTGCTATGTGATCGCTGTAGATCACGTACATCATAACCAGTGATACATGAACACTATACTTGGTTCAAATAACCCATATTAGGGTTTAAATTGGTGAATTAGTCATCGTATTATGGAATATCGTATAAAAAAAAGTATGTACAAATTATACAAGTTACTGTGTGGTCAATCGTTTAATATAGCATAAAAAAAATATATTTACTTACTATGCGGATGGTGGATATCAATTACCTCTATAGTAGTTAGAACATTTTGATATAACTAGTATAATAAAAAAAATACATCGATATATGGCTATATTATCTATATATATATATTATATACTAATAAAATTGTCTACGTTACAATGTTGAATGAAACAAGTTTTATTTTTGGCGAAGCATTTAAATTATAAATTATTATTATTTTGATTGTTTTATGGTCATGGTTTAAATATATTAGTAATATAAATTATCTTTATAGACCATCAATTGATACTATCAGTTTCTATAAGTTGTCTTAACTAATTATATAATTATAATAGGTATAGTGTGTACAATTTAAGAACATACCGATTAATCTTTTTATTGATAATTAATTATTATTAACAAAGATTATTTCTTTCTCAAATCAATTTAAATTAATAGTATGCCTACAACAATTCGCAATTCATGTACCATATATTATTTTGTTCCTAAATAATCTAAGAAAAAAAAAAATTTCCAGATCACCATAATTTTTATTAATCCCTACCGCAAGTTAATGCAGTAATTAAAAATTATAATAATATTATGTACCTAAAGTTTTGATTACGATTTCCATAACTTACTATTATATTGGAAGTCCGAAGTATATATTTTGTTATTATTACCCAAGATGGTTGGGTTAGGTTAGGCACTAGTCGATTGTCCGAATACAGAGGAATGCGATTTTAGTGATTTAAACAGTGAACAAATCCGATGCAAAACGTTTCGCAGACTTCCGTTTGACATTTTTGAAGCGAGTGCCGAGCCGAGTGATCTGAATAACAATAATATGGCCACCGCTTTTCGGGCGACTTTGACATTTTGTGACCCAAAAATCCGGTTATGATAGATGAAGAGGGGAAGGCAGCGTGCGTCATCGAATTTTTTTTTGTCCGTCCGCCTCCTCCGACCATCCTTGTAGAATTTTTTCCACATAAAACGTACATGCTACAGATAGATTTTTACTGCGACGAATTTCCAAATAAGTCGAAACCGGTCGTCCCGCAGGAATCCCGACCGTATTGCAACAATGGCTTTTATTGGCTAAGACAGGTTCTCTCTGTGCTCACTATAATATACGAGCGGTCATTTCACCTGCGAAGTATTTTTATTATGTTATATGTGTGTGTGTGTGTGTGTATATGATCGTGTGTGCTAGCACTAGAGCTCGCGCGCGCGTTTTTATTTTTTTATAATACCCCGCTATAACAAAACGCGCCGCCGTCGCCGCCGCCGCCACTCCGAAGTCGGATATATATATTTTTATGTGTATAAATGGAAATCATAAAAAATGAAAATAAAAAAAAATAAACAGCGCTTGCCGAGAGACAAATAAACAACCGCAGCAGCAATCGATTATAAATTGTGGCAATTTACCACCGCAAAAGTATTATTATCATGCGTGTACGATGCGATTGCATCGAAGACGACAACGGTACTTGATATACAAGATAACGAACGGACCTATACAAATAAGAGTGCACGTCTTATAATGTATATGAATAATAATATTGTGCGGTGCGTATTGAGGAACAGAATCGCGAAATTTCTTCCGTTTAAAATGATATAATATTATTTCTGTTTATTTTATAGCTAAAGTACCTACTCACAATGTATTTATTCCCTATCGTATTATATAAACAATTGCGATTGTGAAAAGCGTAGTGTATGAATATATTATTTCATCAATTGCTTTTCATAAAAGTCATCTACGATCAGGCGATACTCTGTTGTTAAATCAAAGCCATATTATAGTAGCCCACATAACGGTCGTCATTAGACAATATTTTTTGAGAAAATTAATTGCGGTTATATATTTTAATATCTATTCTATATTTGCAGCTATTGTACGTCATATCTATGTCTGCTGCGGCACCATCGGTGCCTACCCTACAATATATTATAAACTTATCGTAATAGAAGCGACAAATTTGAACAATGCAAAATATACCATAATCATATTCTATAATAATATTAATCAAATCAAAATCATAATATTATGAACTGTATTATGGTCCAAGAGTTACTCAGAAACTATTTTCAAGTCGTAAAAACTTGCAAGGCTTGAGGATATCAAAATAAAATTTTACATTTCGCTTTTTGATATGAGTTTTTACTAATTTCAATTTAAAAAAGAATATTGCTTTTACAATTGTATGGTTTTTATATTGTTGCATATTATCGATTTAATTGTTTCCGGATTTGCAATTAAATTTTAATCATAATTTTTCTTTATGTAGTTAAGTACATCTGTGAAACGGGCCATGAAAATGAATATTAAAATTACTTATTAGTCACCTATTCATATATATATATACTGTAAAAATACATACAATACTTTATACTTATTACCTAACGATGAACAATATTATAAATCTGATGGTTAATGTTGAATATTAAATTGAATTACTTACTTTTAGTTTACAATTTTAAAACATTTTGTGTACCTACCTATAAAGATTATAAAATTATTAATAATTCGACTCAAATTATGTATTTTAATTATTTTCGATTTCAATATACATCTTGAAAAGCATTAAAAAAATTTTGATTTTGATATTACTTTTGATTTCTTTAAAGATTTTTTATCGATTTTTTATCGATTTCAATCCCTGGAAACCATTGAATCATCAAATAGAAAACATGTTCTCATAGGAGTAAAAAAATCATCTCTTCCATTCATAGTGTTTTTGCGGAGCCATTAACGGTTATTTATAGCCGGTCTCAGTGGTTTTTAAAACTAACAGGTTCTTGCTTCGGGGAGGGGGGAAAGAAACACTATACGGTAATGTCAAATTACTATAACGCCCCGACACACGATGGAAGGACGATAATTAATTTTTTTTATAAGTTGCAGTTATAATTTTTTTAAACACTTTTTACGAAATGATACGTATAATTAGAGGAAGGTCTAGCAATTGGTGTTACAGTTTTTTTGAATCGTGGCCAGAAAAGAGCACGATTTGATGGGTGTTGAGGGAGTGAGGGGTATAGGGACAAAAAAACATTTGAAGATCTAGATTAAATAACCCGTCACTGTCAGAGCTCTAATTAAAAGAGATGTAAAAAAAACATGTTTGTTATACATACATAACTTTTACTGCTCAAGTGATGTGTATACTCTAAAAGAAAATAATGAACATTATTAAATATTAGTGAATTCTGTCAATCAATGGTGTATGAATTACAAAACGTCGACTATTGTTTATACGCGATTATAATATTATTTTTGTTCACTGTTATAGTGTGTAATATATTATTATCTATATTCTATACCTACATATTATAATGCTATTATAAAAATATACATTTTGTTTTAATATTTTTTGCGTAGGTTTCGAAAAATGGCAAACCATGTTTGAATGTAATTAACAATTTACACGGTCGTTCTCTCAAATTCAATCGATAGCGATATTTTTTCAATGGTTTCCGCATAAAGTTAAATAATTTTGAGTGTTGGACATAGCTTTTTTTATACTAAGCAATTCAAATTTTGGAATCAAGCCATTCCGACTAAACCGTTATACTTGATTAAATAGGTACTAACAACTCAAACAAATTGATGAGTAAATCGAGTATTATAGAATGCACTTTTCTAGTTTAAATATAAACACTTAAGTTTAATCAACTTCAACGTCGTGACAAGTGTTCGTACTCATTACGAAAATTGGCAATTACAACAAGATTGTCTCTTTTAATAGTCACTAGTTTACCTAAAATTTCCAAGAACAAAACATTTTACACACCGAAAAACTATACTTGCCATGTGTTTGAGCCAAATCGTCTGAACAAGGGTGTTCAACCTTTTGGGATTCCTGGGACACACAACGCGAGGAAAAGTTGTCTCTGGCCGATTTTCCATATGGCACATAAGAGAAAAAAGCAATAAAATAATATATTATCCTATTTCAATAGAACATTTATTTATTAATTGTAATTACTAGACCTACGTAACGTAGGTAGGCTAGGTATAGTAAATTATAAGTATAGTAATAACTAATAATATAATATATAGTATATACGTTTACATATAAGTATTATTTTCGATATGTTTAGTTCTATATAAGCACTCAGTACAGAATTTTTTTCTCATAATCAAAATTTATATAGGTACTATAGTGATAAATGTTTTTAAAATTGACACGTTGAGTAGTCTTGAGTTGGAAACTTGGAAACCTCTGGTCCATCGGCCTCATGCTCGAGGAATCCGTCCCGAATTATTAGTAAAATATCAAACTAAAACCGAAACTTTACCATATTAAAGAAAGCGTAACGTAATATCAACTGTACATTATTGACCCGTTACGTATGTTCATTTCACAGGTCATGTTCTGTAGGTGGATATGCTGAAGGATATTCACAGTCCAGGATTGGCAGCCGATCCGGAGGACGGCAGCAACGGAGCTTGTTGCGCCGGTTGCGGTAGATCGATAGACGACCGTTTCTACCTGTCCGCGGTGGACATGTGTTGGCACATTGGGTGTTTGCAATGTGCCGAATGTAAACTGCCACTGGACACAGAACTAACGTGTTATTCGAGGCACGGCAACATCTATTGCAAACAAGACTATTACAGGTATTATTTTGAATTATTTACTATAGTTCTGTCCAAACAAACAAACTAGGCTAGGACAAATACAAATAACATATTGTAATTGCATACCAGTTCAAAAATAATAAATTTGTTCAAGACTATAATATACATTTGGGGGGGGGGGCGAGCGGACTAAGGCGTCGGTTGCGACGCACAACGATGCTGGTTCGATACCTCGGCTATGGGCGGCATTTTTCTTCGGGAAAGTCACGGTGTCCGGCGAATAAGTGCCGCCATCCCGCACCCGGGCATGGCAGATACCTACGGGTGCCCAAATCAAAAATTCTGCCAAAAACAAACACACGTGTGTTCTAACCTACAATATTTCCTCCCCTACAAACAAAAAAACAGACAGCTAATGGCCATAGTTGCCGGGCTCCACGATCAATAAAAAAAAAAAATATATATATACATTGTATATATTATATAGTGGGATAGACGAAGACTTTGGACGTAAATGCCTGAAACGCATTACGTTCAAAACGATTTTCAGTCATAACTATATATACACAACTTCTGAATGCAATTACGTGTGGGGAGACTTTGTTCAACAGCAACGCGAACACCCTAATTTACTAGCACGATGACTGCGGGTTCCGGTTGAATTCTGACCTCCGGTGTTCAGGGAGGACAAATAACCCAGTAATTATTTACTTATAGAAATATGGTAAACCACAGTAACAAAGCAGATCTAATTTAAGACCAAAGAATAGTTTTTGCTTTTCGTCGTGGTACAAAAACGTAGAGGTATATACATTATATTATACGTTTTTGGAATCTCAACAATAGTGTATATAAAATAAGCATTTTTTTTCTATAGATTATAAACCACTCACAACCGCATTAATCGTATCGGTATGAGTGCAATGAACATTATTTCAGAACAAACCAATTCTACGGATTTATTTTAAGCCAATAACATGGAATCGGATTTTCCGTCAATATGTTTTGAATGATTGTAGTACGCACGTGCGTATCACGTTTGAGTTGATGAAGTGCAAGGATTAAATAATAATACAACTGGGGGGAGAGGATAGGTACTGCAGCAAAGCCTGTTGAAGTGATTTGTGAGAGTGTATGAAAAAGTCGCCCCTTTGTCGTGATAAAATATTTCAGGATTTCATATTTTTCGTATAGGTAATACTGAGAGTAATAATTTTGTTTATACAATTCGTGCCTAGTGATGACGAGATGAGACGTATCGCGGGTCGACAAAAATCGCGGTTTCCGAGACCTTTAAACACGTCCATATTAATAATTAATAATCGTCATCGCTATATTATATACGTCACGATAATAATAATATTAAAATACGGTGGCACTGCCACGTCGAGTTTGGACTGCGTTTTGAGATCGGCTCCGTCTGCCGACTGTCGGTCACGTTCCGCCCCTCTAACGATCGACTGGCAGGCAGGCTTCGACATACAATATAATAATATGATATTGTGTGCACACGGTAATAACGAGACCGACTTGAGGGTTGTTCACTCGTGAACCGCACGCCGTTTGGGCGGACACAAAACATCTGTACCGACGATAATATTGCGGCGGCGGTGGTGGTGGATCGAGTCTACCTGCCGCGTGCTTAATCCCTTTGTAGAGCCGCTTTCATAGGGTACGGGGCCGACCTATATTATGTATATTATTATACGGCGGGGCACCCGGAGAGACGTGCACGTGCAGTCTCTTGTTGTACATATAATATTAAAATCATTGTTTCCGCGACGACGATCCCGAATTAATATTATATTATAATACATTATACCTACGATTTATACTAGTATAATATATACTATATTATTATCTACGGCTTTAAATTAATATAATGGTCGGACGTTATCTGAAGTGCCTAGCTGGTGTTTTCGGACGTCTCCCGCCGGTTTTCCAGGTGCCCGTTGTCGCCGCGGTGTCGTGTACAACTCGTGTAATCGTGTACCTATATATATATGATATAATATTATATACTTGTGCCATCGTCGTCGTTGGTCGGCCACGCGTCTCCTAATCAAAATCCGATCGCTGATTTTTGACTAGATAATCTCCTCCTCTGCAATACCGCAGCACAGGGCGAGTGTTGTAAAATTCCCTATTTTTTTTTTTGCACGTGTCCAACCTCCGAGCCACAATGTGTTTACCAGAGTGTACCATTCACCGCATTTGCGGTAGATCTGTAGGTTGTATAATGACGTTTACTAGCTGAGGCCGTCCGCTTCAAATTATAATATTTATGACTGTGGTGAGGTGGTATTCATGCTATAGGTACGGTGCAAAATTGACAACATGTTAACCTACTGAGTAGGTACTTTAATATGTATTATATATACACCGCGAAAAATATATAGGTACACAGATAAACCTGCTAGTACAAAGTTTCTTGCTAAAGTATGCAAAACAGTTGTTTTTAGATTTTCAAATGTTTATAATATTGTTTTAGGATTTTGTTTTATCGTTCATCATACGCAAATGACAAATTCTTTGAATGTTAACTATTTTTTAAATATAAATAAAAAATTCACAAAATCCGAAATTATATATCCTAACATGTGGACAATAGACATATTATATGTGTTTTATTGTGTTTAACCATCGATATTCCCATTCAAGCTGATTCGGAATGAAAAACTCGCAACCGTTTTTAACATCTCGAAACTTAAATATTTAACGATGTATTAAATACCTTGTCCAGTTGTCCCTATAGATAAAATTAATAATCAAAAAAAAATTGTATCAAATAATAAGAGTATTTATTAAGTTATCCTTACTTATTTATCTAAACTTGGTGCTACTACAAAAGAGAAAAATATGTTACTTAACATATTTTTACAATGATATTATACGAATTCGGAATCAGGCGCTCTGTGAACTAATTGAATCTAGTCGGTGTTGGTCACACATAGCTATCTCTACTCTGGTACTGAACAAAATATAACGAAGTAATGATGTATAGTTAAACAAGAATTTGCCAACTGTGATCTCTTATAATAGGGGATGGAGACTCCCATTCCTCCTGTAGGGGAGAAAAAAGTTTCGTCTCACCGTTTTGATTTTTACAATTATATTATTATATACATCGAGGTATGCAGTAATAAGCACAAAGCGCCCACATGTGCTAAGTGCGCATCTATATGCATTGTTCGGTGATCACAGTTCTGCAAACTGTATATTATGCAATAACAAATGTTTAAAACTCGTTAATTTTCAAATATATTTTTAAAAAACAGTTTAACTTCTTGCGAGCAAAATGCACATAAAAAACCAATATATCCTAAAAAATATGAGTGCCACTCTTAACCGCGTCGCACATCATATACGATACGCGTTTCTATACATATATACTCGTGTCGATAACTGCGCTCTGCAATGTGGACGACGAATAATAATAAATGATATAATGATAATAAACCGTACTTTCTAAAATATACCCACACGCCTTTTCTTCGACAGGCTGTTCTCGATAAAACGCTGCGCCCGGTGTCAGGGCGGTATCGGCGCTTGCGACCTGGTGATGAGGGCCAAGGACCTCGTGTACCACGTGGAGTGTTTCGCGTGTTACGCTTGCGGCGCGGTCCTGTGCAAAGGCGACTATTACGGCGTGCGGGACGGCGCCGTTTTCTGCCGGCCGGACTACGAGCGGCTCAAGCACAGGGACATGGCGTGCGATCTGGAGCCGATGTGCAGCCCTCCAAGGGCGGCCGGCCACCACTGGCCGTCGGCGCACAAGGGCCGGCCGCGGAAGAAGAGGAACGTCCAGCTGCTGTCGTCGCCCATGACGACGGCCGATTGCAACGGGCTCACCGAGCTCAACGTGCTCAGGATACCGCAGTCGACATTGGGTGAGTAGTATACCTATTACCGTATACCAATATACCGCCATAATATTGTCGGACGTTGCCATACCGATAAGTTTCGCTCAAAAAAAAAATATTCAGTGCCTATTTGCGTGTGCAAACGATAAATTGGGTCATGACGGGTTGTCATATTATAATATATTAATATGATACGTAATATAATAATATATTATTGTGTATATTATATGCGAAATTACTATGTTTGGAACGACTAATATATGTGTGTCCGCTGCTAGTATTATATATTGGTTGGTCCCAAATTACAATTTGTGAATTTTTTTATTCATGTGATGACGTATAAAATATAATATTTGATAAGCTTTGATGTTTTTTCCTAGGGCTGTGACAATAATTTATCATTATCAGTTATGAACTTGTGGGGTATCCGCTAATTTTTTAATAAATATGTATATGGATGGATAGCAACGTAATTATATGTTAAAATTATTTAAACATAATTAAACAACGTACAGCCGAACAGGTGAAAACCATAATATTATGTATATGATCATTTCTATTTAAATAAAAAACAGAAAAGCCATCCCCATGTATTTATAATATGTGCTGTACAAAAATAAAGGTAATACAAAAAAGTATGCCCCGCCCATGCTTTATGACCTTCAAATAATTAGCAAAATATTGGTTTAATATTAAATAAGTTTGATATTATAATTTATGTGATTATTGGATACTAAATTTAAATTTGAGAAAGGTACGATAGTCATTCGGTGAGTTTAAAACAATCAAGTTTAATGAACTAATGTTATATTTAAAGTCTAATTTTTGGAAACAGTGAACTACTATGTTCTGTTCCATATGCTCTGTGTCTATCTTACAACTGAGAAGAGTATAAAAATAAAGCAATTGTTATTTTAAGAGGGAAATAATTAATTGGTTAAAGTAATCTTAAATCTTAATACTCCGTCTACAATTTAGTAGCTATACATCAAAATAATTATAAAATGTTAAGGTTTACAAAAACTTAAGAATTAGGTATTCTCAAATTATTACTGTTATTAGGAATATTCTCCAATCCAATAGTATAATATGTAATATGCTTTTTTATGGAAAATAAATGTTTTAATTCTATTACACATGTATGAATCGTAAAGATATAATTACGTCCTGTAATTTCAACCGCATATGCTATAAACAAATAATGTATGCGAAATTCGGACCTCTAATAATTGTAAGGTATTACAAATACCGTTTATGTGGTCATCGTTCATATTGGACCCACATGGGAGTATCGTTCAAACTTTTTAAAGTTTGGGTTAAAAAAATAGCACTATAAAGTACCAAATATATTATTGTTAATAATACAGACCCGATTCAATATTTGAGATCATTAGAATCTGTTATGTCATTATTTGTAGAATGTAGATAATGCAGAAAAACAAAATCATTTTTAGACAGAAAAAATTAATTGTTGAACTACTTTATCATATATAAGTGATTAGAGTTGCAAAAAAATAATAAGTGTACGCAAATAAAGATAGTATACTTAATCAGAGGATAAAACTATTTATAATTATCATTTATCAGACAGTATATAATAATTGTAGTTTAATATACATTTAAGATTAAATATCAAAATTCAAGCACATAAATTGCCAATCATAAATACATTACGAATAATAAATGCTTAAACATACGACCGTTATGAATATTGATGACATAAAATGAGACAAATTATTAAATACGATCGTGTTAAACGTATTAATTTAAATATTACTTTATAAACGCATTGAATAAATTCTACTTTGGTGGGCAGACCAACAGGTGAAGTATACATTAGGCAAAAAACATAATTTTAATAGAGGTTTTATACATGTAAAATGTTCAATGCTAAACACGTTTTTATAGAATTTACTGATTTTATATCTTGTTTACTGTAAACCCATCTATATCACTAATCTCCGTCTGGCTCGTAACAGTCGCAGCACAAATAATTTAAATATTATTGAGTCTCTAGCTTTCCGATTTTTTGGTCCAATTAGTGTTATTTTTTTCTATTATTTATATAATATAATGCAGTATAAAAAAACACACATTTTTGTTGAAGTTATTTGTATATTTATTTAAGTTATGGTTATGAATTATGATTAATGGTATTTTACTGCAATCGTTAAATTAAAAAAAAATATAAGTAAATTAAATTAATTTAGATTTTATATTTATGTGCAATGTTACAAAATTTAAAATATAACGTGTAGGTAGGTAGGTACAAACAAATGGCAAGTTATTACGTGAAGGTTAACTGAACACCCGAGTACTATTAACTTTTTTATTTAATATTTCATATAAGTAAGTCCCTGACATTAGTTATTATCACGTATGTTGTTTTATTTGAAAATTGTCCAAAACTCTGCAAAAGTCAAAATATGACGTTTTGCCCGATTTCGACTTTTATCCTTAACATATACGAAAGGCAGTTGGTGGAAGAGACCTTCGAGGAACGTATACAAAAGCTGATCACTAAGTATCAAAAATTTATCAAACGATCCAGTGATTAAGTTGAAAAATATTTTTATAATTATATAGTTGGGAATACATTTTGTAAAATAATAATAAAAACTCGATTTTTTTTTAAGAAAAAAAAACAGGCATTATTTTTCGAATAACCCTCGTTGGTAGTATTCATTTTTAATGTTCCATAAATTAATTTGTAACATGACATAAAAAAACAGTTATTGAGAAAGTTGTGGCAAAATATTCTGAATGGAAATCGCCATGAGGATTATAGTTTATCATACATATTATATTATATTATATTGGAATTTTATAGCGTGGTTAAGTAAATAAGTAATTAACTCTGCGGAGATTCGTATTATATTGCTAATTTAATCTTGTGTTATAAACACTATATAGGTATTATGTACAAAATATATATCATCTGAACTGTAATAAATTAATAGTATGGAACGGGGAAAAAAAAAACTATAATTTGTTAGTAGCTAATTGAAAATCGACGCGACTCGCGTACATATAACAGCGGTATATATTGGAGTTCGTGGAACGCTCTGCAGACGAGGTGACGAACAAAATGGTGACTGGGGCGGGGAGATGAGGAAGAAGAATATTTTTTTTTCTTTTACTTTTTACCTACATCGGCGTACGCATATACATGTAAAATATATTATATAAATACGTGAGGCGATATAAATCACGTAGCGTTCGGAAATAAATTTAACTCGCGTCCGGTGGCAAAGACGTATTGGCCTTCTGCGAAGAGCGCTCGAGAGCTCACTATAGTTCGCACTCCTCCGTATAGTTCGAACCAGTACCTACCTACCGCCTATACAGAGCGATTCACTGAGCATGCTCAACACCCCATTTTTTTCCTTTAATTCAAATCGTGATTTTTCGGATTTTTAAACTATATCTACACTTAAAGATCGCATAATATATTATTAATACTCGTATTTCCAAATAGAGATTTTTATGTCGTCATTTACGAAATGTTCAAACTTTTTTTTTTCAAAACAGAACAGCGCTTTTTCACTGTAAATCATTAAGTATACAATATTTTTGGAAACTTCGAACAAGTGCGGGGGCGTGGTTATACGCATAATGTGTAATATTAAGCCAAGGACTATTAAATTACTTAAAAATTGTATGCACATTATTATGAAACGACTATTTTTAGTGCGTCAAGTTTCATATCACAGATATTACTCATACTTAAAATTTCAATTTAGATGTTAATGATAAAGCGTGATACAAATGTAAAAAAAAATTTACCCTCTGAACAGTTTACAACGAAAAAAAGAGTACATTGCATTTGAAAAAAGTTACATATTATTTGTATCACCACAATCCTTCAATGCCGTAAAAAATCTAAGTATCTTACAATAAATTCCAAAAAATTAAAAATCTTATAGACGATAGCGAAGTTGCAGAGCATTATACAATATATTATTATCAATATTACCTATGCTTGTTGATTACGTGACGACGGTATATGACGTATAGGTGACGGTCTGTCATCGGCAAACGAAGAGTAACTTTTGTGCACCTACATAATATTAGTATAATACGACTTTTTTTTTCTGATCTCATTTTGGCGCTTATGTCTTCCACCGAATATTATATTATACTGTTTATATAATATCGTGTATGTGCGCGTTTGTGTGTGGCGTCGACGCAGGCGATAAATACGTATATATATAATAATATAGTGAATAACCGAACACTATATATAAAAATACATACAATATATACAGTCGCAGCACACACGTACTGCAATACTATATATTATACTTATTTTTATTGGATATGGTGCCACCATGATATATATTATGGTATATATATATATATATATTGTACCGGAGGGATGGTGTGTCGTATAATAATAATATATTATCGACGAGAGACTGGAAGCGAAGATTGTACGTTTTTTATTTCTTTTTCATCTCTTCATCTCTCTCTCTCTCTCTGAATATATATATATATATATACAAACACATACCCGGTGGCTTTAAGATAGAAACCGTGTCGTCGTCCCCAAGACGATTTATATGCAAGCCCGCTCACACACACACACACGTGCACGCACACAAACGCGTCCGTTTTTATTTTATTTTACTCGGTCGTCGAGCGCGTAGGAGCAGCAAAAACTTCTTCTTTACACTCCCGGGGACCCGAGACGACGTCGACGATATTATAATAATATACGGTTTTACACGGAGCGCGTGTTGTCGCACCTCTAATTGGACGCCGCCGGAGGCCACCCAGAGGACGATCGCCACCGCGAGCACCCGGTAGCAAAAGCGCTACCCCGCGTGTGAGTATTCTTAGCACACACATATTATACGGTCTTATCGGCACGTCCTCGTAATAATAATAATAATATATTTCATCCCCCGCCACCGCCGATTCCTATTCGAAATGTTTATTATCATATAATATTATATATATATATATATATATTGTGTTATATATTATGTGTATAGGAACCGTTCGGCGTTCGGTGTCAACGAAAATGAACCCTTTCGACGGGTCCCAATTAAAATTTAATATAGTACTACTGCGGGGGCTTCCGCGGGAATGTATAATATTGTAGGTACCTATAAATATATACATATATAGGAGTTATAGTGGTACACACACGTATATATTTTATTACTGAATAGAAACACTACGATTCGTGTATTATCTGTATAATATTATGTAGCAGCACTGTACTATATATAGGTATATATATATTAGACATTTACACTATCAGTGACTTAATCGAATCGAGGCAAACGTCCACAAAAGTAATTCTGTATACAAAATTTAAAATAGGTACGAAGACTTACGGGGTGGGTCGACGTGTATTCCTGTTTTTATGTGTTTAATAATAATAGGTGGCCTGCACCCTCCTGTATAACATAGGTGCCTTTACTCAATATAATAATATTATGCGTACATTATAATACCGTAGTAACGTTAACCGTCGAAACGATAATACATTAATCGAACATTTTCGTGTGGGATCCGAATTATTGCCACAGACCACATCTAATGTGTTTTTAGCGACCGTGTATAGTTGTACATAAAGGTTATAACAGGAAAACGTTAAAAAATCAAGTAAATTTTTTATTTCGTAACGTGCGCAATCAATAACTCTGTTTTCCCGGAATATTAAATTTCGTTTGTTCGTTTATATATAGATAGGTATATCCGTATATACCTATAATATTATATTGTATTGCATATTATCCTACAGAGCTGTATTTTATTATTTACTATAATATATCATGTGCCTACGATAAACTGAAATTTAATAAATACGATTATAGCATATAACCAATTAATATCATATATTTTTTTAAATATGACGTGAAATATATATTAATATAAGTGTTAAAGTGTGATTGCAACTATAGATCACGACTTGTATGCACAAAAATACTAGTCAAATATTTATAAGAAAATAAACACTTATGAGTTAGGCATGTGCATTAAATATTCTCAAATATAGGTAAGTACTGTAAAGTATTATGCACAAAAAAATGTATTGTAGGATCTACTACTATTAGGTACCTGTAGTCTATAAATTATATAGGGCAAAATTGAACAATATTTGTGGTGGCCACTAAAATTACCCATAATCCATATCCATGACACATAATTCACTTGGTAGATTGCCATAATTTAAATATTATTTATTGACCATAAAGATATGGTCTATACGACATACTCATAATTGAATTATACACTATTTAAGTTTTGTTTACAAAAAATACTTGACAAAGTGCCTAGGGTATTTCTAAATAACTATACGAATATATGTACCAAAACATGGAAGTATGCCCCTAATATCAAAAATGTCCTCGAAGAACCCAAAAATATCAAAATATGCAAATATATTCATTATATAATTTTGGCTATTTCATATTTTCATATTATATAGACATCGTTTAAGACGTCATAGACAATCGTGTTTTTCACTTATACTTGGCAAACAATAAGATCAACTAGAAAAAATGCTCAAATACATGAAAGTCCTTGTATTATTTATAACTATATCAACACTTTTTAGTAAAATAAAAAACATAACCGTACATACATACATACATACAACTCGTATAAACCATATTCTACAAACGTTCCTATTTTTTTTATTTTTTTTCAATTTAAACCTTGTATAACAATTAGTCTCAACAATTTCAATATTAAATGTTAAATAAAAGTAATGAGTAAAAGTTGTAAAATATAATGTGTTTAATTATCGTGGGACTTGGTTGGTTATATTAATTATGTAATAGGTATACATATAAGTATGTATATAGTACCTATACTTCCTCTGATTTGTCATTTGAATGTATTAATAATTAATCATGTGTGGACAGTGATAATAATTTGTTGATTTTATGTACAGTTTTAACAACCTTGAAGTTCCCTTCATATAACAGATTTTCAAAATTCAGATACAGTTGAACACTGTAATATCCTATACTTGCTTCATATAAAAAAAGTTTATAATGTACATATATATATATTATGAGTATTCAATGTACCTACCTACATATATATAGTTTATATAGGAACAAACTATACATACAACAAACCAGGCATGTGTGCTTATAACTATACAAATTTGTACATAAAAAAAACCTTTGAACCGTTTTTCAACCGAATAGATCCGATTCGGCCGTTCAAACTTGTGCATATACATGTATATACACACTTTGGCTAAGTCCGACAACAATAACAATGGAGGCGACGTATATAAATTATATACACGAACGAAAGTACGATGTGGGGCTGTCGACGAGCGAGTTGACATAAAAACACCACCTCCAAACGATTTCCATTCGTCGTTGGTGGATATAACGAGATGTCATTGAAATAAAAAAATATACCAATTCTAAACATTTCTCCCCCCCTCTCGTTTCCCTTTCGCTGTCACTATTACTACCCTTGTTTCTTTTCTTTCGCTCTCCGCTCTCTCGCACTCACTCTTTCTTTTTTTTATTCCGTATATTTCCAGACCCGAACACGTCGTCAATAGTAGTTGTGCCCATTAACCTCGGCCACTGTTTGTGTCGAACAAATGTTTTCTTTCCCAAGCACACTTCTTATGTGCATTGTTTATTTTGGATTATTTCGCCGATGTGGGGCACCTGTCCGTCATTCGTCACTAAAGTGTACACACACACACACACACACGCATATAAGCGGGGACAACACACGCGTTTTATTTCCGTACGATAATTCGAAAAAACTGTATGCCTACATGTATGATATGTTATATAATGTACATTATATACATATTATATGTTAACGAAAAGAGAACAAGCGCGTATAGAGAGAGCGTGTGAGTGAGACCGAGAGAGTGGCGAGGGGGTAGTTGTAAATACAAAAAGAGACGGTAATAATCGACAGAGAGAGAGAGAAAAAGTATATATGACGTATATACTTTCTGCAAACAATGGACGCCCCCGTGCCATCCAGATGTCGATACTTGTGGAGAAAGGGGATATAGGTTCCTGTAGCAAGTCCTGCGCGACCATGTGCGGTGGTTAAATGACGTTTCCTGCAGCAGCTTCTAGCCTTCTAGTGCACTAGTACACCTAATAAGGAATAAATTACTGACCGTAAGTCAGTTTTTTTCTTTATATGTATATATTTTTTTAAGACTATAATAGCGGATATAATACGAACACATGCGTATATGCATACCTTTACACATAAAATATAATATATTATATTATTATCTATACGACGTGCGCGTACAGTGCACTGTATACTCTATTCGTGCCAATTCGTTTATTTTAACGGTGGATTTTGGATCTCAATGTACACGCGTCGCTTGATTAAATTATATAAAATACTCAAGCTCATTATCATAAATTCGACTATGGACTTAATTAGCCCGCCGTCAAAATAATTATGTATAAAGTATAATACAAGGTGCATTTTCATATTTTATATATTGTATGAGAAAAAAAACATGGGTAGGTATTCAAGTAATAATTATATTATACAGTTTTTTTTTTTTTACACGGGATTATGTAGTTTTACCTTTGGTTTTACAATTATAAACAATTATCGCCAACAATGTGCAGTACTTATTTAATAGAACAATAATTATGCGAATCGGTTTTTTTTTTTTTTTTAAATAGTAAAAGGGACGGTGATAAAATCGGTTTTAATATTATTTTTAACAATTATTGTCTGATGTAATATAATATATAATAAAAAAAGAAGACAGGGATAGGTACCATTTACATATAAGATTTAATTTTTCACTCATATTTTCAAATCCGAAACTGAATGTTTAACAATATTTGAAATGGACACTGTAATTTATTATTGTACATTATTATAATTCGTTGATTATTTAATAACACGGCATTTGCTTTGCAGAAGTCATGCAGGCCACAGACTTATCTTCTTCGATGGAATCGCTGACTTACGAAACGTCCAGCTTGTCCTCGCCCACAAATTCTTCGACGATGGGCACGACCGGTGGCATGTCGCAGCAGCAACATCAGCAAACGCGGACGAAGCGCATGCGAACGTCGTTCAAACACCACCAGCTGCGTACAATGAAGTCGTACTTCAACATCAACCAAAACCCAGACGCCAAGGACTTGAAACAGCTGGCTCAAAAGACTGGACTGTCCAAACGAGTGTTACAGGTAAGACGGCTCGTCGGATTATGTTAATATTACAGTAATATAAGTAGGCACTGTATATAAACTGTGAGCATTACGACGCGTCTCTATCGTACATAGGTTTGGTTTCAAAACGCTCGAGCAAAGTGGAGAAGAAACATCATGAGGCAAGAGAACAACCAAATGGTTACCAGTTCCATGTCGAACCAGAACCAGACTACGCCGTCCGACCCCGATCTGATCAGGGGACACACCCAGACCTCGCAGGGTTTAAACTTTGTCGATCTCTTTTGATATCACACGTAAGTCGTAGCTATGTTAATATTATAATATCACCACCCTCATCGTTACAGTACATAGTTCCTCTATATCGCCGTCGGTCAGTTCAAGCAACATATTAGACGTAATCGAAGTTAAACGTAATGAAAACATTCAACCCTTCCCTATACATACCATTTTCTTCTGAAACCCAATAGATAAAATCCTGCTGACGATACATATAATATGGCCGTGTCCTACTACGTACGGGTGTGTGTTGCAACTTACAATTGATCGTATCTACAAGCATATATATATATATATATATATATATATGTATATGCGAATGATAAATCAATACAATATAATATTATAATATTACAATATTCTTACCAAATAATTTGTGACGCGTTATATAATATAGGTACCTTACTATAATACGCGACCACCTGTAAATTGTAATTAATATACAATATGTTTAACTGCTTAAGTGATTATAAGTATAAGAAAGAGAAAACAATTGTTCCTTAACTTAATGTATTATCATTACACTCTTTGTTATATATATACAATATATGTAGGTATATCGTATATGTATGTATGTACTTATGTATGTATGTATATTATGTATGTATGTATGTTTAATTTGTAATCCGTACATTGTAACATATTATTATTAATTAAGTTTAGTACGTATAATATATTATTATATGTTAAACACGCGTGTTATTTGAGCTGCCTATATTTGCGTGCGGCGTATACTCAAAGGTCGCTAAACACTCGCAATTAATCGTTTATGTTTTCTTTTGTGCTTGAATAAAAAAACTAAATGGCCGGCCTAATTGGTAATTACTAATTAGTATATACGACTTGTAAAAAATTGAGTATACACCGCACGGCAAAGACTGGCAACGATAATACGTACGCGTACCTATACACGCCTTGGCTGAGAAGTTATTAAAAAAACCCTGTCACCTCGCCGTATAATCCTTTTTTTTTTTTCTAAACAAATCTAATAATTTAAACATAATATTTATTTTCATAATGTCGTGTATCAAACGGTAACACCAGAAATCATTAACTATAATCGTGTACAAACAAATTCGAGCCACTTTATATTGCGAAAACGGGCTAAATATACCATAGGTAAAATAATGAATTTAAATATTTATGCCGTCAATTTAACGAGCATGAATTCAATAGATGCTTGTACTTCGTATAATATAATATAATATGGAAAGGTAAACAACCGTCACTTGTCGATAATTTCAGAAATAAGAAAACGGTTATACCTATACATTATTTTCGGAATAAAGTTCAACAAATTCAAACAAAAGTTATAAAAATTATAAATTAAAAATATTTTAAGCGATTTTTGTGATGTGTAATACTATTATTATTACATTGTACAATCATCAAACTATTATTTCCGGTTTGAAATAATAATAATTAAATACCATAATATATAATCGTAATCAGTCTACGAGAACCGCTAGTGCGTTTTTATTAACCTCGTTTTCATGAATTTTTATTTGTTAGTGTATTGACCAAGCGTATAGTAGGTTGGTACAACATTAAAAATAATTGAAAATTGTAATTTTTCGTGTAACCCAAAAAAAAAGAAATATTTAGTTATGTGAAAAATATAGCTTCAAAGCCAAAGGTACCGTAATATAAACTATTTATGTATATTATAATATAAGAGGAAGACGATTGTTATAAATAAATTACTGTTATTGTTTCGGGACAATATCTTTATTATTGCTTGAACACATGCAGATGAGCTATTCCAAAGCAATTGATCTTATTGAATTCTAGTCAATTTATTATTAAGCATATTAATTATATATTATAATAAAAAATTGGAAATAAAAACAACAATATTATAATATAATACATATTATATTATTACTTATTAGCGAATATTTTAGCGTTTAATAGTAGGTAGACCCGATTACAATGTCGTTATTGTAATAATATAATATTATATTATTATATACTTCTAAGATATTATAATAATAATAATTATATTATATACGTGTGTGTATTTATTATTACAATGTCGATAAAAAATTATGTTCTTTTTTTGTTGAGAAAAATATATATTAAAAAAAAAAAAACTATTTCAATAACTTTAACAAAAACATGTTAATTTTGCGTGTTTATATATACCTATTCCTTTTCACATACAGGGCCTGCTCAAGAAAAAATAGTGCACTAGGTAAAATCAAATTTTGCCGCACCTAAAATAGTAATTTGATCACTGTTTTGAAAATGTCGCCCCCATACTAAAGCATCGTCTTAGGTGTGGTCATGTGGGCCTAAGTCACCTACCGCTTGAGCCGGGCTAAACCTGGTTACCTATTTAAGTATCTCATCTGGGAGTCAAGACCTATAGCCTATAGGTATAACATATTATTTTGAAAGTAAACACTAATTTACTCAAAATTAAGTATTTAACACTTTTGCTAAATATTTTAGTCATTAAAAAAAACATTTTTAAAAAAAAATTATGTTTTTTCCTACGGTTATTATTATTTAAATGTTTACTCTTTTAAATGACAGCATACATTTTTAATTTCATATTCATAAGTAGAATAGTTTTCTGAGTATTATAATATATATAAAAAAAAAGTCTAATTTCGAACAAGCCGTATTAATCAGTTAAAAGTCATAATACTTATGACTTGACTTATAAGTATTTAAGGTTTTGAAGAACAAATTCTTGATGAATGGAATACAGCCACTCCACTCAGCTCATAAAAACTTTAAACAGGTATTGAAGGTACTTATAAGTTATAACTAATTAATTGAGTGCTAGTTTGAAATTCGATTTTTGTGTATTGAATTATTCAAAAAAATATTCTGTTTCGAAACATAAAATTAAAAATGTACGAGCTGTGATTTGAAAAATAAAACTAGATCCTTTAAAAAAAAATATAGCGAAAAAGATGTAATTTTTTCAAAAATGTTCTGTATAGTAGGTCTATTATATGTAAAAAAAAAAAATCCAAAAACGTTTTTTTTCAATTTGAGAATATGGAACGATTAGCTTTAAAACAGTCACCTTGTATACAACACCATATAGATATACTCACTGCGCATAAACTATATATTATAAAATATTTTATAATCAATGTGTCTTGCGGCCTCTCGCTGCTGTGAACTGCTCAAAACGTCCGTACGCGACAATCGATATTATTATTATCGTATTGTTTCGAACGAAAACGGGCGTGAGAACCGTATAGTATGGTTTTTCTCTACATATAATAACATTATTATACTGCACAAACGACCGACTCTGTTCGTCGGTGGGATTCTACCGCGAAGCATATACCCGGATCGGTATAATAATAATAGTTGTTACTCTCGAACGTTATTGGAAATAATATTATGCATGACAATAATATCATAAATTCATAACGACTTGCATGGGACGTTTGCATAGCATATTATTGTCTATTTGGATACAACAATTAATGGTGCAGAGAAATCTCATCTCATCAGAATATGGATTATTGATTGGTGCAACGTCTGGATTTCCGCAGATATTTGCGTGCTTTAGTTTTTTTATTGTTACCAGATTAAGAATTATTTTAGATATTTACTCGTATTGTAAAGATTTTTCGGTTTTTATTAAAATATGTATTTTCATAAGTTGTTAATCGGTTAAATTATTTTAAATCACATTTTTGAATGCAATGAACAAACTGACATAATATTTTAGATTTTGAGCGGATCGATGAATGTATTGATTTTGCAATGATGTGTGTTTTTTTAATTTAAAATTTTTTTTTTATTATTTGTGAAATAATGATCTGTTTTTCAACTTCAGTATCTTTTTCGATGGAAAATTGAATATAGTTGGTGCACTGGAGAGGTCAAAATTAAAAATTAACAATAGTTCCTTAACAGTAGTTCCCCACCGAGGAAAACAAAAAAAAAATTAATAAAAAATGGGAATATTTACACAAATTCATTTTTGGTGTAAAAACTCTGAAATAAATATTTGAATTACAACAAAATAATTAAATCACTACATGAGAAATCGAGTGAATATCCAATGTTGTAAAAATTAGAATTTCAAACGCTCTAAAAAATTTAATTTGACTTTCTTATAGAAATTTTTTTTTTGATAAAGGTAGATAATATTATAAGGAATCTTGTATTACATTTTAAAATCTTAGATTTAAAAAGAAAAAATTTTACGAATTCTTAACTCAAAATAATTTGCTAATTTTCGTGATTTATCCATATTTTGTCAATTTTTGAACTTTAAATGCTTATAAAAAAAAACTGTGACTAAGGTTTTTTAATATTTTTCATATGCCTTTGAAACAATATACTAGGAGCCTTCTATTAAAGTTTCAAGGTTTTTTAAACAATAAATAAAATTTTATTGATATTTTTAGAAAAAAAACTAAAAAAAAAATGGAAAATGAAAATGTTTCTAAACAGTTCAAAATATTTTGAAAATGTTATCGAGTATAGAAAATGCAAATATAAACAACCAGTGAAAATTTCATCTACCAATGATATTCACTTTTAAATCGAACAAGGTACTGAAGTTGAAAATCGAAGTATTATTTCGACTACTTATCGTGTAGGTACACAGATACAAAAATTTAAAAAAAAATTTAAAAATTAAAAATTAAAAAAAATTTAAAAAAACACACACATCGTTGTAAAATCAATACATTCATGGTTCCACTCAGAATCTAAAAATCACTACGTGTACATATTAGGCTTTGTAAAACGCAACTCATCCGATTTTGGAATCTTTTAAATTACTTTATTGCACATTAATTATAGATCAATTCTTGAACATGGATCAACTATTTGGTGTCCTTACACTAAAACTAAAATTAATTGAATCGAAAGAATTCAAAAGCGTTTTTTAAAGTTTATAATTTATATTAATATATATATATATATATCAGAGTTCATCAAATATTATTTATGTTAACAGATTAAAAAATGTCACCATATTTTATTTGTTCTTAATTAAAATAAAGTAAATACTATAACAAATTATTCATTATGCACACTTTATTATTTCGTAATTCGTACTGCGGATAGTAATAATTGTATTTAATACAACTGCAGTAGATAGTATTATTAATAGATTTTTAATGTGCTGAAATATATGTGCAATAAAAACATGATAAAATGGAACTATCAATAATTTTATTATCATATCATTAAGTGAAAGTGAGTCATCTTCTAGTCTTAAAACGGATTAAATAAGAAAACTGAAGTTACTTTTTATATATTTTAGCTGAATCATGTTGTTTATTTTTACACTAAAAGTCTTACACTTTCATATAATCATAAAGCATTTGTAATTGAATTTCAAATATATTTCATTAGAGACAAAATATCTGATTCTATGGAGTTAAACTATCAGCATAATAATATGACGTGGCATCTAGGCTATAGCCTTATATTATCTACACGGGTTAGGTTAGGTAACTATAGTCTATAAATATACCACAAAAATATAGGTACCATTGGATTTTCGTACTTATGTATTAAACTTAAAATATAATATTGATCAATAAAAGGCTTAAGGCTATATAAAAATGATTGTAATAAATGATTCGTGGATATTACTACACAATTTTTCTAATAAGATGCTGTAATAACAATATGCCAATACATAGGTACAAATCACAGCCCTTTAATTTTATTTGGTTATGTTGGCCATATTGACATTCATTTGTTTTAGAGTTACACCAAAAATCAAAATCGATTTTGTGGAAAACCGATTTCCCGTTTTTCCTTAATTTTTATGTTGTTTTTCCCTTCGCTTTTGAAAACTATTAGGAAATTCTAAATTTGACCTCCCGAATGCAACAACTAAATTCACGTTCCCATCGAACAAGATACTGTTGAAGAAAATCGAAGCAATTTTACTGCCCTAAACCGTGATGACAGACACAAAACTAAAAAAATAAAACACATTATTGTAAAATCAATACATTCATCGTTTCACTCAGAATCTAAAATGTAATATTGTGAACTTAGTATATTTTCTTGTCTGTACTAATTATACAATGTTATGTAGTGCCGATGATTTTAGGTTAACATCTCAAAAATGAAAAAAGAACAATATTATATATTAAATAAGATAATAATATAAATATTGAAGTATGTAAATGTAATACAATCCAATGGTCCTGTTATCGAGTCTAAAACTTCATAAATAAAAAAAAGAGAATAATACATATCTTATATAGTTAGGTATGGTTTCCCCTCAAAATATCCCGTGCATCAAAATATCCCCCGTTCAAAATATCCCCCCTTAAAATTATCCCCGTTACAAATATCCCAATTAAAAATATGGTATGTGTTTGATAAGATATTGCCCCCATAAAAAAAAACCACTCTGTATATAAAATAATATTATTTGTACGTACGTGTCGTGCAAATATTATAATATGCATGTGTATAAAATTACGAAATATCGTGATTTCCCAACGCATCCTCTGCAGTATACCACCGTCCATCACCCATAGGGACACTACCCTACAACCACCACCACCCACCGCCGCACACCGTATCCGTGAAGGACGGTTTAACATACTCATTCGAGGTGCCTACCCGCGAGAAACCTTTGTATAGGTACATATATTGTATTTTATGCACATAAACTATTTGAACACGCGTGTCGTGTAAATTTAATTATTATTATTAATACTCTTTGTGTTAAAAACGCGCCGAGTTGGAGTGTCGCGGCGTGCCCAAGCATTCGAGTCGCGCCCCCGTATATATAAGTACGTGATTTTCCGTGTGAACACCTTTGCCACCGTCGAATAATATAATATTGTGTAAAAGAAATAAACGTTATCAGACGACCGTTGCACAATAATACGCGTTATCTCCGCACTCTTATCTCCGCGCGTATACCGTCTATTATATACCAACGCCATTCGTTTCGCATATTATTATAATTTAACAATATAATATGCAACAACAATCAAAAATGTAATAATATTTCGTGTCACACGGTCTAGGTATGTGATGACAATATTATTATTATTATTATAACGACGTCGAGCCTGTGTATTATAGATAGACAGGACCTACCTGCTACCTACTACCGACCTTAGATTGCGTACTATACATCACATTATTATGCTCTTGCCAAATGAATGGCACGTAATAATATATTATGTGAAAATCACAATATATATTATAGGTTATACGTCATTACTCATTATATTAAGGGCGAACGCGTTTTGTTATTCTCGTTTTCGGGTATACCTACCTATTACGTTCGATGTACGCAATAATAATAATATATGCTTGAAATCGATACATCGAACAGGAATAATAATAGGACCTACGACATACGTGTTGCGTACGTACCGGTTGGAAGTGTAATGCGGTGGAGGGGGTAACGGGGTGATATATCAACCCCATGCAAAGCCTTTTCTTATTTTTCCGTTTTAATGTTTTAATTATAATCAAAACAGCGCGTAGGTATAGTAAGTATAATGGGTTGTATTGATATTTTTATAAAATGCTATAGTACTTCATAATATTATAGTGTAATATTATACTATATCCCAACAAAAACACTCCGCCATACTCCTTGTAAAAAAACGATAATAATAGAAAAAAAAAACGGCTCTAAAAGTTGTGATATCATTTTATAGGTAGCCAAGTATTTGAATTATAGATATCTTTCATGTTAAAATAATCTTCTAAAAAATTGATAATAAAATCAAGCCAAGTTCAATTTCTTAGCACATTATTTTAATACAAATGATATCTATAGTTCAAAGACTTAGCTACCCATAAAATGATATCACAACTTTTAGGGTTGTTTTTTTTAATACTTAGCTTTCTTTTACGCTCGGAGTGTTTTTGTTGGGATATCGAATATACAATATACCTCGATTATAATATTATTATAATGCGCAGTAGGTAACATAATATTATGTAGTGAAAATAGCGGGCGTTTCTTCTTCGGACGGCGAGTAGGCACAGCGCTCGGTATTGTGCTTATCACGTTAATCAATTATTACGGAACAGATAAAGAAATAAAAGACCCTTCGCAGAGTATTGAGTACGAGCATATACAGTGTTTCATACAATATACGTGTTTAGATGGGCGAGAGAATTACCGCGCGAAGCGGAGATGTACAGAATATAATAATGAGCGTAAAATATGTAATATATAATAATAATAATATTATATTTATAATGCATGTAGGTATAGCTCTGCTGTCAAACGACGAAACGAGATAATTCCTCTATAATTTTCGCCCGGGACCGCGGAGACCTGCTGCAGACCGACACCGCCGCCGAACCTTTATATTATTATATATTTAAATCTACGCGGCGCGTCGTCTTCTGTGGCAAGTACACGCCAGGTATACGCTATACGTATTATTATTATCGTATCTCGATTGTCGACAACAATGTGCGATTGTAGTTGTTATTTTCATTGTATAAAATGACTTGACAGTATATTCGACGCGTATAATATATTTCGTACTCGCCGCGAGCACCGTAAATAAATAATATATATACACGTAATATCGTATGTATATCTATATATAAATATACCTACGCGACCTACCTATAAAATACGACTCGAGACGCGACCCGTCATCATTAGGCCGCTATTATTATTATTTTTTTATTATTGTGCCGGCGCGCGTAACGTGTAATAATAATAATAATAATATATCGTTATCTCGCCGAACGCCGTCGGTCGTGTTGCCCGGGAGCCGAGCGCTTTTTTTTGTCGACAGCCTGGACAAGACGTGTGAATTACGGGGCGCCGCCGCCGTTTCTGCTGCTGCCGATGCGGTCGGTTTTCCAAAATTATACGCCGCCGTCGCGTTTAGGCGGCGTTTAGATGATTTTTTTCTCCTCTGCGGTCCCTCCACGCCCCACCACGCCCGAACGGACCGTTTCTTTTTATTCCGTATCTCGGACGTCGATCCGGTGGCTGCAAAAGGGGAAGTTCGCTTGTCACCGGCGGCACCGTATACCTACGAGCGTCATATTATTATATTATATATTTAGGACTTGTCCTTTCACCGCCACACGATTCGTAGGTAGGTACCAAATTATGTCTATATATATTAATATGTACCCGCCTATATTATGTAGGTATATATCTAAATATGTGTAGACCTGCATATAGTAGGTACGTATATATTATATTGTATATATTTATTTATACCTGTCTGTATTGTTATATTCACGCACAGGCGTGCGCAGACTCCAGTCTCAGGGGCAGCAAAGAGATTGATCCGGCCCATTCTCCAAATTCACCGTTAATCCACCGGTAGTCGTACTTTTTTTTTTCAAAAGAGTATTAAAATTAAAATTATATCGGTTTTTGGTTTTTTACCATAATAAGGGAAATAATATTTACAATTTAAAATTATGTCTTTTCTTTAAAGTAGACACGTCGATTCGTTTTATACTGGTAAATTCTATAATTGAAAATATTTATAGGTACCTTAAAAAGATGAAAATGCACTAATCTATAGATAATAAGGTAAAAATTCTGGAGAAAAAAAGTACAGAAATAAGCATTAAGCCACTAAACATTAGCTCATTTTAAATTCCGAAATTATGGGTTGAAGCTGCTTGCATTCCCCCCTGAAAACACTTACGTAGTTCATCATATTATGGCTAGTGGGTTGCTGAACTGAAAACTATGAAACTCGAGCACATATACCAGCACTAATTCGGTATGAAGATACTACACACCTTCAAATAAATGGCATAATTTAAATCCAAAAATTCTGCTTGGGGCGTGGGTGTTTCGGTGTTACATTCACTAAAAAAAACTTTTTTCGGTCATTAGGGGCTGCTGCACAAACGTTGAAATTTGAGTAAATACCAGTTCAATCGTTTCACAAACGAATGGCCTAACTAAAATAAAAAAAATCGAATGCGGGGCGCGGTAGTTTCGCATGCACCCTCAATCAAAACCCTTGTACATTATTAGGGGTTGTAGCACGTACCAGCACAAACGAAAGCCCTAGGTTAGGTCAGAGATGGGGGTGCCATGAAATGCACCTTCATAATAATATTATGAACATAATTATATTATGTTAGGTAATATTAATGTAATGGCAAATAGAGTATAAAACATTTTTCTTATGACACGAGTTCAAAGTTTGAATTAAACATATCTTCCTTTCAATTTTTGGAAAAATTAAAAATGTGTAATTATTATTTCGTACTCTCCAAATAACAGCAAAAAGAGTCAACCAGATTCACCTGGAAGTATAAACATAAACATTTAGGGAATATATAATAGGGCATTGAAAACCATTTTGGTTTTATTGTTATGACTTATTGTATAATCCTTGACATTTTAATAATTTCATTAATATACCTCCAGAAATCGTCGCACCCTATTTTAATGCCTCTTCGAACGCGAACAGGTTACATATATTTTTGTAATCAGTAATCACATATATTTGAAATGTACAGTGCTATTTGAAATACTGACACAAATCGTTCGGTCGTACGAATTTTTCTTTTGGTTAAACAGTTCAGTCATTCCGATATAATATCCAAAAAATTAAAATTTTCAAAAGACGAAAATCCTGTTTGAAAAGCACAATATCAAAATTAATCACTTTTTATAACAACTCTCATGGCTCATTAACTTATTTAATATAATATGTTTCTTTATGGCTATAATATGTAGTATGTTTGGTGGATACATTTTATTTTTGTCTATATGGAAATGATTATTGGAGCATTATACTCTTCCTCTATACGATTGAAAACTTCATTACAAGGATGTTCGTGCACTTTTTGTTTTCTCTCTTTGGCCCACGCGCAACATAGACATAACGCATTTACGAAGAATCATTTTTATTTCTATGTTTTTAAGTGATCTTAGAGTAAAATCACCCACTATAAAAAAGATATAGAATAATATTTTTGAGGGAATGACATATCAATTTGTCTAAATATTGTATCAAAACAATTAAAACATAATTTAAATTTACAACATTTGTTTGTTTATTTTTAAAGTCGAATACAAAGTCAAATATCTAACAATAAAATATAAAATCAATATGTTATTCCCTCAAAAATATTATTCTCTATCTTTTTTGTATCGGGTGATTTTACTCCAAGATTACTTAAAAACATAGAAAAAATGATTATGAGTTTTATCTATGTTGCGCGTGGGCCAGAGAGAGAAAACAAATAGTGCGCTGACATCCTATTAATGTATTTTATTAATAATTATATTTAATTTCTTTTTCTTGTCATGTACTATACTAACCTAACTAGGTTGTCTAGGTAGCATAACATATTCTATACAAAATGTTTATAAAATATTTAAAAACTAAAAATTACCCAGGTATTTTTTCAGGACAACTTTTTAATTACATTTAATAAGTAGGTAATATATAATACTATGTAAATTATGTAGGTAGGTATAGGTATATATAACATTATAATTATGTGAACATTTGTCAGTAGTGGAACTGATGCATAGATCATAGATGTTTTCGGAGAAATGGCCCATTCGACCGAAACGATATTATCATTTAGATAATGATAGAATATTATAATTAAAGGAGATAATATCATCTTCAATGAGTATGGCCACTTTCTGCGTCACTTAAGATATTTTATACTATACGTCGCACTTACTGTTCAGGTTTATAGTATAAACAATTTATGAGTCTAATACATAATAATTAAATGTATTTCATACTTACCCACCGCACGTGTAACGAACTCGGGCCGTTTAGGTAAATTATTATTATTTATTAGGATAATAGAGTCGTCTGTTACCGTTAACACGTCAAAAACGTGTTTTTTTCTTTTTTTAGACCATAAAATATAGTAATAATATTTCAATGTGGTTCCACTTCATCGTAACATTATATGATTTTATCATTTTTTTTTTATTATTATTCAAAACCGCCGCAGCAGATACGGCACACGTTTGGAATATTTAAATTAATATAAACATAATATTTACTTACTTTATTGTTACTTACAAAAATAGATATAATATCTACTTTTAATTTACACTGTGTACCTATTATAAACTACTATAAATTATAAAGTCACGATCTCGGTTATGACGACGTCACACCCGCATTTGTTGTCTCTGTCTTTCAGGTGCATTGTAACATTACTTCACATCAAATTTACGTTCAGCGCAGTTCTCGTTTACAGCTTAGTTAGTATCAGTGTGAATTGAACTAACTTAAAGGTAAGTTTGTAATCTATAATATATAATTATATGTTGTACGTTGGTTTTTGTTTGGTTTTTCAATTTTTAACCGGCAACTCCTGGAGTTATGATCGTCTTTAAATTTCAATATTTTACGTACCTACCTATATAGAGTGAAAATTTGTTCAAAATCTAAGTACAATGACAGAAAATGTTTTTATTTCTAAATTGATATACTATGCATATACATTAATATTCAGTCTTAGGTATACTAAAATAACGAAGCCAAACGCATGATCTGCTGAGCTCAAATTGTCCACTTTACATATTTTTAAGCTGTATATCTTCATACTTACCTGTTTTCGATACCCAAACATTTATTATAAATTGTTAAATGACAATTTCATAATATACAGTGTGGTTCACTAAGCATGCTCACGCCCATTTTTCATTTATTTATTCAAATTTTGAACTTTGGAATTTGTGAATATACCTATAGAGGTTACATTATACTAATAAAGATCATATTTTCGAATTCTTGGGATTTTGTATAGTACCTAGGTACACTTAAGGAAGGGCATGTAGCGATTAAGGTTAATATAGATTAATATAAACTACTAATATTTTTAAATTAATATTTAAACTCCCATATGTTATATAAACACATTATCATGGACCTATATAATCCTTAGTACACAAAGTTAAATAACTCAAAAACCATACTCTTTCAAATTTTGATTTGGATAAGTCAATATATTTTCAGAAAAATTATAGAATAAATAATGTACTTACAGTAAACACGGGGAATTTTCATTTGAAAAACAGAAGTTTGTATCACCACATGACTGATGACGCTCTTTAAGTATTATACAAAATCCCTAGAAAATATTGTTATTAAGAGTAATTATAAATTCCAAAAATCAGAATTTGAGTAGGTAAATTCATTATTAAATGAAAAAATTGGTGATGAGCATGCTTGGTGAATAACCCTGAATTTACTGTATTCTTAGCACAGAATTATGATTTACACCTACGTATGTACGAAAAAATTCAATGCATTATAATATATTTCAACAATGTTTATTTATAAGAAGTACCAGCTAACACTTGGAAGTTTGTTTTCTATATATGAATAATGCATTATAATTTATTTCAAAGATTCTTATAAAACCGCTTCGACATAATTTAATTATGCACGTTATAACTTATTAAGCATCATCGTCATGTGTATGTATCGAGAAGGTTGATAAAAATCTGAAAACAGATCATTTTTTTGAAACCAGTATTTGTTGAGAGCATAATAATATTAATTTATTATATAGGTGTAAGTACAGGCGATCATTAACACTGCGTGGCTTCAGTGTCCAGTAAATAGTGTTATGTTCTGATGTCCATTTTTTTTTTTATCAATTTCCCCAATCACGATGTTTTTTCATCCGAAATTAGGTTATAAACCTAAAACTACATTCTCACAGACATTATTTTTACGAAACTATAACATCAATTAAGAACTAGAATTCTATAATATTATAATACTGCCAACCAATCAGCCAATTAAATATGTGTGTTAAATTATGTCTAATTATTAATTAATAACAATCACAATTTATTATTTCCACATCACGTATAATAATTATATAATAATAACATCATTCGTAGATTTTTGTCAAAGTAGATTGAAGCCAACTAGTTTTTTAAATGCAAACATTTTTTATTTTAAAATATTTATTCAATTACACTAGTAAACTGTATGTGTATTCTAGTTATACGCTAATTAATAATAGTTTAAGATGGCGCAGTTAGTTTTTTTAAAGTGTACTTTTCAACAAACTATTCGCTTATATAATATTAAATATTATTATATTATTATACAAATTATACTAAAATATATTATATGTACAATATTATAATGTACCTACCCACACATAATTTTTTCTACAATTCCACTCTCTATGCCTTAATTAATAAGCGTTAGTCTGACTTAGTTAAAGTAGCTTTAAAATTTTATTTTCAAAATGTTTTCATATAATAATCGTTTCATTTAATATCCAAATGGCTTAAAAATATTTTAATAACCTTAATAATAAATATGACTGTATAATAAGTTCTTTATTTAATTTAAATTAGGTAGGTACTATATATTTTATATACGTAACATTTTTAATTTTTTTAAGTGAGTTATGATTTAAGATCAATATTTTACTCAATTATAATTCGATTAAACATTGAAATATCGTGCAAAACCGACGACGACGTGCCAACAAATAATGTTTGATAACTGCAATATATTAGTAAAGCTAAAAAAATCAGTAAAATTGATTTTACTGAATGCAAATTATGATAATATGCGAGTATGACGTCCTCTTATAATGAATTATCATATTATAAAAAGCCGAGGGGGGTTGATTTTTTTTATAAAATGAAACAAAATACAATTTTTTTTTATTAAAGCTTACCTAAATAAATACCTAAATAGTACCTACGTATACATAATATACATTATGAGTGTTAACAGTGGCGTATATACGAATTATTTTCACTATGGGCCAATTTATTAGTTATCACTAGACAAACATAGCACGACTAACATAGCCATAACCATACATTTTTTAGTGAGCTGGGTGGTTATAATTATGACATATACAGTAAAATAAAAATTGCGCAATTTAATTTTATAATTATTATTTAAAATTATTTTTCAAAAATATTGACAGTGATATCATTTATAAATTTTAATGTTATCTTACTAAGAATTTAACATCAGTCAGAAAGTCATCAAAGCAAGTCCTGACAATCTAACATTTTCTTGTTGATTCCTCAAAAACGATTTTAATCAACCACCTAGGTACTTTAATCATGATGAAAAACTATATACAGTGTATATATATGTATGTATATAGTATATACATGCAATGATTTAATTGAACCTGCAATTTCACTATGGGCTCTGGCCTAGGGGGCCTCCCCCCTATATACGCCACTGAGTGTTAATATAATATTATTAGATGTAAATTAATTTGAAATATTATAAATGTACATTTTAAGTTATTATAATATGTATATAATTTAAATCTCTTCCGACATGTGAAAATCGCATCTACGAGTTTTTCTTACACGACATAATATGGAATAAATCGCAGATTGTAAATTGAAAAGGGATTAAACACATTTAGTACCTATATAATATATATCGTATTATCGTCGTATGATCAGAATAGTAAGATTTGGTAGGCAAAATATTAAAAATGTTCTTTATATAACCACAGATTATGACGACGCGCGACGTCTCAACGCAAGGCTGACAAACGAGAGGAACATAATACCTTGTATCATTTTCCGGAGGACCCTTATTATATTGTTATTTGCTGTAAAAAATCTAATTTTTTACGGTTTGACGCAATATTATTATGTATGATCTATTGATGCATCATGTGTCATATATAAATTTACGCCATTTTACACAACATTATTCGTATGGAAATGTGTCTAAATCAGGAACGTACGGGCCCTTGTATATATATGCACAACATTGCCGGACACATTTGTCACACCTCCCCTTAAAAAACAAACGAAGAACCCTCGGAACGACTTGGCATGTCCTCAAACCCATCGTGTTTCGAGGGTGGAAACGGAGAAATGTTCGTCGGCTAGCGTATACAATCTCCAAATGCGAATTCGTCTTGTTATTTCGATGTCGTCGAGTGGTAGGCACCTTATAAGTACATGCGTTTCGTATAATACTCCAGTATTCCGTGGGATTGAAAAATAAACCTCCACGGTTGGAGATTTTTTTTTCTTTGAACTTTCGAAAATTAGCCTAGAGTGACAGACGAGTATTTTCAAAGCTTTTAAATTATTTTCGTGGATTTTTTTTCCATTAAATTTAAATCGCGTCTATATATACTATATAGATACCTACTATACATAAAACATAATTCATACTAAAATATTAATTTAAAAAATTGTATTTTTAAGTTTTTAACTGTATAAGAACATAATATGAATGATAATTAATTAGATTACAAGTAAACTTATTGCATCAACTTTTGACGAAATAAAAAAAATACCTTTGACCTTATTGAAATTTGTTGAAAATAAATATTAATTTATGATTCAAAATAATCATACCGTATTTATTTTAATTGTATTATGTATTACACATTACACATATAACCTACTATTTTATAATAATCTATTAAATGTATTCTTTATATATATTCCGTAAATAATATTATACAAGATGATTGTATATGACTCTTAGGGGAAAACAATAATTTTCTCAAAAAATATTAATGTTTTTGATTAAAATGTATTAAAAATGAATATTATGCTGCCATTCACAAAAGTAAAAACTTACATCATTAAAACGATGACGATAAAATATATAATTAATTAATTTTCATAAATATTGTTTTATAATGACTTAAAGTTGTAATAAAAAATAATTTTTTCAACATAGTGCAGAGTTCAAAATAAAAATAAAAATTGATTTTCCCGAACTTCCGGTAAAATTCGGATACATGCCTTCATAATATGTGCCATACAAATGATATTCGAAAACATACATTAAAAAATATTTAGATTAACCTAATAATATTATTATGTCTATAGGTATGACAAAAAAAAAAATCATTATAATAATAGGTAGCTAATATAATAAGTAAATAATAACCAGGTAGGTACCTAAATTATCTATTCCTAATAAAATACCACTATATTATTATAATGTGTAAATAATATACTTAATTAGTATAATTATTGAACAACAAACGTATTATTAATATATCATAATATTTAAGAACAATTATATTATTATAATTATATTAATATGTGTAATAAAACGATACTGAGTGTACCTGTATGGTTTTGATATTTTTACACGCGTATAGACTACAGGTAATAATATTATGTGTGTGTGGAGGTATATTATAAAATAATACGAATAGATGAGGACGTTAGATAGCGCCGCAACGGCTGTCGGGATCGGCCGATGGCGCTTTTGTCTACTCCTCCGATACATTGTAATCTGTTGTTTAATTGGAAGAAATTCCGATTGTCACGAGGACAGATCACCACTATCGATTACCGCGTGTTTTCGGTGGTTTTTTCCTATACACTCTTCGTTTTTGAGTTATTTATTTAGATATTTATTTTTTTTTTACCAATATCGTTCCACGCCGTTAGTGCGTACGCAAGTATATTATTTATGTACACATATACGTGTGTGTGTGTGTATATATTATGTTTTATCTGTTGAAAAGAGTTTTATCATCGACTCGCGTCTACGGTTATAAATTTGTTTATTTTCGTACTTTATCGATCGGCGGGGCCCCGTCGTCGTCGTCCGCCCGGTAAGAAAAATAAACGGTAACAATCTCGTTTGTTTGTCTGGGACCACATTAATTCATCCCGAGTAATATAATAATATAATAATATTGTAATACACACCCATTTCCCGTGGGAACACGATGTATTTCATCCGACTACTATACAGCTATACGTCTTTCCTCTCATATAGATATATAGTAGAGTTTACGGAAGGACGAAGGTAGTATTTTGATTTTTTTTTTTTTTTTGATTTCTCTATAAACGTTTTACCTTTATAACATACAGCCAAGCCGAGTTAATGATAATTTTGTATATCATTTATGTTACTCAGCTTGGGTTCATAAGACTGCTGAGTGCACATATAATACGATACTCAATAATAGGCGTTCGCGACAAGATCAGTGAAATTGGTAGGCCAGTCAGCTTGTTAACGATTAACCATGAATCGAACTGTGTGAGACTGAGGCTACTGTGACCCACTTATGATGAAGGTGACGCATATCACAGTTTTCCCCGTGTCATTTTACGCATCAACTGTAACAATTAAATAGAGTATTTGCTAATATTATAAAAATTTAAAAATTCATTCGATACAAATTTAAGATAATAAATGAAGACAGTGAACGGAAATCATATTTTATTATGCCTACTTATAATTAGGGCTGGGAATGTAATATAATCTGTATTCTGTGTTAATGTCCTAAAGAATTCACTAAACAAATCATTAAATAAATGTTATGCCTTAAAAAGCCGAAATGAAAGCAAAAGTTAATTCAACCTACTGTACCTATTAGTAATGTATTATAGTAAAATGAATGACTTAGTTACAAAATTATCATAAGATATACTTATAGTAATATTATAGGGTGATGTACCGTCTTCACTATTCGCTCAGAATCGTTTTTCGTATACAATGATTTTATTTTACCCATCCGTTATAACTTATAACGACCCCTGTAGTTGTAGACACGTGCAATACAGCAGATCCACTTGTTTCAATTTTAAATTTTTCTGTGATAATTATGTGAATGCGCCTATTTTCTCTCGTATTCCCGAGTTATCGATTATATTATGAAATAACGATTATGATGGCTAGTCAACTAGATATCGGTTTGATATGGAAATATATTATGTTAATATGTTATCGAGAATGCACAATTATTAATTAATTATATATACCCGTTGACGCCTATATAACTATCGCTATCTTTGTTATTATTGTTACTATTATTATTATTACTCTTTATCTACAAATATTATTATATCTTATTTTCACCGATATCTACCGAATCGATGTACAATTATATTTTAGTGTGTGTCTAAGCCTAAGGCGTCAACAGTGTAAAATATGGGTCCTTCACCGCATGGAAAATAAACTGTCTAATATACAAAATAATTAAATCTTTATCTATATAAAATTCCTACACAGTCCACTAAATACCCACAGCAACAATACCATTTTTGCTTTTATAATTAATTTTAGATAATTCGAAAATTAAAACATTTTGGAAATGTTAACAGTTTTATTACATTTAGCTGCGAACTTGCGGTTGAAATCCGTTCGCATTCCGTACCTATATATACCTACATAATATGTGTGTGTATGTCATAATAATATTTATAGGAACTTATGTTAGAAGAAAAAATCAATTTACAAATTTTAATTCTCAACATTTCTAAAAGAAATATCTGAAAAAGATACATATTTCTAAAATATTCAAATACAATTTAGGTTCTGAGTAATTTCTGTAAGGAGAGTTCATTAAATTGATACTTAGGGGGTTCAAAAGTAAACAATTTCCATTTCTCAATAGTTTTCAATAGTTTTCAAAACAGAAAAACACAATTAAAAAAAATGGGAATTTCAGGGTTTCACTATATAACCTACTTTGTAAATAAAATTCTCCCCATATATTTATAATTAAATTTTCTATACGTCATGATACAATATTTAGAATCACGAAAATTTTTAAATTATTTTGTACCTATAGTTAAAAATTCATGAACATTTTAATATTCATATCTAAGTTTTAAAATGTAATATAAGGTTTCTCATAATTTTATGGCTTTTTATTGTTGGAATTAAAAATCAAATTTAGCTTAATTCCCACAAATATTTTTTATGATCGTCTGAAGATCAAATTTTAACAAAAGTGAATAAAAACTCTATAAAATAAAATAAATTTCCTTTTTGTTATAATTCTAAAACAAATATCCGTGGATATTTTAAATTTTTACAATATTTTCATAAGTATTTAAAGTTCAAAATTTAACTACATTTGTCAAAACCACGAACATTATTTGTACATAATTTTATAGTTAAAAAGGTGGGCAAGTGGGTGTCGCTCTGCTGTACAGTAGGTTACAAGTGGGTCATTGTATAATGGATGGTATTAAATTTGAATTCAATGATATAATATCATTGTATAAGAAAAACGATTCTGAGCGGAGACGGTAGGTCCTTCTAGGTAAAAGACATATTATATACATGGTATATAATATGGTATTAAAAAAAATTGACCTAAAATGAATACCAAATTAATCATATCACAATATCCATTAGGTACTTATAACGCGTTATACACCAACAACAAACCCTGATACTATCATAGATATATATAGTAGATTACTTTAGAAATTTCAAGTACCCACGAATAATATTATACAATCACAACAAAATAACTAAAATCGTAATTCTTGGTTTAAATATGAAATTTTGTCTAAACTTGAAATTAAAATGTCTGTAAAAAATAAGTGTGTTTATATATTTTTTAGATTTTTTGGTTACAGTATGAATTATTTAAGACAATCTTTGTTTTAAATTTTCAACTCTTAGTTATAAAAACTGAACATTTTATAATTTTTAATTCCAACGATTGATTATTTTCGAGATTTTGATAAATTTTGTCAAAATTCCAACTTTAAATGCTTATAAAAAAAATCGTGCCTATGTATTTTTAAAATTTTTCAACTGATATTGTAACAATATATAAGAAAGCTTGTATTCAATTTTCAGACTTTTTGGCTCACCAAATAAAATTTTATTGACAATTATAAAAAAAAAAACTAAAAAAATTGAAAACTAAAAATGTCCGTAAACAGCTCAAAAAGAGTCAAAATATTTTCAAAATTGTATGGTGTATAGGAAATGCTAATATAAACATTCAGTGAAATTTTCATATATCTATAGTTATTCGTTTATGAATTACAACAAAATAAGGAAATCGCTACATGAGAAATCGAGTGAACATCCAATGTTGTAAAAATTTGAATTTCAAGCGCTCATAAAAATTTAATTTGACTGTCCGGTAGAGATTTTTTTATTGATAAAGGTAGACAAACTTATGAGTAATCTTGTATTACATTTTCAAATCTTAGATTTAAAAAGAAAAATATTTGCGAATTCTTAACTCAAAATAATTTGCTAATTTTCGTGATTTTTCCATATTTTGTCAATTTTTGAACTTTAAATGCTTATAAAAAAAAACTGTGTCAAACGATTTTTAATATTTTTCATCTGCCTTTGAAACAATATACTAGGAGTCTTCTATTAAATTTTCAAGTTTTTTTAACCAACAAATAAAATTTTATTGATATTTCTAGAAAAATAACTAAAAAAAAATGAAAAATGAAAATGTCCCTAAACAGTTCAAAATAAATCAAAATATTTTGAAAATGTTATCGTGTATAGAAAATGCAAATATAAACAACCAGTGAAAATTTCATGTATCTACGGTCATTTGTTTTAAAGTTACACCAAAAACCAAATTCGATTTTTTGGAAAATCGATTTTGCGTAAAAATTCCCGTTTTTCCTTAATTTTTATGTTGTTTTTTCCCGGCGCTTGTGTAAACTACTAGAAAATATTTACTTTTGACCCCCCAAATTACCAACTAGATTCACTTTCCTATCAGAAAAGGTACTATTGAAGAAAATCGAAGCACTTTTACTGTCCCAAAACGTGATGACAGACACAAAAAAAAATATAAAAATATAAAAATATAAAAAAAAACACACATCATTGTAAAACCAATACATTCATCGCTCCGCTCAGAATCTAAAATGAATAGGTAGTAGGTATTCAATTTTCATAGCTAAGGTTTGACAATTTATATGAGGTTCCTAATAAATCATAAGTATTTCATATTGAAACCAAAGAATCTAAAATATTTTTTTAAACACCTTAAAAGTCATATGTTGACAAAATTAGATATTTAACAAATAAAAACCATTTTCAGTTATTTTGTTGTAATTCAGAAATATTATTAATTAGGACTTGAAACTATATTGCTATTATAATTATAAATAATATTTATAATCCAATGATTTTATTTTATCATCATTGATCTTAACTATACATTTTCAAATATTTTTTTTGCTTTTATGTCAATTAGTTAGTTAGGTAGACTTTTAATGTACACAAAAAACTATCTATTTTTTCTTTCTACATTTTTTCAAACGTGTTTGAATTAGGTATTTGTTTTATAAAAATTACCATGTTGATGATACCATCAGCTGCAGGGCCTGGTCCAGGTGAGACATCTAAGTGTCCTATATGTAGAGTTTCCAAACGATGAGGTTTGTAGTCTTGTAGATGTGACGTCCGGTTGAAATGTGTTGTACGACTTGTACCCAACACAAGAGTATTCATCACAAACATATAACTATTTTAGTTTAGTAGATACACGAAGATTGAAGATCATATTAAATGACGTAGGTATACATTAAAAATACAATTTTCCTACTGCTGCCTCTAAGCAACAGGTACTCGATTAATATAATAATATTACTATATAGTATATGGGGTCACCGGTCAATAAGTGGTCAACTATAATATGATCTCATGGGTGAAACTATTGTCACACGAACAAAACCACGAGAAGTTTTGAAAACAATTTGATTTTTGATTTTTTACTTTTGAAAACGAGTATCTACTCGTTACACCTGATTATAACAAGTAACGCACCTATTGTTTCTTACTCGAATAATTTTCGATGATAATTATGAATTTTTTTTTTTTTTTCCATTTAAACCATATTATGAAATCTCCGCGACTGGAAATTGCTTTCACATGAACTCCACCCACGTCGTTTAATTTATACTAATACAAATAACAACTCTTTTGTCTCTCTCAGGATTGATGACACTGATTTTATTAAGTACCTGAAAGATTTTTTGAATGAGAGCATGGCTAGCTAATTTTCGTCAATCTACGATATTTAGTCATTACATACTACCAGCTATTATTAAAATTATTTTATTACTTTATATTATCAAAATATATAATTTATAACTGGAAGTGGATAACAACCTAGTATAGGTACATCTGATTAATTATATTTCGTGTAACTACTAACTATATATTATATATACGAAGATTATTAAAAAATAATTTGTTCAGCCACCTTGATTTTACAGACATTTTGCGAACGCGTGCAGTAGAGTTTGGGTCAAAAACATAGGATTTGAAATAGATTCGTTCGAAAAGAGTTGAGACGTTAATTAATTAATTATATATTGTATATAAGTACTCATATACCTATCTATAGATATACCCGCACAATGCGCATGCAATGCCTACCTATACCCGACCAAAAAACGAAAAAAACGAAAAAAACAAAAAACACGAATTTCATTATCTTATTAAAAATTAATTACCAGTAATAAATTTTTATTCCGGATGTGGATTATTTACATTCTATTCTTTCCTAGTTTTTTTTTATTTGGGTAAACCTCCGCTTCGTCTTTCGTATTCCCATCATAATAGCTGATAATAACCCATTTAACTGTGTACACACATAACGAAAACGTAAAGTTCTCTTAGTGTAAAACAGCGAAACTGATCATATTTTTCTTGAATCAGTCCTATATCTACACTGATATAATATATTATAACTAAATAATAAAATTTCAAAAGATGCCCACTTTTTCCCACGAAGACATACAACCTGTGTGAAAATAAATCTACACATGTATTTACTATTAATGGGATAAAAATTCACTTAATTCACATATTTTTATATATGTACAGAAAAAAAGTGTATTTGTATGTAAAAATCACCTGTACTTACATATAACAGGAGAATCACTAAAAATAAAATTTCAATTCTAACGAGTAGTTTTTGAATATTATATAGTTATAGTTCTGTTATATAACTAAAGTTTTAGTTATATTTTGATTGGTCCATCGCAGTGGAGTATAAACAAATTATTTTCACTATGGGCCAATTTTGACAATTTATCACTAGTCAAAGCAAGTCCTGATAATCATTTCCTTGTTGATTCCTCAAAAACGATTTTAATCAACCGGCTAAATTAATCATGGTGAAAAACTGTAAACAGTGTAGATATACATGAAATGCTTTAATTGAACCTACAACTTCACTATGGGCTCTGGCCTAGGGGGCCTCCCCCCTACATACGCCGCTGGTCCATCGTGATTATATAGATTTGGAACTTGAAAGATATCTTGACTATAATAATTTAAAAATTATAGTAATTAATATCAATGGTTTTAATACATCTCAGTGAATATTTTTCAGTGAACTGATACCCATCATCATAGCCATTATAGTAGTAGGTATACATCAATCAAAGTAAAAACAATATTAATATTTAGGAAGTTTAGTCTAAATTATTTTCTAGAGTTTTCAAAATGATAATTTGTTTTAAATTCATAATATGGTTAGTCACTGTAACAGTAATTTTTAGACACTTTGTAATTTATAAAGACCTAAAAGATGCAAAGAGTGACAAATAAGTATAGGTACAGACAAGTTATCTGATTTTTGTTGGTTAAAAATGTACAATGGACATTATAGATTACGATAACGTCAAGTCGAAAATTATAATAAGTAATACCCGATATACTTACGTGAATGTGTTTTAAAAGTTAACATGTTTTAGCGATCATGTCAAGATTAAACGGCCCGCGAATTTTAATTATGAATGTTATATTTTAGATTCTGAGTGGAGCGATGAATGTATTGATTTTACAATATGTGTGTTTTTTTTTATACACTATAATATATTTGTGTCTGTCATCACCTTTTAGGACAGTAAAAATGCTTAGATTTTCTTCAACAATATTTTTTCTGATAGGAAAGTGAATCTAGTTGGTACTTTGGTGGGTCAATAGTAAAAAATGTATAATAGTTTTCGATAGCGCAAGGGAAAAAAAATAAGTAAAACCGGAAATTTTTAAGCTGAATCAGTTTTTAACAAAATCGATTTTGGTTTTTGGTATAACTCTAAAACAAATGACCATAGATACTTGAAATTTTTAATGGTAGATTATGTTAGCATTTTCTATACACGATAAAATTTTCAAAATATTTGGATTTGTTTTGAACTATTTACGGACATTTTCTGTTTCCAATTTTTTAGTTTTTGCTATGAATGTCAATTAAATTTTATTTGTTGGGTAAAAAAGCTTAAAAATTTAATAGGAGGTTTTTAATATATTGTTACAATGATATTTGAAAAATATTAAAAATCCATAGTCACCATTTTTTTTTATAAGCATTTAGAGTTTGAATTTTGACAAAAGGCGTACAAATCACGAAAATGTGCAAATTATTTTGAGTTAAAAATTCCTGAAAAATTTTCTTTTTAAATCTAAGATTGTACAATGTAATATCTTATCTATACAATGTAATAAGGTTATCTACCTTTATCAAAAAATTAATATCTATAAGAAAGTGTCAAATTAAATATTTATGAGCGTTTGAAGATCAGAATTTTTACAATATAGGATATTCACTCGATTTCTCATGTAGCCATTTTCTTATTTTCTTATAATTCAAAAACGAATAACTATGTAGACACTTGAGATTTATATCATATGTTTATTTTATTAATTTCTATACATGATAAAATTTTTAAAAAAAATTGGCTTGCTTTGAGCTGTTGAAGGACAATTACAAATTTCAATTTTTTTAGTTTTTTATTCTATAAATATCAATCAAATTTTATTTGTTGAGCTGAAAAGCGTCAAAATTTAATACAAGGCACCTGATATATTGCCTAAATAGCAATTGAAAAATATTAAAATCACAATTTTTTTTTTTTTTATTATATTGAAATAAATCTACGATCTATACATTTTTTTGTGCAATGAGTAAGTTTGATAAGTGACAAATAAAAGTGGTTAACATGAATCATGAGATTAGGGAGGATACCCAGTGCGGTAACACCCTACACAATTTATAATTTAAAAATGATTTTGTAGTTAAAAATGTATAATACATTTTTATAGGTAGCTAAGAATTGAAAACTTGGTAACAAGGTTGGAACCTAGTAAGTATAAATAATTCTGTAACCAAAAAATCTCAAAAATATAAAAACACAGTTTGTTTTTATAGATATTTTATGTTAAAATTTGGAGGAAATTACATATTAAATAACAAAGAAATGATTCTAATAACAGTAAATAATCAGTATCTCAAAAATAATTTAACGTGTCTGGAAATACATACATTTATGTACACCGTGCTTCGTTCGAAAACAGGGTGCACTCTATAATTATTAAATTACCCACATTACTCAGTTGTACCCAACACATATTTTTGAAATCTGTTTGTGGGTCATGAGACTAGACTGTTGGATCATCAATCTCCCTCTGACAGAATTCTAAAGTATGTATAGGGTAGGTATCTAGTATACTGGTATACTGGCTATACTGCAGAGTAATGTAGATAACTGAGTGATAGTGTATCCAGACACGGTTCTCGCGGATACGCGGCTTATAGATTATTTGATTCAGACCCTAGTTTTTAAAAAAAAACATTGTGAAATTGGTTTTAAATCGATTTACGAAAAGCACTACCTACATGATATTTTTAATTTTTAAAAGGCCCCTATATACAATCAGATAATCTGTACCTACCCCGCTAAGAATATGCGATGAGTGAATACCTGTAATATGACAGTGAATTAATGCTCGATGTACGATGCGCCCCAGTGGTGACATTTTCTATTCGATTTTTTTCTTTTTTTGAAATTTTTATTATTTACTTATATTAGTTTAATCAATGTCCACACCATTTTCGCTTCAGGCATCTCTGAAGATTATCGGGAATTACTTCGATTTGTGTCGTAAATAAGGAGGATTTAGGAGGGGAAAGTGTGAAATGTGAAATTTCTCTCTTATCGCAATTTTTTTGCTTCTCTTTGAATAGCTTTCAAATTCAAATCAATGTGCCCTTAATATGGCGAGAAATTCTTTATTTTTCATCGAATCACATTTTGAAATGTCTGTATTTTTGCATTATTTTAGCATTTTCCCATAATTGATCACCGGATTGATTTAGAAGGGATTTATGCACCAGTAGTTCTACGTTTAAGTCAGTGTGTTCGTTATTAATGAGCAGTGTTATAATCCCATACCTACATAGGTTATAATTTAAATAATATATTATTATTATGACGTGTCATAGCATCCTGTGTATACAAACTGTATATCATTAAAACGATTAATTAATGAATTTTAGAACTTAGGCCCCCGCATTACATTTATAATAATTGTTTATGATGTGAAAATTATTTTAATCCATTTGTTTCTTACACATGTCAGATGGGTAACCTGTCAGAAGAATATATACCTATAATGAACACGAATATTATGTAGATGGTAGGTGCTGCATATTTTAGTTATGGCCAAATGTACATCAAATACATTGTGTAATAACTAATATTATGTATAATCAAGGCTGGACATTAACGAGTTAATAAGTTAAAGTTAAGTTACTTTCAACTAAGTTCATTAACGAGTTACTTTTTTTTTTAGAAGTAACTTCTAACTTAACGAGTTACCTTTTCCCAATGTTATTCCAGGCGCGGATCCAGAACAGATTTATGGGGGGGGCCATCAAATATTATTAATAAAGTTTATCAGGGTTTAATATGTTAATATTGTTCGACATCAGGATAATGATGATTAGGTTACCTTTAAAAAGACCAAAAAATAATTAAACAAAAATTTTTTTTTTGAAATATTTAGGTTACTCAATCTTACTTTATTGGTTATAAAATATTTAATTACATTACTTTTTCTACATTTAAACTAAATTTTACTATAGTTAATAATTTACGATAAATTCTAATCAAATGTACAACTTAAAATCAGCTTAATTTTCTTATGACTTATGGTTTTCAAATTGCAAATGGAATTTTTCTTTTGCTTTTGGAGAAACGTTCAATTAATTTTTCAACAAATACGTAGTTTGTCGGTGGTACCCAATGATTTATTAAAAGTTCACTCTTCGTATAATCGTCAATATTTTTTTCAATATAATCTCCTATGTCATTAGTATGAAGATGAAAATCATGACTAGAAGATGCTAATCAATGTTCGAATTAAGATCTTTTACTGAATTGTCTGAAATATTTTCTTCAGGTATACTGCTTTCAACTGTGATTTTTTTTGAAATAGGATTGAAAAATGAACTAATTTTTGAAGAAGGACGTTTTTTATCAGTAGTTGAGGCCTACGAAATTAAAGAAAATGTAATAGTTTTAAAATCATCTTATGATGACAATATGAAGTAAAAAATGTCGGTCGTATAAATAAAATATGTAGTAAATTTATTAAAATATTAAAAAGGACGAAATATTACATATTATTTTTTTTATTTCATGTTATTTAAACGACATTTTGAGTATTGTACAAAATATAATGTACAAAATATGGTTTTTAATTCAAATAATCAAATCAGTGGCAGTGTATTAAAATTCAAAATACAGATTACTTACCATTTTTAAACACGCTCGTTTTCTCGCAGTGCGTTGAACGCTGTCCGCATCCCGTAGAAAAATGATAATGTTATATAATATTCAATATTGTAGCAATAGAATTAATGGTAAAAGTAATATCTGCGATTCTGACGATAACGTGAACGGTCACGGCATCGTTAGCCTACGCCACGCCGGTCGCCGACACAATTAGAAATTACAGAAAAATTCTATAAATAGAATTGTCCGAAAACCAATATCAATTTTACGAAACATTATAATCTAATATAGAAATATTTAATAAGAATAATTCGATCTATTCTATTATCAATGTTATTATTTTTTTCACCGGCCTCATCTTTTTTTTTTTAGATTTGGGGGGGGCCATTGCTCCCATGGCCCCCCCCTTGTATCCGCGCCTGTGTTATTCAGTAACTTAACGGGTTAATTCATTTTATTGGCACGTTAAGTTAATTTTTTCCCAAACCACATATTTAAAACTAATTCAATTTTGGAAAATTAATTAAATAAAAAAAAACCCAAAATATTAAATATATTTTAGTAAATAATAATTTATAATAATAGTAAGTTATTATATTGCATATTCACAGAAAATATTATATAATTATATTATAGACGGAAATGTTAGGGGTAACCGCCTCATTAATAGAAGAAAAATATAGGAATTTAGTCAGTACCTATCCATACACGACATATTATAACCTAACTTATAAGCTATACCTAATCATTATTAATAATATTACTTATTATATTTGTATTTATTCATAGAATCACAGCGATAACTTGGCCCGTCGGTGTAAATAATAGTATAATACCCGTTAGTAGCGCGGTAGTTCATCGTATTTACTTATTTATAAATTCTTACTATTGCATAATATTTGATATTATATTATATTCTAATAAATAATAATGAATTTGATTATCATATTATTTAGTATAGTTGTGAACCATTTACTTTAACAAATACATAACAATAATTTAATTATTTTATTTGATTTCATCATTGAGTTAAGTATAATATACAAATGTAAGTACCTACAGTAACTTATTTTATTACCAACATTTATTTAAAAATTGTAAGACATTTATTGATTTATTGAATTATTATGTTATTTGTTAGCTTTAAAAAAGGTAGGTAGGTAGGTAGGTATATTATTAATTTCATTTTAAAAAAAAAGTAACTTATTTTTAATTAAGTTAAGTTACTTTTATTTTCTAATTAACTTGTAACTTTTACAAGTTAAAAAAATAATAAAGTTAACTTTTAACTTTTAACTTTAAACTTAACTTACATTTTTCTATATTAACTTAACTTAACGAGTTAAAAAAAAATAGTTAACTTGGCCAGCCTTGTGTATAATAAATAAAAATCTTATACAGGATGGTCTTACAATGATGTTACATTATTCAATTTTTTTTTTCAACTTTTAAAGCACATATATTTTATCCATCTCCCGGTATTGATTATTTAGGTTCTGAGATATGGCTATCTGGGTATTTTAGTTTTGAATGATCAACAAGAACATATTTTGTCTGGACATCAGGTATTACATGACTTATTGAACTATAATATACGGTTTGTAGTTCAATGTTTATAATTATTATTTAAAGTTTAAATATTGAAGTAATAGAAACGAAAGAACAGCTGTAATCTGAAAACGTAAGAAATGTTTACTTTTACCTGGTTTCCGCAATAATAATTATTGTAAAATTATATTATTAGAATTGTGTGTAGGCGTATAAATATTTTTAGAAAACTATTTACATGTCTGGGAAGTTAAAACGAAAATTTCCATAAAATAATTATTGTACTTAGGTACCTAGTAAACATTAGTTAACTTACAAAAAAATCACCTTGTATAGTATTATAACTGACATAGAGCAACTGTAATAGGTACCTACCCACATTTTTCACTGCATAGAATAATTCAAAATATGAATATAATAAATCAAAAAACAATTAATTTATGAATGTACTATGGTAATTTTAAAAAAAATAACCTGAAAATAAAAAAAAAATAAAAACCTGATTTAATTATTTGGTTCGTGTATTTACTTATGAACTCATCTAAAAAATCATATTGCATTTTAAAATAAAAATTAGCATTTTACTTATTTTATATTAATGCGTTTTATGTTAAAATATGAAATAATTAAAACAATTTTTGTTTGGGTTTTTAATTTGATCATTAAATATTCAAATGTATTGCTTTATGTACATAATATTATGATCAGTTATTATATTAAATTAACATTCTAAAATATGGCTAGGTTAGACTTATTATACTGCAGTTTAGAGTTTGTATACTTAAATCAAAAGTATAAATTATTTTTATCTTGACAAATCGCTAACCAAAATATTTAATGGAATAAGTGTAAAGTATTATTATTCATTACCACTTAGCGCTTATCACAATCGCAATGACATAATAAACCTACTGCTGTAAAGGTACATAATATAACTTTATTATATGATAGGTACTTTGATATGACTTTCCAATGGCAAAAGACAATCGAGTAAAAAATGTTAAAAGGGGCAACTTCTGAAATAAAAGATATTTTTAGATTAAGTACCAAAGTGTACTACAGAATTTGGAAAAAGAGATCCTTTTAATATTAACATTGGAATGTATAATCAAATTGGTATCAACATCAGTAATTTTATAAATTTGAATAGTTACAAAAAATATAATACTTGGTACAAAATTAAATTTCTATATTGTAATTCTGTTATTTTTTATTTTAGGATTTATTGTGAATTATTTTTTTATTGTGATATCTGCATCATAATAATGGTTAAAGGATTAAGGTTCATCACATTTTTTTAAGTATGTTATAATTACTTAAAATTAATTATTTTACAGATTTTTAAAATTAATTTTTATATTACGTAGGTAGGTACATATTTTTACGATCATACACTGATACAATCAGTAATGTTTTCAGATATTTTAAAACACAATCGATTTCGAAAAGAATTCAAGTTTGTATTTTTTTTTTTGTAAATATTAAGGTTAGGTTATACCAACCTATGAAGATCGAAACTTTAGTAATTAAAACTTTAATCCTTTTACTATGACCCGAGAGGTTTATTTTATTGATTTATACTTTTGCGTTTTAAATATTAAAAATGTAAATATGTTTTTTTTAATATATGTTACGAACAATAATATAGTTACAGGTATAGTAAAATATTTTTTTGTTATTCTTGAATGCGAATGTAGTTTTAAAACTGAAATAAACGTTCAACCATTATTTTCACCCTTCAAATGACTATATAATGCCCGCGGGTTGTACCCTTAGTAAATCTCGTAGGAAGTAGATTTTTTTAGTTTTTTTTTTTTTTTTTGGTCACCCTCTTTCTTTATTTAAGAGTTACCATAAGTTTCCATTGTCCTGCAGAAAAAAACTTATTTTTCCTCGAAGCAAAGACGGAAACGAAACCCTTGTCCCTCGTTAAGTTTGAGTAGCGAAGTGGAAAAATTATTTTGACAGTCGAGACGCGCTCTAAATACATTTCCCCTCTCAACACAAGCTTTATATTATAATAGAGATACAAAACAAAAACTTTCGTTTCGAAAACGTACACAATAAGGAATAATAAAACTTAACAGTGAAAGTTTAACTTTATTTTATTAGTTTATGTATATAGAAAAAAAACAATTATAAACATTAAAATGAAAAAAATAGCCATCACATACATTTATATAAAACAATAGGTAGTTGTAAAATCTAAGGTTATATCTTAAAATTTTGATTTCGCACCAACAAATATTGGTCATATCATATGTAATAATAACACTGCAATACATTATTTTACGGACGCTAACAATTTTTTTTTTTTTATAAGCTTCCAAGCGGAGTGACACAATATTATACGAACACCTTACCTTACAAGAAAAGGTGAAAAAATAATAATTATAATAATTATAATCAAAGCACGTACTATATAATATACATAATAATATATACTATATATACGATCCAAGCCCTCTCAACTCTATACTATATATATATTATTCTTTAACAGTATAATAATTACGATGGAGACGACGATAAGAATGATAATAATAATACTATAATAATATACAATATTGTTATTAGTAAGACTATTATCGTTATACATAATATATATCATAAAAATATTATTATAATATATAGTCGCGATACAAGCTAGACTCGACGACTGTGCGTGAACAGAGCATATAATATATACATTACGCTTCTTTTACAAAAGTAGGTATCTATAACAATCATAATATATATATATATATATATATATATATGTTTGTGTGTACCTGAAACCTTTAGGCTTTGTAAGGTTTGTCACGACAGTGAGGCGCACGCGTATTGTTCACGTAATATTATATTCTAGTATTGCTAGTCCGAGAGACGACGAGAAAAAGTATTAAAATAAAATAGCATATTATAATCAACAGAGAAGTAAAAACAATTAATAAAGAAATTGTATATATATATAATATGTATGTATATATATATATTATATATATAAATAATAATTATAATATTAACACGGAAACATAATAATATAATAATATATTAATTCGAAGATATAATACGCGTATAGTCGACGATATGGTCACCGTCAGGTCACGATCACGGTGATTGGGGACTGGTCGATCGCGGTCAAGTTAGATGTCTTTATGTCATTTGTGACAGGAATGCACTTGGAGGCACCACTGACTTCCGCGTTGTGATTCAACTCCATCGCCTTCGTTATGATTTTCGTGTTGTCATCGCACAGCACTGGGTTGCCTGTAGACGTCCATTTCATTAATATATTGTGGTACAACATTATTGTTATTATATTATTATAAGAACTAAACACAACCAGTCGATTCGTTCGAAAACACCAATCGTCTCGGAAATGTGTAAGCCATTTGAAATATAGACGGTTTTAAGTTTTTAGGTATACTCTTTTAAGAGACGACGTCATGCTATCTAAACGTATTGAATTTAATATTCCTATACAGAATGTTTTTATTGAGGATCTTGATGCATAAAATATGAATTTCAAAAGGGGCCTATAATATTTTAAGCTTTGACGAGTGTGGTAGTGCACCTTTAAGGGGAACCCTGCAGCTGCATTGCTACTCCACTTCGCTCGTCTTAACTTTTAATACTATTATCGATTGCTTAACATCAGAAATATATAAACATAATATTATTGTGTGTGAAAATTATCGTTATATTCTTATCAAGATATTTAAAAAAAAAAACTTTAAATCATTTTCGAAATAATGAGTGTGAGGTTCATGACGCGCGCTTAGTTCACATGTGTCAACAAACTCGTAAAATATTTTACCGCTAATCGTCTTACCTTCCAAGTATATTCTCAGCGTGCTGTTCACTCCGTGCAATTTGCATTGGGTCATTTCAACCAACTCTTCCTGGATGGTCATTATGTTGTTAAACTCGAGATCGGCGTGGCAAAGCACGGGATATCCTTGGAATTCTTTCGACAACCCAGTTAAAAGGTTGTACGATGCTACTAACGTCTCGAGAGCCTGCAGATTAATCTACGAGACAAAAATAAAAAATCATAGTAGGCCATTTACTGGAAGATCATTGCGCCCCTAACGATACTATTGTATATATTGTTAAGGCGATTGGAATCGGTGATTTTCTGTATTTGTCTAACACACGTGGAACATAGACGTGTCTTCATTCTGACGTACCAATTGATCTAGTTAAGGGAAAGGGATAATAATGCTAAGCACAGATTTGAATTTGTCACCATAGCTACTTGAAATCAAATTCCCCAAATTTTTAATTTTATCCCCAAAAATCCTAAATAAATTCGTACTAAAAATGAAATGGAATATTAAAATTTTTGGAGTAGGCAGTTAAAATAAAAATCTGGGAAAGTCAATCTCAAGTAGACTTGACGACAAATTCAAGTCTGTTTTTTCTTATCGCTTCAGTAGATCAATCGATACGTTGAAATGAAAAAATGTCTAAATTATGTTCCACCTGTGTTAGACTAAGACAGAAAATCACCTATTCCAATCCCCTTAATCGTTATACGCGGTTTATGACGTCTGTCGAACAATTACCTGAGACGAGTCTGGGAGTATGTGCAACAGATTGTGAGATACATCTAGGATTTTTAAACTTAATCCGGTCAGATCATACGGCGATATTTCGGTGAATTTGTTATGACTGATATTCAGTTTGATAAGTGTTTTGATTCCTATCAACGACCCACCGAGCGACTCCAACTCGTTGTGGTCCAACTTCAAGTGTTCGATCCCAGTCACTGGTTCACTTATAATCTAGAGTAAAGCATGAAAACCAATATTATATTATTATAATTTATTATTAATAAATTGTACTGCACATATTACTATGCATAGTCACACGTTAACTGTGTTATAGATTTTTTATTATAATATATTACCTCAGAGTGGCCACTGAGTTTGGAAATAGTATTGTGCGACAAGTCGACCAACTTGAGTTCTTTCAACCCCTTGATTTCGGCCAACGAGAATTCGGTGAGTTTGTTGTACGAAAAATTGATCTCGGACAGTTGAGTGAGTGGCAACAGCGATTTGTTCAAGTGTTTGATGCAGTTGTTGCTCAGTTCTAACACTTCGATCATCGATGCTTCTTCGAATTCATCTGACGCCAACTGCGAACGTTATACAATTAATGATGATATTATATTATATTTATGAACTGCTTGCCCACCTACAGACGCTACAGTATATGTTTTCTGCATAGGCGAAAACCAAAAACAACTACATTGGGAGGGGAAGGGATACAATTTTAAATCCCCAAATTCACACGAAAAATAATTTATACAATTCCATAACATACAATACAGACAACTGTTTATTTTTTTTTATATATTATATAATATAGGTTAAAGGGATATATACTATAACTGTATTGAATAATCCTATATCGTGTAGGTTGGTGGGCTTAAATTATTTTTTTAAATAACAGCTGAGGGTGGTTATTGTATGGCGTATATAGGTATTAGGTACCTACGCTAGCGGTTCTTGTTTTTTGTCAAAACATTAACGATTTTTATAAGTATTTAATAAAATATTTAAAGTATCCATGGCCAATTATATTCATAAAGAGAAAAAAAGGATTTATATTATTCCAATCATCTTTTTAGTGGATATGAACTCCCCCCTTCTCAATTATGATTTCTGCCAATGGTTTTCAGTAAACTGCACACGCATACCTCTTGTATCTTGTTGCCGGTGAGCTCAAGCCAAACCAATTTTTTCGACTTGGACAGCGTTTTGTTCAGACCGGTCAACTGATTAAATGAGCAGTAAAAATACCTCAGTGCCTTGAGACAGTTGAGTTCTGGTGGCAAATGAGTTAACCTGTTCTTGGACACGTCCAAGACTATGAGTCTGTCGTTGTCGATTGGCAGTTCTCCGTCGAGATTTTTTATCCGGTTGTTAGATAAGTACAGCCATTCCAGTTCTTTTTGGTTTCTAACAAAATATTAACAGATATCATACACAACTGCGTTCAAAAAAGAAAATATATAATAAATGCATAATATGACGCGCACGTAAGCTCGAAACTTTTGTATATATTACATAAATGATAATTATTCATTATATAATATAATATAACCGTGTATACATATGTACATCATACATGAAAAGGGCTCATGAATATCATAATAACAACTAACAAAATACAGTTTTAAATTAATTGTTTTATATCGTATATAGGTACTATAGAATATGGGTTTTACTCATGTGTTAGTCATAACACGTATTTCTACTATAATATATAATATTATAATATTCAATTATAACAAACGGACTTTACCCTTGGTACGGTTGAAAAATATTATTATTGATGCGATAGAGGAACAAAACAAGCTGAACTAAATTATAATATTGGTAATGTACTAATATGTAACATTCGAGAGCTCACGGCGCAATCAGACTTTCGAATTACTGCAGCGACGTAGCTTACCTCAAATTTCCATTTAATTCCGTTAGGTTGTTGGCGGCCAATTGGACTTTTCTCAACGTCGTGGGGAACGATCCGTTCGTTATATCGGTCAAATTGTTCGTGGCCATCACGAACGTGTTCATCAACGATAGACTCTAAAAATTGTATTAAATTTTTTTAGGTTTATTCCAGAATGTTTTTTTTATTTAGGCGCTTTGAAGTTCAAATGTTTACAAAATTCACGAAAGTTTGAAAACATTTTTTGGATTTTTGAAATAAAAATAATATTTAAATATTCGTAACTTTGACAAAATGTAAACTTCAAACGCTTATTAAAAAATTTAAAAAATGGTGTCTATGTATTTTTTTATGTGTTTAAAATTCAAATAAATGTTAAAGAACAACTTATGTGGGATCTTGTATTATATTTTCAAGATATATTATTGATCTATCGTAAAAGTTAAAACGAAATTTATAGAAAAAAAATACAAAATTTCAAATGTTTTTAAAAAGCTTAAAATTGCTTTGAAAAATATTCCATTTATATCCGCGTAAAGTACATGTCATAACACATATACACTTGAATGTGAATGTCATTGAGAATATTAATTATGCAAGATTGATGATTATGATAGACGTTTCGAATAATTATTATTACAATATTTGTTTTTTTTTTACTATAATAGTGCAATATTATAGTACAATAACGAAAAATACTATTTCACATTCACAACGTTTTTATCGCGAGTCTGACGACGAACGATTGCGTTTAATCGCAGCAGGGTGAAGGATTGCAGCTAGCGTCACTTCCTGTTCGATACACGCGCTCTCCTGCAATAGATGAGCCGAGCCTGCCAGGAAAACGCGCGACTGTTGTACATAATACATTATTATTATTGTAAAAACCATAATATTATTACAATAATAAAATATAATGTACCTAATAAGTAATATCACAATAACATAAACAACTACTAGAAAAAAACATATTTTATTTTTACGTGCAACTACTCGACAATTAACCGGCGTGTGTCCTCAAAAACAGAGTCGTACACTCTATAACTCGGTTAGGTACATAAATTACTTCAGTACTAATGGCTACCATTACTGGCATTACTCAGTACCCTATATACATATTTTCGAATTCTGTTTGCGGGACATGGAATCTGAACTATTCGATCATAGATTCCTTTAACTTACAATCGTTGTTTAACTCTTGAATTTTGCGCATGCGCAACAACTTCACTTTTTCCGTGTACCCTATTTTACCATACGGTATAATATTATATTACGGGGATATACGTTTGATAGTTTGGAGATGTAATAACAAAATATTTGCTACGTACTAGGAAGTCTCCGGACGCAACGCTGTGTATGGAGTTCCTGGCCAAGTCCAACACCTCAATACTGGGCATGTGCTTGAATATCTGAGTGGGCACCGCACGGAGCCTGTTGTCCGACAAGTAAAGGATCCGTATCCTGTTCATACCGATGAAAGCCTCGTCCGGTAGCGTGCTATAGAGTGGAACAAAGTCACACGTAATATAATAATTATTAGGTAGGTATATACAGTTGGACGATGATTATAACAATGTGATAAATTAATAGTAATATCCCTGCGCCGTCGCCACCACCTGCAATGGCATAATAATAATAATGATCGTAACGAGTCAATTTATATGGGACGTCTGATGCTGAAGAGTGTTTTGAATAATTATTAACCACGCCGAGTAAAGCTCTTCGCTCAGACGAAATTCGGTTTCCGCAGTTTACGGGCACAAAATCTATACGATATTTAGGTGGGAAAAGTCGAGAGAACACTATACTATCGGCATGTCCATGACCTTCCGTAAAACAAAATATTATGCCGTTGTAAGTATATCGTAACTTGACTTTTTTATGTAGAAAATTTACACAACCTCGGGGCAATATAATATAATATTAAGCATGAGTATTATAACTATTATACGGTCTACACTCTATAATATTATTATGATAACAACAGTATACACCCATACCTAACCTTTACATTTACGCAACTCTCGCGTCTATTCGGTTTGCCGGAGCAATATTTATCTCGATAAAAATTCAATCGAACATAATATTGTAATAATTATATAAAGTTACATGTCGTGTATGACCGCATTGAAGATGTGCAGATGTTATTGTTTTTTTACGAAACAATAATAGATAATGAATTATTCAGATCGTCATAGCCAATACCCTAACGCGTCGTACATTTACCCATATACACAGTAATATCAAAATAAAATGATCATGAATTAAAAATTCAACGTAATAAACAGACAAACAGTCTATATTATATAATATTATGTAACAATAACAGTGCGACTTGCTCGTCAATAATATTCGAACGGTGACAAAAACCAAAATATGTGATAAGATTTTTATTCGTTTGAGTTTTAAGATTCATCAATGACGATGTTATTTGCAAGCCTATAATATGAATTTAATGATTTCGATTAATTATTTTATGATTTTAAGTAGCTGCGGTATGCCGGTTTCGAGTGCGAAAAATCGAAGAGATGCGTTTTTGGTTCGATAAAAAGTTCTTCGATCATATTTTAAAACCATACATTCAAAACGTATACACTATTTTAATTAATCGCAGGCATGTCTCTTTGATTTCAGACACACGGAATGGCGTGTATATACAGGGCAATTACCTAGTTTCATGGTGGAGAAAATATAGAGAACAGCTCGTCTGACATATGAACGTCTTCGAGGAAGTTTACAGTCGCTATACGAAATCTGATATACCAGCTATGTCGCAACTGGGGTCGAATTTTCGAGCAATATAATAGAATATTATAGAACAGGGGTCTCCAAACTACGGCCCGCGGGCCGGATATGGCCCTTGAACAAGTTTTAACCGGCCCGTGGCCCGCATAGGACGCATAGGTAAATATAGATAAAAAAATTATTTCAAAAATGTATTTATATTATATTATATTTATACCTATTTATTTTTATTTAAGTATATTGTAAAGTAAACAATATTTTATACAAAAATATAAAGTAAACATATTATTTATATAGGTATCTATATTATCATACAATTAAAAATGATATGTGTTAATAAACTTTTGGCCCTCTAAGAGCATTTGATTCTTTTTGTGGCCCTTGAATAAAAGAGTTTGGAGACCCCTGTTATAGAATATCAAACGATGAGCTTCTGGAAATAGGACTAGAGAGGTTTGTGAAATAATATTATAAAATATAAGCAATAATTATAAAGAGTCCATAGCATCTATTACTGTGGTGTTTTCAGCCGTTATTAATTATTGTTTCCCAATAAATATTTGACATGGTTTTGAAAAATTATAATTATTACCACGCGTAGAGGAAACCCAAAATTATCTTTATAATTTATAATGTTTTTGTTTTACCTTAACTCTACGTTTTTGATTTTATGAACAAACGAAAAGTCTAGTTTATTGAATGAAAGTCAAACTACAGATCTCCATCAAGTATGCTATAGTTTTATTGGCTGAACTCGAGCAAATAATCACATTTTCAGATTAAAAAAAATCCTAATTTTCGTCATTCATCTACATCCTCTACTTATCTCTACACATTTACACTAACTAGGATAAAAATCTTAAACACTTCCATCCGCGTAAATAGGTACTTTACACGGTGTCATGCTATTTTCAAAGTGTGTATTGTTTTAGACAATTTTGGATTTATCTTTGGTTCTTCCTTTTAAAGAGGTGTATTAATACGATAATATATCAAACAATTTCAGAAAAAAAATTTAAAAGTTTGAAAATAAATAAATTTTTATAGGTAATAAAATATTGTAGGTATAATAAACTATTTTTATCGATGGTCTATAAAACGGTCGACATTTGTATTACACAAATACCAAATTTTAAAATGCATGTATTTAATATTACCTGCAGAAGTTTTAAGATTTTTTAAAACTTTGTAACTACCTATGTAGTGTTTGAATTTGCATTTTTTATTGGAACTGATTTGAATATATAATTACTGATCTACTAATATTGTATGTAATTAAAATGGACTTATGACAAGTGAAAATTGTTTATCTTTTGAGTTATTAACAATGTTTTAAGTTTTGATGGGCATAATACAAATTGTTAATTCCTAGTTAACTACTATTTACTTTATTCCTTATATTATACAACGACAAGATGTATAGTATAATAATCATCTTCAAATGTTTGTGCACAGAAATCAGAAAAAGCCCTAAGTATCTACATAATATTATATACCCAGAAGTAAAATAACGTGTTCGACGATAATGGCTGTCTTAAATATTGTTAAAAACGACACCGAAAATGGCTAACACGTTACAACACCGGAAATACGAGAGTGTTTGGCGTGTTTGGAGGATTCGACTCGATCTCGTTTAACTATTTCAGTCGAATCCTCCAGTCCGGATGGCAAGCAGCAACAGCAGAGCGTGTCAAATTCAAATCAGGCCGAATTAAGACATTTTAAGCCTCTGGGCAAGTATTTTTCCAACGATTGATTACCGTTCGGCATGTATACACAATTATACTGCTAATAGTAATTGCGAAACTGCTAATAAAATATTCCTATTATTATATAGTAAAAATTTTGTTAAAATGTATTATTTAACCTGCAATTAGTTTTTTAGTTCATCCCTGAGATTTATAATATCATAAAATATATAGGTACTGTACAATTTTACGAGTGCGAGGGCAGGCATGACCCATCCCACCCATTAATCCGCTTCTGCGTACAACGAGGCTTTAAATAACATGTATCTATACCAAGCAAGGGGACATAAACGAGATAAAAAGTTAAAATTAAGTTAATTTTTCTTTTTAACTTAACTTTTTAAAATAGAAGATTCATAACTTAATTGTTAACTTAACTTTTGTTGAAATGAACTTAATAAATAACGAGTTACTTTTAATCAAATCCAAGTTACGTTAATTTATAAATAGTGAAATAATAAATATAATTAATATTACTATTGATGATACATATTGCATAAACATTTACTTTTTATTATTTCAAACCATAGTACTGGCTATTTATTTATTTATTTAAAAAAAATAATGACTTAAGTTAAGTTAGTAAGTTTCCATATAACTTTTAACTTAACTGAGTTAGAAACAAATTAGGATACCTAACTATTAACTTTAAACTTTTTAATATGTTTTCTATCAACTTATCTTAACTCAATTAACAATTATCATTAACTTGGCCAGGCTCGACCTATATAGGTACTATATCATAATTATATACGCATATTGTACTGCACAATAATTACCTGAGGTTGTTTTTGGTGAGCTTGAGGTCGACTATCGGGAAGCCCAGCTCGTTGAACCGCCTCGTGTCCAGGTCGTGGAGTTCCGAGTACTCGATGTTGAGCACGTAGTCGAACACCGCGTCGAACTTGTTCTGGAGCGCGCCGATGACGCTCTCGAACGACACCATCTTCTGGCAGATGACCTGGATCTTGGGCCGGACCATGCCGGTGAAGTAGCTGCATGTGCACGGCGATATGCTCCGGCGCACCGAACAGTGGAGCGGCGTGTCCTCCAGTATGTACCCGACACTACTGCTGCTCATGGCGATCATGCCCGCGGCCGCCACGATGAACATGTGCAACCAGTTCATGATCGCGGTGTTTCGGTGCACGCTTGTGGGTTCGTACCCGGTTCCGGTGCGGGGTTCCACCCGGACGACGACCGCTCTAGTCCCGTCGGACGAATGCGAAATATATATCGATCGCCGTCGACTAGATTATTTCGAGTTTCAGACGCGTAGTGCGACGGACTGGGCTGCAGCTACGATAATTATTATTACACCGCTCCCTGCATCCCTGCAACAACGACCGTGGCCGCGCGACTGTTAATAATAATTCGACAATATTATATTATATGTGTGCGCGTGTGGAAATGGTAGGAGTGTGCGGCGATCGAGTAGAGAATTTTTTTTCGATTTAAATTCGTACTGATCGATTTGACACTCGGCAGACGTTCGGGGAGGGTAGGAAGGGTGGGGGTCAAATAATACGGAATATTATTACGATATATAGGTGTAATACTGCACACACGGGACGCGGGCGTCGCAAACTCGCTCGTTACGCGCACGGCAACTATACTACGGCCGTGTGCAGCGTACAATATTCCAATCGACAATCATCGTGTCCGATGTAGCGCGCTCGTTTATAGTACCTACACACTAACGTGGGTGTGTGCATGTGCGTGTGTGTGCTTGTGTGTGTGTGTCCGAGTGAGCGCGAGGTGGGATATGGTGGCCCCCTCCACTATCAATTTTTTTTCTGTTCGCGTTAACTTTGAATCGCGGCTTTTGGCACCGAAGTGGACATATTTTTATTAAAGGATTTTTTTTTTTTTTGAAACTCTCTCGGTAATAATTTCAATAAGTATTATATAATATTTAATTTACACACCGAAAAAAAAAACTATATTTTTCTCATTTATAGGTTAGGTACACGTTCAAAAAACGAATTTAGTGTTTTTTTTTTTAGGTCCCTTATAGTATTCCGTGGTATAACTTGATATGACGTGTATAATATAATATCAATATGTACTAGGTAGTATTTTGAACGATGCGCAGTAATTAATAAATAATAATTATACACACAATATAATATGCATCTTATTTATTGCGTATTATACATTTATACTATTATATTATGTAAATGAAAATCTTCGATAGACGACGATGGTCGCCAATCCGACTCGATTGAACCGAAATATTTTTTCGTTAATATTTCAAAAAATGCATACTACCTATTACCATAATAATCTATATTATAATAATATTCTCACCCGACCCAACTCTACCGTAACCCTCGAAACCCACCGTATTATTATTATACAATTACGCCATTGCGGCCTCGTCTAAACGATAGTGACGTAAACCGGTGTCTTATACACAGGTGTTTAAATGCTCTTATGTTACCATACGGTAGATAATGATTGTTCTTTTATATTATATTATGACGTACTTACTAAGATGTAATCGTTATTTGACGAAATAACCATTCGGCTCTTCCGTTTTCCAATCAGATTTAAAGCCCCTAATTTCCATATACAGACCCGTTGACTACAAATAATATTACCTATGATAGAGTCCAGGGTCCAGATTTTAATTTTTTACAGGTGTTTTGTGCTCCAGAAGTTCGGACCGGAGCTATAGGCTATAGAGTATAGACTATACAGCTGCCGATCCGAATCTCATCATCGCAGCTAAACACTGTGCTCGATATTCAATTACATCGCGAAATTTTGCTACACTTTATTATAATGTTATGATAATTATATTATTCATTAACGCATCAACACAATACATGTATAATACACAATACATAATACATGTTCATAGTTTTACATGTGAGAAAAAAATTACCCTGTACATAATAATATTAATGTATGTGGGTTTTCGCCGTAACGATTTATATATTATTTTTTTTACCCCGTCGATAACACGCACACGCGGTGCGCGTTTGTCATATTATTATTATTATACGAAAATGTTATTATCTTATTATTATTTTTTATTATTTTTTTTTTTTTGGCCGTTCCCAAGAAATTCGAGTAAATGTTATCGATTCATCAGCTACCAGCTATAATATTATAATAATAACATAATACAATAATATAATGCGATTGCGTCGTTCTCTTGGTCCAGACGTCAAAGCGGTGTGATAAAACGCCCATCATAACGCGCAGATATAATTTACTTTTTACGATTCTACAGTCATGCAGAATAATACAATAAAATATAATCAAAATAACTTCGATTTCGGACAATAGATTCGATTGTTCCCTTCGCTAAATACGATATTATTTAAATCGATTAAAATGCCTATGCATGCCCACGCTATGAAAATTGTCGATATGCACAGATAAACGATCTATTATAATATATCGTACAAAGTTCACAGACGAAAATCGATAACGGCTTGCAAACGGTAGCTTATTCATATTATCACATAGGTAATATTATATTGTACACAGCCATAGAACAGGTATGATATTCAATATTATAAAGTAACATAAAAAAATTGTCTATTTTGAGTTACACACGGTTTGTTACGATAACAGTTGCTTTCTTGACAACTCACGTAATTACGTATAATTTTATCTAATATTATGCTAGGTTCAAACCAAAATTGTAATATTAGATGTTTTATTTTTTTTTTTTTATTATTATTTAATATAATATTTACAATCTATAAGAATTAAGAACTAATAGTAGCATAGTAAGTAAATTATATGAATAATGAATATAACGACAAAATATAAATATAAATAAACAGGAAGACATGAGAGAGGTTGGAGATTGGTAGCACCACTGAAGTAAAGTATTAGATGTTAAAATATATACTATTTTTGTGCTATGACTTATGAGCAATGGCCAATGAGCATATAATATATTTAACATCGTAAATATTGTATATTTGTAGACGGTTTCGTTCCTGGCTATTTTACACCAGAGATTTGAACGATCATTTAATTTATTGACGAGTAATAATAATTATTGCGTTACCGAAAAATGCCATCGTACAATTTAAATAGTTCTGATACACAATTAACCTAACCTCATGACGTTAATATTTTATTGACCCCAATCATATCACCAATAGGCAATAACGCTCTACGCCAAAACACTACATGACTATCGCATCTAGTCGTATACGGTATACATAATATTATTATATAGTTATATTGTGCAAAGGCCGCCAATTTACCGTTACAAAATAATATAATATAATATGATAATATGTCTCACGAACGACAGTAACGACGAGGGTGTCGATCCGATCAAAGGCGACTGTCAATCATATATTCGATTTTTTGTACATAATTTAGTAAAACGCTTTTCAAATGCAACCAGGAAACTGTGAAGTTAAACTTTCCTTATCTGTTATTTATTTCTATATTTTTTTTGGTTTTTGGGCTACTCAGTACTCAGTACAGTCGGATTTATGGAATAGTTTTAATGTATTACTCGTGTGATGAATATAAGTAGGTAATCAACATGAGTAATTTCAAGACAACCTATTTGTAGATAAATGTATTATAAATAATAATAAACATTAGTAAAAAAATAATTATAATATACATATTAATCATATTATAATTATATTATTCATATTATGTATACCTATAGCTCATAGATACAGCCATAAGCAACGATATAGTATATATAGTAGTAGCTGGTAAGTATTATGGTGGAATCAGACCAAGTGTAGGTAAGTAAGTAACTTAACCTTAACATTAACGGTTTAATTATGAAATTGGTATTATATCATTGATAAAAATGGTCAATATTATGTTTTACGATTAATTTTTAAACAATAAAAATCCTCGTACAATCAAGTTTAGTTCCCGATAGAGTTATATAAATATTCTTATTCAGTATGTATTTGCATCTGTCATTACTTATTAATTCAGTGTTGGGAATTATCTAGATAAAAATAATTAAATCATCTAATTATCTCATCTGGATAAATGTAATGGTTATCTGTGGTAATTTATCTAGATAAATAATATAATAATAAGAATATTTTTAAATACTGAAATAGCCAATAATTTAAGAGAACCTAGTAGTGATTCCAATATTATTATAGTAAAAAAAAGAAATGCTTACTGAAATATTATCAGTTTTATTTTTATTCAAGTTGTATTAAAAATTAAAATTGTATATTATTTTAGTTGAGAAATGACATTAAGGATTTATTAATTAATAAATATTCCCTAATTAGTAATTACTAATAAATTACATTATTTATAATATAATTTAAAAACAAATTATCTATTTTTTATCTAGATAAATGTATGAGTATTTTTATCTTTATCTAGATAAAAAAAAATGATGTTATATTTTATCTTATCTAGATAAATTTTGAATGAATTATCTGTTACCTTATCCAGAAGATTTTTTGGTTATCTTTTCCAAACACTGTTTGTTATAATACAATACCAAATGATGAGTTGAAGTCAAAAATATCTTGTATTAGCAACATTAATATTTTGTAGTTGTATATAATAACAATTAAAGAACCATAAATTGTAGCTTAGGTTTTTTCATTGGTATTGATAATTTTAATAATAACTCTGCAGCACTATACCGGCTTTCGATTTTTAAACTGCAGCCATCTATAATTTTAATTTCTTAATATGAAGTAAAAATATTCAGGCATTTTGATAATAACTTTAGTAGACTGTAAAAGACAACAAATTTACAGCATACTTACCGTTACTTCACTCGCTATAGGTACCTCCTATACTCATATCTGAACGTCTAAACTTTTAAACCCTTTTTAAAATAACAATAAAAAATAATGGTATTATAACTGTCAATTGATGTAATAAAAAAAAAGCTTAGAACATTATTCTGTTTCAGTCTGCAATAGTGAGTTCACATTAACCAACAAGTAATGTTGGGTAAGTTACTTTTAAAAGGTAATTAAGTTACTTTACTCGTTACTCAAATAAAACTGTAATGAAATTACTTTACTTTTCAAATAGAAAAGTAACTCATTACTTTCTCGTTACAAAAATAAAAAAAAATTTTAATTTCTTGGCAATTATCTTCTGCAGGCAAATTGAACAATCAAATTCTTTATAAAACCTGTATACCTAGTTAATAGGCTCATATAAAATTTAGTCTTCCACACAAGCTATATTCATAGGAAACCAATTTAAAGGAATCAAATTAAATAATAAATTTAATTAACTGTTTTCGTGATTTACGGTGCAATTAGACATTTGAAATGTCAAAACCATTGAAAACTGAATTGTGCCGAGTTAAAATTAAATATATATACATATTAGATTGGTAAACATAATAATACCTGCATTATACATATACTTTTTTTCAATTCGCAATTGGTAGGTAGCTACTTAATAATTCGAAATTGTAACCCGTTATTCTATAGAAATTACTTTTCAAAAGTAATTTCCATTACATTTTCGTTACTTGGAAATAATTCTAATGTTACAGTAATGTGTTACTTTCGTTACATTAGATACTACCCAACACTACGGCGACAAGCAATTTCCAATTGGTAGATAAAAATTAAATATTATAATAAGTGTTAGGATTGCTGTTTGCTTATAAAATATATACTTGTCATGTTTTTTGGCGTTTGCTTAGTTGATAATGTACTTGTCCAAATAATTAGTGTTTGCTGTTAAAATAATTGCACTTTGTATATAATTGATTATACATAATTGTACTATATATTTTGTTAATATATCATGTTAAAAGAAAGACAATATTAATTTACTATACTGCAGATTAGAACGATTCAATTTTTATACAGTCGTCTTGTTTAATGTTTACGTTCTTATAATTTATAATATAGTTGCTGCGGTATATGTAGGTAGGTCGTAGGAACCTACCTATCTACAATGGAAGTGGTCACGAAACGGAATAATAATGAGATGGTCCTACTAGTAAGCTATAGGTACGAGATGACCTTTTACTGGCTGTATTAGTGTATTATGAACCTATACCTATTATATTATGTACCAGTATACGAACCATATACGATGGTTTTAAATCGAAAAATATTTTAATCGTGAGGTTTAAAAAATAATAGTAATGATAAGAAACGCGGTGATTAATTTAAATTTCCAACAACATATTTTACATAGGTAAAACCTACATCCTTACAACCTGAACATCATCAACACGACTAATAGAGATAATAACAACATAATTAACGCGTGCAGCATTTTAATATACATATTACATAGGTAGGTCATAAACATACCTATATGATATACAGGCCAATTTCTTTAGCATGCTCACCCCCATTTTTTCTTTAATAGAACGTTTATTCAAATTATGATTTTTAGAATGTTTAAGTATACCTAAAGACCATAAATCCTTACATTGAACTTTAAAAAATTTAACTTAAATGTAATATTATATATATTATGTAGTATTTATTATACTTTGACCATGTTTACAAATTATATTCTTATATTGATAGATCAATAGTATAATTACCAACATTTTAAAATTATTTAAGCCCTCTAGCTACTTAATCCATTACCATAGAGATATTATAATTAACAGGTGCACAAATAAATTATATAACTCGAATTTCGGTTTAGAAACATCAAAATTCTCAAAAAAAAAAAATCTGCTTGATAATTAAAAGTGAAAAGGGAGATTCTTATTATTGAAAAACAGATTTTCCATTGTCACAGGATCACCCTTAAGTAGTAGAAAGAATTTCAAGGGTATTTAAAAATTCCAAAAGTAAGAATTTGGATACATGCATAATTCAAGCATTAAAATAGGGCGAGCATGCTTAAAAAATCACCCAGTAGATATAAATATATACTATATAGTGTTCTGATAATAATTCGAATTGATAATTCAGCCATTGATAGCAGTATTCCGATTTCTTTTACCAGCAATAAAAATATAAAATGTACAATGTCAACGTTTGTTGTCAGCCAAATATGATATTATTATTATTATTATTATTATTATAAGATATCGCACGATTTGTATACATACTGTAATAATATAGTTGTAATAATCTACAGGAATTAAATTAAGTACCAAATTTATATCCGGGAAAATATGGCATCGCCGCAGCGATAATTTATTAATTCTTGATATTATTATTTTGTGGTATATTCTAATAATTCTGGCATACTGAATTTTTAACGCAAGTCATTTGATTTTTAAACATACGAAAATCTATCATTTTTTAGTATTCTTGTAATTTTTGTACTATTTTGTATCTTTTAATTTATTTTAACTTTTTAAATAACATCATGCATTTTTATTTTCATATTCTATATTTTGGATTTACCTATAAAATTTGATTCTGAACAAATACTTAGTCAATTAGTATTATACCTACCTAAGTATTTGATGTTAGAAAAGCTGAGTAGAATATGGTGGGATGGTATAAGGTTAGGCCCGAAGTGGGAAATGTAGGTACCCCTAAAAACGTTGACCAACTATTCCGTTCGTCAAAACTTTTAATACCTACTGATAAATATAGTTGCAACTTGCAACTTACAACTAATTAACTACTCGTTTGAAATTTGTTTTAAAAAAATTAATGGTGTTCGCGATAATGATTGTTTACTATTAAAAAATCACCCTGTATAGGTACGTATACATACACACGAGTAATCGTGTCGATAATAAGGTACGTCCGATAAGCATTGCAGACCGCGTGTGTATACGCAATTTATTGTTTTTCATTGAATAAAGTATGAAATAATATTTTTGTTCCGAACATGATAATAAAAAAAACGTATAGTATAAAACATATATATTTTATTCCACGTCTGCATAATATTATATTGTATCGGAAATATTCGAATTACTATCGTCAGCAGTAGGTAGTAAAATATTATTATACGCTAAAATATTTAACAGTCAATTTTAAATTGTAGTAATAAGTATATATAAATAATAGCAGCAAATATGGGGAAATTAGACACCCGGTGTACCGGGTTTTTTGTTTTGTTAAATGTTTTCCATTTTATTTTCCGATAATATTAACCGAATAATAAAATTACAATATATAGGTGGGTATGTACCTATAATATGAAACAATATTTTCATCCACGTTATATTTATTAAGGTTTGAGTGTGTTTTTGATATTTCTCTGATTAGTAATTCTATCAGACCAAAGTCCTCCGGTACGATGATAGTACATATTGACCGTGATAGTTTATTAAATATCTGTTCTTATATTCACAAGAACTTTAGATTGCCAATCGCGTGGACTACGTTAATCATTAAAATATAAACAAATTACTGTATAATTAGTTTCATTTTTGAAATTTCTCTTATATTATTCAAAACGATTCGGGTCCTACAATATGCCCAAAAAATGAGGGAACGATTAAAATTTCAATATTCCTGAGGTCGATATTATAATTGTACGGTAAATGCGTCGTTATTAATAATAATTATATCATCAATAAAACTGTATAACGTACATATAAATATATAATATAATTTAGGTAAGCCCATCAGTGTTTGTTCATGTCGTTAAAAACTTAAAAAATTGTAAGTATTAAAATATTATACCCATATTATTCATATATAATACTTAATATACGCATCTTGTAACTATTATTAATAGATAGTAAATGCGTGTAATGGTTTTTCTTTAAAAAAGTTGTATTATGTAATAACATAGTAAATAGATTCAGTAATTAAATATCTCGTTTGAATTGTGTAAATGAGTAATTTAAATATATATCATGCATATAGGTATATATAATATATTTTAAATGAATGTTTTTAGTTTGAACACAAACAAGTAACAACTCTAATATTACTATAAACAATTACGTTATACGGAGCGCATCTTTAGAGTATATGACATATTTAAATTATTTTATTTAATTCAAAAAAAATAATCTTAATGATATTATATGCTTATTTTTAAAAATCATAAAATAGATTTGTTATGTATATACGGTTTGTTATGTAAATTATTCATGAACGTTCAACACAAATGTTATAAATAAAGATTTCAAATCGCATATAAATTGCGATTAACTAAAAATTGACTATTAATTAATATATATACACAAACAATTAAGACACACTACTACATTATATAGTAGGTATCAAATGAGATATTTGATAAATCTACATTACGTGCTTAATGGCTCAGTTAAAATAAATATAATAATAATTAACTTCAATATAATCGTCGAGCCATATTATTTAGAATATAAAAAAAATTGATGATTGTTGTACAATTTTTTTATTTAAGAATAAAACATGTCGTTTACAATAATATATATTATATATATATAGATATATGAGTATACACATACTGCATACTGCTACTGGTATAATAGCAAATAACGCATACACCTAAATGGACGCAATTTAACTTTAATTTGTAATATAAAGAGCACTTGTCGCATATGTATATAACGTCACCATTGTAACGATACAATTAAACAATAATAATGATAATAATAATAGAAAATTGCTCGTCATTGCGCTCGCTGACCTAACGCATGAATGCGGCCTACTCACTAATATAACGGTATGCCTAGTGCCCATCTATACTGCAGTATATTATACCAGACTTTTTCAAAGGATCGGTATAAAATATTTATCATTACAATAATAATTAATCATACATGCAGTAATTACCACAGAAAATAATAATTATTCATACATGCAGTATAATATATTACCACAGAATATAATAATTAGTAATTATACTATAACTTTTAACTTTTAGTTATTAATAAGTAATAACTATAATATAACGGAGTTATATATTATGTGATCTGTGTAATATTACAACGAATAATTTGTGTACACATATTGTACTATACGTAAAATCAGTATTGAGAACGCGCGAGTTTAACGGCGATGGGTATTTTTTTCTCGCCGAACACGTGTTTAGTGTACGTTTTTCGACTACACATTCGTATAAGTAGGTAGGTAGATACATAATATAATAATACAACTGATATTATATACTTCAGGCAGAGGTGTGTGTGTGTACAAATATTATGGGTCGACGGAACTTATAGGTCGTCCGATAGGTCTCGACAATCGATCTGAGAATCGCTGATTTATATAATTAATATTTCTATTATAATATAATATACACATAAGTATAGTTTTGTATTATAATAGTATTATTATGTAATCACTAATCAACAATAAGTAATAAGTAATAAATTCATCAATAAGTGGGTAACGTAAATAACATATTCTATATTCTATAATATAATCATATTAAATGATTTCCATATAGAATTATAGATATACGCCATACGTACGTCGTACGATACACTACACAGCACAATATTATAATAGAGTGCAGTACATTTTATAGAACTTTCACAACTCTGACCACCTCGATAAGTCGAAAAATTTGCGAAATCTGTCGTTCCCACCGAAATATCCCGCATATTACTATATGTTTTATGATTGTAACATACAGCTTACAATTATTAGAAATCGCATCGCCTAGAATTTTTGTTTAAGAAATTTTAATGGTGCAAGTTAGCCGCAACAGCTGATCATGCGTGGTATGGGTAGTCATGTCCGACCGCAGTAAAGTTACAACTCAAAATATTCACATCGAAAAACTATTACAGTATCCATATAGCTTCCATGCCATTATTTCTTTCATAATTATAATGATAATACTTTCAATGGCAACTCAATAATAGGTATTTCACGGGCGATGCTTCTGCAGGTGTCTCGGAACTATAATTAGGAGTTCGGCGCTCGCAGTGATTGCGGGTGTAATGGCCGACGAGGGGAGGCGGTGATATACCCCTACGTGGGGTTTGTATATATTCGGCGGCAAAGTATAGGTAGGTACTTATAATTTCACCCCTTGCAGCGTGTGCAGCAGCGGTTGATGACGTGGGTATATACTTGCCCCCCACACGAACCTGTTCAGTGGAGCCCATTAGATTTTTGAAAAAATAATATGTATATATATATATACACTGCAGAGGTACATATATAATATTATGATGCATCATCAAATACGCTATTTTACTATTGCATTGGGATTAATCGAATTGACATCTTCGATCGAATACAGATTTCATATTATATTACAAGCATTTAAATCCGTTCACTGCAATATTAACGCAGCGCCATTAATGTTGTGTAGAGCTTATATAGGTATATATATTATGTTCAGTGTATAGGACGTTGGTATGATACCTATATTATTTTAATATGATATTAAACAAGAACATTTTTACAGTTCGTAGAAAACGCTGCTAAAGAGCTGTTGTTTTTAGCGATGCTCTCTTATCGGCGCAGCCATTAAATATATAGATAACAATATAATATTGTATTGTAAATTATAATATTATTTATGTTTAAACATAATTCGTTTGATTCCATCGGGAATAGAATAGATTAATAATAATATGAAGAGCAGCTGCAGCACGTGTCCGGACCACCCCATGTCTTCAATCATTGTAAAAAAAATTTTTACATCGTTAGAAGAATGTTTCTATAATAATATAACCAACATAGTTTTTTTTTAAAAATTCTTTTTTCAATATTTGTGCGCATAAGAATTTTTCGTCCTACAGATTTTAACAAGTAGTAACAATGTGAAATAATGCATTTAGGATATTAGCCATTAGGTAGGCTAATATGTAAATTTAAAATAACACTAAATCAGTCGTAAACATAAAGTTATATAATGGAAAGCTGTTTTTTGAAAAGGACATTTTATAATAGGTGTAATAATAATATTATATTATATACAATAAGTTTAGAGGTAATTTTTTTTCATTGACATACATAAATATAGAACTGTGGCGGAATCCATCGAGTAGTGAGTACGACTCATCAACCATATGTCTCGTAAAGTAGGTACTAATTACTGTAGACTGTAGTACACAACATTATAATATTTAAGATTTTTTTTGATTGAGTAAGTTATTATTTTGTTCCTAGATTTCATCAATGAATTAAAGTATAATATATTTATGGGGGACGGAGTGGCCGAGCGGACTAAGGCGTTGGTTGTGACACACACCGACGCCAGTTCGATCCCGGCTACAGTCGGCATTTTTCTTCAGGCAGTCATGGTGTCCGGAGAGAAAGACCGCCATCCCCCACCCGGGCATGGCAAATACCTATGGGTGCCCACTTAAAAATTCTGCCAAACACAAACACTCACGTATAAAAACTCACCGTTCCAAAACCCTACCACCACCACCACCACCACCACAATACAAACCAACAATAATCTAATGGCCATAGATGCCGGGTTTAAGCCTTAAGGATCAATAAAAAAAAATATATATATTTATATAATGTCATATCTAAGTAGGTAGGTAGAACAAATTTAAAGAATAGGAATATACATTTATGACATTTTTAATTAGTCAAAACATTTTACTCGAAATATAGCGAATGGTTGTAAAAATAATAAAATATAAAATTAACTCATATAATGTTAATCCTATATTCCTACAATGGTCTTAGCTGCAGTGTGTGAGGACCTTAGTACTCATTTGATCTTCATTAGTGACCCGAAGAAGGATGTTGATTACTAAAATAGCGTGAATGTAACGTTTTAGTCCAAAAATTAACAGTCATAAGTGCAAGCTATATATTTTAATAATGATTTATTGTAAACAAATTGGTTTTAAAATCTTAAATGCGGAAGTAGTGGAATTTCAAGCATATAATATACGATTATTTGAGTATATCATTGAGACCTCAGTGAGGTATTTATGATTTCCTTCTGGGGGATGATATCAGTCAAAAAATCTGAGCATCAGATGAACGTCAGCAGTCTCCACCGGGTTCCATAATCCTTTAATCGTTATATTATATTTATATTTATGTAAGAATGTATGATGTACTTGTATAGTTGTACAAACTATGTTTTTATTAATGAACTTATTAATGAAAACACGCTGAAATTGAAAAAAAAAGCCACTGGGAGTGATATATCACCCAGTAAATACGCAATAGTGGCACTAAATAATTATAACGCTTGCAAACGAGTTATGGTTACGAAAATACCTAGTGTAAAAGTGAAATATTATAATTAATAATAGATATTATGATACATGACAAATGAGTAATGTGTGGTCTAAATAATTTGTTAGAAATGTATCTATCGAATAATGTTCGTGAGAAATGAGAATGCGATAGGCTTACAAATAGTGACGGGCTGGACTAAATAATAACCTGCAACGGGTAAGACATTTATTTTGTGCAAATACCCAGATATTAACCTAAATCATATTTACCCTTTCCATCTTTGAATATTTGAATTTTTATTATATACGCTGTGGCACTGTTTTAATTTTTATTAAAGAGCCCGGTGCCGGTTTTTCAAATAGTCCGCAATTCTATATAATTTTAAAATTATATTTTGTATTTTATTTGAACCACATGTCATGAAGTTCCATCAATGGCTGGTCTCTTCGCTTAAACCCCCGTCTGAACTGATGTAAATAATTGTAATTATTCAACCTGTTTGTGACATTAACCATATTATTTTGTCTTTTCTATACCTACTAATTCTTTAATAACTTGTACTTATTGTAAACCATTACCTTACAGATTGTACAATTCTCTAGCTTAAAAATAAAAAAAAATTAAAAATATATTTTAGTTGCCACCTTAATTATAATACTTTCTTATTAATCTAATGCCCGCTAGCTATTTAGAGGGGGGGGGGGGTAATATATCCAAAAAAATAACTGCACAGGAATAATAATTCTCAGGCCCTAAATAATTATCGGGTTTTAATAAATATTTTTTTTCTGAAGTAAAAAGATTTCCAACAGGCCGCATTGAATTCCAATTTTTTATTTCATTTAAAATAATGGTACCTATAGTATAATGTGTAAAAAAAAGCTTAATATTGGATTACTTTTTAAGACGTATTATACAGTTTGAGATTAAATTATTGAAAAACGGAGTGGAATGCGACCTGTAGAAAATATTACCCTCTATTAGTTGAAAAAAATTATCAAATTTGGTTGATTCTACAGATTCAGTAGAGCGTATTTTTGAGGACAAAATTACATTAGCACCGGGCGCCTTAACACAAACATCTTAACAATATTTAACTATAAATGTATTTCTCTTATAACTTAAATATTTCAAGTCCAATAATTATTAATAATGTATCGACCATTGACAATGTTTTTCTTAACACATATGACAAAAAGTAATAATCTAATAAAAATATATTATAATATATATAATAAACTAATAACGAACAACAAAAGTTTTTGTATCAATTAATTAAGATGATATAAAATGTATATGGTGTATAGTGTATTTTATTTTTATAAATAATTAAAAAGTGAGTAACAATTAGTAAAATATTAAAAATGTTTTCTCATTTTAAGGATTTAACAATACGGAATTATGAACATCAACAAGTATACCTATATACTAATCTAGATTCTAGGTACATTTAGATAATACGGAAATATAAAAATAATATAAATTATTATGCGTTTTTAATTAAGGGCTTTTTGTTTGAGAAATATTTTCATTATACGTAGTCATAATATTACTTAGAATATATGTTTTTATCAAAACAAAATAAACTAAAACAAATAAAACGTTTGGTAAAAATTACATGATTTTTTTTTAATTTTTTTTATTTACAAACATTTTGTTATGACTCAATGAGTTATAAGCAACATATCTCTTAAAATGTATTGAAATTCGTAATATTTTCATACAATCGTTTGGCTAGGTCCCTTTGTAAGATTTTTGTTATCTAATTCTCAAATGTTTTTTTTACAGTTATAATTTATAGAAAGAACAATAATATCGTCTATAATACTTATTCTCACAGTTGTATTAACAAATAAAGAAACTAATAAAAAATAATATACATCGATATCGCTGTATCACATAACATCTGATAATAATTGTTGAAGTTTATTATATTTGCATGGTTTTTCTTACACGGCGACCAACGATAGAATTATAATCTATATAAAATATATTAGGTAGGTATTAAAAATCGAAGGCATAAAATATAAAATATTACAGTTATTTAGTCATCGCTTTTTTTTCTAGATTAAACGCAATTGGACGTTAGACATTGATTGTACATTACACATAATACTACACTACTAATATGATGAAAAACTTTGTTCAATTTTGATAATGTTAGATAATGTTGTTGGTTTTAAAATTATTTAACATAAAAATGTGTAATACCTATATCGGCTTGTGTTTGATATAATAGCTAGTGTTGTTTACTAATAAACAACTAAACAAGACTAGATATGCATATCCAATATAAAACATATTATTTGTCATTACTCATTACTCATTATGCATGGAAAAAAATTTAAAATATGTCCATTACTCATTACTCATTGAGTTAGTCCCGAAATCTGAATACTTTCGCTACAAAACTAAAATATGTAGATAGATGGGTCGTGGGGGGGGGGGGGGGGGGGGGGGGGGTTAGTGATAGTTAATATTTTATAAATGTATTACTCGTCATAATATCTACATAATATTCAATGTTAAAATATAGGTAGGTACGCAATATAGGTAAGTGAAACTCTTGTAACGTTTTAGGGAATATGGTCGTATAATATAATATAACCAACTTACAATGTAGGTATAAAGCGTATTTGTCTTTTTTTCTTTTAATGGTGTTAAAATCCCTATATTTTAAGCGAGGGGGTGCTTGGTGCAAAATATCAAGCTTAAATTAGGCGTGATTATGTCATATTATGTTTTTAGAAAGTAATAAGGGTTAAACTATAGCTATATCTAATCATCATAACCGTCGTAACATGTATAAATATACTCTAGATATATACGTATTGCACAGGGATGTTCGTATCGGCGATGATGATCAGCTCGCTGCAGCGGGTGAAACCTAATCCTCAACAGCGTTTCCCTAAATTCTCTTTAGAATAAAAACAAAAAAAATCAGTAGATATCCGTTACCGGTGTTTTTATGTAATAGTCTGCAGTTTCAAAAACATCTCAGTGTTTGCAAAGAGGTAACAACCAATACCAAGGGATATCGCAATGCCGCGAAGAGATTTCGTCGATTTGCGCAGTTATTTTATACCTACAGGCTACAATATTCAAACATTGTATGATATTGAAGCCGTACTAGCCCAGTGAAATATACGGAGTGTACCTACGGATAGTACTTAACTCGTGCCACGTATCCATGTCGGCGATATGATTTTACAACACTATCTAATATATTATTTTATCGAGTCCGACGATGATTTTGTATTATACCTATATCTATATTTTAATGAGATTTAACATGTAAATTATTATATAACTATTTACCTATACGTAAATATATATTATTATAAATGTATAATATTATATATATGTTATACGCGGACGGGAATCGTGGGGAAAACTCTACGGTTTCGGCGGCGGTACAACTTCCTTGGCGGGAGCATTTATTTTATGCGTCTTTGCCAACCCGCGCGAACAAAAGCGGAGGACACGGTCGCCGGTCGGCGGGAACGATGTACCGCGGCCATGGGCGCATTTTCGCCTCGTCCGTCCTTCCGACGCGTCACGTGGGCGGGTAATTACCTATAATATTATACCCAAGTAATGTACAGAAGTCCTATCACACACACTCGTTCTTCGCAAAAAGGGCTTTTTTACCGTTTGTATTCGCCCGTCACCGCGGCTTCTCGCAATATTAGATATAACAATTAACAGCAGTAGGTACATTACATAACAATAATAGTATATAGGTACTATTATATAGGTGTACAAGTAGTACAACAACGGCAAAATCATATTTTATGTGCTTACTGAACATCATCCGGCGACGACTACGTTACAGCCTGCAAGAGACGGAGGTGGTGGTGGCGGAGTTTCAGTCCTCCTTCGCGGTCCACGGTGATTGGAAGACAGCGGAGGATCGACGTAAACGACTTTTCGACTTCCGGTAAGCGCACTACACCTGAGTATACTGGACGTAAATAAATTATATAGGTAGAAGATCGTACGACGGTGCTTGGTGAAAAAATTTTTTAGAAAAAAACCAAAATGCCGATCGCGAGCCGGATACGAGCCGCGATGAGTCTCTACTCTCGCTGAGGAGATGGAAAAAGGGACCGCGTGAAACCAAACTCTGTCGCGTGGTGGTGACAGCTATATTACAATAATATTACCTATTACGGATATCCGGTAGCCGACCGACGTGCGAAACGTACCTATATATATAATAATAATAATAATTTACAACAACGTTGTGTCAAATGCACTTTATTATTATTATATGATCGTCGATGGCTGATGGAATATCGTAGAAAATCGTAGAAAATCCGTTCCGGAGGTGGCGTGAGATGCGTTGCGTGCGCGCGGCAAATGCTATCAAACTGACCCGCGCGGATCGGCAAAGGGGACACACGTCAAGAATACACTTTTAAATGGACCGTCAGACCGACGGGAATAGCAATAAACACGAATTACACGAGCGCGCGCACGCGATAACTACCTATACGGCTGCACATATTATTATACGCGTCTTTATACCGGTGGATGAGTGAGGGATTGTATGTGTGTGTGTCTGTGTGTATGTTTGTATATATATATATTATATACGTGCAAGTGTACAGGGTGTATGTAGAAGGCATGACATGTTATTTAAATGTAATTCCAATGTTTAACCATTCTAACTGTTCTGTGGTTTAACTGTCAAAAATCCTCCGGATACACCCTATATACACGAATGTGTGTTTGTGCTCGCGCTTGAGCGTGTGTGCGTGCGCTCAATGTACGAAGACGGACGACGTCTTATTATTTGATATAATATTATAATAATATATTATTGTCGTGCTCAAATTGTTTCTCTCTTTGTCTCTCTCTCTATCTGTCTCTCTGGCATCGTCTTCGTTTATTCCTACTCATACCTATACTCTTGTTCTCTATTAGCGATTTATTACGATTTATCATTTTATTATAATGATTATGACATCATTGACATCGCACAGTGTAGTTGACGGCGACGTGTATACCACTATACCAGCTTATATACACAATATTATTATATCAGTGACGGTGGTGAATCGTACATTATATTATGATTTCTTATACTATGGAAAACCAAGTTCGCGATCCACCCGAAGCCGGCCATGTTTTGGAAACGCAAAAAAACATACATAGGTAGGTACCTACATGACATATAAAGATACACATATTATAATGCCCTATGTCCATGTAGTAATACTCGTAATATGCGCATCCTATATAAATATATAAATTTTGTACATTGTACATCACCTGCTAAATACAAACGCCGCCGTCTTGATATTGTATAATTATTATATACGGTAATATTAATATATTGTAGATACGACGTGTATTTATTTTTCATGTGTATATTGTACTTAATATTGTTGCAAATTGAAAAATATAATTTATAATTGTCATATTCCGTTTCGGTTCTAAATCAATTAGTATTAATATTTTTTTATGTACCTATTGATGGCTTATATATAGTTACATATAAGTTAGGACTTTCCGACTTAGGTAGGACTGTACGAGGTACCTGCCGTAATGGTCTCTCGTTGTCTCGTTAGTCAATATTTTGGTCTTTGACAACATTAATTTGTAAATAACGTGATATAATAATTACTTCTTATAGGTACAAATTATAATGTCTTTATCTACAAAAAAAAATGGTGTGCCTACTAGCCTACTTTTTATTTTCTAATGAATAACTAAACTTGGTTAGGAACCTTACGAGTACGCCTTACGTACGTATAGTACATCTTAGATATGTAAGTACTGAATAGTATACTTAGGTACCTAATTGGCTTAATTTATCCGTCAATAATCCTCAATATTTATGTACCTACTTGGCTACTTACATTATCAGACTTATTAGTTATTGACTTATACTTGTAAACAATTTATTGGGAAATTTATTTAGGTATCTATAACTATTGAATATTAGTTACCTAATATTTAGAGTTAAAATAGTAGAATTTGTTTGAAAAGATTTTCAGGCCAGTAATCAGTGTAATACTTAAAAAAATTGTTATAGTGAACATTTAAAGTATCCAAGATCATTTGCGTGCAATTACAATTAAATGAAGAAAATCCATTTTGTATTTTTTAATAATTATAATAATAATAGTTTATTTAATGTCCCGAAGACATATAGTAGGTAGGTACAATGTAAATAAATTAGCTAATAAAATAATAGACCAATACTTAAATGCTAGTACAAAATACAACAATAAACAATGAAATCGATATAATGATTAAACTCTTAAATTGTTACATTTTTTCGATAGATTTTCATAACGCTTATGTGGAAAGGCCAAAGCATCGAAGCTATGAATCGTTTTTTATGAGGCATAATATTATAGTCACACGTGAAAGATTATGTAAGCATATCACTTATCAACTAAAATGCTGGTAATCGATATTCCTTATTAGAAAAACACAGTCTTTAGTAGCAGTAGAGTCCTCAACAAACGTTTTGACCTTTAAACTTCTAGGCCCTAGCATTGATTTTATATTAGAATTATATTATAAAATCAATGCTTCTACCAAGCATCTACTGGATATTTTCTCTCCGTATACTACTTATTATTTTCACAATGACCTTCAAGCTGGAGGGTCACTGCAGAGGCGAAAATAGGCAAAATTCTTAGGGATTGATCTTCAGTCTCTTTATATTTTTTAAGGTATAATATAAGTTATAACCAGAGTATAGATCGTGTATTGTTATTTGTTTGAGTGAGCTTGTTTGTATTTTTAGTATTAAGCGTTTCCTTTAAATAAAGAGCGTAGGTAGGTGTATCTAAAATAAAAACGTGTATTACCGAAAACGCCTGTTCCTTACATTCGGACCTAATACTTTTTATATTATTCAAAAATATGTTTAATGGTAATTTAATTTCACATTAAATTATAAAAGATAAAAAAATTATAATTGTATAGGTATAATATTACTTATGGACTTTAGTCGAAACCGGAAATAAAGATAGATATTGTTTTCAACTTTTATAGATTGGCTTTAACTATTGCACAAACTTACTGAACTATGATCTAGAATGTGCCAAATGATTTAAAGTGTGTACCTACCTACCTACTTCCTAGTATTTATGGAAATGGAATATTTAATTTTTTCATACTCAAATTATGTCTGTGACGTAGGTAGGTACATGTTATTCACATTCATAGACAATTAATCATTACTCAAAAGGCTTTGAATTAATATTATATTATCTTAATTATTTACATTTTACATTTCAAGCTATAAAATATTATAACTAAATATATTAGTGATAAACTGATTACTGGTAAGCATCAATAAAATAAAATCTATTTAAGCTAGGTATGTTTTAACTTTTAACTGAACAAATAGACTAATAATTGTATACAATGTAGAATAACTAGAAATTTGAAATTACAATATAATATTATGTTTGACATAATATTAAAAATAAATGGAATAAATAAAATTATTTTTACAAGATACATTATTCATAAACACTGCTAATACCATAAATAAGTAGGTACCTAAAGGCTAAAGTACAAAAATATCCGTTGGGTTTTAATACTTTTACTTTTGTATATGATGTTAATAATATTAGTAATATAAACTGTTAGGTAGGTATTTATCTATAAATCTATAAAATATAACAACATTTAAGGATACAATTATTACCTATAACAATTTTAAATATAATATTGTAAATAACAATTTCAAGATGAATAGTAGTTTATTTGTACAAATACCAATTTTTTAAAAATGTTTCAGCAATAAGTGTAATTTATAAAAATATTTATAATTGACCAAATACATTTTTAAAAATATATCATATTAGTATTTAAGGTTGTGACAACCAACAATCACAGTTTTAGTTCTAGTTTAATAGAAATAATTTAATATGCATGGATATATTTTGTATCCATTCCTAAGTATAATTTTATAGTAAAAATATAAAACAAAGCAATCTTACTGATTCAAATAAAAGAAACGAAACTATTCTGAGCAGAAGAGTGGTTAAAATCAATACTTCTTAATACTTCTTCCTTGTGTATAGACAATTTAAAATATAATATGTATTTTTTTTAAATGAAAGATGTTAGGTAGTGGTTCATGATTTAATTAATAAATATAATAATTACATAACATACCTAATGTGTGTATAAATTGTATTAATATACTTTTAATTGTGAAGTAAAAATAATGTGATTTCGATATTATTTAATAAGTATAACTAGGAGAAGTTTTTTTATTTTATTCTAACATTTAATTTTAATTATGGTAGTAATAATTTTGTTTGGAACCTCAAATTTGCTAATATTTTAATAAATTTCTACCTTCGAACAATTGATTTCAATTGATTCAAATAATTTACTTTATACCAATATTATAAGCCTTGTACCACCATCCAAATATAATTATTAAGACCTCTTACATAGTTGTACAATCTCCATTTATAACAATTATTTAATTTTGAAATGTATACATGATGTATTATATAACATATTTAAACGCAATAACTGTCATACACAAAGAATTTTTAAGTGGCAGTCAATGGATAGTGAGGCCTTTAAGGAGTATTGTAAATATAAGCATCGAGCTTGTACCTATCCAACAATAGACATTAGACAATAAAAGTAAAAACAAAATAAACTTAATAAAAACACAACTTCTAGTTACATATTACACTTGACAACTTAGTAGTCTACCTACAGTAGATAAAAAAAATATATTAATAAGAAATTAAAGACAAAATACAATAAAGATAAAACACAAAAAGTAACTATTAACCTGAATTGGAATGTTACAATTTCATTAAAACTTTTATTAGTAATAGATTTATATGTATTTATAATTACATTCTTTTGTTAAATTCCAGAGCTGAAATAAATTGATTAGTGGCGATTACTAAGTAACGAATATGTTGAGTAGTGGTAAGGGTATGATTGTGCAATTCTGTATGATCTGAAAGCTCAGGCTAAACACATTTTCAAATTTCCACACTTAATAATAATTTGTATAATGTGTATAATGAATACATCCTATCATTTAATACCTATTTTACACGTGAATAAATAACTTATAATAATAAATACATAACAAAACTGAAATGTGAAAACTGGAATAATATTTTTAGCAAGCCTAAACCCTACCGTTTGAAAACAATGTTTAAAAGGATTAAAATGGATTATGTTTAAGGTGTGTACTATAAATGCAAAATGAATCGGCTGAACATACCTATTAATAAATTTGTATATTCCAAAACGAATTATGAGATATTTTTCTGTCTTCTAACAAGAAAATTTTAATTCATCATTTTACATGTACATTACAATATCTAAAACAACAATTGATCACAGATAAAATACTACATTTTTGTGTTTTTATATTTTATCCAGTTCAATTAAGTTTTTACTATTAATACAGCAATAAAGAAAGTGTAATATGTATTATGTTATTATAATGTGTCATACCGTGTTTGTCCCAAGTCGATAACTTTTATTCTATTTAACATCATAAGTTAATTTTTAAGGTTTAGGCCGGAAATGTGTAGAGTAATTACATATTATAATATATTATGCATATATATATATAAAGAACAGGAATATACAAAGACAAACACAGTAATGTACCCAAAGTATTCATAATGTTGTTAACTAAAGATCCAATTGGAACTAGTATTCACTTTGGTTTTATTGACTAAATGAAAATAAATTCGTTTTGGAAAATATTACAATGTTATAGAGAGTTAACTTTTTATTGTAAAATGTAATTAATTTATGATATTTTACTGGTGATCACAATCATTTAAATTATATAAAAACAAAATAATTAAATACACAGAAGTAATAATAATGATAAAAAAAAAACAATTTTCAAAGATTGGTTAGACCATATTATGTATAAAGGACAGTGTGTCTTAAAAAATAATTATAAATATCCATATAGGTAGTATATATTATATAAATATAGTACATAGATATATATCATATAATGTATAAACATTTAACATTCAACATAATATCTACCTTAAATATCATCCACACATATTAATATCATCATTACCATTTTTTCTAAATAATAATAATAATGTAAGTACTAAAAAAAATTAAATTTTACCAATTTAGTTAGTTTTTGGTTCTATTTTTTTTTTTTTTTTTTTTATTATTATTATTGAAATGTCAACTAAAATAACTGTATACTCTAAACACTTTATTATGAGAAATAATACAATACAGTTATAATTACATCTCTCAAAAATAATTAAGGTTTAAGTGTATAAATTAAACATTCAATATTGGTAGAACTTATATTAGGTATGGGCAGTAAGGAAAAATAATATTCTCACTGATTTCTTGCTTCATCTATAGTGTTTTTCATATACATCAGACATTGGTCAATGACTGTTTGAGCTAGACTATGTATAACCCCAGGCTGATTATTTTGAAGTTGACTGTGTTCTTCGAGTAGTTCACTCATGATTCTTAAACCACCCTCAGCTATAACAATCGAACAGTACTTCTCGGCTAAAAAAAAAAAAAAAAATTGAATATTTAACTTGTTACAAATCATAATATTCAGTTGTAATATATAATTTAAAATGTATGGTAAATTAATAAAAAAAATGAAACTGCATAAAATTTTCATTCAATTAACAAATAATAATGGAATGTAATTTAAGTTCTTTTAAAAATACTTAAACAATTTAATTTAACTATAATATACTTACGGTAAACTTTAGTGAGGTTTGCTAAAGCCCATGCTGCCCAATGAGCACATTGAGGTGTGTGCTTAACTTGTGCAAGCTGTAAAATTGGCTCAAAGGAACGATAGTTAATATTTCGATCAGCGTCCAAGTTCCATTTTTTTATGGCTTTAGTCATACGATCTAATACTTTATTTCTTGTTGGGTTTTTTATAATCCACGATCTTTGACCATCTGATGCCAAGTGGGCAATTACCCCAGCAGCATTGTAACTAACCTGTATGAAAAGAGTTTTATCATTCTGTTAAGTAAGTAAATATTTGTATGGCTACCTCAATTCCGTCCTGAGTAGAATATAAAAGGTCAGAAAACACTTTGATAAAATGTCCTTGCATAAGTCTACATCGTAGCTCACTCACTTCAGCAACATTGCCCAATAAACCCATCATATTCCGCATCAGTTCATTTTTATCCGGAAAAGTCTATAAGCACATAACATTTAATAGTTACAGTACGTTATTCTTTTTACTATAATACCTACTGATAAGCATCCAATGAAGTATTTCATTCCATTTCCATCTAGAAACCTTTTACAATTTTTTGGTGCTTCATCTGTTACGTTCCACATTGTTGACCAAGCAACTTCAAGAACATCATCGCAAACTCTTCGATGAAGCCTATCTTTGATTATTGCCATCATTTTCTGTGCAAAAATATTTTTAAATTATTAACATAATAATATTATATTAAAAATTTATTTTTAATTACCTTAATTGCGCCAGCATCTCCAAGTTCATTTTTTTGTTTATTGTTCACCTGGCATGCAACTGAGTTTAGTAAATAAATACCAATTCTTTGTACAAACCCTTCATGGTCACTAGTAGATACAATGTGTAGTAACATTTGTACTAAACGTTTAAACTCGAACATCTAAAAATGAATTTATAATTTTATAACTTATTATGAATTGACCAATGATAAAATATTATTTTTAAATTTGTTTTATTTATAGAGATATCTACTAAAAGCAATTACAGCTGAAGAACACAATAATGATTGTTAAAATGTTAGTATATAATTTTATATTTTATTTTTTATGTTAACAAAAGTTTCTTTATTTCTTTATTCAATTATTATTCTTGGTTTTTATAAATATTTAATCATTAAAATTAAAATTAAAACAGGTATTCTAATCGTTACAAATTTAAAAAAATTGTATGGAAAAGCAGTTATTGGCAGGAACAAACAGAGTAATGTATGACTGTATTTAACACGGCCATTAAAAGTTGGGAACGTCCAGAGTTGAGAATTAAAGTTCTAAATATAATGAATTTCAACAAGGAAGACAGGCGCATTGAGCATTTATTACATAATATATAAACTATTAGTTTTTTAACTTAAAACGACAAACACAATTCAATTTATTCTTTGTGTAATGTCAATTTCATCTGGCTTCTGTTAAGAAGTACTTATAATTATAATAAAGCTAAAACCTTAGGTAGTTTTAATAGACTAGCATAAGAGCTTTTCACTCTAAAAGTTAAAAATTAATTAAAAATTAAACAACAGGTTGTAAGACCACATAGAAGTGATTGATGTTCACTCAAGTTGACTATTGATAATAAAATGATGAAATTTTTTGTCTAGTTATCACTATTAGTAATAATAACAATAAATCATTAATACATCACTATTTAATAATATAAGAGTTTTTGGACTTCAGAATCTTAAATGAAATCAACTAAACTGTTTAAATGAATTTATTAGTTTTAAGTCACAACCAGGGCTTAAAACCAGTAACTGGTCCCGACAAAAATAACCAAAGATTTTTAGTATCTGTATTTATTATTTGAAATATATATATTTAAGAATAAATGAATTTATTAAAAAAAAAAAATGTTAAATTATCGCCAAAACAATTTTTAGTAAACTGTTTGCTCTTGGTTGGTACCTCCGCGATAATGCGTTTTATACTTAGAGATATTTAAGATAATATTATATTTTATGGAGCATATTTATAGAATTTTAAGTTCTATAAAATCCCAACAATGGTAATAAATATACTGACTCAAGTAGATGAAATAAACAGTTACATGAAAAATTATAATTTTCTAAAACTGTTGACCGATTCCCGAAAAAACTAAATAACGGTTAGCGGTAATCCATTATCCATTGTGTTTAAAATATATTTTTGAAGATGATATCCATGTAAAGCGAAAACCGCCTACCTATTACCTTTTTTTTTTTTTAAATGGTTTTAAGCCCGGGTTATAAGTTCTAATCCATAATCTCAATAGTAGCATTATTATATTATAATATAATAATAATAATTTATTTAAGGAAAATAATTTCCAATTTCAAAATAATAAATTGACAATGTAAAGTGGCAGTTTAAATGTACATGATTAGAGAAATAATCTATTAATACAAAATATAAAATTACGTTAAACATTAGGCTATCATATAAACAGAAAAGATAAGAAAAAAAATAAGAATACAAGAGATTAAAACGTTGAGTTATTGATTATAATTATGTTAGACAAAGTAAACTTAATTCTAAATAATAAACTTAATACATAATTAAATAAGTAAGATACCTACTTAATAATAACTGGATAAAGTATTTGACAAATTAAGTAAAGTAGTGTTAAATACATCTATATTAATAATTGAATTCTCAACGGTCATAAGAACATTTGCCGGGGTGTATAACATATATTTTTTATTGATTGATGGAATATAAAATAAGGATTTATTGCTTGAACATGGTTGGCTTATTCTAAAATTCAAACGCTCTAGAAGTTCAGGACAGTTGATAATATTGTGTAATCGTTTATAAAGAAATTTACAGTTTAACAAATGTATTCTTTTATCCAAAGGCATTATCCTAAAAAGACTACAGGAGATGGCATATCATGACTTTTTCTAAATAGCATTTATACAATAAAATTATTTGGACAGAGGGATATGCTTTGATTTTGTGTGATGTAATCAGTGTGCCAAATTAATGAAGCATAGTCAAAATGAGAACTTACTAGCGAGAATTATAAAGTTATAAGTGTTGACTCGTCTTTAAAATCTCTACACATGCGCTTTAAAAAATCCCAATTTCATAAATGCTTTATTCCTAATATAATCAATATGATGATTGAATGAGAGTTTTGAATCAAATAAAACACCCAAGTCTTTAATTATATTTATAAGTGACATACTTAGATCATTTAACTTATAATCGAAGATTAAGACATTTTTTTTTAAGAAAAAGGGATAACGGCACATTTGTCTTTATTAAGTGACATATCATTATCATTACACCAATGATGTAAATTGATTAAATCCTCTTGAAATCTAATCGCATCATTAAAACATTCAATTTTTTTTATAAATTTTAGTATTATTTGCAAATAAAAGGCATTATGAATTTTTTATATTTTTTTGAATATCATTAACACGTTCACTGCGTATCATATTTTTGTATACTTGTCGTGACGCTGATAAGATTCTAGTTTTAAAAAAAAATTTCCTAAAAATTGAAAAATTTAAATATCAGTGTACAGTTTGCACTTGATTATGAAACAATGCTTATAGAAGACGCTGACAAAAAACCAAAAGTTTAATCGTAACGCTGACCAAATTATAGTCCATTAAATAACAAGATACATGACGCCAATTGGCGTCATTCAGCACATGCAAACTATGTACAATGACACCAATTGGCGTCTTACGCAGCAAACGTGTTAATGAAAATAGAAGAAAATAGCAGTGATAAGTGGTCACTTTGGGGGACACCAGATGATAAGTTTATTTGATTAGAAATATGATTTTCATATTTTACTATTTGCACTTGGTTAGTTAGGAAGATTCAAGCTATGAAAGTAACGGGTTGTTAGAACCAAATGATTTGAGTTTGTTTAATAAAAGAGAATGATTGACTCTATCAAACACTTTTTCAAAGTCTGTATAAATTATCGACTTGGGCTTGTATATTAATTGATTATAAGATAAATCGTTTCAAAATTCCTAAGTTAGTTATGATGATCGCCCTGGATGAAAGCCATGTAGTTTGTTTGAAATCAAGCGTAAGGGAAATAACTGGTTGTTAACCACTTTAGAAATATCTTTGGAAATATTGAAATTTTAGAAATTGGCTTGTAGTTTTTATAACTTATGATAGTAGAATATACTGTTGTTTTATACGGTTATATTCATCCAAGACCACATTTATAGTTTAGATAATGTATTTGTATACAGTATTTTAAATAAATATAGTGCACAAATATTAATTTTTAATTATATATAAATAAGAAAAAATAAAAAATAAATACAAAACATTATTATTTATATTACTTTTTTTTTGTATTTTGACAAAATATTAAGTAAAACGAAATCTGAGTAATTTAAAATTGATAAAATAAATTAGTTTTTAATGGTACAACTTGTCCCATGAGGTGAAATATGTGCGGTATATTAAAAAGTCAATAGAATGTAAAGAAATTGTAAAGATGTTGTACCAGAGCCAAATGGTTGTTTTAAATAACATTAAATCCCAATTATTGCAAATTCATAAACAACACAAATAAATTCTATCATTACAAACATCCACATAATATTAACAACATATATTAAAAATTAAACAACAATTTATAACTTTGTATAGTATTAAATCCAAATACAAACAATATGAGTATTATGTTGATTTGATGTTAACATCCTCCCCCTATGCATGTCACTAATTTTTTAGGCATATTTATAAAACTAAATCAACATATTTACTCATTTTGTTTCTAAGTTGAAGATTAGAAATAATAATAAAAAAAAAAAATCAAATTTTGGTGTCTGAGACATAGTTCCAAATTGTAACATATTATGTACTATGTCTCAAATCAAACCTGTTAGTTATATTTAGTAAGCAATAACATTTGTAAGGAGTCACTTTTTATTCAAAATATAAATTAACTATATTTTTTATTTACTTCAAAACTATGGTTAAATATTTATGATTATCACTTATCAGTTAGCAACCGTTTTTTTCATAATACATAACAGTATTAATAGTAATACATAGATCTTTTTAAAAACAAATGTATGAAAAGGTAACTAAAAAGATAGACATTTCGAAATATAGTTTAGAATTGAGAAAATAAATAATGTACTACTCGAATGTGTATATAATGAACAGAAAGGGTTATCAATTTGAATACATGCCAATATGAGTAATCATATATTTCTTTTAGTTTCTAAATCAAAATAAAAATTCAAGGTTAGGTTATCTTTAAGTAATAATATTATATTATACCATATTTATTATTATTATTGCTAAGATGTTAATACTTCCTAAACCTAAGAAACTAATGTTTGTATGCAATTACAATTATAGATACAAAATATTATACTTCAATTATTAATTGTTAAACTTACATAATATATTATAATTTATATGAGAAATTATATTTAAGTTTGTTTCCTTGAATTAAATTCAGACTTTGATTTTATACGTACATATTTCAATAATCTAAGTTTATGAATAAAATAAATTTTACAAAATCATTATCTAGGGTGAAAAAAAGATACAGCTTATCTAACATTTCAACAAAATTTCATGAAAATTGGTACCTAAATATATAATAAAAAACGTTGAAGAGCTAACAGTAACAACAAATTGTTGAATAAAAATACATTGCTCTAATTATCTAAAGTAATTCAAAAAACTTCCTGGTCCTAATTATAATATACAGTATGCACATTTAAATTTTCTCAAACTTGTTGCAATGTTTAATAATCTTTTCATAATTTAATGTACTACATTAAGGTTGATACTTATTTAATTTTATTCAAGTTAAAAAATAATTCAATGAAGCAATTCAAATCTTCTATTATTAGTAGTAGACTTTAGTAGATTAAAAGTAGAACGCTCAATACTTCTAAAAAAAGGAAATTTTTTTTATAATTATGGAAAAAAGAGGAATCTTTTTGTTACCTATGTACTAGTTTCTTACAAAATCGATTTCTTTTAAATAATTTGGTTTTATTAAGCTATTTAACGGCATATTAAACTTAATCTTGTCTTTTATTTTGGGATTTTTATTGATGCCATCTTTCAAAAATCTTAAAAAGTACAAGGTTGAGACCAAGCTGTTTATACAGTAATTAATTAACACAACAATACGCCTCAATTTTTATTTTAAGTGTTTGAAGTTATGTAGTTCAATACAATGTATTACTAATTTAATACTAAAAGAAAAATACACAACTAATAGTGGTGTAAATAACTTATTTTTTGTATGTTTTGATTTTTCATTGAATTTGTATTGAACACTTTCATTAGTGACCTAGTCAATGAAGAGGTATAGTCAAAACCTACTATATAACAGAGTGACTCCCTCAGTTTTTAATATTTAGTTTTAATAGAGTTTGAATTTACCACATCTTGAGGTATTCTTAACTGACACAAAGTCAAACATCCATTCCGCATCATTGTTTCATCATAGTTGTGATAGTCCATTCCAGTTAATAGTGTTGTGATAATACGTCGTTTTACTGTTATATCATTTAATAGTAATGGCCGATCTTTATTTTTCACAATATAGAAAAGTGTTGCACTAAAAAGTTATTACATAATTAAAATTTACTCTTTTCAAAGTGTAAATTAGTGAATACTAACCTCCCAGAAATTTGAATGAGTTTCTCTTTTACATATCTAGTAAGAGCTTCCAATACTATGTCAAGAGCTTGATCAATTTGTGTACACTGGTCATACCTCAATAAGTGGTAAAGATCGTTTAAAATGTTTTGAAGTAATTTTGGTTTGTCCATACACGAAGCAGCAGCATTGAAGATCTGTTCTTCGTTAGCATCACCACTGATCTATGATAAGAAACATCAATAATTAATATTCACAAGTTATTTGATAACAATTTAATGAATTTATTTATTTTATATGTATTACAATTTTTGCAGGAATATCGTGCCGCCTGCAAGCATTGTGCTGAGTATGATATAAACCTAAAAATTCCAAAGGATTGTCTACTCGATACTCTAAACCAGGAATGTCCGACTTCCTGCCACTCAGTGATTCACACATAGACTGTTCTGCAGTGCCTATAATGATGATACATACATGATAGATACATAGAATCAAAAACAGTAAATACTCAACTTACCTTTTCCAGCCAAATTTGTACCGGATATATCCAAAGACATAAGATTTGGTAGACAGGTCACAATTAGTGCTAAAATTTTATTTTCATCTTTGTAAATACCTTGTTCTGGGAAAGTCTCAGTTTGCGATATATCTAAAACACTAGAAACACAATTTAATATTTGTTAATATAAGGAAAACTACTTTTTTATTTTATCAAAATATAAAAGATACTCACACCAGAGATTTCAGGGAACAAATATTGATTATTGCGTCATTGTTTTGCAGATGGGGCACATCGAAAAGTATCAATGTATGTAAGCTGGTGAGTTTACACAAGTAACGCAGACTGCCAACACCTAAGCAATAAGAGAGGTCCAAGAACCTCAGCTGTATGAGCTTATCAAGCATGACACCCAGAAATATGTTGTCACTAGTGAATGGTGATTCTGCAATTGCTCGCAACACAAAATGTCTAAGATTGGGTGCCTTCTTGTAGATTCTTGAGGGGAGATCATCTAGAGATAGTGAAGAGTTTGACAGCTTGTTGTAAGGAGTTATTTGTACATTTGGACCAATGGTCAACGAACGAAGGTTGACGGCATGTTTGAATATATTTATATAAGTTTTGTGAGTGAGATTCTGACAGTTTGTAAGTGTGAGTTCATATAGGTCGTGGCACAGCAGGTACTCAAGACCTTCGTCAGTAATACTTGAGTTACTTATGTGTACCGATCTCAAGTTGGTTTTGGTAACGTCTACGAATAGATGTGCAAAACGGTCGAAAATCTCGCCACCGTTGCTCTGATAAACCTCGATGAATGGTTCACATATCTCGCTTGGCAAAGCCAATCCATCGTGCAGAGTATAACCATCAAGAGTCTCCGTACACAGAGTGTCCAAGTTTCGCGCCACATACTTCAGACACAGGCAGAACAGTGATTCTGGGACCCGTTCCTCTTTGTGTCTGAACTTGATCGGAATTCGTTGGCGATCGGTTTGGTACATAGTATTGAGAACGATCAAATTGTTCGCAACTTAAGTAAGTCGGTCGGCACCATTGAAGAACAATAACGAGAAGTCGTAGGACATGGTTAAAATACAATAAAATTGAGAACAGAAAAAATAAGTTCTTCACTACCGTCGGATAATTAATGGAATGTATTGTCGTATCGAGTTAATCAAACCTTTTGAGTAGAGATTTGAAACGGTGGACAGTGCGGCGGACTCCGAATTCCGAATTCCGAATGTTGCTTCACTGGTGTTTTGCAAAACTATTGTCGATTATTGTTTATTAAGAACAGTCAAAATTCGCGTCTGCATTATTGATGTTACTATTTTGGTCGGGTAGAAAGGAAAATATTGCTATTGCAAAACAACACTAACGACTAACGAGAATTATTGGTATACCTTTCCTAGTTTTTTTTCTTTATTAATAAAACGCGAACGTTCGCGAACAATAACAATTTATCAGCTGTCCACGTTATCACGGTGGCCATCAGTGATGCCGGTAAAGCGACGTGAAATGTCTCTCTCGAAACACCGTGGTCCAAGAGAGACGCAGAACGCGTATGCGGCGCGATAGAGAGAGACAGTGAGAGCAGTTGTCCTTTGTCGCATTTATCTTTCGCGTGTAAACTGTAAAGTGATAAGTTTGAATTCTTCAATTAAAAGCCGTTGGAAGTCTTACATAATAATTATATAATAATACTTATCTATGGTTACATAGTCTGAAGGTGTCCGAAAGTGTATACGCGTCGTCACGTCACGTTACTGTCCTTGGCCCACATCGACACTTCGTGTTTACAGTGCATTCCCAAAGGTCGACCGTTTAATAATAGCTCGTCGAAAAACCCTTTCACCTTCGCGTATGGGAACGGTAATAACGCTTAATTTAAACGTCTGAATGTGTTTAGACTTCAGTTTACTTACTCGCGACACTTTACCTACTTTGACAAAGGTGTCGATCTCAATATTACTATCGCCATTAGATCAGTAACCACTGTTGTAGAGATTATATAATATTGAATTTATTGTATTCCTAAACTACCGAATAAAGGCATAAATCGTGCTATTTACACTGGTATGTTATAACTTTTATGTAGATTTTCAAGGTTAACGATATAAATAGAACATGTTGATCGAGCTAATAAATGGAATATGATCAAGTACCACGAACTAATTACTCCATGTAATATACTAAGATCGTGTAAATGCCTACTGATGTTTTCGTTGTTTCCCTTTGTTTGATTTGATAACAGTCAACTAAGATGATAAAATATGCACTAGCATTTAAAAATTTAAAAACCGTGAAAGTTGACAAAAGCGATTTTTGATTCTTTGCGTAGCGACGAATGTATTGATTTCAAAATGTGTGTTTCTTTAAAAAATTTTAAAATTTTTGTATCTGTCACTCGTTTGGGGCGGTAAAACTGATTTTCCTGAACGGTAATCGGAAAAAAAATCCCTAGCTACAATATTACTCACAATCACATGCAAATGGTTGAACAAATATATTTTGAACGTTAATTAGTATCTATAATTAATATTTAATGACAAATACGTATATTCAAGGCCGGATTAAGGGGGGGTCTAGCCGGGGCGGAAGCCCCGGGGCCCTTTCAAGTACCAACATGAAAGGGGCCCAAACAATTTTAAGCTGATACACATTTTTCAGTGATTTTACAGAATAGTTTTTCTATATTTTAAAAACCATTTTTTTTATCGACAAAAACAACTAAATAGTAAATACCTTTTTGTAGGAAAGGCGCATTTTATTGTTATTTAATAACTGTTAGTTAATATTTGTTGTAAATAAGTATAATGTTAATAAATTTAAAAGTTGGTATGTAAATTTGAATTTAAATTAATGAAATATGAAGTATTAACTCTGTGGAATGATGACAGAAGCTGATATGTACATTTTGTTAATTTTTCAATTATATCATTTAAATAGTTTAGAAATCGTATATTTCATTTTTTAAAAAAATTTTTCTTCTATCATACTTAATAATATGATATGTCTCTATTATGTGTGTGGTGCCATTTATATTCAAAGACCAAAACTGATAAGTCATTAGGTATTTGAAAATATATGTAGCGGCAAAACTAAGTTTGTAAAATGTACATATCAGCTTCTGCCATCTTTACTTTTATTATATTACAATTAGTGAATAGTGGTTGTATACTTTATAGACATATAAATTACATATACTTACCTATTAATTTTATAATTTTATAATGCAATTGCCATTTGTGAAATAGTTAGAAAAATGTATCTTCCTGCGGGCGTAGCCAGTTTGTTTTAAAGCGTGCCTTGTCAAAAGGGCCCATATGAAATTTCAAGCCCGGGGCCCAATAGGTTCTTAATCCGGCCTTGCGTATATTATATTCTATTATAATATAATGTATTATATTATATTGTTAAAAAAATTATAAAAATATTTAGAATGATCGATACATCAATTAATAATACAGTTAAAAACACAGTATACAAAAATATTATACAAAATATAGGTACCTATATATTATTTTATGTTGGTATAATTCTGTAAAAATACTAAAAATTGAATCCCCGAAATAAAATATTGCGTTTTCTGTGACATTTTGACGATAAGCGGTTTAGTATGTACCTTTGAGTTTTGACAATATAATATAATATAAGGTAAAAGGTTACACCTACCTATCTTAATTATTATCTTATTTATTTTTATTACCTATATTTTGTATAATATTTTTGTATACTATGTGTTTAACTGTATTATTTGCCGTATCGATCATTCAAAATATTTTTATATTCTACACCTATTTGTAACATTGTTAAGTTAGTTATTTAATTTGAATTACACATAATATATTATCGTGATTTAAAACAAAATATTATTTATAATATATAATTTTTTTAACAATATAATAGAATATAATATACGTATTTGTAATTAAATATTAATTATAGATACTAATTGACGTTTAAAAAATATTTGTTCAACCATTTGCATGAGGTTGTGAGTAATATTGTAGTCTGGGGATTTTTTTCCTAGGCTCGGGGATTTTTTTCGGGATTCAAAACTGATTTTCCTCAACAGTATCTTGTTCGATGGGAAAGTGAATCTAGTTGATGCATTTGGGAGGTCAAAATAGAATATTCCCAATAGTTTTCAAAAGTGCTGAGAAAAACAACATAAAAATTAAGGAAAAACGGGAATTTTTACGCAAAATTGGTTTTAGACCACGTCGATTTTGGTTTTTGGTGTAACTCTAAAACCAATGACTGTAGATGCATGAAATTTTGACTGAATGTTTATATTGGCATTTTTTATACACCATAAAATTTAATATTTCAACTACAAAATAATTGTCAAAGTTTGTTATTTTAAAAGCTACCTTATGACGATAAAATTATATTATAATAATAAAATTGCATTAAATTATTTGTATAAAATTTATAATTTTATAAAGAGTGTATTATATAATATTAAACATAATTTCTTTAACTTAGTTATTATTTATAAAATGGGTAGAAAAACATAGGATTCTAAATTATATAAATCACGATTCTGTTTAAAACTTAGGTAACACTCCCAACACAGGCTGAGATTTTTGTACTCAGCTATTACAATATTATATCTTAATACATAATATTATATATGTATGTATTTTTGTGGTACAAATAAAGTCATAATATTATAAAGTATAAACAATAATTATTGTCAGTCAAATAGACAATTTACCATAGACATATTAATAAATTTAGTTAATATAAATTAATAAATTTATTAATATGTCTATGCAATTTACTCATGTCGTAGTACCTCCCCTGGGTCATGGGAGGCCTCTGGTATACGGAAAAAAAAACCAAAGTGATAATATAAATTATAATCAAAATTTTTCAAAATAGGTAGGCATATAGCAAGAACACGGACTAAGATACTATAATATTATATTATATTTATTAATCCGTGAACACGAATTAATAAATATGCGCTTATGATAACAAATATCAAATACAGGTTAAAATTATATCCAGTCATAATACCATTGCTATTGATTATATTACTAATTTTTACAATTTTATATTTTTATTACTATTATAATCTGTAACCAACGGCAACTATTTATAAAGGAAAATAATTTTGATTTCAGTCATAAATATTAAAATCCCTATGTTACTGTGTGAGAGCACCTATTTCAAAATTTGAATTTCAGAAAATCCTTTATTAGTACGAAGGTACTCTCAAAATGTCAAGTCTCTATAACAGCTGGCTAGTTATCATACTTTAGGCTGCGTGTTGACGAGTCAGTCAGAAGTTCAGGACGTTCGATTGCATAATAATAGGTAAGTATATAGATTTCTTTAATTGTGGCATGTCAGTCTAAAACCTTTTGAAATTTGAATAAAAACCATAGAGTATATAGAGGAGCCCTAATTGAAATAATATGAAGCGGAAATGGAAACAAAACAGTGTAGGCAAACTATAGAAAATATTTTATTGTATATGAACTATAATACAATATTTATTGTAATTTAATTATATTACTCATTATTATTACTCAATTATATCATATTGTTCTATGGTTATATTAACCTTTATTTATAACTATCAATATAATATTAATTATTATAATATTACTGAACTGAACTTGATTTGCACAAATACGTAAATACTATTATTATATGTTATGGGAGGGTAGTAACTTTTTGGTGAGGAAATTATCAGCACTATCAATACTTAAATTATTGTAACACACCAGCATCTTAGGTTTGTTCTTAAAATAGTTTCTGAGTAGAAAGTATTATAACATATTCAAAATATTACACTGGTGGGATTTACGAAAAGTTGAAAATTAGCGCTATCTATCAGTTGCGTTGTTAGTTATTGGAAACCAAATCCGACATGTTTTGCTTCACTTAATTCATAATACTTATTCTGATAGGGCATAACTGATAGATAGCGCTAATTTTCAACTTTTCGTAAATCCCACCAGTGTAATATTTTGAATATGTTATAATACTTTCTACTCAGAAACTATTTTAAGAACAAACCTAAGATGCTGGTGTGTTACAATAATTTAAGTATTGATAGTGCTGATAATTTCCTCACCAAAAAGTTACTACCCTCCCATAACATATAATAATAGTATTTACGTATTTGTGCAAATCAAGTTCAGTTCAGTAATATTATAATAATTAATATTATATTGAGAGTTATAAATAAAGGTTAATATAACCATAGAACAATATGATATAATTGAGTAATAATAATGAGTAATATAATTAAATTACAATAAATATTGTATTATAGTTCATATACAATAAAATATTTTCTATAGTTTGCCTACACTGTTTTGTTTCCATTTCCGCTTCATATTATTTCAATTAGGGCTCCTCTATAATCTATATACTATATGATAAATGTGTGAGGAATTCCATAACCGTGGTTCTAATATCATTCCTACCACGATATGTATTTTTAACCACGGTAGATACAACTATGCAAATAGGTACCTATTTTAGTAACATCCCTGTCAATTTTGTTTGCAGTCATTAATCATTATACAAATATTACAAATGTACCCATTACCAAATACTGTAAACCATAATACAGCCAATACAGGAGTACACTAGTACAGGACACTGTAATAAAATAGTGTCCTATATTGTCATATATAGTATTTGCCATAGACCTATTAACTATAGTTACCCATACGTATTCGTAATTTATTGTATTAGGCGTCATTATAGGTACGTCGGCAGCCAATTTCAATCATCGGTGTGTATTAAAAATTAAAAATCATGTTCCGAATATTCCGTCCAAATATGTTACAGGTGCAAGGTAAGGGATTAATCTTTTAGTTTTGGATAGATAAAAAATAAAAATACAATTCTGTGTTAATAATTCATCATCTAAGTATATTATTATGTTATGTAAGGTATTGTTGTAGATAGGTATGTAGTAGGTACCTAATACCGGTATGACTACCACTGAGTCATCAATATATTATAATTTATAATATTGTTTCGCATTTACACAGTTCTGCATTTACGTGGTAAGAAGGATGCAATTGGAAAACCAGATAAATCCAACCAGCAAAAATCAGATAAATCCAAACAGCAAAAACCAGATAAATCCAAACAGCAAAAACCAGAGTGCGAGTGTATATGTCCTCCAAATCATTACAAAATACTCACTATGGACGATATGCAATTGCCGTATGGTAATTGGAAAGAACAATATCAAAAAAGAAACAATAAATACAATATGATATTCTTGTTTGGTTTGGTTTCATTGATTGGTTCTATTACAATTGTAAGTCAAACTTAAATAATTTATACAAATTCTTATTAAACGGCCATAGGTACTAGTAACAAAGTCAAAACTTAAAAATATAGTTTACTATATATTTTTTATAATCGTTATTGGTTTTGAAAATTTGTATTTATTGATACCATATAATGATAATATTAAGACAAATACATGTAGTATAGACTAATGAGACTAATGAAATACTTACAAACTATTTAGTCACCAGGTCATCTCATAGATATATCATATTATATGTATTACCTACCCATAAATAGAAATGTACAGGGCAAATCCTGCCAAATTGATGCTATTCGCACTGAAACTTAGAGTTTACTGACTTTTGTCATGATTTAAGAATTGTAATTGTTAGCTGGGATCTAAAGAATCTAGTTAGTATTGTATACATATTATTATTAAAAGTACCATGATAAATATATGTATATTTTTTAAAGTTATCGATTAAAAGATCATCTCAACTTAACTATTACAAAAAATGACGCCCAATACAAAAAGAAAATAACATTTAGATGATTTTAGTACCTACTGGAGATTTTATGCAATACACAAAGGCATTCAAATTTCACTAACTTACCTATACTTATATGATCTATATTCTATAAAATACAAAATCTATTGCAGCGTTTTTTCAATATTGGTACCTACTATACTAATAATATTTTTTAGAATTAGAGCAAATACTATTAATGTAGGTAGAGTCTTATAAAATATTAGGTTTGTAAGGTTATCTAAGTGGATTTTTAAAGATATATACAATTTATTGAATTTTAATTTAATTATATTATATAATATATGTATTTTACAATGTGTTCCACATTATTAAGTTAAAAAGTTATCCAATAGGTACTATGATACTATGTCATTTACACTGATATTGTAATTTTGAATCATCAACATATTAATTAATACTTAATTGGTATTTTAATAAAAATACATAACAAATTGCACAATTAATCATATTTAAATAATTTTTTCAGCTAACCAAATCTATGTTTTTTAATGCATTTCCACCTCCTTATCCCTTCGATAAAGAAGATATATTTGAATGCGCTGATGACGATGAAGACTGTGAATTTGAATGTGAATGTGAATGTTAATATGAATATGTTAGTAACTGATATATTTTTTAAATGTCATCTAAATTTATTTTGATTACATATATTAAGATTTGTTTTATGTAAAACATATTGTTATCTACATACCTTAATTACCTACATTAAAAACTATATAACCCTAAACTAACTTTGTTTATATTTAATAATTAATACATTTGTTATACCTACATTAAATTTTAAAATTGTATTGTATTTACAATATTTCCTTCGTACAATACAATTATTAATATTGGATTAAATTCCACTAAATTTGGTACTGGAAATGGGTACACAGTAACAGTATACACTGTACATATATTATTAGATCAAGTATTCTGTTTGAAAAGTATCATTTAATAAAGTTTTATTTAAAGGGGCATAATTACTATAATTTTGCTTTTGTGGTTAATTTAGGGGTATTCATAAAATGTATACCTATGCAGAACAAGAGTACCTAATGAAATATATTAATTGGAATTTTAGTTAATTATTTAAGAAAATCAATTAAATAATTTAATAATTTATAAAAGAAAAGAATATTGTTATTAAGCCGTCTTTCTTAGAGAGGTTGAAGGTTTGGTTCTTTAGCTGATGTATTAGATGAAATGTCAATTTTCCCTAATTTATACATGACTCAATCATATTCAATGTATAGTGTAATTAATATAAAATATTAAACTACAAATTTATTTTTAAAGGAGTTATGAATTTAACAATGTAATTTATTGTGAGTACCTAAATCACAGTAATTACTTTTTTTTCCTCCTAAAAAAATCACTTTTTTATAGGAATCTAAAGGAACCTTAAGGAACCTTTTTCTAGGTAATAAGTAAAATATAGGTTCCTATTTCCTTAATTTTTACTCCGTTTGTTAGCCTAACTCATTGACGTTTAATATTTTTAATTTTTGTTCTTTTGGTTAATTAACCGGATCTACTTAATTATATTTTTGAATTTGTGATTTATCTGCATATGGCATATAAGTATGTCAAAATTATATATGAACTCTGAAAATAGGTTTTTTCTATTCTCTCACCTGCTAAATTGAACCAATCACCCTCCCCCATATCAAACATCTATCGACCCACCTTAGTATATAATTATTACATTTTTATTTTTTGCCAAAAGTGAAAGAAAATAGGTATGGTTATGTCTTACCAATTTTAATTTTGAAATCATATTTAGATCCTGCCTTATATGGAACATATCCGGATATCCCTTTACTCCATTTTATTTTATTTTATCCCCTTTAATACTGGAATTTGCAAATTTTGCAACAATCTTTTTACCTTATGAGTTATGATATGGTGGCAATGAAGCTGTTATGTGTCATTCAGTACCTATTGCATGCCTTGTATAGTTTGAGTTTGAAAAATCTACTTTTTGTTAGTTGGAATTTTTTTTGTAACTAGTTATAGTATAAGTTATAATTTTAAAAACTTTAATTTAAGTACTAAATTATAAGACGTCATAGGTTACTCGGTATTTGTATATACTAGGTATATTAAAACTTACTGGTCCAAGTCAAAACTATCTACTTTGAGCTCTTCGAGCTTCTGTGTCAGCACATTGAAAATATTCAATTAATTGACAATTACATAATATGATGTACAATATTGAATATACTACTTTTTACTCAAGGCCTTTCTGCTCTAGTGCACAGGTTATTAATTATGATGTTATGAAACAACAAACATTATACTTACTTTTGGTAGAAACGCTTGCATACATACATGCACACATACATATACATACTACTACATATTATAAATTACAAACTTACAGGGAAAAATAATAACGCTCTAACGATAAACGATTGCTGCGTAGTCATTGCAGGTGCATCTAAATTGCATATCTAACACGCCGTGACGATAAAAAAATTTTGGGCAATTTATCATAATGTGGAGCTCCAAAAAGCACAGCAGACGATTGATATACAAGGGATGTTGCACGGGCGTAACACAATAGAGCACTTTTTATATTTTAGAAAAAACAACATAATTGCACACAACAAATATTTGTCTTACTTACAGTACTATAATACCTGGCATATAATAAATACATATTGATATAAATATTTATTATGTTCATTGTTATTTCATTATTTTAAGTCCTCAAATATTTGGATGAAAGTTATTTCTTGTGATAAGAAACAAATTATGGTGACGTGCAACAAAGGTGCTTTTAAGTATTCCACTTACAAGTCTTACATTACCTGTACAATACAAGTATTCATTTTCACGTGAATAATGTGGAAATGTACATAATATTATGTAATGTCTGGAAATAAATTGGCCGTATATTATATATTCAATTTTGAAGAATATTATATTATTTTGGTGTCATGGAGATACGCGTTTGGATGTTTATTCATACGTCCGATTACACATTTTGAATCGATTCATATTTCGTGACGAACCATTCCTCGAATTATAGTATTTTTCTTTAACATAAATATATAATAATCAATTTCAGAATTTATTACTTATATCTTATAGTTAAATAATTTTCCTGACCTTGCGTAAGGTATAAAAACTTCGAGGAAGTCAACCTCATAAAAAATAAAAAAATAAAAAGTTGTACAAAACAATACAAGGTTACTACGTCAGTACGATTGAATAGTCCAGCTGTTGGGAGTCTGCAGAATTGCGAGTTCCACACTCATAGCGGATATCCGTCAAAAGACAACGCACACATGGCTGACGACGAAGCATATACGGCGGACGAACCTACGCTGACCATGGGGCCGAAAATTGTCTGTATAACTGAGCTCTGTAACCAACAACCGTTGCCGACGACATCGACATCGTCCGAAGACTTGCAGGTGGAGGCTGTTCAGAGGTCTTTAAATTTACCACCACTATCCCTGTTCCAGAATGACAAACAGTCTGTTGGAAGCTTGCAGGAGTGCGAGTTCCACACCCATAGCGAGTGCAATTATTCATCGAAAGACAACGCATGTAGGTACATGGCACACGACGAAAGATGACGCTACACGGTGGACGACTCTACACTGATCGTAAGGCCAAAAATTGTAGAGATGCGAGTGCTGTAAATTTACCAGGTAAATTTTTACCGGTAAAAAAATTTACCGTTCATTTTACCAATTTCTTTTTACCGGTAAATTATTTTTTACCAAAAAAAATGTTGAGTGGCCCCTCCAATCAAATGAAATCAAAAACGCCTAGTCTGAATTGTAAAGAGATATCTTTTTTCTCAACTGATACTGTGATATTATCATTTGTAATATTGATAATATACTTGTTATTGTTTATATAGTTTGTTATGGACTATAGTATCAATATTCTGCCACCCCTACTATATATTAGAACATTAAATATCAGTAGGTAATTAGGAAATATTTTATAATATAGGCAGATCGCAGATACCAAGGAGCCAGAGAATGTGATATTGATAATATACTATTATTAATACAAAAGTTAATTCTAAATATAAATGTTTTGAGTTGAAAACAAATAAAGGCTATGAGAATTTTGATAGTTTAGTTTAATTTAAATTATTTATTAATAATTGAAATATGAATAATTAAATATTCATATTTCATAAAATGTACTAATTACTAATGGCTAATAGTTAATACAGAACAATAGATATTTTAGATTAATTTTTTTGTTAATTATTGTTATTATTAGAAAGAACTATAGATTTAACAAGTAGGTATACAACATTAGTACCTAATACAAATCGTATTTATTAATAGTAAAAAATAACAACTGCTCTAAGATTTAGCCATTTTACTACTTTTACCACATTATTGGTAAATTTACAGTAAAATTTACCATTCAATTTACCGATATTTTTTTTTACGGAAATTCTCCATCTCTGAAAAATTGTATGTGCTATCAGTGAGTTCCGTGACCAACGACATTTGACTTCGGAGGATTTCAAGGTGTTGGACTAGGTAGCTCACTGAACACTAACTGGTGGCAGCCGTTAAGAAGTTGTTAAATTTACCACCCCTATCTCTGTGTCCAAATGTATAACAGTCGTCATCTGTTTAACTTGACGATGATAGTGTTACATCTTCAGAAATGAAATGGATTATTATACCGAGGGTCATAGACAAGTTGGTAGAGCTTGACGAAGTGTCGTCAGAAATTAGAAATGCAGATTCAAAGTACGGAAAGCACCTTCCACCGTTACCATCGTGTCTAGCGAGTGCACCGGAAATTCAACACATGCCACCAATTACATGACATACTGAAGATTGATTGTATGGCTTCTGTCCATTTGGCCAATAACATGCGGCTTTTAACAACGATGGACAAACAGCAACCATTAGGCGGAGATTGTGAACCGGCCAGCCGGGAGTCCGGATAAAGAGACCAATACTGTTAGAAGAGTTCAAAATATGTGAAAAACTATACTCGGACATAACTGCAGAGGAGGATTCTGAATGTTTTCTAGAACACTTCTCGCCGGTTACACAACATGTTGTAGAGGAAACACAATAACAGCCATGCGATACTTCTGCAATTGAGGTACAAAAAGAGATGCTAACTGATGGCATCGATCTAAAACTAAAGTTTATAATTTATTAAAATTAATTTTTGTTGGAAAACTGTAATCTTATAATTAGAGATGGAGAATTTACGTAAAAAAAATAATGGTAAAAATGGTAAAATAGATAAATCTTAGAGCCAATGTTATTGAAACGAAAACTTCTTTAGGCGCGTTCAGCACTTTTTGTGGATACTGAATTCAGCTGATGTGAAACGCTCAGCTATGTAACGCTCATTCGGGTGAAGTCGGCTCTAGGCGACTATTTTTATACGTGGTTATTCAGTGATTATTATTATTATTATTATTATTATTATTATTATTTGATTTAAGTATATCTCTGTCGAGTTTCGACTTGGGTCCCACTTTTTACCACCAAAAATTCTGTTTCGAGACCCTCTAAATAGTCCCCCAGTAAACGGGGTACTTTTGACCCCCCCCCATTAAATTTTGGTTAGCCAAGCATAACTAATCCGGGGATCGTCGTAGCCGTATTTCGTAAACGGCTATGGGTTGTAGGCGATCACGTGCATAACATATCAAAAATTAATTTATCAATATAGAACGCAAAAAAAATTGTATTTCGTATTATTAAATTCGCCTTGAAGTTTTCACTTCTGTCGTGTGGTCTTAAGCACACATACTTTTTTTTTACTATTAGACATTATTAAATACGATGTGTATTAGGTACTAATGTTGTATACCTACTTGTTAAATCTATAGTTCTTTCTAATAATAACAATAATTAACAAAAAAATTAATCAAAAATATCTATTGTTCTGTAATAACTATTAGACATTAGTAATTAGTACATTTTATAAAATATGAATATTTAATTCTTCATATTACAATTAATAAATAGTTTAAATTAAACTAAACTATTAAAATTCAAATAATCTTTATTTCTTCTAAAGTCAAAACATTTATATTTAGGCTTAACTTTTGTATTAATAATAGTATATTATTAATATCAAATTATCTTCCTTCTTGATATCTGCGATCTGCCTATATGAAATGTTTCCTAATTACCTACAACTGATATTTAATGTTCAAATATATAGTAGGGGTGGCAGAATATTGATACTATAGTCTTTAACAACCTATATAAACAATAACAAGTATGTTATCAATATTACAAATGATAATATCACAGTATCAGTTGATAAAAAAGATATCTCTTTGTAATTGTAATTCAGACTAGGCGTTTTTGATTTCATTTGATTAGAGGGGCCACACGACATGATTTTTGGTAAAATAATTTACCGGTAAAAATTTACCTGGTAAATTTACAGCACTCTTATCTCTAATTATAATGATTATTAATTTTCTCAGATTATTAAATAAACAATGAAGTATAAAATATTTAAATATTAATCATACTTGTAAATTTTTACATCGATACCGTATCCTTATTTTTTTCTGCTTGTTATAAAAATAAAAATGTACATAATAATATTAAGTAATAACACTAATAACTTATTATTTTTATGAGTATTATATTAATTATATGTCGTATTTTAATTTTAATGTTAAAAAATAAGACTAACACGGGAAATACCGGACAAATAGAACCACGACAGATGTATAGGTAAATTGCCTATCCATAACGCCGTGTAATCATAATGATAATAATCAAATAAAAACTAACAGCATTACAGAAAAAGATAAAAGTCACTTTGCCACCATACGTATATACTAAACCTATAATTATAGACTATTACCCTAAGATTTTGATATAGTGACTGTATTCAGTATAGAATGTACATAAGCTTAAAAACTTTGGAATTGGAAACTATTTGTTCAAACTTCGATTTAAATTCATCAATATCTTCAATAAAATCATCTGCTTAAAAATTATTTCTAGTTTAAAAGAGTAGTACTCATTTCAAAAAATTAAAGTCATTAAGTATCTTAAAAGTTCCTAAAATCGTAATTCAAATAAATACATAGTTTCAACTTACAGGTTAAAATGGGGATGAGCGCGCTTGATGCTTCGATGAATCACTCTGTATATGAAGACAGGAAAGCCATTTATGGATGGTTGACACCTATTACACCAGCCACCTTCGATGACTCTCATAGACTAAATTCTTCAAGCTTTCGTAATTTTATCATGGACATCTATAGTATTTTCTCTATAAATTTATTTTGATTACTTATTGTTTTTTCATACACACAGACTAAATTTTTTTTTATTTATTTAATATATTTTTTTTTATTATTATTTTATTACAATAAGGTATTCCTAGCTAGTTGCTATCTATACCTAGAGATGAAGGATAAATAATATATTTGACGCGTTAAGTGCGATAATTAATTATTACAATTTTATGTTAAATGATAATGATAGTTAGAGGTTTAAGTAATTAAGAGTGTTTCTTGAGGAATTAGGTCATGCGGGCGACCACGTTGGAGGCGGCGTTGTGTAGGTGGTCTGATGTTGATGTGGTAGTGCAATGAGCCTGTTGACTTGTGGATGGATTTGAAGAAGCTCGCAACCAAGAACTTGATGTGGTCTTGAAGAGTTTGAATTTTGAGGTCTTTGTGTATGCTTGAGTTCCTTACGAACCATGGAGCGCGTTTGTTATCGTTCTTAAAACTTTGTTTTGAAATATTTGCACTTTATTAAGATGAGTTTGTGCCCATTTACCCCAAATAGAGCAAGCATATGTGATTAATGGACGTAGTATTTGCTTATAAATAAGTAGGGAAAGTTTTTTTTGTAGCGAAGACTTACTGTTTAAGATAGGGAAGAGCATCCCTAGACGTTGATAGGCTTGTTGGAGTTTAGATGAGAGGTGTGGCCAACCAGGTTAATCTTTTGTTCAACGTCACGCCAAGGTACTTGACGGACGGCTTCCATGCGATTGGTTCATTGTTGAAAGTTAGCGGTTGTGGAGTAGGATTACGGCGTAGACTGAATAAAATACTTTCGCTTTTTGATATAGGTTAATTGATATCTTCCAGTTCTTGCACCAGGCAGATAATGTACTTAAGTGGTTTTGAAGATGTACAGATATTGCTTCTGGGTTGCGAGATTCAGAGTAAATGGCGGTATCGTCCGAGAAGGCGGCTATGTTTGTGTGCGGTGACTGCGGCATGTCGGATGTGTAGATGTTAAATAATGTTAGTCCAAGTATTGATCCTTGTGGGATTAGATAAGATTAGTTGGAAAGAAGAAAAAGTTGTCATTTATTTTAACAGAAAATTGCCTGTTAGGTAGAAATGAAGCTATGGAGTCGAGTAGATAATTTGGTGTGTTGATAATTTTGAGCTTGTACAACAACCCATGATGCCAAACCTTATCAAAGGCCTTAGAGATGTCTATGAAAACGGCACCCATGTTACAGTGTTTTTCAAATGAGTTACTTATATGTTCTGTTATACGCATGAGTTGGTGTGTAGTGGAGTGATGTGCTTTGAATCAAAATTGGAATTTTGGAATTGTGTCAGTACAGTTTAGGTAATTTTGCAGCCTAGAAAGAATGACTTTTTAAAAAATCTTAGACAACGATGTTAGTAGACTAATTGGTCTGTAGCTATCAGGGTCTATTTTGTCTTTCCCAGTTTTTTTATGAGGATTATGATTGCTTTTTTCCAGTTATCCGGGAAGTGACCAAGACGAAGAAGCGAGTTAAAGAGGGACATCAAGAACATAGTTGCTTTAATAGGTAGTTTTTTGTACATAAGATTATGTTGTCGTGAATAGGATATTTTTGATTAGGTAATTTATTTAATATAATACTTATCATTTTTATAACAATATTTTTAAACAACAATTTAATTTACAATTTTTTTTTTTACCGTGGAAGTCCATGCAGTTAAAATAATATAACTAATTTTTAAAAAACGTCAAATTTACAAGTATACAACAATGCAGATAATAATATTGAATATTCATTCCTACAAAAATTATTAAGTTTATATACCTAAGATAGACAACTATCTAATTTATTCAATGTTTAAAGTTTAAAACTTTAAGCTATATTTTAGTATTTACCTATACCTACATTAAGTAACATTTTCTACTGCACAATAATAATATATTTTTGAAAAGAAAATGTTTTAACCTTTTTTTATCTACCTTTATACTTTTGTCCAACAAAATATATTCTTCCCCATAAATTCCCGACCATTGGAAATAGTATAGGTACTGAAATTAACCTATGAAATTGGATACCACGTATGTATAAAATTTAAAATCAATATTTTATATTAAATTAAACATTTTTATTAATTTTGTGTTAGATATATAGTCATATATGTAATACAATAAAATTTAAATAAATTATATACTTTCAACTTTGTTTAGGTAGTGTTGATTAATTTTGTTTCATAATGATCACAAAACATAATATACCTATTTCAAGACAATTTGCTATAAATAAATAATAATATGCTAATTTAAAAATAAAAACTGTTTTATTTGACCATGCAGATTCAGGCCAAAGTGAAAAAACCTCACAGTGAAACTACCAATGAAGATGTCGGAAAATATATAAAATATGCACTAGTTTACGTTCCATTTAATAGTATATAAAAAAAACTAATATTTCATAATTATAATAACATATGCGTGCTCACGGGTATGTAAGGTATACCCTTGTTTTAGAGGGCAACAACTAGCTCAGAACACACGATGGGCTCTCAGTTCATAACTTTGACTGGTGGTAAATTATAATATTATAGCGATATCAATATTTTCATATGGATTTGTTTTTTAATTTACTATGAGCGGTTTTCAATAATCAAATGAAATACCTATATGGATTTTATTTTTAGTGTAGGTATTTGCTATTTAGTTTCTTAAAATTATATAATATTTGTATATTTTATTACATGCGCAGAGTGCAGACAAACAGTTCTACAACTATAAACTTCACTACGTATGCCGTTGCCGTATGACCTATAAAGATATGGACCTCTCGTCCAACATACTCCTTGTCTCCTTCAGTAGGTACCTCCATATAGGACCTTTATAAAATAGGACCTTAGTTGTTAGAAAGAGATAGCCATTATATAGCTAATAGTTGGAGATACCCATAATTCATAGGTCTAAAATGCATTGATGCATCATAGACCATTGATATACACGGGCAGCATATAGCAGCATAGAACCAACCTGAGTATAATATATAACCGTGGTTAACACTTAACAGTGATCAATTTATAAAAAATATCTTTACTACACATTAGTAATCAAGTTACTTATCATTATTAGTAGATATAATTCATTTTTTACTATACAAACAATTACAACGTAGTTTATGAGTAGGTATATACTATGTATAATGTAATTATTTGGCTTTAATAATTTAAGGCGACAGCAATAAAAAATATTTATGCGCTTAATCGTATCGTATTTTTTTCAGGTAAAATGGTAAAAAATGTGTAAACGTAGTATTTCACCGATTATTTACTGTCTACGGCTGCCATTTGTATGAACCTCTTCTAACATTATTGTCATAACAATTGGTAGAAATCCACAGTTTGGCGAAGCTATATACAGCCTGCAGCAGTGTATACAAAAAGTATTAAATATAATTGTAACTAGCGGTGATATTAGGTATGTAGTATACCTACTTAAAGTTATAGTATTTTCAATAATTTTTGATAACATCACTGATTATTTTCAGTATGTTGATGTAGGTATATATAACAGGTGGGGAAATGGGTAAATAAATATATATAATATTTTAGTACATTTTATTTGGATATTATTTCTAAATAATTCTTACTTACACACAGATACAATATATCAATATATATATGTACAAACATTTTCGTAAACAAAATTGGTACCTATAGGTATAGTACTATAATATGATGGGAAAGGAGGGGGACGGTTGCAGATCAGATATATTTGCCTAGGGTGGCAGAATATTTTGGGCCGGCCCAGGATTCGTATTTACAATATAATATATATAAATTACAATAATTTACATTCCATACAAAATCAAATGTTCACAATGATAATGATGATATAATAATAATAAAAATAATAATAATAAAGATAATAATAATAACAAATTTCAAGCATCTTATTATACACGATCTGATCAAATAAGATATATTTAATATAATATATTATAAACGCACTATTGTCTATTAAAAAGGATTACAATATAAGGTTCTCGTGTTACTATTATATAATAATATTGTGTGGAATGCGATGAAGCAAAAAAAAAAATAATAATAATAACTATAATTATATACGTGAGATACTATTTTTATGATATAAGTAATAATAAAAAGATTCTTAAAATTAATAAAATTATTTAATTTCATTTAGATAACAATAAAATATTTTCGGTGGTTTTTGGGAAAAGTAAAAATTGCTTATATATAGGAACGCGCATCAAAACTGCAACGGACGGAAGAAGAAACAGTTTTTTATTGGAGGGGGGTTTGCTCAAACACGGAGTCATGTTATGTTCTATACCTGGTTGTATTTATAATATGATTAAGTAACCATCAGAAGTAGTAGGCACTATTGTTTTTGTGACGATAAAACGTATAGTACGCGTTTTGTCTGCAGCAATAGCTAAATATAATACGAATATACGAAAAACACTTTGTGTATAAAAATCAGGATTTAACAGCTTTTGATAAATATTTTGCTATCCGTCTATAATATAATATAATATACGCTGTACAGCTGAAAAATTCCGTTATAGCGTATAACATTAGGTATTTATAACAATATTAAATTTAAATGGAACTTGGAAAATTGTCGACGAAAAACATACGAAACGGTGAAGAAATGCGAATATACGGATGTGTATAATAGTACAGTGCGAGAAGGCGCTAAATCGCATAGTAGTTGTTGTTCCCTATGTTGACGAGCTTAACTAATGGTAACTATGTGAATATTATTAACATAAGTTGCGGGCCGATAGACGCGGAACACTAAATCGTGCTGTATAATAATATAATAATAATTTGATAATTAAGTGTTTTATACATGTGACGAGGAGAGTAAATTGTCCGTCTAGAGATTCTAACATAATACGAACGGATTGAAACTCAATGTGGGCTTCCATCCGATAATTAAACATTAATTAATTAAATATGATTATATCACAGTAAAAATAATTTAAAACATTTTATCCTCTTAAATTATAATATTATTTCTCATAATAATAATTATTATTATTATTTCGGACGTGGTCAACGTGGCGGATGGTTGTTGGCCCCACCACGGTCTTCGTCTCATACAGGATCGCTGTTCCTGCCCACCGAACACATCATCATGGAGTCTTGAGACAGGTCGTCTAGGGACGACGTTTCCGAGGCTGTAACCGTACACGACAATTATTAATACAAATTACGAACACTATTGGAACACTTTTTTATTATAACGGCCCGGTGAGCTCCGCTCTCGGAAATCGTTAGTTTTTGTGTTTACCTGGATTTTGGGGTATATAAATAGGAGATCCCCTCTGGTGCGAATGGTTCGACGACGGAGGCTGTTGAAACGAATACGTGAGGTGTAGATTTATGTGCCGGTTGAAATGATTTTCGGAACCGTTTTGTTGGTGGTGAACTGTAAAACAATAACGACAATGTTTTATAATCTTGGTCAGAAAACGATGTAATATATGTATATCATAATATATATGTGATAACTGAATACCCTAGTATCGCATCGGCGTAACTGGTGAGGGGACAAGGGGGCTTATCCCTCGTACATAGGATTTTATCCCCTCTAAGAAGTTATCAAAAAAAAAAAAAAATGGAATAATAATGATAAGTAAAATATAATATATATTATTATTAATATTTTGGAAGTTTATGAATGATATTATTTATTGTTTATTCTTGTTTTCAAATACAAACAATCGTAATGCCGTATGGGAATATAAAATGAGATTGGTTCTTTTTCCTGTATGAAGAGAATTAAAGAGTAGGTGCATATTAGATGGACCCTGTCACAAAACAGATTCAGTGATCTAGAAAACCAGAAAATATCACAGAAACATATAATATACCAGGGGTGGTCACTTATCTTAATTTTGGGAGCCTTAAATTTATGAAGCTAATTCGAGGCGAGTCACAAATCCCAGACAGCAATTTTTTGTTTATAAATATATTATCATTACAAAATGCTGTCTGGGTTGCTATGAGGTGTTTATAAAATGGACTATCAAATGAAGAAACATTTTTCATTTTATAAGAAATGAAGGAACATTTATTTATTTATTTATAGAAATAACTTAGAGCCACGCGAAACCTACTCATCGATGTGGCCACCCTATAATATACGATTAATGATAAGTTATCATTGGTAATGATATTTTAAAAGTATTCTCTTTTAAATTTAGGCAATTAAACGATTGCTGAGCTTATGCAGAGTAAAAAAATAAATACATATAAGATATTATATTTAATTGTTTACAGTTTTGACTTTTGAGAATTATTTTTAAGTCTCATTTAGAACTTTTATTTTCTAGCACTCTATAGTCCCTGTGGCCACTATTATCCTATGGTTACGTCGGCACACTAATATATGCTATGACGTGATTACAATGGAAATAAACGACGACAGTTATATAAATGATTTTAATAAAAATACGATCCTTATATAAGGTGAATTTTTAGTAGAATATAGTGTCTTTGAATACAGGTACCTATGAATAATGTATAATAAACATTTAAAAATGCTTGGTGTGAAATACTTACGTAATCCGGATGGAGTGTTTTTCACTTTACCAGTGTGCAAGTGCTTTTTTTGTCTCGCCCTAGAATTCTGAAACCACACTTGAGTAACTCTTTTGCTCAGTCCAGTAATTTGGGCTATCCTTTCCAGATCTTGCCCATCGGGATTAGAATCCAATTGGAAATTAGCTTGCAACACCTGCAACTGTTCTTCGGTAAATGTGGTCCGTACTCGTTTTGCTTTATTCTTGCTGTGATAACTTTCCGAATCTCCACCCTCTGCAGAAAAAAAAAACTAACAATATTATTTTTACTTATCATGCATAGATCACCTCTTATTTTACTCTAAAACATGAATATTACACAAGAAAAACTATTTTAATTATTTCGGTTACATTTCTGTTGTCTGTCATACTATGAGTTTAAAAATCAGTATATTATAATTCATGTATTGTGACAATATTACACCACATTATGCTATATAGGTATACTGTATAATATTTAATTATGCAATGCCCAAGTTTTGCAGGTTGTTTGCAGGGACCAAAGCCAGAAGGAGATCACTTCAACCGTCGCCAGTATTTCCCCCATGACTGAAGGATATAATATGTATCGTAAATCGTAATTACAGAGGAGGACTTAACCCTCATGAGCGCGATTCAGCCGGATGTTCTGGGCGCTTTATACAATCATTATATTCAACCTCGGCGACTGCGATTTGAATAACCAACCGCGCGCAAAATTATATGTCTATACAATTTATTTAATAAAGCAGACACGCACGCGATGATGAATTTGCTGATATTGAAATGTCAACCAACACGTCATGTCGATATAATATACATTATGTGACCTACACGTTTTTACCTATTGACTATTAAAATGTATTATCTCAATATAGGCATATATATATGGTATGAATTGTAAAATTATATAGTTTTTCCCGGCTTAAATATTTAAAGCGGACTTGAAGAGTAGTAATAATCGGCTTTCGTTGTGACGTGCATTCCAGTGAATTTATTAAAAAGCCGTACCTACATAATATGATCGTATTATACGTATAGTACCTATATATAAGTTATAGAATATAGACAGGTAAATATAATTTAAACTAAACGAGAAGAACGGCTATATTTCACCACCTATACGAATCCGATAACGCCGCTTTAAAGCCGATTGAGACGGCAATAAATTATATCTCAGGTTTCTATCACGTGAATTCTTGTGTTTTACTGCACTCGTTAAAGGAGCTGTGTTGTCGAGTATGGCAGACGAGTTTCGAGGAATCGTCCGCAATACCGATATCTGCAGCGAGAAAATCGATCGAATTCGTTAACATAATATTATAATATTATAGATTGAGACAGAGGGTGACCGATCTGGCAGTCTGACTTCGTATATACCAACTACAAGCTTTACAATTTAAACATATTAGAGCACAGTTAGATTTTTAAAATATTTACACGAAAATAGTCCTGCATGTTCAACTGAAACAAAAATCTCGATAATAATTATTATAGAAATTAAGAAAAACAACAATAATAACAAAATAATATGTTATAAATCATAAAAAACGATATAATAGCAGGTAGCAGGTCATTACCAAGTATATATACGTAAGTGCGTTATTTTCGTCCAATATGCTGCAGCAATATGATTATTATTTATTAATAAAAAATATAGATACAAATAGTAGTGACTATTGTCTATTTGCAATCTAAACTCATTTTCTCGAAAAATATATTTTTTAATTTTATTCATTTTCCAAAACTGAATATTGTTTTGAGAAATCTAGTAGGATATAAATATCAAATTTCAAATAAGTAAGTGATCAGTATTCTAAGTTTTGATGAATAGGCTGGAGATGGAATGCTTGGGTACTATAATAGTAATATGTATAATATTATATGTTGGCCTGCAATACTTTTCCTCTCGTATAAACTTCAAATACTATAATGACTAAATACACATATTAATTTACTAGTTTAAATGTGATTTTATACAGATAGTTTTGAAGTTCTCAGTAAAATATTTTGCTTAGTAAAATTGTAAAATATTGTCGACATCCAAAAAAAGCAATGAAATATAAAAAATTAAAAATATGTTTTTTTGTTTTGTAATGAATTTAAACTATTTAAAAAATATATAGGTAACTTCTGAAAACGCTGGCATTTTCCCCGAAAATTAGTGGTTTACTTTCAGTAGAATCACCAGGTATGTACCTACGACCATCCTATATATATAATTAGACGTGCCGGGAACGTCTACATACGTACGTATGACGTGACACGAACACTAACTGCATCCTGCATACTACATAATTATTGTATTGCATTATTGTGCACCCTGCAGCGAGAGTGATATAACATACTATACTTGCAGACGATCGTCATTCGCAAATGTATAAACACGTTTACTATTATCGTGATTTCGGCGACGGCGGTACATATTATACGCGGCGATGCACGTGTACGATATTTCTATACAGATCTTTTAGTGATTTCAGTATATATATATTTTATAGAAAGACGGAGGCGGCGTCGGTGCGAATTGAATCAGAAAAACGCCGTGTATAGACGATATTATATATATATTCTTTCGCAAAGGCGGCGATGACATCATATATGTTGTGGGCTGCCGAGGCCAGAGCAAACCCACGGGGTGGTGTTTTTCCTCCCGTACGGCCTTATGCACACACATTATATATATATTTTTTTTTTTTATCGTCGGAACTATATAATATTTGATTATCGCGGGTAAATTCGATTTGGCGCGGCGATTTCACGGTTGACGGATAAACAATGGGACCACCCCATCCGCTCACGAACCCTTAACGCGCGCGCGCGCACACACACACATATATAAGACTACGAGATTGACCTAATTAAATGCACATTCGGGGTCACCGAAGGGTAGAACGGACACGGCGTCACCAATAAGACGTGTATAGTTAATTGGACCGAATCAGAGCGAAATCAAAGGGCAAATAAGGCGAGTTCAAATGTATAATATGTTTCATGTATATTATGAGTTTATGAAGTTATAGTGGCAACGGTGATAATGTATTTAGTCATTTTAGTGAATTACTATATCATAGCATTATAGCCAATAACGCGAAAATGACTATTTTCCCAAGTAAATATAACGACATTTCCTACGGTAATTTCAAATTATATCTAACAGTCTTAGTCCACGATGAAATATTCGTATTTCATATTAAGCTATTATGTATCATACCTATAATAATAGTCATTATCATGAATGTCCACGAATGTAAATACTTTCTAGCAAATAAAAATAATAATCATTGCCTATAAGTTATTACAGTGTGAAAGTGAAACCAATATTATGGTGCAATAGTTTGTATTCTAATTTCAATAAAAAAGACATATTTTTACATTAAAAAAATTGTATAAAAATTATTATTATATTTTATATTTTATTATCTACACAGCAATAATAGTATTATATCATAAAAACAAATGTTTGTATAAAATAATATACAATTTAAATATTATCAAATATTATAATGGGGTTTTTTCTCTAAAATCCATTATAATATACCTAGGTACTTAAAACTAAACCACTGCATAACTATATTATAATATTAAAACTGTTATGCACGTAGTCGCAGCTAAAAATGATCTAAATAGTGATAACTTTATATAATCTAAACTTCCAAGTCCCAAACCTACGTATAAAATATATAATAATAATTCACATAGGTTATGACGACGGTTAACCATCGTCCGCCATAATTTATTTCGTAATACATGATCAGAAAATAGTAAATATCGACAATGCCAATAGTATATATATATTTTTGTGAAAATAAATAGTGGAAGAAACCAGTATTGACCGGAATAAGGACCTATATAGTATACATATATAGTCATATAGATTATGTGTAAAAACAAAAAAAATAAAATATAAATATTTCAAACGGATTACGATTCCAAAGAAACATGAATCAATAAAAACACAGTTTCAGCAATAGGTATCTATGTGATTCCAATATATACATAGGGTATTTTTCCACGATAATACGGTTCTAAGCAGATAATTTTCCAAATGCGTCCCCACTGTTATTACACATTATATATAGGTATGATGAATGAGAAATATATTGTTTTTGAAATCTAAGTACCTATCGTATTTCGAGTTTTAAGTTCAAAAAACCCTATGCAGAGAAGGCTCCTGAGAGGTGCAATTGCTTATACTTAATAATTTTATATTGTCGCAAATTTTTTTTACATGGTATACCAGCTATATAATTTCCTATTTAATACACTCAAATAGACTCAATTTAAGTGACCTAGATCCAATATTGAAAACGGGATGTTAATACAGTACCTATAATTATTAGTGTCTGCGGGTGAAAATTGTAGCCTTTGACAGAATCTGCCTTTAATTATGTATAAATACGTCGTACAAAATCATTATCTGCATACAGAGCAGTCCGGTTTCGTATTATTTCTATATGCGTAATATTGTATGGAAATCGATTTGGATTCTGAATAAGGCATTTACGATTTACTACGAACTCGATTTCAAGCTCCACTACAGAGGACTTGGTCGTATTATTATGGGTAGTATATAATTAATATGAGGGTATATTACCTATGTTATTATGAGACGGCCTGATCGATACAAAACGGTGGAAAAATCACCGACAAGCATAATATCCAGTGAAAACAATAACACAACAATAATAATAATAATAATATAATATAGGTGTACCTGACGAGCTTGTAGTGCCGCCGTCTACGATGTCCAAATAATGAGGTTTGCACAGAACACGACCTTCGTGCAGAGCAAACTCTTCACCCGTGTTCAATTGTCGGTCGCAGGCGTCGCACCGGAAACACGCCAAATGGTAAACGTGGTCCCTGGCCTTTCGCACCCAATGCGAAGCGGAAATGCCTTTCGAACACTTTGAACACACCGTACCGAAACTCCTGTAACACAAACATGGACAAATTAAAACCAATTGCACTCTATACGGGGTACCCATATAAATAATATGACCAGAGGTGTAAAAATTACATAATAATATCATATTATCGTTTGCGCCAAAATATGTCAAATATAATATTATAATATACAAGTACCTATATATAGACCGCTATGACCCAACTCGGACAAGGTACAAATTTTATCGCAACCCTTGAAATTTTCACCCCAGCACGCACAACCGCGTCGACGTAGGTACATATAGTTTCCCGCAGAACACATATTATTATAATATTATATATATAATATACGAGTAATCATTAATCGCATAAATCGACGTCCGGTCATGGCCGACGCCGTGGACGTGCAGTGCTCTGAACCGTATACGTACATAATATTATATACACACAATACGCGCCAATATATTAAACACACATACCCACACACACATATATATATACATAATTTGACGTTTCCGCGTCAACTCCATCGGTGTAGTTAATTGCACAAAGGCCATAATCCGGTCGTTATATACACACGCGTACCTATAATATATTATTCAACGTCAATTTTACCCGTTTAGCCGAACAAACATTTCGCAAATGTCATAAAGGCCGGCGGCCCGGGTGTGAATGTCGAACGCGTCGTATAATAATGGTATATAATTATGATAGCAGTACGCGAAACGGCCGTCGGGTTGTGGATTTCTAGATCGAATAATATTATATTATTATAATATGAGCTCAACATAGTACATCATCATATATTTACGTGCGTGGTGCATCCGTATGCGGTGATATAACATATTATTATATAGGTACCTGGTACATGGCATTATAGTATACCTACGGATGGTCGTTTCAACAGACCTAACGAAAACGCCACGTACATGCAAATAATTATTCAAATAAACGTCCGAAATAAAAAAAAATTTCTTGTACAAATTAATATGTATATTATAATAATGCCTCCCGTGTGATATAAGATATTTGTCTAGGACAAATTTATGGGCCAATATCATGGGCGTGTTCTATCTCCAAATAAAAACATCTCATTAAATAACAACTATCGAAAACGATGTCTGTGATAAAAGTAGGCATTTAATTTAAAACCAAGATATTCTAAAGGCAGGTATACGCGCATTAACACTCAATATCGTGTCATAAACAGCGTTTACTATAGATTTTTAAATAATATATTATTGTCAATCGATCATATAGTTTTTAAACTATAATATTATTATTATTATGTCTTGTATAAAATATGTTATTTTAACTATTCCGAATCGTATTCGACAAAAATGTTATCCTTGGTGTATACCATTGGGCGTGACCGGAAGAGGTGAGTGGCAATACGTTATGTATATAGGATTGCGATGAAAAAAAAAACCAAACTTAAATAGCTTAAAAAAACAAGTTGTAATTTTTGTCACTGTTTTTAAAATATTTTTCCTATTAAAGAATAGCATAATATAGTATTATATTAATAGTTTTTATTACAGTTATAAATATATGCAAAAATATTAAGTCATGAGTTGTATATTATATATAATAATAATATATACGACTATATAAAATACTAGGACCATCGTGGCTCGTGTTGATATAATATATTATACTCGAATTAAATATGATTAATATAAATTCTGAATTTGGGTGAAATGGTAAATTCAAAACCGCCATTGGTGTTTAAAAATTATATATAGATATTTTTTCACACAAAATATTTAGTTATGGTTCTTTATATACACTATGTTAGGTTTTTAAACATTTTTATCGGGGAAATTAAAATCTGCTATGGCGCGATGTAGCTTAGTGGTTGCATCTAGTCATGAAACGTGTTCTGAGTTATGCAACATCAACCGGTGTCACTATAGTTTCCAGATAGGTAACCACCCAAATTTTTAGTGACTTATCCTTGCCACAGACATACACACGTTTTCCAATCCAATCGTCCCACCATTCAAACATCTAATGATGGTCATAGTTTCCGGGATCAATAATAAAAAAATTAAAAAATTAAAATATAATATATATAATATATTACTTATTAGCTATTACAATATGCAGTACAATAGTCAGTACAATGACACGTATAGGTAGTCTCGACAAAAATAAACAGAAGCGATATAGTCGTAGTAAAACGCCTATATATATATATTAGCATATAGACAAAGAAGAAATCTTTTTGAGTAAAGTTTGAAGAAAAAATAAGAGTTTTATTTTTTTTTTTGCTAACGGGGAATGTTTATATTGTCGTCGTATTATGCAAATAACGGAAGGAAACAAACCTTGCGATTGCAACAGAGAAAAAAAACGAGAGAGGGAGACACAGGGACACAGAGACGGAGAGAGAAACAGACATACCGAGTTAGAGAGTGAGGTAGACAGAGTGAGAGAGAATTCGGTACGGGTGGAAAAAAGACCGGGCGTGTATATGAGGGTATAGAACCGTGGTAGGAAAGTTTCATCCGGTTGAGCGCGTGTGCGGGCGTGCAAAGGCGGTTAATCCAATTGGCCGTCCAATCAGCTCCGGCAAAGACTACCCCCCGACTTGGTCGATCTCCGTCCGCCCCTCCAACCACCAGCTCGACGAAAACCGCCCGAGCTGCAATAGGGATAAATAATTTAAGACTCGACACAAAAACGCACGGGGTGACGTTCGTCTGTATAATAAATGTGCTTGATGTAAACTTGTATGAAATCCGGCGGATCACAATATATTTTTTTGACACAATTATACTTAATAATATAAACGTTACGATTCACATAATATACACATTATGGGAGGTAGGTACTTGCGGCACACACTTCAGTCTAGATTTTCCAAAACTATATAACTTAGAATTATTTAAGTTATATAAAGGTACTAATAGCTGAATATCCTGCAGCAGGCTTCGCCCGTGTGCAGTTTTTCTCTTGGAAATTCTTGTATAATATCCAATAAGCTACATAGGTAGGTTAGGTGTACCTATATCTTTGTAAAATAATTTGACTTATAGATGGGCAACCGCAAGTCGCGGGTTGGATTTAGCACTTGGTATATTTTTAATGTGGTTTAAACTACCTTTTCTGATACCTCTAAAACCAATCAATGATATTTTCACCAATTGAGTAGTTTTTGACTTTATAAGCTACACATAATATATACATCATGCACTTGGTTTCGAGACGTAGTTTCTTTAATCGAGGCCATTTAAATGCGACGATGTATGCATGTTTGTACCTGATCTAACCAATGGCAACCATTTATAAGTATACAAAAAAAAAGTTTTGATTTCCACCCTGAATCTCAAAATCCTTGTTTGAGGACCTCTTTAAAATGCGAATCTCGAAAAACCCTTTCTCATTGCACGTCTATAGATCATTAAAGAAACAACCTTATTCCAAATTTCAAGTTTCTTACGTTTTGTAGTTGTTGAGATGTAGCGATGGTATGTGGCTTTTTGTATAATATATGCAGACTGCAGACGAACTAGGTCATCTCGTTAAGTCGCCGGATAATATTGATCGAGAAGAGCAATAAATTCCTTGCTCATTGAGATCGAAAAATTGTATCATCCCCCCCGTTCATTGTTCTGCCTAAACTTCACTGACTCCCATACGGTGTATTCTTTATTATTTAAGCAAGTTAAGTAATAACAAACTATATACATATACCAAGCCACCGATTTCAATTTCAAACCTTAGTACACTTCCCGAATCGCTGAAACCAGCTGAGTATACATAATCAGAGAATTAATAAAATAAAATTAATATGTAGAATAATCAGATTAACCGATAAACATTGATTTATTTAACTTTCAATCGTTGGTATACTCAGTCGTGCAGAAAAATTCGAAATTTATTTATTTTTAAGAACATTTTTACTAGTTTTTAATAACGTAATATTAAAATTTAAAAAAAAATTAAATGTCAATATTAAGTAGATACTTTACTCATCTTAACACTTTACTTAAAATGTAATACATCGTATTCCCGAGTGCTGAGTCATTAATTTTTATGATTAACAGTAAACTGATCAACATATATACCTACTGAACACGATGATAAACATAAATGTCAAAAGTTATTTTATTATCGATTAATAAAGTGTATTTAAAAACGATCGGTATTTTATTATCATATTACTGTCTACTAAATCTAGTATTATTTATGTACCTACCAGTGTATAATATGAATAAATACAATTTATAGCTGAAGTGGAAAAATGTTTTTCTTAATTAAAAATTAAAACACAAAATTATTCTTTTACTTAAAATTAATAAAAGAAAAAAAATTACTTAAGATTAACGAAACGAATACGAAATTCGAATTGAAAATCACATACCTACTTGTTTCTGAACCATATACTATTCAGTATTCACTTGCATACTAGGGTCGTACAAAAATATTCGAAATGCTATATATTATACTGCAATCCTGGCATATGCTTAAATTTAGAGTTATAGTTGTTTATAGAATAAAGTTCAAGTTAAATGCGATTTGTCTCAACCATTTGAGTAAGAAATTACCACCCAGAGTCCAATAGAAATAAGTATCTAAGCGTAACTTGTCACTCAGTAATGTTTTTCAATGATTTATCATTGAATTGAAATCTAACACATCCATATAACATTGACCTACTAGTTTTTTTTTTTAATATTTTGTTTTTTGTCAAAATGTTTCTATTCATATATTTTTTGAGTAAATAAACAAATCAGAAAATTATATCCTATATATTTTAATATTTTTAAAATTTAACCTTTAGATTTTATTAAACGTATAAGTAAAAAAAAAAAAAATGATTATAATATAAGGCACATTACACACTGCACTTCAGCAAACCATTATTTGGTACATTAGCTGCGATTAGATAATGGTTTTTCCTTTTTAGGGTTTCTAATGAACAAATAAATAAATGTCAATAGGTTTTTTTTTTAATAATTGTCAATTTAACTATACCTACGTATTGGTTATTCTAATAAAACTAACTCTAATAGTTGTAAAATCTAAAAAAAAAATGTTATTTCTTATAATTATTTACTAATGTTGTTGGTATAATATGTCTAATAATAAATAGTGAAATGGGAAATGAATTGTTTTATCTGAAATGATGATTTGATAATTAAAATTAAATAAATTAGACTGATTTTATATTTAAATTATAAATTTGTAATTTAAGGTCAAAACACTCAAAATTTGAATGACTACCTAAGTACACGGCGTATAAATCTCTAAAAACTGTTGAATGTACACTTGAGAATGGTGGAGGCGACTTTGCCCCTTAAGTGTATATTTGGCATAAATTCGTTTAGCCCCACCTAAGATAAAAATGTAAATATCGGGCCCATATGTGTTTAAGTTAACCAAATTTGGCTGTTCGTGAGCACACAAGCATATTGTACCAGGAACGCGGTTGATTATATACCTAATATAATATATCACACACGTGCGCAGTATATACATCGCCACGACGGTGGTATAGATAATGTCATTACGCAAGTTCTCTGTACGTTATTATTATTACTTTTATACAGACGAAGCGCACACGTTGATATAATACGATATACATAATATGTATATACATAATATTATGTGTATTTTATATATATGATATACCGGCAGAATAATACCCAAACTCCAAACTGTATAATATAAAATATATGCATTATTATTGTATATATAATATGTACACAATATTAGAACCCGTCGACTACAACGTCGCACCACGGCTGTCGTCCTCCTTTAAAATTTAATAATAATATAATATTCGTATCGACGACAAACGAAAAAGTCGTCGCCGGATTTACCCACACACACACACACACATATATATATATAGCATCTACAGTTTTCGAGATTATTACCAGGGTATAGACACTCTGTGTATTGGCAAATTCGGGTGACTGTGGCCTTGAGCACGGTCTCTAAGGGGGCGTGGCATATGTTATCATTTAAATAAATCATATCAATATTATCAGTCTACAGAATAATAATACAATATATTACTATTATTATTTCATTAACAATAAACCAATGTAAAATTACATTATAGTTTTTAATTTATATTAAAACAAAATACTTATTCATTTTACCAAAATTTAATATTGATATACTTAAAATATGAAAAATAAATTATTTATCCTTATTAATCGTTTATAAAAATTCCGTAACAAAGAGGGATACACGTTGCTAACGTTCTATCAGATTACGGATACGGTACAACTTTTATAGTCCAATACATCATACCGTAGGGATACGTAAACCCTCACAGCTGATCGAGTGTCTATTCTATATTGTTCTGTGTTATTACATTACTCGATCCACGCTCCGAGGCCATCGCTCGCCCGCCGCGGATCTGCGTATATAATGGCATTACGACGTGCGAATAACAAATATTATATATAATATATATATATAAACGACAAACGCCGAACGAGAGACAGAGAGAGAGAGTTAGAATCGTGACCGGAATTATTCTTTTCATCTCGTCATCTCGAACGGGTCCGTTCTTTAAAACAACAACAAAACATAAATAATAATATCGAAACTTTTCCGTTGACGGGAGCTTTTGTGTGTATAACGCTCGCGCGGACGAGAGACATATTATTATAATATAATATTATTATTCTATGCCTCGGCGGGACGTGGTCTGTGTATTGATTGACAGTCAACTTGTTATTATATTGTTAGGATTATTATTATTATTTTATTGAAACTTCGCGACCGAGACGGCGGTGTACGAGAGTCGTGTTCTGAGACGAGTCTGCAAATTCAATCACATATATATATATATATATATATATATATATATCATGCGTATGTATTCTGACAGGGATTACGCGAACTCTCCTGCTCATTATTTTCGTTAGAAATTGTTTTTTTAGACAGTATTTGATGTGTTGCATGCGATCCTGACGTTTTATATCGACGTCGTTGTGTTTATACCCTTAATCACGCATTAATACACATTGTCGACGGGACATCACTAAATAAGCTTTTGATTTTTTGATAGCTATAGGTATCTTTACTTTTAATTCCACGACCTGAGACGAAATACTTTTTAAAAATAATTATGTCAAATATCGAATGAGTAGTTAAAATATAGGCAATACTCCGTGTCGGGCATGTTTAGAGTTTAAATGGTTTTATTTAGATACAGTACTATTCGCATCAACTATTTGTATACAAGATTTTAAAAGATCCTGGAGCTGATTTAAATTTGAAGTTATGCAGGGATGATGATAATACTGTGATGTATTTATGTACGAATCGTATTAGAAGTTTATGATATTATTATATTAAACGAAATTATTTTTTAAAAAAAGAAGAGGCACCCAACACTCCAACCCCCCACCACGTCATGTAATTGAAACACTGTGTCTATATGCGATGTTTTAACGTCTACTGTATTAAATGAAATTAAATAAATACATAGTATATCTGCACAACAATACGTTTATTTATAATGAAAACTCGATTATAGCAGTGTTAAAAATGAGTAAGCCCCGTCACCCCTATTATAAATTGCCATCATCATAATATCATTAGTATATTATGTATAGTGTATTATAGTATATACTACGTTATAATGAACACGCCGTATATACATTTAAAAAAAAAATGTTGAACACTACGTCACTACAGCAGGAAGTTAATTTAATAGGTCTCACAAATGCAGGGAATTGTTTTCATTTTATTAAAAAAATTCTCTCTTTCGAAGACCCAAAAAGTAAATATTTTACAATAGTAATTTTATTATAAATACGCAATTATAATATTATATGTACATATCGGGTCTGTATTTATAATTCTAATACAATGATTATAAATGTCAATTTTATACGAATTATCTGGATTTAAAATTGTTATTATCATTATTATTATTTATTACCTATATTCAGTTCAAATACTTTGGTAACCCACGTATGATAACAAAATGTATGATTGGGCACAATGTACCTGCATATTACAATATTATTATTATTATATATAGGTATACGTATGTGCATGTATATAATATATTGTGATCTAATAAAACGACCGAACGAGTTGAGTATATTATTAAGAATCGCTCTCAGCCGTTGCAGGATTGATATTTTCAAGAGACGCGCGTCTTATTATTTATTCAAAAAACGTTGACTGTGATAATGTTATAATCATAACAAAGTGGCTGTGGGAAAATCTTTATCAAAACAAACCCCCTGTTTGTTTAGATACCTAATAAAAATACGATAGAGAAAAATAATAAACGGCCATCTTTACGCGAGCGTGTCAGACTCGGTGCACAGGTACTCACTCATATAATATTGTGTACTCGTAATTCGTATATTATGCTCGTCAGGGGTACTTAAACGCTTACCAGCCATAGACGTTTTTTAAATCTCTCTCGGTCGATTCAATGCAAACGCCAAACATAGTTCGATCATGAATCACGCCGCGCTTATTATAATAACGTCATTATATTACATTTGTGTTTACAAGCTCGACGTGTAGACGACATACACGCATGTCACTAAAAAATAAAGTTATTATTCTATCCTATTACAATAACACAATATTATTATGATCAATGATCGTATATAACATCATTATAATACGCATACATTCACACGGATTTCAAGACTAAGAAATTCATTATTGATTTTTGATATAGATATGGATAGGTTAGGCTATATAGGCATTATTATGATATATCATATTATCTCACTAATCACTACCGGGTGATCGTCTGCAGTTATATCGATTTATTTTATGTCTTAACGTCTTATTAAAAATCTTAATTGGTTATATTTTACTTATATAGGTACCTTCTATAATATCTTCGAACATTTTAGATTCTGAGTGAAACGATGAATGTATTGATTTTACAATGATGTGTGTTTTTTTATTTTTTTATTTTTTATTTTTTTTGTATCTGTGTACACGATAAGTAGTCGAAATAATGCTTCGATTTTCGACTTCAGTATCTTGTTCGATTGGAAAGTGAATATCGTTGGTGCATTGGGGAGGTCAAAATTTAAATTTCCCAGTAGTTTTCACAAGCGCCGGGAAAAAACAACATAAAAATTAAGGAAAAACCGGAATTTTTACGCAAAATTGATTTTCCAAAAAATCGATTTTGGTTATTGGTGTAACTCTAAAACAAATGAACGTATATACATGAAATTTTCACTGGTTGTTTATATTTGCATTTTCTATACACGATAACATTTTCAAAATATTTTGATTTATTTTGAACTGTTTAGGGACAATTTCATTTTTCGTTTTTTTTAGTTTTTTTTCTAGAAATATCAATAAAATTTTATTTGTTGGTTGCGAAAGCTTGAAAATTTAATAGAAGGCTCCTAATATATTGTTTCAAAGGCAGATGAAAAATATTAAAAATCCTTAGTCACAATTTTTTTTTATAAGCATTTAAAGTTCAAAAATTGACAAAATATGGAAAAATCACGAAAATTAGCAAATTATTTTGAGTTAAGAATTCGTAAAAATTTTTCTTTTTAAATCTAAGATTTGAAAATCTAATACAAGATTACTCATAAGATTGTCTACCTTTATCAATAAAAAAATCTCTACCGGAAAGTCAAATTAAATTTTTATGGGCGTTTGAAATTCAAATTTTTACAACATTGGATATTCACTCGATTTCTCATGTGGCAATTTCCTTTTTTTGTTGTAATTAAAAAACGAATTACTGTAAATACATGAAAATTTCACTGAATGTTTATATTAGCATTTCCTATACACCATACAATTTTGAAAATATTTTGAATCTTTTTGAGCCGTTTACGGACATTTTCAGTTTTCAATTTTTTTAGTTTTTTTTTTCTATAAATATCAATTAAGTTTTATCTGTTGGGCCAAAAAGTGTAAAAATTTAATACAAGGCTCCTGATATATTGTTACAATATCAGTTGAAAAATATTAAAAATACATAGGCACAATTTTTTTTTATAAGCATTTTAACATCGAATTTTGACAGAATTTTTCAAAATCTCGAAAATTATTAATCATCGTAATTAATAAATTATAAAATGTTCAGTTTTTATAGCTAAGGATTGAAAATTTAAAACAAGATTCTACGTAAGTAGTTAATTCTCTTACCGAAAAATCTAAAAAATATACAATCACAGTTTATTTTTATAGTCATTTTATGTTCAAATTTGGACGAAATTTCATATTAAAAAACCTAGTTATTTTGTTGTGATTAAATAATATTATTCGTGGGTACGGGGTACCTACTTGAAACTTCTAAAGTGTACTATTATATATCTATGATAGTATCAGGGTTTGTTATTGATGTTGATGTATAACATGTTATAAGTACCTAATGGATATTGTGATAATGTGATATGATTAATTTGGAATTTATTATAAGTCAATTTTTTTTTAATACCATAGATATGTATATAATTTGTCTTAAACCTAGACTGACATACCGTCTTCGCTCAGAATCGTTTTTCTTATACAATGATATTGTATCATTGAATTCAAATTTAAAAGCATCCATTATACAGTGACCCACTTGTAACCTACTGTACAGCAGAGCGACATCCACTTACCCACCTTTTTTTTATTTTATAGGTACCAAATTACAATTATTTAGTTCAAAAACGATTTGCCTTTAATCAAAATAGTTTACAACAAAGTGTAAGTCTTGTGTAATTGTCGTATTCAACAGTCAAAAGTTCGTGTTCGTCAATTAGGTATTGTACAATGTTATTATTTTTTCTTTTCGTATAATTATAATTTTCATACGTGACGCCATTATCGGATTTATCGTCACAATTGCATTTCATATAAACCGTAACACACAACCGCAAGTTTGAATATTTATCATTGACTCTACTTCTCTACATAAAACTCTGAACGTCACATATCATGTGAATCAAGAAAATTATGGTGATTACAATAATTCATAAGGACAAAGGTCGAACAATTGAGGTTCGTAGAATTCGTATATGGTTGCAGTAAGTTCTCCTTCATAAAACTGTTAACGGATTTGATGAGCTAGCCAGAAAAATCAAAACATCGTTCGAGTAATAACCAACAAGACTTAGAAACCGCAGCAGTGCATGCTAGAATATTAATGACAACTGAATATTTAGAAACATATCTATATAGGTCATTACATCTAAAAACGTAAACTTCAACTGTAATGCGTTGTACTTACATAATTATTTTTTGTTATTTAATTTTCAAGTTCATTTATTGTAGCTGCACTATTAAAACGTACCTATTATATTATTATGTTCATAATTATTATTCATCAAATCTTTAGTTTGCTTATTACTCGATGTACTACATTACTTTATTTAGATTTGTCGGGATGTATTATGAACGATAATATTTTAAAATAACAGCAATAAATTATAATCTTTGTCAGTCCCATTATATATGCGTCTCTAATACGCAAAAAAACGCTTACATTTAAGGGATGGCCGTAATTGTCCATAATATTGAATAACCCATATAAATTAAGTAATTTTACAAAATGTTTCAAAACTCACAAGTAGGCATTATAGTATGAAGGAATTATCATTATATTAATATGATATAAGACTGTGTTACTTGCTCCAAATGCAATAGTCCGACATATATTTTAATATTATGATATTTGATTATTTGATATAATTGTTATCGACACGACTTTAACATTATACGTGATAGGTATAATAACTATAAAAGTATAACGTTGTTGACGCTGAGTCGACGACAAAAAGTGAGAATATAGTGAATAGTGTTTTTAGTATGGTTCTTTTAGTAAGTACCTATATATTGTTATTGTTTGATTTTTTACAAACATTTTTTTATGCATATATTCATCATTTTTTTAGACTGTTTCACAGAAGTCCGCGTTTTTTGTAATCACATACATTTAGAATATTTTCGTATTACCTTTTACATAATATATATATTATATTATATATATATAGGTACTATACAAAGTGACCACGTTATATAGGTATTTACATTTAAAAAAACTAAAAAGTAGGTAGTACTCATGAGTCATGAGAGTATAATTTTCAAAAACATGTAGGTATAGATAGTGTTTGTGTTTATAACACGTTCATGGTTATGTCGTATTTTGTTTTAGGCATCTATCAAATATATATCTTCTTGAAGGTGACATGCCGACATCGAATATCGTAAGTATACCTACGATGTGTATTGATCTCGTATCGGTCGATCTAAAAGAGGCCATGCTTGCGAAAAAACTAAAAAGTGCATACAATAAAATACAAGAGGAGATGCTGGGACGAGTGTGAAGGCTAATTGGAAAACTGCACCATCTGCATTGAAAACGGACGTCACCAGCTCCTTCAAGACACGATTTTCGCTACCCAAAATAAATTGCATGACCTCGCACGGACGAGATGAAAAGGCACTATACGACATGTTTTCAAAAATTAAACTCAAACGTGTGGAGTACTTTTTCAAAATGTAAATAGGTATTATAGCTGGTAACAGCCAACAGGTACCTATAGCATGCGGTCATACCGCGGTATACTCACACAGCATATTATTATAATATACATAATATTAAAACGTTAATGTTATTATAGGTATGTGTTGGTACCTACCTATATCAGGCCATAACCTACGGGTTATATTATAATATTATTATTGTTTTATCACACGAACTACGCCAACGACCGCGGTATCCGGCATTTGCCTGCGACCGTGCAGCAGTACGGGCTAGCGGCATAATATAAACGTTTTTCAAAAGACACGCGTATATACATTATTCAAGACGAAATATAAAGAACGTATTTTTTTATTTTTATTTTTTTTGTTTTGTTGTGGACAGATTATAGTTTTAGGCCCATTAGTAACGGGGACCGGCGGAATAAATGAGAAGTTTTGTTTTGTGTGTTAGCCGGTCGGCGCATGGTAATGTACATTTTGTAAAAAATCACGCACACCGTCATACATACGATTATTATTACTATCACTATTATTATTACTATTATTATTATTATTTTAAAGGAATATTAAAAATACGAAGAAAAAAAAACACCGTGTAAGAAGGTCGAGTCTATACAACGCGCGTGCTCCGGAGACTTATGAAAAATTCAAAAAAAAAAATAAATACAACCGGACTTAACATAATGATTTGTCACACGTCCACCGTCCGTCCGTCGTCGGCTCGCGACGTCGTTTCGCCCGGAACGAATGTATTCAAATTTCGCTGCTCGCTCAGGGCTGCTTGTATATATTGTGTATATAAAAAAAAATGTACATATGTATATTATATTTGTCATATATGTATATACTACGGCGTACGAATTGAGTATTCTAATGGTTCGGTAGTTGCTCGACCAAACACAATATGACGATTACGAAACGCGTTATACGTTAGAAAAAAAGAGTAGAGTGCAATATATTATTATTATTATTTATTATTATTAATTTAGATCGAAGGTTCTCCGATTTTACCTCTAACAGTATATACTCGTAAAGATATATGTGATATTATATAGGTAGTAGGTACGTGTACGTATATATAGGTACAGCGACCGTATAGTTATAGCGAATATAATAGTGCACCGCGGGATGTAAAATGTTACAATGAACACCCGTTCGTAGAGTTTCGGTTTTTACAGCAATAATAAAACGACCACCCCAGAATGATATTATTGTATACAGAACGACGTCAGTGTGATTAAAATAAAAGGATGAAAAAATAAGACTTTTAACGAACATAACAAAAATAATTATTATATAATGGACATTATCAATTATTACGAGTCCATATGGAAATATTATATAATGGGTAATTTTATATAAAACAATATTCACAAAAATAATTAATAGTCATGTTTTGACTGTTTTCCGCAGGCACAAAAATTGTAAATATCATCATCTCGAAAACATTTTAAAATAAATGAATTCAATTCAATATAATATTACATCTGCAATTTAAAATGTATAGGAATACGATTTAAGTTATTTTTATTGTTATTAATCGTATGTACCTATATATTATAATACCTGTATACCTGCTTACAAAAATCAATAATACAAAAAATAAAATTGATTGTATGCATTATTGTATCACAACAATTCTCGTTGAAAATAATTTAATGTAATTTATCAATTTTTACTCAGTTTTTTGATAACAACATTAAATGTTATGTGTATAGCTGTATACAGTACTTAATAAATGTATATTTTCGAATTCCTTCTTCGTTGTCAATTAATCAAAACAAAAAATGTTCACAAATATATTATGTAGGTACCTCCTATATCTATATTGTGTACCTATATACTATACAATATTATACATTATTTTATTGAATAAACCTGATTTTGTACGTATAAATAATTATAAGGTAATTTACTAATAATTTAAACACGGGCGAGTATAGCTAGACGACAATTTAATAAAAGAAAAACTGACAGAATGAAATGGAAAAGCGGAAATAAAAGTCGTCTGCTGTGTAGTTTGATATATTAGAAATAAACTGTAAGTCAATGCAGAGTGATAATTAAACTATGATAATGTCTCGTTTAAAAATAAATATAGGTACCTACGCGTTAATGCAGCTACCGAGTATACCTAACTTATATTATATATGGAATAAAAAAAAACTAGATAAATATATGTATATATTATGTATATTATCTTATAATATATATATATATAGATATATACATTTTCAAATAAAAATTTGGATGCCAATTTACCATAATATAGCTGTTAAACCGGTTTCAAACTGGATTATTATATAAATACTATGTGAAGACTATATAACTTATTTAAAACAAAATGAGTAATTTATTTTTTTAATTTTCACACGTAAAAATCAATCATTAATAATTGAATAGTCTTGTCTCGGGGAAATCAGAATTTTTTTTTTTTTTAATAAATTCCAAACTGCAGCAATGTGTGTAGGCAAGCTTTATTGGTTTTATAACGATTGGTTTATCTTTTCAATTAATTTATCGTGCCATTAAATACGTTTTAGAGTAAAATGTACTATATTATATTTAATATACCATACGTACGGACTTACAGATTGATTGGTTTAGGAATTTGCCTAAGTTCCTCTAAATCGATCGGAAGTTGGACACTATAGCAGATGAAACATGGACCAGGTTATTCCAACACGATTAGTGAAAAACTTTTTGAGAACCTACCGCGAAATGATTTCGAACAAAATATTTTGTTGCATACTTACTTATAACTTTTGATTTTGTTATAGATTTTCTACAAACATTTTATGCTTTTATGATCTTTAATTGTAAGACAGAAATATTTGACATTATAATATTATATATAGAAACGCGCAGTATATATTATATATAATTAAGTTATATTTTGTTCGACGGTTGCGTGAAGTTAGTACTTATATAGGTACCACGGTTATCAGCTGCTCGATATTCTACCGTGGTAGGTACCTGCCTATATATATCCATATAGGTATAATATTATCATTATACGGTGGTATCATAATAATGTGCGATGATATAATGTCATCGACTCGGACGAGTTAGAGAGACTTTATCGGGTCGATAATAGATGTAGAAAACGTTTTAACAATATGTATAATATTATACAAAAAGTAAAACGTTTACGCGTTTGCAGCAGGTACCCCCATGATGTATAATAATGACAGTAAAAAAACGGTCCGGATAAATCAATCTTATTAGTCGCTCGCACAGTATATATATCACCAACTACCGACACATTACGCTATACCACCTATACCTATATTGTATAGGTACCTATCCATATAATAATATAACCCTTCCACATATACATATACATAACTTATAACTATAAATACACACGAAAGTGTGTGTGGTGTATGTGTGCGTGTGTGTGTAGTGGGTTTTGATTTCTCTCGTGCATATCACAATAAAATATATGTGCCTCGCGTGTGTGTAACCTTTGTACAAATAATATAAACACTCCGGATGAGTAGGCATGTTCTCGGTATATTTTTATTTTATTTTATTTTGTTTTTTTTTTCTATTTTGTTTTCTTTATTGTACGATCGGACGTTCGAGGAATCATTTGTCATCTCCTCTCCTCTCCAGGGACACCGACCGCGATGTGTTTTCTACGTACCATATATACAAGTGTGAACCACTCGACCTTGCGGCCATCGACCAATATTAAGATCAATTTTTTTTTTCACCATCATTATTGTTATTAATGTAATAATTCGTATTGATCGAAACACGCGGAGGTTTGACCCCGAAACGTTACTTGTTTGAGGTCATCAACACCGAAGAATTATCGAAACCGATTTTTTATCCCCGACCGAGACTACCTATATGTAATATTATTATTCCGAGAAACACGAAACTTATGCTGACCAACAACTTTTTTCGCCACCAAAGTTCCTTATCGTGACACGTTCTACTAGCACCTTGCAGTAAGCCCATCGAAATACTAATCGCACACCCAGAGCAATATTATTATTATTTATATGAGTAATATATAAAATATATTAGGTATATTATGTTTACAAATTACAATTACACACATAATTTAAACACATTAATGTATTGACATTGTGATTAGCAGCAATGACTGCAGGTGGTATAAAAAAGATTGAATAATTATTATTATAACGAGCTAGAAAAAGCTAACTGTTTCTTATTTTATTCTATTTATAGATCAATGATATATGTATCATGTGAACAAGCCATATATTATGCTAATGTTATTATTATTTTAAAAATCATTCCAGTTTTGAGATTTTAAATTTTATCAAAAGATCTGATTAAATGATCTTTTTTAAATATAAAACATTAGTTAAAATAACGGACACGAATTAAACATTATATATACACATAGTCATTATCACGGCTAAGCGATCAAGATATAAAACTATGCGAGTACAAGCACAATAAAACAAATTACGGGATTTTCATCACACGTACGCCAATGAACGCTTGAACTACAATATTATTGACAATAAAAATTTACAATATAATATATTATTCTATAATATTGTTTAAACCCACTGAAATTATTAATGTACAGCCGAGTATAGGTACTATATCATATTATACAGAAACCGACACTCAACAGTCCTCATTCCATAAAATTTTCTATATTTTGTATTTACTGGTAAATTATGATTTATAAATCAATATTTTTACAGTTTCGGTTTGAATACATTTCGAATCTGCAAATATAGTCTCCGTGGTTAGTTATAACTACAATAATATTATCTATATTCCATATTCCATACATGTTAAGTATTTTAATACTTTTTTTGCATTATCCAATTCCCTATATATACGTTTAGAAAAAAGTATTCAAAATATATTTGAAATTCTTATCTTCTTGTTTTATAATTACAAAAAAAAAAAAAAATACAGCACAACTATTTTCGTATAATATACCTTGGAATTATAATTAATAGTAATAATAATACACTTACTAAATTGTATGCACTGTATTAAAAAAAAAAAAAGTATCCTAGACTCGCAGTTCTGAACAGCTCTTGAGATAAGCAATAATATTTAAATACAGCCTATTTAAATTAGGATTTTTAACGGGTATGAATATTGTATTATAATATTATTTACAAGTTATAGAAAACGTTTGACGACGCATTGACGCTTTACTATATTATGGTAGATTATCTTATTTCTCGAATTTTTTTTTTTTTTGTTTAAATACTAACAACCGTGTAATAATAATAAAGTAAAAGACAAACCTACTGCAGAAGACCACCACTGGCGTAGGTAGAAATTAATTCCGTTGTCGTACGCCATATCGACTGGCAGATTTATTGGACGGTACGTGCCGTTTAATTGGGCCCCGTGTAGTTTTTTTTATATATACGCGCATATAACGAGCGAGTTTTCAAGTTCTCCTGGGTTTTTTTTTTTTTTTTTTAATGTTTTTGTTTTGTTTGTTTGTTTGTTTTTTTTTCTTTAAATATCATCAGTTTTAAAATCCGAGCGCGTGGGTAGACGCCGATACAGTGACAATATTGGCAGTCAGCTTAGGTTTCATGTAGGTAGCGGAAGACGTAGTTGTAAATAGTAAATTTGTTAATAACTTATACAACATATCATATAATAGGTAATAATAAAATATATTGTACAGTGGAGACATGGTAGTATAGACTATAGAAAATCATCGTACGCCGTTTTAATGGATCGGACGAACGTTTTAAAGCAATTATTTGACGATATTTTATGTGACATAATACGATATTACGAGCGCACAATAAAAATATAATATTATAATACACAAAAATAAAATATAATAATATAGACTCACGACATGTAAACGTAATTTTAACTTTTTTAATACTGTCACGACTGCAGTGTTTTTAGCCCATAAAAGTCTCTACTAATATTTACTCTCATTGATTATATAAATTCGTCCGTGTAGTAACGTACACACACGTTTATAGTAATAATATATATGTATAATAGTATTTCGCATTATAATAATCATTGAAAACCTATAAATAATGATATTTTACTATTAGAGTTTTGAACCAGGATTTCGTTCTACACATAAGGTAATATTATGTTCTGTTTGTTATTAATATTTTTCTTTTTGATGACAAATATTCATCACCCCACTATTCTTTTACCCCTCGAAAAAAAAATATAATAATAATAAAACACCATTGAAAATCTAGAGACAAATAGGCGACACCATATAATATAAAGCCCTTGGGCGATATTAGTTTCGGTTAGATATAATATACAAGACTATACCTACACAATATTATAATATAACACTGTACGGCCGCGCGTGGGGGTGGCGGCGGAATGTCAAAAATAAAAAAAAAATCCTCTTGGCCTACAGAAGTCACAGTGTCACATTAACAGGTGCGAAGCATTGTGCCACGGTGTCTTCAACGGTTATCTTCGAAACACGTCTAATTTTATGATTTATACGACCGGCCGCTTCTGTCTTCTCGCGGGGCCCACTATAAATCACCGGGCGGCGGAGAAAATAAAATAAAAAAAACAATTTTTTTTTTTTTTTAAACCAGTATGCACAGTGCAGTATATATACAGGTATATATTTACCCAAGTCACATTGAAAATTCGGCCACTTCTACGGGGGTCATAAATTTTTAAATAAACAATAATGTCAACGACGTATATTATATGTATATATACGACGAGACGTATGTCGGACACCTTCTTCACACTTTGGCCAATAATAATTGTCTGTAAAGAGGCGTTAATGATAAACACGCGGCTCCCATAATATTATATTCTCGCGCCGTGACCTCTCCAAATCGGTTTACAATAGGTAGTACGTAGGTACATCAAAACACACCAATAAACACCACATTTATATATTTAATATAATAATACATTTTTTCTACCTTTTTTTTTTTTCATTTTCCGTCATGTCTCCGAGTGACAATAAGGCGTAGTGTGACCGATCGTTTGGCCACACCGGTGTTGATTTCAATAAATAAATAATTGCAGAAGTGTTTTTTTATTATTATTATTATTATTATTATTATTATTATTGTTTGAATTGTTCACCGGTTTCAGACCTCTAATTGTGCTCATTAATGAATTATGGTTGGGTTTACATTGCATTAGGGAAATTATGCATTCGGTTCCCGGTGGAGGAGGAGTTACACACTATATGAACAGTAAATGAGCAAAGTATAATAATAACATATAATTTCGCTCATACGCGGTAAAATATGTGTGTTCAGTATGTTTACCGTGAGTAAGTACAGTTTTCAAATGAAGTTTAAAATGTTAATTTATACGTATACATAGCTCTGATGATTGTGAAAAAAATATGCAATTCATGTGCTAATACCGGTAGGTACCTTCTATATTATAGGAACTGCCGTAAGTGATGTTTTTTGTGGGATTTAATATTTATTATTCTTATAACATATAACACCTCAATATAGTCGTGTTTTAATTAAAAATTATATTAAAATTTAAAGTACTATACTTAACCTAACGTCCTAACCTATTTGGCTACTCGAAATATCGATATACCTATAGTCTATACCATATAAGAAGTTACTTACTATTTAATACTAATTACTAGTGATTCACTATAGTAGTAACTCCAAGTATACTCCTCTTAACGTTTGATGAGTTTATATGAACGTTAACTCACTTTGACTGTTATTATAACTTAATCCTAATTTGTAGCGTTAACCTATAGGTACGATATTCATTAAATGGTAATATGATTTATTTACTGTATTATATACTCCCAATATCTGTGACCAGCCACAATATATATTATTTATACATTTATACATGTTGGTCGTTTCGTATTTATTAAATTGTGTACAAATCAAACTAATTATTACCTGGCATAGTCCTGACGGCAATAAATTGAATCATCTTTGATAAAACACGACGGTTCGTCCTCTAATACCAAATTGCACACGCAGCATCTTAAACACGACACGTGCCAAATTTTGTCAGAAACCTTCAATAAAAACCTATCCGTAATTGGATCCGAGCATCCTCGACACTGCAACGATTCAGTCTAAAACAAATAAACACAACATATTATGAGATAAAACTGCAATATCATGATAACATTTTAAAACACTAAACATATTTTATATTATTTAATATTCATAATACTGCAACTGCATTAATATTATTTAAATTGTAATCGCACAATTATTTTTAATATAGATACTATCCATTAATATTTATTAACTTAATTTTTATCCAGTTAACATGTTATTTTAACCATCACAAAGCACTATATTTTGGAAAAGTATAATATGTTTCTATCAATAAGACTCTTATTGTTTACAAACGAATCAACAGTAGGTACCTATTTTATAAATTGTAAATAAAAATAAAGTTTTTTTTTATTTTTTTTATTGAACTTAAGCCCGGCGACTAAGGCCATTAGCTCTGGGTGCGACTCGTTTGCGCACATTTACCTTTTTTACGGCACGTTTGCGCACAAAATCACAACTCGTTTGCGCACACATATTTTGGGTTTAAATTATAAAGGTACAACTCATTTGCGCACATTTCACTTTGAGCAGAACAGCACATTTCTCTTCTCACTTTAATATAGGCTTAGGATCATCTGTTTTGTACAGATTAAAAATGTGCATGTCGTGTGTGTCTGTTCTGAATAAATATATAATTATACAATTAATAAGAAGTAATAGTGGTTCTATGCGTGTTTTTAATTTTTAAAATTTTATATTTTTTTATTATTAACTAACCTTACTACATCACTCAAGGAACATTTTTTATTTGTATCACTAGATTTTAAAGTTCGAAATTCTCTTTCAAAAATATCACAAATTTCGATATCCATAGTCACTAGTCAGTAGGTAGTACCGCTTTCTGGAGAACGACTGCTTAAAAATATTATGTTTAATATAATTTTATAAATTGTTTTATAAATTTTCGATTATTTTCAATGATGATAATGATATATTGAATATTGATATGCTGATGTACTGATAATCAATTACTTAAGTTAGTCCAAATTTAAAAATATAAAATATATGTTATGCAGTGTTTATGTTGTGCGCAAACGAGTCGTCCGTTTTTAGGTTAACGACGGTATTCGTTGTGCGCAAACGAGTCATCGATATCTAGGTAAACAATTTGGATTGTGCGCAAACGAGTTGCACCGATTAGCTCTTGTAGGGGATTACGAACTATGGTACGGTAAGGTGTTGTTACGGCAGGTAAACAAACACTTGTATGTGTGGCAAGGTTTTTACTACTAAGAACTCCGGTGGTCACCCATCCGGGAGCTAGTAGCAGCGGGCGTTACTTACTCTCAGTCACATTCTTTCTTTTTAAAATGTTTTTATCTAAACAGATCAACAGGATATTTACAGGAAATTCATATTAAAATATTCAGACTTCTTCGATGATAATTTGAGATATAATAATTTGTGTTGAAATATCATTAATAAAAAAAAAAATTATAACTTACCTAGGTTAAAATGTTTAATTTATTTATAAATATATAATTATCTTTGTTATATTATAATTAATTTAGTTGATACACATATTACAATGACTATTAAGTTGTATTGCATATAACTACTGTACTGGGCCCATTATAGGCGTTTATTATCTAAAATAAAACAATAACTATTAGGTATGTTGTTCATTTTTGGAATCAGGTAGGTACTATCGGCTATTACTGTTTAATCTATTTGTATTAATCAATTATTATTATATTATACTTAGGTATATAAGTACCTAAATAGTCTGCAATACACATTTTTTATCGAAATATATTTTACCCAAATGGAAATTTATTCGTATCTATAAACTGTAGTGATTGGAGTTTAAAAAAAAAAAAAATCGAATCCCTCCAAATCGATCATGTCATACACTTGCGTAATAATTATTTTATGCACACTTATAATATCGACTGGTTATCATAATGTAATTAGATAATTCGAAATAATAAAATACAATGATATAATATTACTTCGACGTCCAAGTGCAATCGATTAAAAAATCCTATACGTACATAGGTAATAACTATACATATTATTAACTACCTACCAATATTATGATAATCGAAAAAAACGGTAGACCATAATATTATAATATAATAAGAAATATACTCGCTTGCGATGTGTTAGGTTAGCATCGGGTACTCGGATTACCGATATCGTGTGTATATTTATGGGTACACGGAATATAATAATTATATATATGCTCCCCCCCCCTGGTGTTTTTGAGTACAAATTGTGTTGTCACGCGGTATAGTTATTGGTATTGGACGTTTCGTATAATAATAATAATAATAATATGATGTATATATACCTAGATACTATATATTACTATATACGATGATGTGGTATAGGTATGTAATATATATATAAATATAGCCATGTAGGTATAATGTGGACATGTGTGTATACGTTCACGTATATAATATGGATATAGACTTATCGGCACATAAAACACGTGCTAGGCACTCGACTCGTGTAGTAAATATATATAATAATAATATGAATAGCTTTTTGAAATATATAATATACATATAGTATACGCGCGTAATTTTATTATATTATTATGCATATTATGTATATATATTAATATATAAATCGGCGGGTGGTTAAACTATTCGTAACTACCGCGCAATACATCTCGGCAACCGTATAGGTACCTACCTATATATAATATTAAAATAATAATATATGATATTATTATAATATAGCCGCACGGGTTATTTACGATTTCGCGTTTGTCCGACAATAAATCGACAGACGAGCGTCGATTATAGTAATAGTGCCTATACATACAATCCGCATGCGAGTGGTGGTCTCACAAGGTATACAATCTGTGGTATTATAGTGCGACGCATAAAACTATTAAATCATTTTGAAGCTATTATAATACGCATCCATTTATTTATCAGCCGTACGTACACACTCGGGATTTTATGTGCCGCAACACGCTTAAGGCAATCGAACTTTTCATGAAAAGTTGACCGTTTCTGGACCGAAATGAATACCTTATCTCTATTAAGCTTGGTAAAAATTAATATGAAAAAAATGGTTCATCAAGCGGACACCTTTTCAAGGGATGAATTCTTGGATTTGATTTATGTATTGTAATTATTATCATTTTTTAGACACTATGTATAATATAATTTATTATTGTTGCAATTAAATTGTTGATATAATAGAGCTGCTTTGGAAATCTTCCATAATCAGCTGTGTATAAAAACTATAGTAAATAAATCATTATTATTTTATGAGCAATTGAGCAAACAATTATTTTCACATACTTATAACGATCTCAACTGCAAAATACAATAGAACGAACCTGCAGGGTTGGCTTCTTTGAGAAATACCTACTTTATTAACTTATTTACCTAATTAATAGATTTCTATACAATTTGCATGGATTTTAATAAAAAAATTTATTTTCTATTGTATTGTTGGTGATGGATTCCTATCCTGCTTATAATTAATCATCGGTAAAATATCAAATATCAAATGTTTAGACACTCGGCAGCTATTAACGACGGTCGCCGGAAGTTAATGCTGTTCCTATATTAATTTCGAATTATGAAAATTAATTCTAATAGATTGAACTTTATCCAAGTCATTACCAAGTTATTTAGTTATATATAAGTATTATATAGGTATAATAACTTTATTAAAATTATGATCATCTCTAGCACGAGTGTTTATATATTTTATAATAAACTATATGAGTATACGGTTCATAATGTTATACATATACCTAATACTTGTCTGTGCTCGATAAAAACGAATACCTCCTGTTGCACACGGTATAACATACAATGTATACGTTACCTACATATACTGCAAGATAATTAAATCATAAAACCTAAAAAAGCCATTAGTTGTTTTATAAAAAAAAAAAAAATCTTAGAAAAATATTCAATTCTCGTTTGCATCCAAAATAATATCATGTCAAACAATATAATGTCAACTATAATAATTCAAACGTTCAGCGTGTACAGATAAATATTGAATTTTATCGGGGGATTTAAAACTACACATAATTTTAATATAATATACGTCATTCGTGTACCTACAACCATATCTATACATCGTATATTATTACTACGACCACTATATACACAATATTATTATGGTTTAGAACATCTTTGTTTTACCTACGATATAATATATACAGTTTATACATAGGTAGGTAGGTACAATATATAAGTATGCATGCGGTCGACATTTATCGCGTATACGAATGGTCAACATTATATACTCGCTATTAGACCGTGATATAATGGCTGGTATTGACTGTCGGACAGCCGAATTTTAGAGACGAGGAAAAAATCCTAATAATATACACGACGATAGTACTAGAAAGCCCTCGAGTGGTCGGGTGGGTGAGGGGTGGCGCGACGACGTCCCGTAGTCACGAGACGACTCGGAGACGTATATATAATATATATATATATATGTAATATGTATATCATATAAATATCTATATAAATAAATTCCAAATACCATATTGTTATTATATATATATATATTATTCGCCGGGACACATAATAATAATATTATTATTATTATATTCGTCCAGAGGTTTCCTCCGACGATCCGGCAGTATTAATTATTTACACGTACGATATAATATTCACGTCCTCCGTCGTATACACATAGCGGGCGGCGCTACATTTTGATCGGGCGCGGGATAACGCGGATAGTGTCCATAAAAACGAAAACAAATTGCCGCAGAGTCCGAGTGCGTGAGTATATTTAAATAATATATTATGGGTAATAATGGCTATATATAATATAGAGATAGACGGTATTATTATATAGGAACGACCTACCGTTGTATTATTTTTCCACCCGAACACCACTATTATATTGTACGATGGGTACGCGTTACACGTTACGTTAATAAGTATATTAACATTCTGTTTAGTGACTCCGAAATGTAAAACAAACGGAAAAAATAAACATAATATTATAAGACTATTACATTGGACCCCCGCGGATTCTGTATATAAAACAATATTAACACGTCACATTATACTGTATAGGTATATAGTATATATACCACGTTGTATATTGTGCGGTCGCTATAGTTGAAACGCAAATCGATTTGTATTTAATCTCTGTCTGTCTGTCTTTCTGTGTGTGTGTGTGTGTGTGTGTGTGTGTGTGTGTGTGTGTGTGTGTCTATTTCTTTCTCTTTCTAATTTTTAAATAGCTTAGGTTATATTTTCGCATGTTTACAGTGTCTAGACATTAATTATAAACGTTAAGGCATAAAACATCCTAATTTTATGATTTAAAATAATGATTAAAATATTACCAAACTACCAAATGTCCACTTCGAGGTACACTGAAAGCACCAAATTGTACTCTGAGTACTTATGACCAAATATACAGATATCAATATCAGTCAAATGGATTTAAAGCAATAGAGCAAGGGACACTTAATCAGTCGAGGATATCAACTAGCAAAGCAGTCAATACAGTAGAACGGATCAGGTTTACTGAATCAAAAACTTTTGTAAAATCTATGAATAAACAAGTTTTCCTACAATTATTTGAAGCGATTTCTAATGGATGAATATTGATTTGGCGATATAATGGTAATTTAAATATACGTTCCATACATTTAAGTAAATTTTTTTCGAATAATAAGTTGAGGTATCGATCGGAAACTAGAAATTAGACGATCGTTTGACACAGACCCTGAGTTTCCTAAGGCGAAGTTGTGATTGAGTTTTCTTACAAAAGTTGAAAAATATAAGTGGACATATCAACTGCGCTTTAAATTTTAATAAAAAAAACTCAGCTGAAATACCATCAGGCCTCTGATTCTGGATTGATTTCAGATAATATAGTAAACCTTATTACTGAATATTTTATGTATAATTAGTGTATATTTAATGAATACCTACCATAATAATAAAACATATACCAACTAACTAATATGATTAGAAACTTTGAAAATTAGAAATAAAACATTTATTTAAGGTTTAGATCTTGTATAGCCGTGTCATAAAGTCTCGATTAAAAAGGTATTTTCTATTTTGAAAATCGTAAGACACATATCTAATGTACATTTATTGTATATTTTCGTTGTTGATTAAACCATAATATACATAGTTAATTTTTTTCAAATGTAGGTACCTACTTATGGCGGCAGTTACCCAATAGTCGAAATTGGATAAATGTAATTTAATAGAAAATTTAAAAAAAAAATAGATAATTGATAAAAATGCAGAAAAAAAATCACATTATTATATACTTTAAAAGTATCTAAATAACTTACTTTAAACAAACATAATATACTTAAATGTAATATAAATTGGTTATAGTTTTCAATATATTAAACAAAGTCAATAATGATTAGGTGAATAATATAAGCTAATACTTTTTTGCAGATCTGTCATCTTTATATTATACTTTTGCTTTTTACTTGCATAATTTCTGCAGTACCATTTACATATTTAGTACCTACTTTCTTAGAGAGCATTTAAGTTTGAGCCCTAATCAAAATAAAGTATACGATTTCTTCGCAGTCACTGATCGCGATGTATATACTATGATACGCGTCGATGTTAAAACGGTTTTATAGGCCCATATAGAGAAACCTATAGTGTCCTATACCTACATTATTATTATATACGAGTTTCGTGCAGGCGCAGACATCGGAAAAGTGAATAAAAACATCAATATCTATACACCGATCTAAAAAAAAAAGTTTTTATTAACGTCGTTAATATCGGCTCGGCTACTATGAAAATAAAAAATAAAAATCCACAATAAATGTTTTACTCGCGGGAGACGACTGCAGCAAAACAGTAGCGCGTAATCCGCCACACTAACGTGTGCGTTCCATTCCATTCATTATAATAATATTATATATTTGATACTAATCTGTGATGTGCGGTATACTTGTAGTATACTAGTCGTTCTTTATAGGTATATATCGGAGTCTTGACTTTTAAATAACTGTTGTATTATTTTGTAGTGTTGAATATGGGCACTGTTCGAAGTGCACCGAAATAAGTGTATGTAGGGGGAGCGGATGACACTAATCCGAAGTTACAGTTTTCATAAACTCCAATACAGTTGTCATCATCGGTGTTGTCCTGTTGTTTGTTATCCATCTCACTCATCTCAGTGATTAGTGACTAGTGCGATTATCTATATAATACACTATTGCAGACATTATGCAATTATTATATTATTAAGTTTAACGACTAAACTTTTGGTGAAACTATACTATATTATGCGTCCTTAACCTTTTTTATAACGCCAAATCACATCATAATTACACGGTTCATCGCATTTTGCATAGAGACAATAAGTACCTAAAATATTAATTCATTCATATTTATTGGCTTGACGTGACATCCGACATCAAACTTAAATCGCTGAAATCCCCACGACGAACGCCGGCCGAAGACGGTTTAGAAAAGTGTTTATTGTTATAGTATATTACACGAAACACATTTTTTTGAACGAGAAAAAGCTGGTCGAACCGGTTATCTCGGTCGGTTCAACCGTCGTCGAAATGTGCGTTCATTCATTCTTTATATTTTCGTCGTACCTACATTAAAAGTTATTACACTTAACGCGGAGAGATAAACACATGTATATTATGCGTAATATAAATATGTGAACATTTATGTTATGTGAGTCGGACGATAATAATATGGTCTATACTGTATCTGTGTGTGTGTGTGTGTACGTGTGCGCGCGAGACCGTTTTTGATTCATAATAATTGGACGGTGGCGACTGGTCGCGATGACGCGGGTCGTAAAATCGAATTCAACTGTGAAATTTTTTATAAGCCGTAGTGGAAATCATAATATATGCGTCTTTACTCATACAATACGTTTTCGTTTATTACCGACGGATATCACTTCGCTCGCGTCGTATAATATGTAAAATATCATTTTTCTTCTTCTATTCTCAAACTCAAAAATAATAATATAAACGATCACCGATTATAACTATAATTAACTATATAGCACGCAAATAATACGTATCTAAATGCCTAGGTGTCTAGATCGTCTTATTACACAATATTCGAAATCGCACAATAGTACTGCATCGACCATAACAATGAACAAATATTATTATATTCGATACGAAAATCGATTTACCTACCTATATAATATAAGTATGCAAATTGCAAAGTATATTATAATTTATAATTGCTAATAAAAATTTATTTTAAAACTCCGTAGACCAATAAAATGCATTAAACAGCTTATTTGTAATAAATTTGTGTTAATTGTTTTTTATTAAATTACAAAAACCATTAGGTTAGTATCTTTAGACACTAATACACTATACATATACAATATTATATTAATATTAACATTATATTATGATGTAGCCGATGTAGGTATAGTACGTTTTCGAAATCAGTGTAAAATAAATTAAATTAAATAAATATATGACTTAAGAATATAATTAGTACAAGAAAACAATCAATTCGAAAAGTGTATGGTTCAAATATTTTCAAAATTATGGTCAACATAATAACATAATATTTAAAACAATATATAGGTGGGTACCTACCTATATAGAGTACCTACATTTTAATTGAAAATCAACAGCTACATAAATAACTGAAAATTATGTTTGTTTTTTGTAAATAATATAAAGAATATATACGTAAGTACCTATTTATATTATAATATAATATTTATAGTTAAAATCCAGCTGTTTTTTTTTGACAATGCAGTACTGCAAATGTGTATAATGCTGTATATATAAGTTAAACTACGAAATTATACGAGTTCCTTATACCATAAGAACTCGTTTATTAAATAAGCGAGGTAAATAATATATTTTAATAGTTTTAAAATTTACATACAACTATATTCATTCGAAAAAAAAACTATAAAAAAAAATTGCTTAGGAAATTGACTATATGCAGTACACTTTACATAAATTAAAACAAAAGAAATAAAGAGTATAAATATGACTTTTAATCGTTACTACGGCTATATAATATATATACAATAGTATTCGTACCTATATATATATATATATATAATATTATACATCTACCTATGGGGGGCTATGGTATCTACTATCTACCTATATGGCTATAATAATATATGCAAAGTATATCTTATATAGTTATATATTATGTGTATATTAATATACAAAATATGTACTTGTTATATACAAGTACACATTACACTATACAATATGTAGAAGATAAAGTATATAGGAAACACAAAATTGGTCAACCAGATGACCTTGGATATAGAATTTGGGTTTATTGCAATAGGGGATACCGCTAAATCGGAAATACACACATAGTATATGCGGTATCTAATAACTAATAATAATTTTATTGATGCACTCATGTGCTTAGAATTTAGAACAATGATAGTCGTCTGTTGTCTGTATAAGTTTAAATCACTTTAAAAATTAGATTTTTACCAAATTCAGGTAATCACAGTTTTTTTTTATAAGCATTTAAAGTTCAAAAATTGGCAAAATATGGAAAAATCACGAATATTAACAAATTATTTTGAATTAAGAATTCGTAAAAATTTTTCTTTTTAAATCTAAGATTTTAAAATTGAATCAAGATTCCTTAGAAGATTATCTACCTTTATCAACAAAAAAAATGTCTATAAGAAAGTCAAATTAAATTTTTATGAGCGTTTGAAATTCAAATTTTTACAACATTGGATATTCACTCGATTTCTCATGTAGCGATTTCCTTTTATTTTGTTGTAATTCAAAAACGAATAACTGTAGATACATGAAAATTTCACTGAATGCTTATATTAGCATTTCCTATACACTATACTATTTTGAAAATATTTTTACTCTTTTTGAGCTGTTTACGGACATTTTCAGTTTTCAATTTTTTTAGTTTTTTTTTATTATAAATATCAATAAAGTAGGTAATATAAGTGGCTATATAAGAGTAGGGCCAAAAAGTGTAAACATTTAATACAAGGCTCCTGATATATTGTTATAGTCATTTTAAGTTCAACTTTGGACGAAATTACATAAAAAAAAACCTAGAATAACTATTTAAGTTATTTTGTTGTGATTGCAGTATAATATTATTCGTGGGTACTTGAAACTTCTAAAGTACACTATTATATATCTATGGACTATGATAGTATCAGGGATTGTTGTTTATGTATAACAATAACGCATTATCAGAAATGGATATTGTGATATTATTAATTTGGAATTTATAATAGGTACCTATCCTAGGTAAATTTTTTTTAATAGGTACCATAGATAAGTACATAAATATGTCTTATACCTAGACTGACATATACCGTCTCCGCTCAGAATAGTTTTTTTTATACAATGGTATTATATCATTGAATTCAAATTTAATACCATCCATTATACAGTGACCCACTTGTAACCTACTGTACAGCAGAGTACCTTTTTTTCTTTAAATTCCTTATATTTCATAAGATATTCTTTGGCCCATGACATTGGAACCTGAGAGTATAATGATAAAATTTACTTGGTTGGAAACTGCAGGAGAGGCAGACTGCAGACGTGAGACGACGCTTTACGAAAAGAAAAATACGTTTTTTCCTGCAGCATGTGAGAAAATATTATATTATGTGCGGTTGCCACTGTCGCGTTTCGACAACGATAAAAATATAATAATACAATAATATAATAATATATATATATACTTCTATGAGGGGGGAAAGCGACTACTCGCACATGTGAGAAGCGTTTTGCCCCTTTCACGGGTCCGCTCCTCTCCGACACTCTCTCTCTCACTCTATCGAGCTCGCTCGTCCTGTCCTCTCGGTAGCAGCCGCAGCAGTGTCACGGTACGTTGGTCCGGGTGACAGGTCGCCGCCACCACGTCCTTCCTTCCTCCCCGTCCAATCGTCGCGCCACTGCCGCCGACGACCAAACAGTTGCCTTTTCACCGGCAACAAATTATCGTTGTTTTCACACCGGTCCTCTTCGACCGTACTTTTTTTTCCGCTTTTTGTCTCTACCCTCCTTTTCATTTCTTTTTTCTCTACACACACACACACACGCTCAATTTATCCCACCATTTAAACAATATGGCCGTCATTGTCTTCGCCGTTGCTCAAGGACGACGCCCATCATATGCTCGTCACACTTTATAAATACATATTGATATTATTATATAGGTAGTATAGTTTATTATTATTGTAACATATTATATTATTATTATATGCCAAACCGGAACCGCGCGTGTACTTAACGTAAATTATCGGTATAAGTATAGGTACCACCGTTTTACAGGCTGTGTAAGTCTAAAGCATTTGATGATTTAAGTTACACCTACTTATAACAAATTAAATGAGTAATTTTGTTCATATCTTCCAGACTATACTGCACATTGCACACACAGTATACTATAAGTCTTAATAAAAAAAATAGCAACGCGTATGATATTCCTAGTTATATATTATCTGCCCGTATATAGAAATATTTGCTTGGACGAAATAATATTTTAAATATTACGAACGTGTAGGTAATCCATAAAACCAAAATACGATGAATACCTTTAATAGTATATAATGTACGTGACGCATTTAGCATACAATACAATTATATACCTTAACATATAGTATAGTAAATATACCAATCCAAATGTTTCCTATAGGGATTAGGGGTAAAATTACTAACAATCAATAAATTTATGTGGTTAGGCATTATATGATAGATTAAATAGGATTTAAAAATGTTACGATAAGTTATTGACCTGATACCAAATATCCGGTATACATACATTTTTTCTATGACTTATTGTGCTGTAATGTCATTCCTGAATGATCTTTCTGTGTTTGAATTTTGAGTATGATGGTTAGGTTCAAAATCAAAACGTATGAAATTGTTTAAATATATAAAGTCATGTAATATTAGTATACCAAGATTATTTAATTAAGCAACGAGATCTATAAGAATACATCAATCATTTATCAAAGATTATAATTGATAAACTTAATTTACTTTCATTTTTTTATATTCATATTAACACTGACATAGATGATTAGTTTTATACTTAATATACTTAATATTATATTATCATTGAATAGTTATATTATAATAATATAGAAAAAAAACAACTGATTTCAGTGAACCGTAATAATCTTGTTTAGGATTTGTCATGAGTTGAAAAATGTGTTGGACAGATTTAGTTAAATCATTTAATTTAATTTTTCAAGTACCTATATGGATATAGTTAATATAATAAATTTACTATACCATTAAAGCTGTAGTAATATAATGCAGTTATTATCTGAATTAAAATAATTTATTAAATACTTAAATCTAATCTAGAAAGTTTTGTAATGACCATAACTACCATTAAATACCTATACAATAAATAAACTACAAAGTACGGTATGCAGGATTGACGTATGACTACTAAGTAAATTTCGTTACAAAATGTACTCGATAATAGTTGTTGTATTATACCTATTCAGGGTATAACTGAAAGACCTGACAAATGGAATAAATTTTGTTCTAAACAATATTGAACATTTTTTTTATAGTCGACAGCGCATCGTCATAATTTTTTGTTTTTATTTTATAATTCTAAAAATAAAAAATTTATACATTTTAATACATTTTTTAAATGTAATTAAATAACTAATTTGTAAATCTAATTAAAATAAATTATTTATATATTAAAAACATTTATTTAAGTCAACCCGTTTATTTTTTACAATTACTTAAAATATCAATATTTTTTAAGAGTAGGTAAATTAATTTGAATCTTAATAAATTGTATCAAAATATTATTGTTGGAATTTTCAGTGCTAATAAGTAAATCTTAAATCATTTATTTTCCAAAAAACTTTCAAAATGTTTTTTTTTCATACGTTTATCTTGTACCGATTTTTCATTTGTCATGCCATCTTCTTGTTACACCCTATATACCTACCTAACCTTAATGTAGTCAATCGTAAAAAGGAGCTGGTACATTGATTTTATGGTTTATAATAGTTTCCTACTTTCATATGGGTAGTAAAATATTATGTTAGATTAGGCTATGACGCCTAAACTATTAATTAGTTTGTAAAAATGACTTGCCAACCATCGATACTCGCATATTATACATACAACTTTAGCTTAAGTACATCAGATATAAGGTATACATGTATGCATATAACATACTGACTCGTGTATGTTAGCACGTAGGTATATAACTGTTAAAAGCATAAGGGTAATATTATAATGGTATTTGGTTAAACAGTGACTTAACGTCGTGCGGCCAGTGGGTAGGTAGGTACCTACACTCGAAATGTGTGAAACTGCCCCCAAGTGCATACATCGGGACACCCCTCGCGTCATTGCACACACACGCACACATACATAGTGAACATAGTGATATTTCATAATAGAATAATAATATGCATTGACCTCGTCGTTGTGTAGACACGCCAAAACCGCGTACAATATTATGTACGGGACTACATACATTTATTCTACGAGTCATCCGAACAACGGTTCGGTTTAGGTATAACGCACGTTGCGGATTTTATTAAATTACAAAGTGTGTCGGACAAAACGTACAATATACGACGCGTATATAATATAATATTATATATATTATAAACTCACCCCGATAATAATATTAAGCACGCGGGCGCGGCGCTCGGCACTCGAGAGGGTGTGTGTTTTGGCAAACGATTGTTGTGCGTATAATATAATAATAATGTGTAATTTTTTTTTTGCCTCTTTCTAGCCGCGACTCTTACAATGATAATAATAATATATACACGTGTGTACGTATTATGCGTGTATATATACATATATATAATATGCGCATGTACAAACCGCAGACTATTACCGTTGCATCATCATTGTGCGAGTCTCGTATGGGCGGAATAGGGGGCGTGCGCATTGTGTCTTGCACCGCTATATACACACGCGCGCGAGCTGTATATTACATTATGCCAGCGTACTTCGACGAGGCGGCGAGTGCATTAAAAACGTATAATATTGTACAAAAATACGATTCGGACATCAGCTGCGGGAGGGCGCCGGGACGAGTGGCTTTTTGACTTTTTTTTTTTATTTGGGAAAAAAATTTACGTATAATATTATATATACATATATTGTGTTATTGTACATAATAATATACAGCATACCGAGAATTCGGGGGCGCGCGTCTGTCCATACGAACCGCATTATCGTATTATGTATAATATGTACAAAGGACGTTACAAATACGCGTGACAATGGACCGCAGCGATCGGTTAAGACCCGAAAACATGTACAATAATATAATATACATGATGGGCACAGGGACCGCTGCTGACTCGCGGACTCCATGTCGTCGTCGTCGTAGTTTTTGTGTTTATTCGATTATTATTTTTTTTGCCATACAAATTGTACACACTACACACACACACACACACACACACACATATAAACATATTATATAGGTACCTAACCTATATATATTTAATATTATTATAATATACCTCCTATAATGCTGACGCGAGCAGATGGCGAGACGTTGTTCCGGCGTTTATACTTAAACATATATTGCTGCAGTATATAAATATATAATATGTATATATTCACGCAAGCCGTATATTCTATTATGTTATATATTATTACAAACACACGCACATATTATATAGGTATATATCGCGGGTACAATATAATATCGTGGTCTTTCGACATGTAATAATATAATATATGGGTATATACGCGATCAAAGTCAAAGACGCGGAATAATTACGAGCTAACCGCTTTAATGCGACGGCGGCGGCGGCGGCGGCGGCGGTCTCTCTGGGGGAGGGCGGCGATGACATATCCGAATGAATTATTATAGACATCCCGAGATTTCTATACCTCTATATACATGTGTATATATATATTATAATGTATATTATCGTGTACGTACGCTCTACATGCACGATTATATATATACGTTTTGTGTGTGTGTGCGCTTATATACCGATAGTATAATATGAACTTATTGTATATTATTATTATTATACAATCGTGGGATTCGTTTTATAGTCCTCATGTTATATTATTATAGAAGACTAACGAATTACACGTAAACACGTTGTATAACAATCGATTAAATTGAAAAAATAATAAAATAGTAAAGTACCGTAATATTACAACACGTAGGTATAATAATATATAGGTACATACGTCTGCAGATCACAACAGTGCGATGACGGTGATGACTGATGACCTGCATCGTATACTCTGTGCTGATTCGCAAATCGCAAATTTCGACAAACAATCGTATATAATATATGAATGTAAACGAAAACATAGTATTAGCAAAACGTATAATACCCACTCAGTGCAGGCGCAGACTATTATTCTGTCGGGGGCGTCGAGTATCTTTTTTTAACTACACACCACACCATATAAACTTACTAAAAAAATGTCTTTCCTTTTTTGCCTACTACTTTGCTTAAATATAGAACATAATGATATAAGCCTACTACCGGTCCAGGCCAATTATATAAGTTAACTTATACGCCACCACCGACCCTTATTTCACATTGGAGAGTTAGCTAATACCCCTGTATTCCTACTTTAGTATACACTGTAGGTGCGTACATGGTTAATATAGAGACTTGATGAAAGTTTTTCAGTGACCGCTATTTTTACCCTCTACCTAATAGAGGTTACCATTCTATGAAACTTACATCAACGTATTTAAAAGTTCATAAAAAAAAAAAATAATAATATCCGTATTATACGTTTATAAGAAATGTTGTCTCCTTTATTTTCAAGCACGTGTTTTAATTATCCGCTGTCGAAGCAATTATACTTATAATTTTCCATTAACTATAGTTTTTAAAAATATTAAAAAAGCACCAAAATTAACCACTGCTGTTAATTTAAATATACAACAATTTGTATTACAATTTACAGTTAATTAATTATTACTTTTAATATGATTATTATTGTAAATTATATATAATCATCTATTAGTTTTAATTTCCGCCTGAACTAACAATAAGATAATGTATAATTATATTTTTACTATTTTAGGAGTCTTAAAAAGTCGTAAAGTGTACACACATATATTGAAGTATGTAGATTTTAGAAATATGTATAGAAAACCATAAAGGTATATAATTATATAAATATGTATAGGTACTACATCGTATGACATAGGCCTTACAAGCATATTATATTATACTTATTATACGTGTGTATACATTATAATAATTTATTTATTTTTACATTGAGGACAGTATAAACCGTCCATGTAACGGTAAAAATATACCGGTGCAGTTTGCGCGTACCTTGACGTATTGGACGAATTCGTACTTTTCACGAAAGTGTAAACTTTTGTTCTCGCATAAAGTATCTTCCGCTAAATGTCTTGACTTGTCTGCAGTTTTCTCCTGCAATCATAATTAAGTTATTGACGTCTCGTATATAACATATACATGGTGTGTGTGTGTGTACAGTGTCCAGCATTTAGGGAACATGTTATTATTTATTATCTATATTATTATAATGCAAAATATCAATGATATCAATAATCGGGTAGACAAATATAGTATAATGTATAGAAAACGCACGCCCATTGAATTTTCGTGGACATTATATATTTTAATATTTATACATACGGTGTGTCCACATAAACAGGGTAGGTACACAGAAAAAGTGAAGTTGTTGCTCACGCAAGCCCGGATTAAGGATCAATTGGGCCCCGGGACACCATACACTCAGTGGGCCCCCTTTCAACCTTGACTTCAAAATAATTGTATCATTAAATATTAACGACTTTATATTATTGTATAGTTGTTAACTACACAAAAAATATACAGGATGTATCTTATGTAATTGTACGTGTTTTTTTTTTAACAGTTATGGATAGATGCATGGATTTCGTTAAAACAAAAAGACGTGTTTCTTTATTTTTATAACATTTACAAAATATTTAAACACGCAGTTGTACCAATAATACAATCGACTTTATTTTTTTAAATGGTAACCACTTATTTTTTTATGGATTCTGGTAAAGCTTTTTTTCTGAACATTTTGACAGTCAAATGATCAATTTTGGTTAGCTAGGTTATTAATTATGGTCCTCTAAAGTTTAGTATAATATGAATTAATACTTTTAACTGAAATACCTAATTTACAAGAGCTAAATAATTTTTCTTATAATTAGCTTTTTGTATACTTAAATAGTTAAATCAGTAATCTAAAATGCCCAAAAAAAAAACATAAATAAAATTGTTTGCAAACGTCGTTCATTGTTTATATTAATTGTTCGTGATTTAAAATTGAGAACAATTTTATTTTATAATTATTAATAATTTACCTACCTACTTAAATAATAATTTTTTTTAAAACTGTATTGGAAGCATTAAAAAAAAAAAAATTTGGGGATAAATATGGGCCCCATAAAGTCAATGGGCCCCACAAAGTCAATGGGCCCCGGGACCCTGCCCCCCCCTTGTGCTCACTCGCAAAATACTACAAGAGTTTAAGACAAGGGAATTTATTATCCAATAATTTGGTCTCATGTCCCAGAAGCAGAATTTAAAAATATTTATAGGGTACGTAGTAATAATATAATAAGTAACTGAGTTATAGAGTGCACCCTGTTTTTGTGGACACGTGGTATATACATCACCCACGGCGGCCCACGTAATGCATATTATTATATAATAACCACCGTTATTTTTATCTAAAATAGAAAACCGTTATTATAACATAATAACTAAAAAGCGCGACTATCAGTGGCGTATATAGGGGGTGGGCATAGTGGGCTGCGAGCGTGCGCATGTATATAAACAATAAAGTGCTTATACTTGTTTACATTTGAAGTCGCGCCACCGTAAATTTTTAACGACTCTGCCATAGCAGTTTTCAGCGAGACCCTTAGCTCCTCTATACGTAGAAATTATAATAATATATACTATGTTATGTGTTTTGCCCGAACAAGGAAAACATCAAAATATGTGGACCATTCATATTAATAGCTAACGAACGATTAACATCTTTAGATCTGTCGAGTCGTCGACTGTCAAGACCAAACACATATTGACTGTACACGCATTATCAAGAGTCATTTTTCGCACCTTTCACTGCGGCTAAATCGATTTATCAAAACTTTCCATCGCTATTTACGAATTTAGTCAAAACCTTTTTTAAGCGTATAGATATTATATGCATTTTTCCATATTCTCATACGCCATGTTCGCCATCCCACATTCTCACTTGGATTGTATAGTATTTATATAACATATGATAATGCTAACCGTTAGCTGTTAGCATAATATTGAAAGCGTTGTCTATATGCAATGAGAAAAAAATTTAAATACTGGTATATTAACAAAAAAATATTTTAGGCCTGGGTACAGATATTTTGATTTTCTGACTAACGGATTTTGCGTAACGTTTTCGCTGTCATGGTTCCTTATTAAAAAATATACATACTTATTTTTGATTCATAAATTTCTTTTGAAGGTAAAAAAAATATCGAGTAGAGTGCTACGTTTCTTACCACCCGCATTCTTTTTATGTCGGGTCAAGTTAGTTGTTTGAATAGTAGGTATTTAAAAATTTAAAATTTTATAGATATGATCAATTATAATTTTTTTTTTAGTTCCATATTTAACATATAATAATATATATACTGTATAGGTATCATAATAATATGTAGGTACACTGCAGAGTAGGTAGTAGGCATGTTTAGAATAGAAAAATAATTATTAGAAACTCGCTCAAAATTGTACTACGTGCACTGTGCAGTCTACTTTTATTAACAGTTCGATATTAAACGAGTAGGTTGTACGCCTATATATATGTATGCGTTTTAAAAACATATAATAATATTGTAATAGACGCATTGAATATTATATACATTTCAAAACAAAACACAGATACCCTGCCATATAATAATATATAATCATTGGGATATTTACGATTATGCAAAAATATATTCACTAAACGTCTCATTTAATTAAGAGATGTTGGGTATATATAATATTTAGGTAGGTAAAAAATAAAAATAAATGTCTTCAATATTAAAATTAATGAGGCGAAAAATCATAAACTAGGTGCAAAACACTGCTCATATACATAAACACTTCAATATAATCGAAACATTTAAATTTAATGTGTTGGATATATTTTTTTTTATCGCTGTTAAAATGGTGCCCATTAAACGTTTTACTGCTACCGGTACTACTACTGTTTTACTTTGGTTGTTATACGACGCGAGCATATCATAATATATATACGTGTTCACTATATGTGCGTGTAATAAATATATATATATATACATATATGTGTGTAATGAGTTTTTATTTTCTCATATATTTTCAGATTTGCCAAGCTGCAGCACAGGCGGGGCCCTGAAAGTCGACATAATCGTTTTCGTCGCTGACGTATAATATTATAATACAATATGTATAATACCTATAAACACCGCAACACGACCAGACGTGACGGCCAGCCAACCGTCGCATTGTTACCGCTGCATCCACGACAGTATTTACGGATTTTCGCACGTAATTTGTCCTATATTATTATTATTATTATAATATACGTTTCGAGATGCGCCGGTGCAGACGCGCATTGTAATAGTAATCTGGGGTTTTTGAATGAGTAAGCGCATAATATATTATAATAGTGCATGTTATAATATTTTATGTTTTATAATATTGTTATAACGTTTGACCGGGTCGAGTATACCGGAATACGGTAGTGAGTATAATATTGTTCAGGATTAAATTCAATTATATAAATAACGTGATGGAACGACTCACGAGTGCGGTCGAGCTGTGTGAACGGGGCGAGTAGTGGTGAGGGGAGGGTGGTGGAGAGTTGGAGACTCACTAAAATGCTTATTTCGCGTAAACAGGAAATTATGAAAAAAAAGAGGTGGAAAAAAAATAATAAATAAAATCGTCGTCGGCAACATGTGATAGCACAAAAGCAGAGGATGTGGGCAATATTTCGTCGGGGACTTGCAGTGGACAACCGGTACCATATATTCCGAACGCAGCATGACTTATTAGCGTACTTTGAATATTTTTAAATATACAATTTTTATTACACTTATTTTTTCCCTCCTTCCGAACACACCGGGCCGGGCCTGGCGCGTTACAGACGCAGTTTAAAAGCCGCAAAGAAACGGCGGCCGCGGGCGAGAAGGTGACATCGATAAATAAAATCTACACCGGTTCGCCCAGTAAATAATATTAATAACGTCGCGGACGCCCGGGTGAATTGGACCGGGCACATTATACGTATATACAGGGTGTTCAAACGAGACTAGTTCGCACGCAGTTCACACTGAAGTGGAATATTAAAAATTTAAATAAAAATACCACAGGTACTCCTGCGACCATTCTAACCCGTGAAAAATGCCCAAACAAATATTTCCACATAACGCAAATTTTCGATTAATTAGTTACTTTTGCAGTCTCGCAATAGTCTTGCAATATTATTTGAACCCATCATGTTATATAAGACTTATATAAAATATTTAAAATACATTTTCATTACGAGATAGTATAGATTATTTAAATATTAAACATAATTTTAGGGAAGTGATCCCTATAGGCAACATACCTGCAGCTCTACAGAAAAATGCATTACCTAATGACATTACGAATTTCCTTAAGCAACAAAAATGCTCTCGAACAATAAAAGAAAATTAAAAAAAAGTGAAAAAATACTAGACGTTCGAAAAATCTTGATGTCCACTGCAACACATATACGAACGGATCGACTCGCAACTATAATAATATTACACACTAAAAGACAATAGTCAATAATAGTAATACCTATCAATGTTGTAAGGACATTTAACATTTTTTCATAGTGGTATCATTGTACTCATTTGGTGTAATCATAATATGTATGGGTATCTACTTTTTTACTCGAAAAATTACGATTATTTCAGTTTAAACCGGGTTCTTACGACTGGTGCACTCGCCAAGTGCACCAATAATCAAATGGGCGAATAATTTTCGTATAGTACTCTTAAAATGTGTAGACTGAAATATTTGTCAAGTATATTGTTATAAGTATACGATTTTCCTTTCCGTTGAACTTTGATGCATTAACCGACAAATCTCGGAAAGCGCACGAGTGAAAAATAATTGTAGGTACAAGTCAACCGTTTCTACGGTATAGAGGGTTAGTATAATTATTTCGTGCACAAAATTACATACATGTGCAGGTATATATTATAGCTAGCTAACGCACTTTGTGGTCGTTGTCTGTTTTTTAAACATGTACTGACCATATTATGTTATATAGATACGCCTTTATCGACCGATGGACTAGACAAATTGTTAAAATTCCTTTATGGTTATAATAACAGATGCTAAAAATTAAAAACAATAAAATAATATGTAATAATATGGGGAAATGACCAAAATTGAATTTTTAAATTCTATGATTCTTGCACGTCTAAGGGGTCCCATCTACCTACTACGCATGCTATCACGATAAACGTTACTAGAGAGATGCCGAAGAACGGCGGCGGTGGCACAATAATTCGTGCCTCGTGGTATTCGCGATTGAAAGGAAATATAGGTAGCGCACTAGTCGATACTAATGATAAGGCTAACGGGGAACATGGTCGCCCGGTGGCCGAGGCCCGTGCTGTTTAGTCTACTTACTACTTTCTAGTTTCTACTTAGTTTACTTTGTCTACTTTCTAGTTTCTACTGCAAGCAGTAGTTGACGCTCACGCTAAGTTTATTGTAATAGAAGTTGGAGATTATGGTCGGTCTAGTGATAATGGGATTTTCAAAGAATCCTTATTTGGTAGACAATTAATTCAAAATAAATTAGATTTGCCAGCGCCCAGCACCCAAAAAAAATTGATCAAAATATTAATGAAGATTTCCCTTTTGTATTTGTTGACGATGAGGCTTACCTACTTTTACCTACTTTGATGAGACATTTCCCTCGTAGAAATTTAACAAACGAAAAACGTTTATGGTATATACAACTATCGACAATCCCGTGTGAGAAAAATAGTCGCATGTGCATTTGGAATTATGGTAAAAAGGTTTAACGTATTAGAAAATAAAATGCTAAACAGAACTGAAAAAACTGCAAAAATAACTCAGGCGATTTGTGTACTCCATAATTTAATTGTGACTAGAGTAGCTAACTTCCTTTGTACAACTCTTAATAAAATAGTTTTAAAAATAAAAAAATATACAGTGTATAGAAAATGAAAATATAAACATTCAGTTAAATTTTTATGTATATAGTTTTTGGTTTTTTTTTTTTTTTTAATTACAACAAAATAAATGTAATTAATTGTATTAATTTCCTACCTGTGGAACTGTGGTTAACACTGTGGAATAGAACAAGCCTTATGGGTATTATTAATTAGTATTTTTGGACTACTATTAAGGTGATAATTATGATCATACATCATACAACTAATAATATAATATTCATATAATATTACAATAAATTACAATAAATTATTTATTAATTCGTATTTCGTGTGTGGTACTGTAGACCAGTACATGTACTATACACATCTTCCCCGTTGTAATAGTTCTGATGACTTCCACAAGGTAGCGCCTGTTCCGCTTTCAATCGCGAAAGATTTAAAGTCGGGAAAACGACTCGCGAACATCCTGTATACACACATAAGCACTGCACGGTTCGGTGCAGGCGTACACAGCGGCGTATACACAAACACACACTTACAAACACATTAAAGACGTGTAGAACAGGAGTCAAGCGGTTATAATATACATAATAATATGCGCACCGGCCACAGGTATTTATAAGTATGTAAGTGTGTAATACGTATGCATATATCATATACACGCACACACATCACGAGCAGTGTCACACAAAAACATATTATTATACATATGTACCGCGTGTACGCACATCTAAGAGCTATAATATCATAACGCCTACCCGACACACACACACACACACACTCTCACTCGCATAATATATAATATACGTTTAAACATTTTGTACGTTTATACATTATATTATTGTGTACAATAATATGAGCGTTGTTGGGCCGTCTGTAAAACACGATAATATATTTTTTTTTTCGTTTATTTTTTTTGTCCTCAGTATGTATATTATATAGACGTGACGGCGGCGGCGTCCACAGCAGCCGCAAAGTATTGCTGCTGCTGCCGTCGTGGATCGCGGGGTCCATTCATTATTATACACACACACATACATATTACATATTATGTGTATACCGAATTCACGACGAGGACACCACCGCCGATGGCACACGTGATATTATAACCACCGCCGAGAGGATTAAACATCTGCCCTTCGACACACACGCACACACTCGCGCATATTGCACACACTCCACGGTCCGCTGAACAACCGTGTCACCCTGTAAACACAAATACATAGGTTAGGTGAGTGTGTGTACTGTGTGTTTTATTGTAAGCATCCCGGGGCTTATCAACCGGAATAATAATGATGCGAGCACAGAGTGCTAATAATAATAAAATATTATATTATATAGGTATATATAATATTATTATATATCTCTAATAATAATAATATACAGCTTGTAAAACGGAGTCAACGAAACGCGGTAACAAAAACACGCGGACACACGTTATGGTTACGCGAGGAGGATGACAAATCTGTACATGATACGCCCGAGCCTAGACTATAAAGGACATATTTATAATATAATATTAGCATTATTATCATTATATTATTTAGAATTTATTATTTCTCTTAACAGTCTATTAGCAATTACTAACTACTTCTATTAGTAATGCATCATTATAAAAAGACCAAAAACTACCCTTCTCTTATATTTTTCAAATGGTAAGTCCGTGTTTCGTTATTCATTCCTATATTGCACAGATAGGTACAATATAGATTATACCCTCGAGTTTACAGTTTAAAGTCACATGTGTCTGCTATAGTACCTATTGATTAAATCGGTACGGATGAATAGGCGATATAGTATATAATCTGCACCTACCAAGCAGAAAAGAATATTAATCGTTTGACGAAACTATTATTATTATTGTATAAATAGATTGTACGTTTAACGACAATCTAAAATACTTGTTCATTTTAAATATCATATAATACTAATTAATTGGGGGACGAGGTGGCCGAGCGGTCTAACGCGTCGACTGCGGCGCTGGCAGTCGCGGGTTCGCCTCTCGACCACTGGGCGGCATTTTTCTCCGGGCAAGTCACGGTGTCCGGAGTACAAGTGCCGCCATCCCCCAACCCGGGGCATGGCAGAAACCTACGGGTGCCCCATTAAAAATTCTGCCACCACAAACACACACGTGTACCAATCTACCCAATCTAAAAACCTACAGTTCCCTACCAACACCCAATGGCCTGTTGCCGCGGGTTATCCAATAAAAAAAAAAAAAAAAAAAAAAAATACTAATTAACCAAATTAAATCATTTTTTTAGGAATTCTTTATATATACATGGATACTATTCTATAGGTTTAGGGATATATAGTGAATTGATATGGTTTATTTTAATACCTACTTAAATACGGTAAAATACAATCTTACATGATATGTTTATGGAATCTAAATCCAAAATTTCATTTTGAATATTTTAAGGATTTTGAGTATTAGAACATATTTATTCATAATCTAGATTTTGAGTGCTTTTTCTTTAAATATTGTGAAAAAATATATAAAAATTGAATTAAAAAATACTTATAATATACCAACATTGGTATTTACAGGTATACTAAAATAAAATATAAATGATAATATTTCACAAATTTGGAAAACATTTTTCAACTTTTGAATTTGCTAATATACTTATTGAAAATATTGTATATTAAATGCATTTTTTAAGTAATATTAATTAACTAAACTACAATAATATTCCATAGTTTGTAAGACGTGATGGCTTAAATTTTTAATTCATACAAGTATTTTGTCTTACTATATTATTATATGATCTAAGCATTTTTTAGGATTGTTCATCTATATTCTATAGGTCTTGGATTTTAATCTAGGTACTCAAAACGAAACCAGGAAAGAACATTAAACACGTCGTATGTCCATTATCAAATCTTCAAGCCACCAAGGTGAGATTTAATTGAATCTTTTAACGCATGGACTAAAATACTAAAATATATTGTATATTATGTTAACTTGAAATGTATACGAGGAAAAAAAATATATACATATTACACATATAACTTGAAACTAAACGCGTGTATGTTTATAGTTTATTATAATATCATTATATACATATGTACCACTACCTATATATATACGAGTAACGTTTGTGTGACTGTTACAAATCACAACTGTGTCGCCGCGCAGAGTGTGAGAATATAAACATAGTACCTATAATAATAAAATAAAGATGATGAATTACACAACACCGAACATTGAAACATATTTTATATCAACTACCTATATACAGTATATTACATACTATACAGTAATGGTTTTCATTCGTCAGACGCCGCATATCATAATCGGTGTGATATGGAGAATTTAAAAAAAAATTTGATATAGATACGCTTGTTATATATATATATAGGTCTTCGTAAAAGATATTATCCAGATGCTGTGAACGCCGGGCCTCCACATATATGACATATTTGGAGGGAATAAACGCCTGCTGCAGTGTACCTGCGGTGTATTATATTATATAGTTTACCGTTTAATAATAATTTAAGTCAATAATAAATCATCGCGAGAAACTCGCACCATCTGCAGCAGAACTCGTGAACAGTTGTAACTATAAAACAGTTTTTTGAGAAGTTTAAACACTTTTGAAAAATGAAAATTTAATTTAAGTATAATTTTTTAATTACTATATAGGTACTATCATAGAATCATACATATTTTACATAATGTTCAGATGGTACGACTCTTTTAAAGACCGATTTGTATTGGTTGGACTTAAAGACCATATCAGAATATAAGATATAAATATATCTTATTGTCGTGTAGTTTTTAGACCATTATAAAATAATATATTCACAATAAAAAATATGTGGTATATATACTATGTAGTAACACTATATTTATATTATACAATATAATATCTACTCAATGACGTTACGGTGTTTTCGGGGTGTACATATTTTTTTTCCCCGAGTACCTATGTACATTCGGGAACCTATGAAACAGACACGACCGGTTACAAATATGGGAGGAATCGAAAAACGCCCAGCAAAATCTCCCCCCGTGAAATAAAACACGATTTCTTCCCCCAGGGTTGACGCCAATACGACTGCCCTTCTTCGCAGCGTAAGTATATAATACATACATAGCCACGTTAAACGCATATTTCGTCTGTATCGATATTGTATTACGTAAATATAGATCGGAATTTTCCACGATTATAAATTATAATGTTTCTTTCTCTATATAATATAATCAATAATAATTTATCCAATACTAGATAGGTACATACTATCACCATACACGCACCAAATGTGCTGAAAAATATAACATACTATTGTATTGTAACACTCAAACACCACGCATATAATATTATAACAATACCTACCGCAATAGTTTCGAAAACGAATTTGTGGGCAAAGGGAGATTTTTTTTAACAATGGATGCTCGTAGTTTCAATAAATATTTTTTTTTACATTTTTTTTATTGATAAAATGGCAATCAAACATTTTAAACTAGGCAAGTCTATATAATAGTACCTATAATACATGCATATATTAATATGAACCTGATTTATTCACCCTGAAACCTGCACTATCGACTTTTAGTGCAGTTGAATGATAATCTTTATGTTTTAATTGCATAAACTGAAACCTAACGACATCATTACACATTACTAGATAGATGGAAATGGTCGCACAACAAATATATGAACGTATGCAAAAAATAAGATAGATATATAGAGGAACAAACGAACACGTATTGCAACAAATCAATTCGTAAATGGCATTGATAGCAGATATTTTCTATAAAAACAAGAAATTTGAAATGGTATAAGGCGATGCTCTGAAGTATCATAGCTGGCCTATATAAGCAGGGATCATACCGAAGGAAGTCCAAGTCCATTTTTTATCACAAATCTCAAATTTGTAAAGAACTGCTTCTAAAATATGAAGATATTATTAAAAGGAAAATAGAAAACAGAGAGAACGAAGAACAGTTATAGGAAGGTTGAAAGATTGAATAACTTCAAAAAGAAAAATTGAGATATATATACGTGTAATAGTATTATAGTATTAATAGTAGTAGTGTAGTAGTGTAATAGTAGTAGTAGTAGTAGTAGTAGTAGTAGTAGTAGTAGTAGTAGTAGTAGCTAGAAGTTTAGTAGTAAAAGTGGTATAGTAATGGTAATATAAATTATTAGTAGTGATAGTAAAGTAATATACTAATATGTATATTGTACGTAGGTATATATATAAATCTGAAGAGTATTTTTTATCGGCATCGCCCCAAAGACGACGATGCCGCAAATGGAAAATTAATGAACACTACCTGTATGATAACCCGAACTAAATAATATATTTTATAAGCAGGAAATTTCTTTTTTTTTTGGATTATGCTGGAGAACTATATAGGTATATACATCTATAATAATATAAATAATATAGTACGGGACAAAAGGACAGACGCCGACCACACACGCCCAAACAAGTGCTCGCGTCCTGTACAATACCCAATTGTGTATACCTACACTAGTGTGTGTGTACGCGATGCGTGTACCTACGATATAACATACGTACTACGTAGTATATATTATATGTACCTACATATTATATCTATAAATGTTCCCGCTTAAACTTATATACAAATGCATATGTATATATTGTAGTCGTACGGACGAGTAACATAACGACGATGTCCGGTGAAGTATGAAAATCCGAATAATAATAATGATAATATATAAAATAGTATATACGCATTTCGTCAGTCGCAATATATACACAGGTACCGTAATAAAAAATAAAAACACGTATACACACTTGTATATTGTATATGTATATAATCCCAAGGCGCCTTCGAGTATACATAGTGTAATATAATAGAATATATTTTATAAAGGTATATACCTAGGTAGTAGTAGCCAGTACACCGAGCTCGTATATTAACAGCATACATTATATTATATAGACCGCCACACAGACGTAATGGCGCGTGTCGTGTTGTTGTAATATATTAGATTTTCAAAATATACTATAGGTACGCTGCACGCATATACGGTCATTATAGTGTGTTTTAGACTTTCACGAAGACTTGTGTCTAATATATATTATATATTGGTATTAGGATTAGATAGTATAATACTATAATGTATGTACATAATATTATATTCGTAACCGATGGGATTTCGCCAATGTGAAACTGCAAACTTAGAATACAACGATATGTACCTATATTATTTTACATATGCCTATAGTTAGGTATTTTACTGATACAAGTCACTTATCAATTATACACAACACCAAATACGTTTAGATTCGAATACTATTATCAATATACTCGACTAAAACATATTTTACATTTCAGTACAGGGCCGGATTAAAAGTTTTGGACGTTTTTGAGCTTCAAAGTTATTTCTTTAATGGCACCCCTAAAATATATTTTCCAATTAACTAGGAATTAATATTTTTGCATTATTTCATATTTGTTCGTATACAGTTTTATATTCTGATAATTTTGTTTAGGTATAAGACTACATGTCTACATCGATCTAATTTTAACGTTCTTATAATACTGTTAAGAAAAAAAGTATATAATGTTAATCTGGGCCAGTTTCAGTACAAATAATAGATTTGACTATCATTTAAAATAATAAAGTGTGGATATTATATAATAATAACACTATTACACTGTACAGTAGGTATAATGTATATAAGGTATATACCAACCTATTCTGCCTGTATATTTAATGATACTTAGCTGATGAACAAACATTAATACTTTGGATTAAATAAACACTATGATTTTATTTTTATTTATCACTATTTAATAATTGGAGTTATAAAAGTTATAACGATGAATGTATAGTATCAATATTATTATACCTACGTTTACATACAACGTGTATTTTAAATGTTTTTAATAGATTCCTGCTAAAGTACTATAGTACTATAGTATAGAACATAAAGTATTTAAAAAAATAAATAACAGTGAAAATACTAGCCATATAGCCATAATGTTTAGTATATAAATGAAAATAAATTTGTTAACTTAAAATTATATTTTATAGTGGTTTTACTATGCCATTATGGTACTATACAAATACAATTTACAATATAATATTCGAGAATGTTTTATAAAGAACTCACGTCAAAATTATAGGTAGTTTCCTTGCATTGAATTTTACACATCTTCACTTGCATTGTGTGATGTCAACAATCATCATAATATATTATATTCCGATACTAATAACTACTTTCATAAAATAATATATTATATAACTGGTTGTACTGGCTATACTGCAACAGAAACAATGCATTATTGCTCAATTAAATCGCCATTCATAAATTAAGTTTAATTTAACAACCAGGAAAATTCGTCTAAGTAAAAAACGGAAATAAAAAGTAAAACAAACAATGTCACAGAAATAGTATGAACAATAACTAAAAAAATATTTACACAAATGTCTCATTGGATAAATTCTATAATATAATATGTACTATGTACCTATGTTCATATTATACCTATACAGTATACTGTATACCTGTGTCCTATATATTTTATACTATAAAGCAGGTCTTCAACCTTATTGGACTCGCAATCTATTTTAGTTATACACTTATACACCTGATTCATTTTTTGCGAAGCATTGTGTTATTTGTTTTAGAGTCAAATCTTTAACTTTTCAAAAAATAGATATTTAAATATTTTTATGTTAATTCAAATAGTTTGTATTTGACTCATACAAAGTTTAAATACAGTTTTACTATTATTTTTTAACCATTAAAAATATTTAGCGATTCAATATAATATTACCTAACTGTGAACTAGCTGTTGTATCAATATCGAGAGTTTGAACATAAATAGTTATATAATCAAATATCAATCTTATATTATAATTATTATTGACTATTATTATGGATTTATTTTCAATATAAATTGTAGTTAAAAATATTTTAATATTGTTCAACATTATACATTTTTATTAATACATATCTTAGATTGTAAAAATGTTAATGATAATTTAAATAGTTTTCAAAAGCTTTTTGTTTCTTGGTGTTGAGAAAAGTTGTTATTTAGAATTAATTTAAATATTTCTTTAAAACAAAAAGGTTTACGTTTTAAATAATAAGTGTCAAGGCGTAGTCGTAAATTCTGTCTCTACTATTGTCTTTTGTGCATTGTTATAGTTATTTTTTTTTAACAGAAAAACTGAAGGTTTTGTTTGACAAATCGATATTCAAATACAACGCATACATAACACGTATTTTTCTTTTGATACAAAACTACATTCCTTAAAATGCTAACATTTCAAGTTCTGAGTTTATACTATAATACTATTGATCGTATAAAAGTTATATATTTAACACGTTCAGCAGGTATAATATTATATAAACATATATATATTATATTGTGTTCAATAATAATAATACAAACATTGGATTTGGTTTGTTCAATTTAAATATTTAAGAATAAAAATGTCAAACTGACATATTTCTTTAATATTATATATTTTAATAGCCCACCCGATAGGAACATTATATAATATTATAGTTCTATAGTATACTGTGTAATACCTATATATCATATTAAATTATTATTTAAAAAAAATATAAATATTATATATTAATAAATTATTATTTTTCATAATAAATTAGTAACTTATAGTGTTTAAACCACAGAAAAGTAATTGTAGTACAAATACCTATATTTAATAATTCTAATACTTATAAAGTATTATTCAGCAATATTATTTTATGATATTATTATTTTTTAAAGTAAACAAAATATGAATAGTATTATTTTAATCTCACAATGATATACCTAAGCTGTGAAATGTATATTGTAATAAAATTTTTTTTAGTTGGTAATACATCACAATATGTCAATATATATTCATACAAGTATACAACTAGCCACTAGGGTAACTGTTTATCAATACGACAATATGAACCATTGTACATTAATTGTACCTATATAGGTAAATGTAGTTATAATATCTGAATTTAACTTTCGTAATAATCGTAATTGACGAAGTGTCATCAGTGGGTGACTTGTTCATTCAAAATGTCATTCTTCCTTGTCATTAGCTCATACTCTTATTGTGCCGATTGTGTATAGATTGTGTATAATATATTAATAAAGTAAAAAAAAAAAAAAACTTTCGTAATTAAGATATACATTTTAAACTTATAATAGTATTTTATGTATATAACTAGTGAAGTTACATAAAAAAAAATTATCATCAGATACCTAATAATTATGACTTAAAGACGAGTTTGGACCCTCTCTAAATGTTAATATTACCTACATATAAGTTAAACAAATTAAAAGTAATTGATTACATGAATACGTCATAATTACATGAACAAATATAAAAATTATTTTTTCTACTATAATATGCCTAAATGTTATTAAAACATTATTATGAATTATGATTCAATATTTATATTGATAATAGTCTAATTTAGGATATTTATGATTCAGGATTAGTAAATTGTATACCTTATAATATATTAAATTTAAAGTAATTAAAATGCGGAAACACAACTTAGACGAAATCAAATGTAAATAGGTATAAGTTCATAAATCATAATTGATAATTTTTCAAACATGCATTAAAATTAGTACCTAGGATATTTTGAAGGTTATATAAATAATTATCTATCTACTTGTCCTACTCACAAGTAAATTTCCAACTGAAATATCAAATCTTAAAATTATCATATCTAATAACTTGATTTTAGTCAAAACCACTCTTAGATTAAAATATAGTAGTACACTAGTACCTTACCCTTAAGTTGTCGATCGTGTTACTGGCAATTTAATAATTTTTTTACAAATGAATAAACATTTATTTGTGATAGGTATTCGAACAAACTAAAAATATCATTTAGATCTAAATTACTATACTATATATTGATATACGATATACAATTTTCAATAAAAAAAACATTATCTAGTACTACAGATAGTAGATCTACAATAATGATGGGGGTATATAATCTATAATATAACTCAAAATGAATGGAGGCCAGAGGGCAATTTTTCACATAATATGTAAATATGGCATCTTATGAACCCGCATTGTGAAAAATGTAGTTTTAATTAAAATTATTGTGTAATTACTTTAATGACCCTTATAATTTCTCACTTAACTCTTATATTTTCTTGTATATGAGTATTCAGTCGATCAGTCGATGCAAAAGATATTCGGTATGTTCGTTATCACAAAATCTATAAATGGGTATTTTGACATTGGTAGTTTTATTGTCGTCTCTACAACTAAACAAATCTCAATATCTGTATTCGACCATGTTTTTTTTGACAAAATCAGATTACCTTTTGCAACTAGTCTACTCGTTTTAAATACATATTTTATATTTTTCGTTGAATATTTTAAATACTGAAGATTACTGAAGATACTGTAATATAGTAATATACCTACTTTCTCCTTTGAGCAACTAAGGCAACCCTTGTCAAAATGCTCCCTAGTCTCTAAAACTTAGGGTCGTCTTCATAGTTGATACTTAAGAATAAGTATTGCTAAAACTATATTTATGACTCAAATGATATTCATAAACGGGACTTTGGCTTAAGAAAAGAAAAAGTATTACTTGTTTTTTTAAGATTGGCCGATGCCCTACATTAAGCATTGCTTTTAGTTATTATTACACAATGTTAATTTTTTTTTTTTAATTTATCAAAATTAGCTTAAGCAATACTTATTCTTAAGCAAATACTATGACGAATGACTAATTTTTCGGCCCTTACTCACTATATTATAAAAAATAAATGAACAAAAATACCTTCAACCTACTGATCAACATTTTTATTTTATACCTAGACAATTATAGAACTCAGGACTGCTCGCGCAAACTTTAGCACATACGGTATCAATCACTGCAAGATATCAAATATTAAGTTATGTAAGTACAGTTATTGAACCATAGAGTAATATACTCCCTGCAATAGGTATATGCACAGTGGAAAAATTATGAATTCACGATTAAATCATTTTAAAATTAACAATCAAAGACATTCATATATTAATACCCAAGATTTTGATGAATTTAGTCAAAATTTGAGGTTTAATCTTGTATTCAAAATTCTGATATTTATTTTAAATATTTTATAACTACCTAATTATAAGAAAAATCCTAGGTTATAACTTATAAGGAACCTTGTTTATTAAATTTCTGTTTTTGACTTAAAAACAAAATTGTGATCAATTATGTATAATTCGAAAAAACAACTCAGCACAGCTATACTATACGGTAAACCAATATTTCATGAAATCAGCGAATACATATTTTGCCGGTTTCTGCTTAATTATGCTAAGTAAACTTCCGATTTCCTGTACCCGGCAATGGCGTAATTTGGTGTACCACATACAGAGTGATTGACTCCCATTTTTGAAATTTATAAAAATTAATTAATTAAATTTTTTTTAGAATTTATTGATTTATATATAAGGTTCAAGTTTATAGTTAACCCTTAAGGTACATATATTTTCAATAATTTAGATTTGGATTACTTATGGAATGTTCTGTAGCAATACACACTTCTTTTTTTTTCATAATATGAGAACCAATATAGTTTACTATAAAGTATAAACTGCCAGGCGTTAGTAGATACATTTTTTTTAATTTTGATTTATCAACATATTTTATTGAAAAAAGAACGAATAATATAGTTTCTAAATTTTTTAACTTTTTGCACTATAACTACTAAGGATACTATCTCCATGACCATATAGTAACATAGGTCCTTACCTATATAGATTTTAAAATTATAGTTATTGTAAATTTTTAAACAATTTATAATTTGTAAAATTGTCTGTGTATAATATAGGTAGGTATATTAGTGTTAACTATATTTTATTTTATCTAAATACATTTTTCAAAACTATGTCTATTGTCTATTATCCTTATTCCTTATAAGTGGTTACACTGTTACACATGTCTTCATTTTAATAACTCTGCCACCACTGTTTTGGATTTTGATTTGATTTGAAAAAATTTCTAAAAAATTATTTTCTGAAAAATGTAAGGTAAAAAAAGTTGGTTCTCATTTAAAAATATGGAGTTTACATTATAGATACATACAAGTGTACAGAATATTCTCCTCAAATGGTACAAACAATCAAATCGTATTTGAAAATACATAATGGTACCTACCTTATATAGTATATACCTACCTATTTACAATTTACATTTAATTCAAAAAACCAGAATTTGAATATGTTCTTCATTTATGGAAAAAATGCATAGTGAATCACCATGTATACGTCAAAAGTATATAAAATTAAACAAGCAATCATTTTTAATATTTGATATGCCTATCTGGTACGGCTTTATTGATGAGCAATATTGCATTATTTACTGTATAATGCGAGAAAATGTTGGAGATTATTTTTGTAACCGAAGCTTTAAATAGGGTTACGAAAAAAGAAAGGAGAATATAATATTATATTGTATACCTATATAATATGTATACCTAGGTATATATATTATATATATATAGCTGCTAGTATCATAAATCATAATACCATATAATATACCTAGACAATTATATATTTCGATAAGCTTTTCAAATATATTTGCCCCGAGTCTCACCAATCTTATATATATAGGTATATATATATATACTAGCTGATCCCGTGCACTTCGTTGCCCCGTTAAATGTATCAATTCTATATGTCTCAAAGTTTGTTCAATTCGTTATTTAATATTCGGTGTATGCGGTGTTCAAAATTAATCTTAACTTTTCCGTTGCCCCGAATAAAAATTCTGATTCGCAACAGTAATCTACCTGCGATAGATCGCGTACCCTGTGCTGTTTGTACGTAAGTGTATGATTTAACTCTAAAGTATTAAAGTTATACCAAGTTTATCGTTTTTACTTCATTTCGCCTAAGGTGGATTATTATAATCATTTTATACAAAATCCTATCCTAACCTAACCGTACTAAAACCCGATGAAAAAAAAACAAATTTAACCCTTAGTAAATTAACCTATCTTCTTCCCAGACGTCTAATCTACCCACAAACATTAATTTATATATATACATATATACAGGGTGTCCCGTGAGGATTTACTCATTGCGATATCTCCTGAAATAATGGAGATATCGTAATTATGTTTTTTTTATTAAGACTCGCAGAGGTAAGCACTACAAATATTTTATTTTTTAATTAAATTAAATTTTTTAGTAAAAAAGTAAAAAAATTATTTTTTAATTTTTTAATTTTTGAAAAAATTGAAGATAGCCATTATCCTATAGAGTATATTTTTGTGAACATTTTGAGCTTTTAACATTTTATTTTCATTAATCTCATGATTTTTAATAATTTTTTTAGTTTACTAGTAAAACGTCAATAAACTGGTTTTTGTCCGGGCGGCAAGTCCCCCTCTACGGCTAATGAGTAAATCCTCACGGGACACCCTGTATAACTATATAAATACACGGACTATAACTATACAGACTCTGGAACTACTTATTGGATCTTTTTGTATTTATTATATATATATGATATATGTATACCTATTGACAAAAATTAATGATACAAATCAAAAACATGCCCGATTAACCAATAGCAACCGATATAATATAATACACTGGTGGATTTTCCTAACATTTTTTTTTTTCATATAAACCTTATCCATGAAATACTCTTTCATTTAAAAAAAATAAAGAAGATCTGATAAGAAGCTCCAGAGATAAGTAGTACAGAGATTTTTATTTCACATTTTTATAGTTAGATATTATATTACAATTTATATTTAAAAAGTAAAGCAAATAGTTTTTTTTTTTTATTATTTTTATTATTGCAATAGCTTAAAAACCCATGGCAACCATTTATAAACAAAAATTTCCATCGGAAATCTCAAAATTCCCGTTTGAGCACCTCCCAATTGGTCCTCTCCCTTTTTAAATTAGCCTATCTTAAGTTGGACCAAATTACACGTGGTGTAAAAAATTTCATCAAAATCGGTTAAGTGGTTTATGAGTCCATTGAGGACAAACATTGTGACACGAGATTTATGTATATTAAGATATATATAATATATATACATACATACTGTGGTAGAGAACGAAACTGTTTTTATAATATTCATAGTTCTCACATAACAGTATAACGATAATATATTATAATATAATATATAGACATTTAATTTAGGTAACTATCGTGTTTTCCCTATATAATATACATTCATATATATTTTGTAGCCCCATCATGTGGGTAATATGACATCCATTTTCCACACATAATTTAATAGCGCGATATTATATTTATTATATCCTCACTCGCAGAGAGCAAATGACGCATGCCAAAGAGTGGAAATAATTCAAAAAAATGTACCTTCATGTTCTTGATGTACGTGGTCGGAAAACCGCACAACTCGAAACGGTTTTCCTGGATCATATCTGCGGTTGGGCTGTATATGTGTATTCGGCGCAAGCGGATAGTATAATATAATAATAATACGCTATATATTATTATAAAACGTGAGGATAAATCCCATGAAAATTCGCACCGTCGGATGACCGCTGCAGCTGAGAGTGCGTCGCGTCTCTCCGACCCTGCGTTCAAAAGCGTTTTCGAAACATTTCGTAAAATCACGACTGAAAATAAGATTACGGGTGAAATAAACGGGGAAAAAACAAGCACGCGACCGTAAGGTATATTATATTATAAATTGTGTGAAAAAAATTCAGCAGTCGTCTGTATCGTATAATATTATGAGAATAGGTAAACTTGTCCCGCCGCCGCTGCCACTGCACTACGCCGGTAAGGCGAACGCACTGTTACAATTTTACGATATTAAAAAAAAAAAATTCGTAAATCGCATAACAATAAAGATACAATTTATTACAAATTGTACGATGTTCGTATACGGAATAATATTATAATATAATATATACGTTTAAACGTATACGAAGGAGCGCGCACTGCCGCCACCGGTGTGTGTGTGGGCCGTTCGCCGCGGAGCGATCCAAACTGACGGGCGACAGAGATGACCGGCCGGCCGTGTAGCGGACGCGGGCCATGGATTCTGCGCGCTGACTGTCCGGTGGGCGGGCTCGAACGGACGAGGGGCGCCGCCGATTGGTCGTAGGGGCTTGGTCTCCGTGCGCGCAGTCTACCACGCCCTGGGCAAAGGATCCGGATCCGATATATATTATTATTGTATATACGAAATATATATATATATATATATAGGTATTATAAGGTACCTATATATAGCAACTATTATTATTACACACGTATATAATATTATATATAGACGAGATATATATGTACCGTACGAATTTTTTTCTTTTTCGTTTCCTCGTGTTCTTCCGACCGGACGCAGACGAAAATATTATTATTATTATTATTATTATTATTGCTTTCACTATATATTATATACATATTACATGACATATGTATATGGGTACTATTTTACAACTGGGCCAACAACCGCCCCTTATTATTTTTTTTTTGGTCGCTTCGCAGTTTTCTTTTTGTCTCCTGCACATCCGACCGTGAACGCCGCTCGTACCTATGTAGGTACTGCTGGTATATATATAGTCTGTTCATTTTAAGAAGCGATTCGGCGGCCACTAGTAAAACCGGTTTTCAAGCGTAAATCAGGTCGCTTCTTATTTTGAACAGGGTATAGGTACCTACGTCTCGTCACATTATATATATATATATATATATATATATATATATAAGTAGTAAGTACTGGCGTATTTGTACACTATACATAACATATAATATAATATAGTATAGCTGGCAAATATATATATAGGTAAGAATACTACATTTACCGGGTACATGCGTGCAGCGTGTGTGTGTTTTTATATACGTATTGTATTTTCTTGGACCTGATCTGGGGGGAATAAAAAACAAAACGACAGCAAAAAAATTAAAAAAGCCCCATCGCACATATGTAGCAGGGACGACCGTGTATATTATATATATAAAATATAAATATAGGTATAATAATATTATGAGATGTGCAGTACGCGAGACAAGATGCGCGACGTGTAATATATTTTGTACACACGCACCGCCCTCACCCCTCAAGCATATATAAATAATATTATTGTATTATGTACCTATGTGTGCTTTACGAAGGCAGAGAACAAACAAATACATGTACAATATATTATATATAATAGTAACAGTATCGTATATGAAGAAAAGCGTGTTATTACGACCGTAACGGTTTTTGACTTTATTGGATTACATAAATTAATATAAGAGTTTACAATGTGTAATATACATCATATTATGGGAGATTGTATAATATTATATAATATAGGTATAGTAGGGGCATACACATAGATATAGGTACTATGATATTATAAACTCGCGTTTATAATATTATCGCTTCAAACGGAGAGCACAGAAAATTTCGGTTGAGGGTTGGATGGGTTATTATAGTTTTAGGTACTATAAAATATATGCATGTATAATATATAATATTATATTACACTATAGCTGTATAACCAGACTTCGCTCGTGAAAAATTAACAAATATAAAATAAAGCACTCTTTAGGTGTATCTTGATAGACTTTAACATATAGAGACACGAAGTCTCTATACTTATCAATTTATCATATATATAGTTTCGGCTCTACGTCTATCTATCTGCAGTCAGTCAGTCAATAAGTTCAAATTTGTTTGATTAAAATAAAAAATTATTTTTTTGTATATGTTTTTTTATTTCTATCGTTATAAAAGTACTGTGGTTCACTAGCCCATACCAACTTGGACATACCTTGAAGAGCCCGATTTAACTGTATGCCACTGCGTGAATACTGTCATATATTAGTAATAATATATAAATATACATTATAAGTATATGTAGTATAACTTATACGTATACTGTATAAGTATATGTAGTATAACTTATACGTATACTGTATAAGTACATATAAGTATAGGTATTTAAATATATAATATTATTTATTATACCTACGAATATACGAGACGAGATGAGAAGGATTCACGCTTTCGGTTTTTAAAACGTCATACCGTTTTTTGTAAATTCGCCACAGTAGCATAACAACAATACCATAGCAACGCCACAACGACCGCGAGATTTATCGTGTACACTTATATTCCAATATATAATATTAATACAATATTATAATAATATTATGTAAAATAGTGTTTTCAATTATAATAAAGCTGCACACTGCATCTCTGCTACTGCAGCACTCTCAACCATAAATATAATTTCACATTGGCACATAGTTAAGCTATTATTTTAATATATATATAATATATAATCGATCTCTACCTATCTCTATACGTGTATATACACACAATATTTGATAATACATTCCCCTATAGTGTAAATAGTAAATACGCGAAACGAATATTTGTTATTCAAATGTATATTTTTAGTATGTCAATCGTAATAAATAATTTTGTATGGATATACCTATACGTATAGCCTAAACTGAACAATATAAAACAGTTACACGAATAGCTTTTTTAAACATTTTGACGACCCGATTGTTGATTTATGTGTCATTTTGACATGAATAAATAAATTGAAATACAGCACGGCACACCCTTTGTACCAAGTACCTATATAATACATTATAAACAATAAATAATCTGTCAGTATTCAAATTTACACGAGGATAACGAAAAAAACTAACCAACATTATACGTACTACGTAGGTACCAGCTGTATAGGTTAGGTATTATAATAAAATACTATACATATATTATTTAATTGACCACCTATTATATATTATTATAGCGATCATAGGTACATCATCGTTTCATTGAAATCGTCTACTGGCAGAACACTGTACCTATATAGAATGGTATATACGTAAATAATATATTATACATAATATATTGATATGAATTATTGACTTATTGAATAAAATAAATATAAAAACGAGGAAAATTAACAATTACAAATGTATAATAAATAGGTTTTTAAAAATATATTTCAACATAATATTTTATTTTATCTCGTAACATTGGTTCACATAGTCGTATATTATAAACAAAGTACTTATATAATGGTAATTATTGATACACTAATTAATAAAATTAAATATACTAGCAGTACTATTCAGCTATTTACAGAAGTGCAGCACAGCTCTGCCAAAATCATTAAATCTGCAGGCATTTAAACATACTACTATTATATTATACTACCTACAGGAATATCCACAGAGATAAAATAATAGGTAAAATACTATAATATTATATACCTACTTACCTATATACCATGTTAAATTATTTTACCGTTTCATATATTATTATGTTTAGTGTTTACAGTGGTAGGCTCAACATTGGGTGTACACCAGCTAGGTCCTTTTTTTTTCGTGTTTGAACCGACGGCTGCTTTCGCAATACTTCCGCGAAACACCAGCTAGGTCCTATAGGTACCTAAATATACCTAATATAACTACCTTTATTATTAAACCTACTAGTATATGGTATATGTATACGAGTGTTTCACATCAACGCCTATATAATCTATATGATAAATATATTATAATAATTATCCAGCGTGAAATTAAATCATGTTGTTATTATATTTTTTTACGCGTTGAACGCATGCCCACGGTGGTTAAACACAAATTGCACAGTGTAAATGTTCATTGACACATGTATAAACGTATACATAAAGAATATAAAGTCCCCTATATCGTTTGGACCGCGAAGCTGCAGTGTAGTTTGTGGTGCTCTCGACGTGTTATTGAACAGTGAATAGCCGTTAAATGGGTCGACAGAGCCTCAGGGGTGACCGTGCGCGCGTGATCGTCTCTTAAATTATATGAATCTCACTGTCATTTATAAAAACAGCGTTTGTGTTTACAGTCACATATTTATTATGGCGATTTGTCGTGTTTCAGATTTGGACAACTATATGTAGTATATTATATAACTACTAGTTGACACGCCGCAATGCTTTGCTATTGGCTATTGCTATAGGTTTTTGTGATTGTTCAACTCCTTTTGAGTGTAACACGCTGTAGAAGCAATGCCTTTTTAAGATTAAATCATATTATATTTTAATTTATAGCCATCCCGACCGGCGTGAGATTCTCTTGTGATTATGCGAGCAGTATGTTAATAGGTAGGCAATCTAACGTGCGTAAGTAAGTGTATAATTTAACTCTAAAGTATCAAAAAATGCAAAAAATTGGTTCACTGAAACCTTGGTTCAAACTCTAATCTCTATACATTCTATACTAAAATACAAAAGTTGATCACATTAATAATAATAAATATTATTATTATTAAAACCAATAGAACCAATTAAAAAAACAAAAATGTTCATCGTAAATCTCAAAATCCCTCATTGAGAGTCTCCCCGGGTTGGACCTCACGCGACAAAATGTAGCCTATCTTCATTCTTCTTCACCAAGGTCTATCTCTGTACCAAATGTCATCGCAATTGGGTGAACGGTTTAGGAATGCATAAAGGACATAGGTAGAAACAAACATTTGTTGTATTTTATATATAATATAAATATCTTCTTATCAATAACGCATTTATATACTCGCACATCCAAAATAAATAGTTAAAAGTTTAGGTTAGAGTATGAGTAACACAATAATAATTGTATACTTAAATGTCCATATATTATATTATATTTTTATGCTTAATATCTGCTAACCCATTACCCATATCATGGACCATGGTTAGATGGTGTTTAATATATGGTCTGAAAATCGGATTGAATTATTAAAATATTTATTTTATTTAAAACGCCACATTACAGTTTTATACTCATAATTAATATTATTTTAGTATTAAGCATTTTATGGTCAAATAGTAATTATAGGTACCTATAACAGACTAATAATAGTAATAGAACATCGTGTATAATAAAATTACAATATATAGCTCCTAATCTGCAACATTGTCAGTTGTCTCACACATATAGCTATAATTTCTTAACATACCTAGTTACGTAATATACATTAATAAATTATACATATTATAGATTAGGTATAATATCATAATAATTAATATTGAACTTCAAACGATAAACCTACATAGTATTCTGTGACGTATAATTGTACAACATTTACTTCTGTGTAGGTGCACGCAATTTGTATACACCTGCAGTACACCTATTGGTGCGTATGTCAATACATTTTTGATTTCACGTTATTAATGACATACATATACAATAGCATGTTAGATTTTTTAATCAAACAATATATTTTAGCCTTGAGCACAATAATTTTAGGGCATAGGCGAATATTTGATTTATTTAATTTTTGAGCGAGCTTATATAATATAGGGTTCAATTAATATTCCTAAACAAAATGAGCCAATTAATATAAAAATAAAATCAAAAAAATTGTATTTTTAAACAGATGGTAGTTAACATTTTTGAAGAGCAAAGTTCCAATGCACGCCTTTGATGAAAGCTATATCTCCCGAAAAAAAATAAAAACTATTCTAAATTTATTTTTGTCATTATTACATAAGCTAAATACTATAGGGTATATAGGTTTTACGAAGGTGCCTTTAAGATTACTTACAACCGTATTATGTTAACCTCCATGCTTTTATCAATATGTAAGTATAAAATATTTAATATAGGTAGGTTAGGGTATATAGGTACCTATTTAAATATTAAAAGATATACCTAATTAATAAATTATAATATAGTTCATATAGCTATAATATGGTACTATAACGATATTGTTAAGCGGCGACAATAGTAGTTCATAATATAAGCTTTAGTCGCCGTTCGTCATCGTTCACCATATATGAAAGGGGGACTATAAATATCGATACACCATCATTCCACGGCCTCTGTATATTTTATAGACGTCTTAACTCTCTAAGACCCATTTTTATTAACGAAAATACCAAGTTTTTCAATGCAATTAATAAAATCGTGCTCAACTCATTAACTAAACTATCTTAAAATATGAAAACTTGCAGTGTAGCCTATATAGTATATACAGTTATAAAACTAGTATAACTTATAATAATATTATACCTTAGTAGATATTGTACAATAACCAAACAAATCTTCAAAACTTTTTTTGGTGCAATCAATATATAGCCTTGTAGTAATATTTGTATTACCAGATTGGCCCGTACGCAGTACTGGTACAATTACAGAGACTTGATAAATCATAAAATATGATATGGAATGTTTGTGAGGTTAGTGAAAAATATATTTTTTGTACCTATATCTATATGTACTTATATAACTTGGTTTATACAACGTTTGAAGTTAAAAGCCTCCAAATAAAAGGAGTTTTTAATTTACAGTACTTCTTTCATCTTTGTTCACAATGTTAGACGTAAATATAGACTATAGTACAGTCTGCATCTCTCACTTCTTATTTTTCGTTTTCCGTTAGGTGTTTGTTTATTACGTTTTAATATTGAATATCTGAAAATTCATTTGAAAAAGGGATTTAATTTGAAGAAGGAATTATTTTCTACGTCCTGTAGTCGTTTTCGGTTGTTTTACTAGCAAAAATGTATTTGTTAGATGCGTATTCATTGGGCTCGGTTGTTCATGGTGTTTGTGAGTGACGTACCTATCCTTTAGAGGCGTTGGCCAATGGTAAAATTTTGTTTCATTTAAACTTTATTTTTAGTGAAATAGGGCATTTTAACGCAAAGTGATTGAGTGATGTCAGAAGCGGAAGCAAAAACACATCGTTTAAACTTTAATTTGTGGATTATTGAATATGGTGCAGTATTCGTTGAGAAAAAGGGATGTTGACATCCGAAATAATATTTATGATTATTAGTACTTAGGTATTGTGGGTATGACAGTTTTCAGAGTACCTGTCACTAAGTATACTTTCAATATCAATGTAAAACCGATTGAGATGACTGATTTTAAGAAAACATAATATTATTAATATGATATAGGCGATATAGCGAATATGGTAAATAGAGATTGTAGATATTATATTTATGAATAATAATATTAAATGAAACTTAAAGGGAATAATTTAAAAGTGCTATATTATATTTTATTGTGTTTATACTTTATGTATACCGTATTTCACCATAAGGTAAATATGGGTATATGTACTAAACGCATTAATTTAATACATGCATAAAGGGACCCCACGACATATGTTATACATTATAATATGTGACATTTTACGGATATACGGTACATTGGTTTTGAAAAGTATTAAAATATGTTCTTCGGTTGAGTATTTACACCATCGTCACCTAGCTAATATTGGTTTATTTTCATGGATAATACATTTAATTGTATTACTACAGGATATTATACATTGTATTATGTGTATACGTTCTGTACATTATACACTTGTTCGAAAGACATTGCAAAGAAATATTAGTGTCCATTTTAAATTCTGGAAAAAGAAGAAAACTACAGCTATTGATTTTGTTTACCAACTTTTAAAATATATAGCTACAAATGTTGTACCTATTTAGAAACTCATGGGTACCTTTATATATATATTTCTTCTGTCCGTGTGTATATGTCACTAAACTCTTCCTAAACGGATGGACCGATTTTGATAAATTTTGATTTATACCAAGTGCTATCCAATACACCACAAATGAATTGTCCATGTTAGTCGAATTAGTTCGCAAAATAGTGCAAATTTTCCTGTGAACTGATATAGGTAGGTTACCTACAATACTATAGGTACCTACACCAAAGATACACTTATATAATCTGAATATTAATATAATATATATATTGAAAATACCAACTTTTGGCCTGGACAACGTCGAGTTTAACAGCTGATAGTTAAAATAAAAAACTAAAATTTTGCAATACATGGAGATCTCCAAAGAGATGTTTTTTTAGTTTTCGACATTCATACTGCAACATTTCAGTACCTACAAAAAAAATCGGTTATTTTAACAGTATGTTATTTCTATTCGAAGTCTGTTCTCTATACATTATACTTAATGTAAATTGGATTTTTGATATTGTTGTTTTCGCATAAGAATAATATTATATTTTGGGTGTTTATAATATTAATTCTTACTACATAAATAATAAAGTTAGGTACCTATATACAAATTAAAAAAATAAACTTCAAGTTTAGATACTATGGTCAATGTTATGTACTATAACGAATTTTAAAAATTATTTATAATTAATTTAGTTTAAAAACGTAAACATAAATATTTTTATCAATCCCTGAATATAATATATGTGTTAGGTATTTTTTCCAATTTTTTGTTTGGCTTGAAAAAAACGCGAAGTGATCAAAAAGATTACGATTCTAGTCTCGGCCGAGGTTTAGTTACGTGTGAATTTTGACACATATAGATACAGCAATCAATCGTTGCGATCTAAATATACTTTAAAAAACGTGCGTTATGAAAAAATGTAGGTTGCTACTCCGTGTGAATTTTAGATGGATCTTTAATCCTGCTGTTGTTTGAATTATTAAATCGTACAGAATTAAGTTGATTAGTAAAATACTAAGATAAAATGTCTTACATTTTTTTAATACATGAATAGGTACCTACATGAATCCACGAAATAAATTACAGTGATAAAGGCCGTCACGCCTATCGTTACGAATTATTTTATACTATGGTACTATTGACGCGATTATCCCCGAAACGACTTTAATATATTGTTTCCATTTTCCGAATAATTCTCGACACGATAATTTGCACTTTGCAGTGTAATATTATTAATATGTACGTCTGTATCTCAACCCATATATACGCACTCATTACACGACGACGTGTACAACGGTAACGACATTACAATTTTGTTTTTAAGGAGTTTTGGAAGTACGGGGCCGGGATGCCCCGACAGAGCACGCGGCGTGTATTGTATCAGAAGCCTTCGTCAGCATTTAGTTCACGCCTTTTCCAGTCGACCGAACAGCTCGACGGATTTCCCAGAGCTGGTTGATTCAATTTGCCGTGCGATTTGCTCGGAATACGGGATTGCCGGCACACAAACTCTGGGGTTGTTCTCTTTCTCATCCCTTTTCGAGGGGTTTTCAAATGGGGTACAAAACTTTACGTGAGCGCACCCGCCAGTGTGCGTGTGTGTGTGTATATTATACATATGTACGCTGTATGTATACGTGCAGTACGCGCACACCGAAGAAAACAACGCTAGAAAGAAAAAAGAATCCGAGAGAGGGGAAAAATGGTGACTTAAAATTTCACAAACAACCCCGCGACGCACAAAGGATACATTATATTGTTATATATGTATATAGTGTGCAGGACGATCGTTTTTTTTCTTGGAAAGTATATAAACAGAGACAATATATTGGAAACCCAGTGGGAGTTACATAAATCTGTATTACAGTTTTAAAAATTAGCCCAACAATATTTAAACAGTTTACTATTAAAACGACTAAAACGACTAAAAATGAATATAATCTTTACTATAAAAAATATTTTATTCTACTGTTATTCGTTAAAAATCGAAATTAATAAGCACTATTAAGTGGTATAAGACATATAGGTACTCCGTACGCGTCTATATGTATAATATTACACCTACCCCACATTGAATTTATTTAAATAGATCGTAATAAAAATTATATATTATATTACATATTATAATATACACATTACTAAAAATAACACGTTAACAATCATACATAGTCAATTATTTTCTAAAATTGGATTTTATTATCACGTATAAAATATGTATAATACATAATAGGTACCTAGGTCCTAGGTACCTATTTGAGTTCTCAAATTTATAATTATTGTTATACTTATATTATTTATAGACATCTATTATACCCGACTATGGTAGATTTAATTATATTAAATTGTACATATTATCATATACCTACAACCTACATTATGTTCAATTTTATATTTATAAATAAGTTGGGTCTATCATTCAGACAAAAAGTTTGTCAAATTGTCAAATCAATGTTCAATTATATATCTCAACGTCCTAAACGTATATTTAAATAAGACAATCTTAAGTTTTTTTTTAAATAACATAATATTACATAGTATATTTAACGATCGATATCTTATTATATAAGTATAGGAGGTATCTTTATACAGAAGCAATCAGTTTATTAATTTTTGCTTAATGATTAATGATATTATATTATAGTGTTTTAGTATTTCGTTAAAGTGTTAATAATTCAGAACTGTATGCCTATCCAATCATTCGTGTATAATATATTAAACACTAGTTACAGTATATATACACAGTTTGGGTATTTACACTTAAAACTGTTGGAGCTCAAGTGCATATATAACAGCCGAAATATATTTTATTTGCCCGAGTCTAAATAGACCAAATGTATTTCCTATGATGAACACGTTTGTTCTGGCAACAAAACTGAATAACAAACATCCATCCTAAGTATAACTGAGTTTAAAATTGGTGAGTCTATAGGACGACTTTAAATTCGTTTTTGGTAAATTGTAATTCCAAGACCTCGTTCGCACAATAATACAACGTGACTAGAAAATTTAAAATTTAACGAAATACCAACCATACACTTATAATATGTGGTTTAACTATGATAATGTGTTGTATATACCTAAGTATATAAATCAATAATTAACTTAAAATAATCAGCTTTATCAATAAAATAATGTTGTTTTTGTTCTTCTACGAAATAAATTATTAAATAATACAAATAAATATTTAAACTATAAATGGCAAATGCTATAACGACAAGCCTTAATTTTAATTTTTTGAATTTACATATAAAAAAATCAAAGTTACACAGTTGCTCATTAAAAACCTCTACATGATTATAGATTTTGAGCGAAACGATAAAACAGTTGAAATTCACCAAAATTGCATTAAATTATAGATATATAATATCTATGTATATTATGCCTATATGTATTCAAGTTATATAGGTTCTGAGTAAACTTTTGCAGTGGAATTGCTGGGCTTGACGATGCTTGCGTTATAGCCTACAACATAGGTAGGTACTATATATTATAATATTATAATTAGGTATATTATTATGCGTGCGTACATACGTAGACAGCCCATAGAACGACGACGAGTGGTTATATACCTAGGCACCTATATATGGATGGGGCGGTCGGGATTTTGTATATTATATAGAAGATTAGCAGACTAAATTATATCGCATTATACTCATATTATTATATACGGACATGCGCATTGTAGTATTTACGGCATTATTGTGCCTTTTGAAGAGAATAAAAAACCACGCGCGTATTATTATTTATCGTCATATTATTATTGTAACTCCTGCAGCTCCTGTTATATCAGTATTATTACTATTTATATAATATTATAATAATATACGGCGGCGGTCGCGCGGCGCACGTGTCGATCCGTGCGTGCCGGAAATCGCGCGTCAAAAGACTCAGGTCAGGTGGAAAAAGTCTCTTTTTTTTCTCCACCCTCTCCCCCAGAACTGTCCACTGAATATGTGTAAGGCTCTCACACACATCCGTATATAACATTATGTGTATGGCGTGCGATGTCACCACACTGGGAAACGGTCGGTGGACTGGAATGATCGCGTTATGCGCAAAGGATATATAAGTACGCAGGAACGACGACGACGACGACGACGACGACGACTACTATACGTGTGCTGGCCGCCGACTGTGGAGTCCGCGTCTGTCGCACGCGACTCCTCGGGGCACGGCGAGAGATCGCCCGCGGAGTCTATAATAATATAATAATATTATGCAATCGTCAAAAATATACGTTCCCACGCGCATTGCAATGCGTCACGCGCGCGCACAAAAACGACACAAAAATAAAATTAAAATATAAATATCCGATCGATGTGAACGCTATATAAAAAAAATAAATATATTATAGGTACTTATTATACTATTACCTATTTATACACCTATATAATAAATGTATATACAAACACACACACACACACATATAGCGGTTATTACGACTCTCCGACTACTGTGCGCGCACACAATCCGCGTCCGAAATCGAGGTTAGGTGATTTTTTTCTTCAATTTTTATTGCCGCGTGTGTGCCCGACCAAAGTACCTATATATTATTATTTCGCGTTTTACATCGTAAAAACTTCTCCGTAAATATATCTATCTATATAGCCACACACACACACACACACACACACACACACACACACGGGTACCTATACGTGTATACATTATATTATTTTCGACGCCCAGATTTTACACGGTTGTATTATACAAGAGTATAATTTATATTCTGTTAAATTTTAAATACGCTTGGTAAGTATATGCATGATGAGGAATTTTATAGCATGTCACATCGACGATTCCGTCTTGAGACGAAATGAGCCAATCGACGGGGTTCTTTTTTTTAAAGTTTTATTAGTTAACTTGGGCTAAATGTTACACTTCATTTTAAATTTACTAATTTATAAAAAGAAAAAATCTCACTTGAAATTTAGAAAAAAATCTCTTATTTTTAGAAATTTCGATGGAAAAAAGCAGGACCAAACATTTGTGACCCATTATACGTGGGGAACACAAATAGTTGTAACGTGCACGACATAATAGTGTGTAAAACTGAGTAGAGGGATGGGCTGGACCACGTAAATTTGCTAAAAAGAAGGTGGTATCGTTTGAGCCTGTATATAGATTTAAAATATGTATAAATTAAAACAATATAGTTTAAAATGTATGTAATTTATTATTTTCTCTCTGCAAGCTCAATGGGCCGAGAGTATAGATAAAAATAAAAAAATAAAAAATATATTTTAAAAAACAATTTAAATTCATGAGTCCATACGTGCTGCCACGATAAAATATATACACAATCACGAATAGACATGCACGCCGAGTTGGATGGTGTATATGATGGCAAATCATTTGGGTTCGAGCTGATACCCCATAGATAGAATAATTAATTAAAGAGTAATTTTTTGTGATTTTGCAATTTATTTTTTCCCACATAAAATCTATGGTAAGTACCTACATTACCTACGCACTTATAAATATAGTCTGCACGCCCGAGACGATTCAACTTGTATACTGTTCAACGATCGTATCGAGATAATTATCATATTTAAATATATATATCCTCGATAATTTTGTGATGCATATATATTTCTAGAAAAGTCGTGACATATATTTCTTAATATGGATATAATAATTTATTATTAACTATATAATATAGTTATCGCTGTTTACTCCGAACACAGAGCATATATTTACTATAGTATGGTCTCTAAAAATGTATCAAAATATTATATAATCGTCTACGGTACACGCGGTTTCCCCATTTTGGTGGCCATCATAATATCGAAGGTTTCGATACACGAACATACGTAATTATTACGGTATAATATATATTATTATGGTACAAGAACGACAAGTGGTGTCGGTGGTCGGTAAAAATTGACGATCGGTCTCCGTGTAATAAAATCAACCCGCCGAGGCTAATGAAAGAGTGTGACCACCGGGTCAACCCAAGCACTATGATTGCGAACTCCCTCTCGCGTACATAATATAATATTATATAGTATATACATTTTGTCTGTGGGGGTAGATTGCTATACATATAACGAGCACGTCGTCCGGGACCCACACCCTTATATATTGCATTTACTATATATATATATTTATTATATACTAGACATCAATAAGCAGTCGGATGTATTATATTATAACTATGTACATTAAGGCCATTCGGGAATACCAATTACACCACAGGTTTACAGTTTGTTTTCGGTGCCCTTTTAGTTTTTCAACCCATTCGCCGAGGTGCCACAGCGTATATTATATAGATAGATACAACTTTAATATTATATGTACATAGCAATCACACTGTATCGTAATTGAAACACGCACATCTATGTATATATATGCGAGTCTATATATTTTGCAAAAGGCATCACGTCTATGCACTATATATCGTCGTTAGCAACCCCTACATGCGTATATATAACATTATAAAAGGTTCATATACTATATTATATATAGTGTTGTTTCACCATAAGCCCGTTAACAGCTAGGTCTCAAGAATCGGTACTGAACGATTCCAAACATTTGTGGAATCGTGAAGAATTTAATAACTTTATCTAATAAACATTGATAGGTATACGATTCCAAAAATGTCATATGTATATTGTATATCAAAAACGTCGCCATAACATATTTTGATTATTGATTTCGTTTGTATTATAAATTATAATTTTTTTTTTTTTTTTGTGTCTGTCATCACGTTTTAGGACAGTAAAAGTGCTTGGATTTTCTTCAACAGTAGCTTTTCTGATAGGAAAGTGAATCTAGTTGGATTTAATTTCCCAGTAGTTTTCACAAGCGCCGGGAAAAAACAACATAAAAATTAAGGAAAAACGGGAAATTTTGATTTTTGGTGTAACTCTAAAAGAAATGAACGTATATACATGAAATTTTCACTGGTTGTTTATATTTGTATTTTCTATACACGATAACATTTTCAAAATATTTTGATTTATTTTGAACTGTTTAGGGACATTTTCATTTTCCATCTTTTTTTAGTTTTTTTTCTAAAAATATCAATAAAATTTTATTTGTTGGTTGCGAAAAGTTGAAAATTTAATAGAAGGCTCCTAGTTTATTGTTTCAAAGGCAGATGAAAAATATCAAAATCCTTAGTATCAATTTTTTTTGAAAAGCATTTAAAGTTCAAAAATTGACAAAATATGGAAAAATCACGAAAATTAGCAAATTATTTTGAATTAAGAATTCGTAAAAATTTTTCTTTTTAAATCTAAGATTTGAAAATGTAATACAAGATTCCTTATAAGATTATCTACCTTTATCAAAAAAAATGTCTACAAGAAAGTCAAATTTCTATATAATAGCTTACCTGTAAAAGTTTACAGACATTTTCAGTTTTCAATTTTTTAGTTTTTTTTTTTATAAATATCAATAAAGTTTTATCTGTTGGGCCAAAAAGTGTAAAAATTTAATACAAGGCTCCTGATATATTGTTACAATAGCAGTTGAAAAATATTAAAAATACATAGGCACAGTTTTTTTTTATAAGCATTTAAAGATCGAATTTTGACAATATTTATCATAATCTCGAAAATTATCAATCATTGTAATTAATAGATTTTAAAATGTTCAGTTTTTATAGCTAAGGATTGCAAATTTAAAACAAAGGTTCTCATAAAAAATTCATACTGTAACCAAAAAATCTAAAAAATATATGAACACAGTTATTTTTTACAGACATTTTAATTCAAATTTGGACGAAATTACATATTAAAAAACCTAGAATAACTATTTTAGTTATTTTGTTGTGATTGAATAATATTATTCGTGGGTACTTGAAACTTCTAAAGTGTACTATTATATATCTATGATAGTATCAGGGTTTGTTGTTGATGTATAACGCGTTATAAGTACCTAATGGATATTGTGATATGATTAATTTGGAATTTATTATAGGTACCTATTAGAGGTCAATTTTTTGTTTAATACCATAGATATGTATATAATATGTCTTACACCTAGACTGACATACCGTCTCCGCTCAGAATCGTTTTTCTTATACAATGATACTATATCGTTGAATTCAAATTTAATATTATCAATTATACAGTGACCCACTTGTAACCTACTGTACAGCAGAGCGACACCCACTTGCCCACCTTTTTTTAATTGATTATAAATAAATATTTTTATTATTTAAAGAGGGGTATTAGAGGGTGGGGGCTAAGCCCCCGTGGCTTAATGAAATTTAACAAGTGATGGGGACGCTATTTTTTTAAAAGTAAATAGAGTCTCCTTACTTTAATATTGCCAGGTTAAGAGCTGAGTCGATGAGGACATAATATCTTAACTAAGCGGCATTCATAAGCGTGCGCACATTTTATATCGTTGTTTTTTGAAGATATAATTATTATTTTTTATTAAATAATATTTATTGAATATTGATGTGGTATTTGTAAACTTAGACTAGCCGTATAGTCCATATAGATTAATACCCCTAGTACCTAATAGATTATAGAACTACAATAGGTACTATACTACTATACATAAAGAGGGGTTGGTGTCCGGACGGCTAGACCTTCTCAATTCCGGAAAATGTCTAACGATGCATCGATGAAGTACGAGTATATACAAAATAAAAAAGTGGAACGGCAACGAAAATATATACCCGATACTAGCTGAACACCCGAAAGCGGTATTCAGAAATCTGTTACTATCGCGACAAATCAGTGTTGTTAAAGAACGAGTTCCTAAAAAACAATTTTTTTTTGATTATTATTTTGTAGAGGAACGAATGAAGGAATTAATTCCATTATTTTTAAAGGAATAGTAACGTGAATTCATTCCTTATTTTTAGGAATAGGAATACGTAAATGTTATAATTATTTTGTTCTTCACGAAAATGTTTTAAAAAACATTTTGGGAGATAAATTTCATTAAAATTACGAATATAATATTACAATACATAATATAAAATTATAATATTAATATATTTTTAATGTATAAAAAAATATAGGTAGACACTACCAATTTTTTATTCACATATGACTTGCTGATTAGTAATTATGATAATAATTGACAACTCATGAACCATTAGGAACGAGGAAAATAATGAGTTACTTTTAATATTATTTGAACTAATGTCTAGGAACTGAACGAATTCCTTTTTATACTTCAATAATAAATTTTGTTCCTTCATTTTCCCGTCCACATGGCATTTTCACGTCCACATGGCGATTTCACCCCCCCCCTCCCTGATGTGTATATTATAATACATTTGTACCGGCACGTCTATGTCGGGGTTGGAGAAGAGGCAACCCCTTCTAAACATATCTTGAAGTCGGTGGAAGACATAATAAGCAACGAAATGTAATAAGAATAAAAAAGTTGTATCGTGCGAAAATTCCAAAATCCTAGATACCTGACTACCTGAGTATAATAGATAACAGATATTAATTATTAAATTTAGAACTTTTTATTATATTTTAACAATTAATTATCGACAATTTTTTATAAGATTGACATTTTTAAATAACTACCTACTTATATAAAATATTAATTTTGGTGCAAATGATATTATGTCGTTTTTACCCTTGGCGGTTCTGTCATAACTCATATGTTGAGTATAACACCTAAGTGTTCTATCGTTAGTGTACTACGCTTCACATTGATAGAAGGTTGGCTGTTATTCTTATTTAGGTAAATAGATGAGAATAAGTTAGAAGTGTATACCCAATTCTTGCTCTAGTGATAACAATATCTATTATACTGGCTGTATAATGTGTTAGTGAGGGATCACCATTTTTTAACAGTTTTTTTTTATATTTGAGTAAATATGGGAGTACCTATACTTTGAGAAATATATTACTGAGTGAGTAATGTGTTTAATCTTATTTTATACAAATTTATAATAGAAAATGTTATAATATTATATTCTAAAAAAAGATGACACAATAAAAAAATATATATTCCTGTAATCCTGTTACATTTTTGTTGTATCTATTGACTATTAATAACTTAGTTTTTGTAAACTAAATTGTATTTTATTTATTTGGTATTACAGTTTTTTTTTTCCCAATAATGCTTATTGCCTACAATAATAGTATAATACATAATAAGTTTGAAAGAATAAAAAATAAAACCGTAGGTATACTTACTGCAACCACAAACAACAGTTTAAGTGTATCCACAAAAATTTTTTTTCCCTCTCTTTTAAGTTTAGATGATTATGAATAGCAAACTTTTTTCTGTAGATAATAATTTGATAAGCATTCTCATTTTTGAAAAATAACTTATCACACTTATGAATATAGAAACTTACTCATTTTCTGTAGAGAAAAGTATTTTATTATTTTGAAATAACCAAATCCTATAGGTTGATCGATTCATTAGATTATCAATTTTATTCTGAAAATCATTCCAATAATCATTCCTACTTAACAGTAGCTATTCTACTAGTATTACATTGAAAACATTAAAACATAAATAGATATCGATAATGTTCAACTTTAACAACAGGTAAAAAAAATAGGAAACGATGAAGTTTGTATACTATTTACTACTTTTCTTAAAAAAATATAAACTGGTTTTGATTTTTTTTTATTATTCTCTAGTGCCTAAATGGCTAATTTATATATTTAAAATTATCTAAAAAAAAATAACCAAATAAATATATATATATAATACATAATATGTGTAGCATTTATCTTCATAGTTTCCTAAAATTTTACGATATAAAATAGTTTTTTTATATTTTATGTGATGTGAAGCAAATTATGCTATGGGTATTTTGTTATTATATATGTCATTCATAAATTAAAAAGGAGTGCTTGCCGAAAAGCGTAAATATGTATAATTTAGTAACTTTTAGTCTATAGATGGTAGTATACTATAGTATAGTACTTTATTAAGTGGTTATTATATAGAAAAATTTTCTAAAACGACTGACAATGACAAAAAGTTGAGAAAATGAGAAATGTATTATTTGTTTTATCTTAATTGTGTATTGAATAAGTTAAAAAATATGAACGTTTTATACATAAACTCAAGAGTAGAATATGATTTACTTCTTAAAAATGTAGTTATGAAATTAATTATAATTAGGTACCTACTGGAAACGTTCAATTATATATTTATATATTATTATAGACATATTAATTATTATAGTCCACACGAATTGTATATATATATGTGTGTACACAACATAAAAGTAAATGAATATCTGTTTCGAAACGTTTTGTAAAAGTGATGATTTATGATTGTTTACTTGATAGATTATAAATGTATAAAAATAAATAACAATATAAAACCATATTGTGTAGTAATCACAACGGTAAAAAAGTCGCTCTACTGTACAGTAAGTTACAAGTGGGTCGCTGTAATGGATGGTGTTAAATTTGAATTCAATCATATAGGTAATATAATTTTATAAGAACAACGGTTATGAGCGAAAACGGCCAGTCAGCTTATGATATTACTAAGTATATTTGATAATATTATTGTGAATAAATTAATTTATATATTTATCTATTTACGTGGACCCTTGATTTAAATTTTCAAACCTTAGCTATAAAAGTTGAACATTTTATAAATTTTTAACTACAAAATAATTACCTATTAAATTTTAAATATGATAAATTTTGTCAAAATTCGAACTTTAAATGCTTATAAAAAAAATTGTGCAAATGTATTTTTAATATTTTTCAGCTGCTATTGTTAAAATATATCAGGAGCCTTGCAATTTGCATTAAATTTTCAAGCTTTTTTACAAAACAAATAAAATCTTATTGATGTTTATAAAAAAAAAAACTAAGAGAATTGAAAACTGTCAATGTCCGTAAACAGCTCAAAAAGAGTCAAAATATTTTCAAATTTTTATGATGTATAGAAAATGAAAAATATAAACATTCAGTAAAATGTTCATGTATCTACAGTTTTCTTTTTTGAATAACATTAAAATAACAAAACCGCTACATGAGAAATCGAGTGAATATCCTGCAATTTTGTAAAATTATATGATCTTCAAACGCTCATAAAAATTTAATTTGATTTGCTTGTAGACATTTTTTTTGATAAAGGTAGATTGGTAGATATAAGTATAGACGATAGATATAGTATTTACCTATGTATCCCTATGTATTCCTAATAATCGAATTATTTCTTATACGTGAATCAAATAAAAAATATAATCATATGACAAAAGGGATTCATTTGACGATAATGATTTTCATTGAACATAAATTATTATACTTAAAACCATTATAACGGTACGGTTTTTAAATATATTTCCGGGAAGTTAAACATTTGAAAGGGGAATAATGAATAACTGTCGCGATCAATCGACGAATAATCAGTCCGGCGAGACTGGGTGTGATATCTTATTAAAGGGTTATGACTGTTGAATTCGAAAATCAAATTTTACACATTCACAAATCATCATCATCATTATCAATTATTATTGTTACAAACTTACAAATACCTATAAACTTTAATTGTTATTAATTAGTAATTACTTATGTAATTGCATCATACAGGATTAACTTTTTAGGTAGGTATGTCATTGCCACTGCAATGGTATATATAATATTATAGTACCTATTGGCTAATATGTACAACACTTAACGCCAGTACCACAAGTATCTCGAATGTTATCACAGTGCTCGAACACGGAAAAAACCAAACAATTGCTTGTACTATAAAAATAGTAGGATTGACTGCAGGTGCGGATCTAGGGGAGGGTTCAGGAGGTCAGCTGACCCACAGTTAATATTTGGTGATCAAATTGGCCTCTTTTCAGATCTTGGATAGTTGGACACTTGGACCCTCGAATAAACATACAGTATAAATTAATTTTTTGTTTTATACGCCTAGTACACAAGTATAGATTTCTAATCCAGTTTTAAGGGGGCTGGAGCGTAGTCCATTCTAAGGAGTAAAAACTAGGCAATTTATATTGCAGTGCATATGGGTCCATGTCAATGTGTTGGAAGTAAATGAACATTAGTGTGTGTAATTCGTAATTGTGTACTCTCCGAACTCACTATCCGTTCAAAAACTGGTTTAACATAATAGCCATTGTCATTAGACATGCTGCAATTCACCGAATTTACAATAACTATTACCTAATTACGATAACATAATAATAATATTATTGTACTTAATTAAATGGTAATAAATAATAGATAATACTTCATAGTAAATGGTTTTTTTTAATTACTGCACTACATAGGTATACTTAATTTCGACCACCTTGAACTTCAAATAATTGTAAAAAAAAAACTGTTTTTATATATTTTTTAAATTTGTTGGTTACAGTATGAACTACTTACGTAGAATCTTTTTTAAATTTTTAAATATATTTTTTCCTTAGCTAAAAAAATTGAACATTTTTAACTGCGAAATAATTTGTAAACTTTCAGTATGATAAATTGCTCAAAAAGATCAAAATATTTTGAAAGTTATACCATATATTATAAAATAAAAAATATAAATATAAAAATATATAAAAATATCAATACATCGAGTGTCTAGACAAACATTTTTAAACAGGTATACCTGTATAATGTAAAATATAATTTTATTGAATAATCATAATGAATATTATAATACCACGGAAATAAAACCTATTACCTATACCTTTATATAATATATTCTGTACATAACATTACAATAGGTACTAATAAATAATAATCATTAAATAATTGTGTGTGATTCCCCGAATAATACCGATTACGTTGTATAGGGGCATCATAGTGACCGGATATGTACGGCTGTGATTTTACCTACGCGCATGCACATGTCAACAACATATTGGCTTATAAAATTAATAACATTTTTTTTTTTCAAAAAATACGGCCAATGACTCCAATCACTACGCTTAGTAGAATGTTCCGATTTAAATTTAGAAAGCAGATTTGAATTCTCCTCTAAATTTACTATGCTTTGACTGTCGTACATTTTTCATATTCAATATCAATGGATTTAAATTTGAATTATAAAAATGATCAATTTTTACTCTTTTTGTTAGTAAATTCCTAAGTAAAAAAAAATAAAAATCAGAAAAATAAAATTGTCAAAGCATAGATAATTTAGTGACGAATTCAAATCTGCTTTCAAAATTAAAATCAAAACATTATATTGGGCGTAGTGATTGAAGTCGTGAGCTATGTTTTTGACCGAAAATGAATCACGCTCCAGCCCCCTTAATAAGTGGCCCCTTGAAATGTCCTGACCCACAGTTTCCTAACTCTGGATCCGCCCCTGATTGACTGTACATTACAATTGGTATAGGGATAGCTATAAGGTTAGTCAGACTTACTAAAATATCATAGTCAAGTTATTATAGTTATTTGAACTGAAATATGCTATTTTTTAGTTAATTCAAACATTAAAAACTGCGTTAACTATAAAATATAGTAAACATTACCATAAAAAATAACCATATTTATATAGTCATAATAAGTAAATCATCTTAGTTATTTTACCTATTAAATAGTTATATTTACTATAATTTGTTTAACTATAATATTATATTATTTTTGTTATACAATATACAATATATTACATAACGAAATTCATAATTATTTTTTTTGATTCAAAAGAGACCACATATTTTGATAAGTATAAAAAAATTTAAAATTCAAAAACACCGATTAATGAAACCATAACTGAAACTGATAGCATTTCATTCGGAACACGATTTAAGATATTATCACAGTATCACACACAAGTATCTGTGCCTTAGATAATATTATACTTGTACATGAATATGATCTATAATCTGCAGTGAACTACTGACTATATAGGCAAAACACAGGGTGATATTGTAATTAATTATTATACTAATGTCAAAAATAGTTTTGACATGAAATAGTGAAACTCGTTTTATAATTAACATAAATTGAAATTCACATTTTAATAAAAATTATTTCGGACATTAGTTTGTACAGCCTCCCTCCATCCAAGTAAAAAAATATAGTAGGGGAGCTCCGTCCCCCTGTACAACCCCCCCCCCATTCGAGCACTGCACTTTTATTGCATTATTATTTACTACTAATAATTGTGTACGGGAATTGTGTCCGAAAACCAATAGTATATCTGCCATCTGTGGTGAACGGTAGAACAGTTTTGACGATTATACAAATACAGTTCAAAATAAAAACAGCAAATAAAAATTTAATTTATTCGGGGGTTAAAAAAAATTCAGACATGGAGGCGCGATTTTAAATAAAATATTAAAATCTATTCATATAATTATATTCAACGAAAAAAAACCCGAGTATTTTCTCTTCGCGAGAATAATGACGATTATTCTTTTTTTCGCACCAAACGTTAATTCCTCAACGAAAAAAATTGGTAGAGGGAGGGTCGTTTATATTAAAATATATATATTTTTTTTTACAGCCACGTCGTAGTATTCATAATATTAGAATACGTATATATATATATAAATGCTAAATACGCGGAGAGGGAAATAATTTCGAACGGAAACAAAAACGGTGGTATACATATATATATATACTTTACCACAACGATTGATAGTTCGGGGACAGTGGAGGGGATTACGGTCGTGCGTTAAAAAAAACAATAAAGCTAAAAAACCGCAATTTCCACGTCCCCTCGACATCCTCTTCCCTACACCAACGCCAATCGCCGTCGCGCTCAGAGGTTTGGCTGTTTGCTCGCCGAATATATTATAATATTATTATTATGAATTTTAAACAAATATAATATATACATAACAAGCGGCCGAAGGGCATGCGGAGTCACGACGACGATACACGACGACGTGGTTCATTTACATCCGCACCACCGCCGCCGTCGCGGTTTTTGGCACGTCAAACACCGCCGCTGGCGGCGACGGACGATCGAATGCGCTCGAACCATCCCTCTCGCCCTCCTCCCGTGCCCGCCACGAGGTATATACATAGGTGTTTGTGCAGAGTCATTGTGTCGTTACCACGGTAACTTTGTCGCCGGACGTTGGCCACTCCCCCCTCGGTGGTTTTATTTGGAAAATTTAAAAGAAAAAACAATCCCCCGGACCGCCCCCTCGTCCGCTTCCTAACTATACCGTATACGACAAGAGAGCGGCGAGAGGGCATCCGGAGGTTGGAAATTTGGCTCCTCTCCTGCTCTTACCTGCAATGGCGAACCATATTATATAACTCACAGTCGCAACGTAATAAGTGGAAAATAAAACATTTATGAACCTGTGACTATAATATAACATAATATTATGTTGGAATTTTTTATGACGGAATTTGAATATTATTTTATTTGATAGTTTGATGTAGGTATAGGTGAAATGTAAAATGTACCTATTAATAGTTCATCTCAATAAATTTGTATAGGAACGCCACTGTGATACCTAAAACAGTTGAGAAATATGATTTCACGTTTGAAAATAATTATGAAATGACACCAGTCTTTCATGATATTTTTAAATTTGTATAGTTGGTAATATTACCCATATATATTATGGATCCCTGATCTCTGCATATATTGTAATATACTACAGAAGTTCCCGATTAATATATATTATTAATATAAAAACTATATTACAGCTCGCAACACAAAATCTATATTACCATTCCAATAATTTATAATAAGTAATTGTTCGATTATACGGTGACTATAATGACTCGAAGTATCTTCAAAATTTGAGACCAGAAGTGGAATTTTAAACAGCCTTAACCCTACACTGTATACAAGGGAACATTGGAACAAATGCATTGTGTACATTATATGTTTGGTTTTGTATGTATAAGATATCTTTATTCTTTACTAAAACTAACAAAACAGAAAGGTTCATCTATAGACAGATATCCGAGAGATCATAGTGGCGGTGTTCACTGAAATTGTTTTATACGCTTTTTTAATATTAGTGGGTACATATATTTAATTAAATAGGTATATTGTTCCACGAAAATCAACTATAGTAGGCATTATTATAACAGAATAATATAGGTACATGGTATTTTGAGTAAAACCATCAAACAAGTCTTGCTATGCTGTTTTGAAATTATGCCTATTTGAAATTTCCATCCGACCGCACACTATCTGATCCTACATGGGTTATGTCACTCGTCACTAAATACTTGTCTTAGCTACAAATTATGATATTTGTGCAGTGTATTTTAAACGTACAATATATATATATATATATTATACTTTAGCCAATATTAAAGTTATCACTCTTAGTATACATTTGAGATAGACACTGCTGCAGAAATATAATATATATAAATATACAATTCGAGTGATTAAACATCAAACATATTACCTGTTCACATGAAGGAACTGTAGGGTTGCAAAGGAGTATCTATAACCATCGCCAAGTATTGCTATGAATTAAATCTTATTTTAAATAGTATATATAGGTACATAACAGCTATATATATTAATATTCAATTGCGCCTTGCTTGCAGGGTCTTTTCGGCTAAAAAGTAAAAACCATTCGACCGCGACCACACGCCGCGTTTACTTATATAATAGGTTTTGTTTGTTTGCCCTGGAACAGCGTGACACGAGTAGAACGCATTATTTTCTACAAAATATAAAGACTGCCCATAAATCATCAGAAACACAATAAAAATAAAAAATACAAAAATATTTTAAAAATCGCCATGGGATGATCGCTGAAGCGCATCTATACCTCTTAGGCTCTTTCGATACTATAAGTATTATTGAACCATACCGACAATATATAGGTACACAACAGGGACGGATTGGGCCATAGGGAAATCGGGAAATTCCCGATGGGCCGCTTACTTAATAGTAAATAGTAGGTAGACGTAAATATAATCTATAATTTATAATTATATAATAAAATATATTACCACTGATTATAGATTATTCATTCAATGATATTACGTAATAACAGTCTATAATATTATAACGTAAAATGTTGTAAATTGTAATAATACAAGTATACAACGTCTACAACAGAAATTGAATAAAAATATTAATTATCAATAAGTAATAACAATAACTGTAGTCTGTAATCAAAAAATCAACTTCCGTGGACAGTAAAATTGGTTATTCGTAGAGAACTCTCTAGTTATTCGGGTTGTCGTCGATCAGCGGGTTGCGGGTAATGACGACGAATTTTGACAATACAGGTCGATGCGGGTCGTTAATATGAATACCTACCTAATATGAATATTTTTATTTGAAATGTATATATTTATATTTAAATAGGTATCAATCGTCATTCAAAACCTCGATATCAGCACTCGGCAGTCAGCAGTTCAGCACAATTTGGTTAATTTTACAATTAAATTACCAAGTACTTAACTAAGAATAATTCATAAAATGTTTTATATTACAATAGTAATAGTTGCAAATTATAAAGTAAAATGGAAATGGATGGATCAGACTGTAGCAAAAAACGAAAAGGAGGAGCTGAAAAAATTTTAAACAAAAATAAAAATAATAGGTACTACTTTAGAAGCAAAGGTTTCTAAAAGCATTAAATCATTTTTCAAGTCTCTTAATGCGAAGAGAGTTTTAGCTGAACTTTGTCATTATAATAACAATATATTAAAAATCAAGAATATTAAACTGTTACTGTACAAAGTACAATAATCTACAATTTATTTTATTGATAGAGAATGAGAGAAACAACATATTTTGCAAAATACCTAATGCAATAGGTACCTATTTTATTTTTTTTTATATGAAAATATACATTAAATTATTTTGGTGTGATATTCAACTGATACTCTTAAAAATTATAGATAATATTTATCTTTAAGTATAAATTATGATTTATCGATTTAATAACAAGGCTGGGCAAATTAATGTGTTTTTTTAACTCAGTTTGTAAGTCTGTAACTTAACTTAAACTTTTTAACTCATTGATATCCATCCTAGTATAATAATTATTGAAAAAATTATATAAAAAGAGAGTTCTCTTTTAAAAAAAATCTTTCATTGTAAATTAAACCAGTTCCATTATTTATTCAAATAAAAAAAAATTAGGTATTACAATTTTATTATGTAACATTTATATGTAGGTAATACTATTGTTACTTCATTATTATTATTTTTATTATTACATTTTATTGTTAAAGGTTGATTTTATAATAACATGGATAACAGTAGAGTACCCTTTAAAATACTTAAAAAAATTACTATCTTCATTCTTCAGTATGGTACACTTGCCAGTTGCCCCCGATTTCCCAACAAATAGTGGGCAGATAAAAAAGTATTATTTTTCCCGGGCTGGTCAGTAATTCCAATCCGTCCCTGGTACACAATAATATATTATTGAATATGTAGTGTCTCTGTAATAAGGTATACTTTGTGTGGCAACTCACTGTGTATAAATATTATATATAGGTAATATTGAATATAGCGTCGCTTTTCCAATAGTTTTACAGTATTTTTGAAAAAAAAATGATTTGTACTTCTATAATGAATTAATTAATTATAGCATAGTAATCATTATTATTATTTAAATATCATAGTTCGATTTAGTTCATTGAATAATTGCAATAAACAATTTTTATAAAATAATACATTTTTAGATTCTGAGCAGAGCGATATGAATGTATTGATTTTACAATTTATAATGATGCTGTTACTTGTATTTTGTGTCTGGTATCTGCACGTTTTAGAACAGTGAAAACGCTTACATATTAGTTATTGGTAGGAAATGTTATTCTTTTGGTGTTTTGGGGGGTCAAAAGTAAAATTGTTCAGTACTTTTCTAAGAAATTGGGGGAAACAACAAATAAACTAAGGAAAACTGGTAATTGTACTCAATATCAGTAGACATATACTTGAAATCTTCACCAAATGATAATATTAGCATTTTATATATTAAATAATAAATGGTATGATTTTTATCTTTTTGAGATTATTATAGGCATTTGAAAATTTGAAATGTTCTTTTTTTTTCAGTTCCTTACTTTCCCCCTTTTTGCACATAACAATATTTATAATACTGTATAGTAACAAGCTGTTACATAATATTACAACTTATTGCTAAATCATTTTTAAATGATTGTCTAGTAACTAGTTATTACAACCACGATAACATTATACGATAGGTTTTTTGTCGTCATTGGAACTAATATAGGACACTTAGAAACAGAACGTGCATCTTCTCCTTCCTGTTATATTTGTACAATTTTATACCCGTTACTACTTATTTTATATTTTTATCTACTACAAACTCATCGTTTGACTTACTAATTTTAGTATACTTTAATTGTACATGTATACAAGGCTGTATCTGATGGGGACCAGGGGGTCTGGACCCCCCCCTGAAATTTCTTCAATATGTCTTATTTTTAACCAAATATCAAAACCTGAATTCAATAAAATTACAATATATATTTTTCAGACTCCCCCCTCCTTGAAAATTTTTTTTTCGATACGGCCGTATGCATAGACTGCGATTGTACCTATAGATACTATATAGTCTATAATCAATTTGTTTTTAAAAATATAAAATTTTTATTGATGCGATCTCGGTTGTGATTTAAGGATTTTACAAATAGGTACCTATTCTATTTAAACGGCAGTTAGTTTGAATCATTGTATTCCGCATACACCAGCTATTATATATTATATTACACACTTTATTAGGTTCATGTTTTTTTCAAAAAAGTTCCACTTTTGGCGCCAGATACAAATAACAACAATACGACGAAAAACATCCCCGATAAGCCTATACATAAGTATATACATTATATATATCCACCAGCTATATTTATAGGTGCACGTATACCCTCGTCGTCGTCGCTGTCTACAATGTATATAATACGCCTACACTGCATCGGACACGATTAATGATTATAATATTATATCATATAGCAGTTAAACAATAATGCGCATATAAGATTACGCTTGCGACGATCTCTGTTTTTGGCTTGCAGTCTATTAAACAGTATATTATAATATATATATAGGTACACCTTTATGATTTATCATCATTCCTGTCCACTGTGCGGCTGATGCGCGACACACATGTTATTTGACTACCGGTTTAAACGTCCTCTCACCATAAAATATGTCGTACACATACATATTATACGTTATATAATGACGTATGTATATATATTATGACGAGAGTATTACACACGCGCAATATTCATACAATACCATCGCGGTATGGCCTATACAATAGCATATTATATATATATATATTTATTTGTGTGTGGGTGTGTGTGGCTACTGTATATAATATTATGTATAGACAATGGGATTACACGGCGGCGACGGCGACTCGCGTATGTCACGGCGTCGGGCCCCGGAAGGGTCGCACCACACGCTTCACCCTTCGCGCGCGTAATCTCGTTATAAGTCCCTCGCGCTTACATATTATTATTATTATTATTATTCGTATTCGTATTATTACGTCTGCCTACGGCGACCGCGCGATATCGATACAAAGTCCGATAAACCGATGTACCTACCTATATGTGTGTGTATATACCTATACATATTATAATATATTCTATTTTATTGTATATAATACGAGCTGCGTATAATGCATTATTACGTAGCATACAACATTTACCAATATGATATATTTTAATTTACCATGATGAATTTACGATCTGAGTTTAGGTGCACCTACACACACCAGTGCGGTTTTATTATGTTATAACTTAAACTTATCGCGGTTAGATCGACCCATACCGCGCTACGCACCCCATAATATACGACTCCTGTTGTCACCTGTCACACTGCAGCTTTTAGATGTCTGATAAGTGATATTATATTATATTAGATGAGTTTACTGATGTGAATATATTTCGGACGACACGACATAAGTGATAACGGAGAGGGTATATAGGTACTATATATTGTGGTGATAATATTGAGAGCAACATGTCACGTGATATTATATGCTTAGTCTTGGGCGGATAAACCGTTTTAAACAGATAGGTACTTCATTGTGAATTTCAGAATTTGTATATACAAATTATAATTTAAGTATAACGAAATAAAAATAAATGATTAATTAATTGATAATAAAATAAAAAATCTGGATAAGTCACTCTACAGTATTTGATAGTAAGTTTCGAGTGTATACCTACTACCTACCTATATTTGGTTTTGAGTTGGTTCCTATAATTTGATCTCAATGATAAGTCATTGTATACGAAAAACTATTGTGAGAGGAGCCGGTGCAATATCATTCTAAGGATATTAAATATTTTATAATTGTGTATTTTTCTATAAATAATATGGTAGTTTGGACTTGTTTTTTCTAAAAACATAGCATACAATAATTATTGTAATATGCGTATTCTCATATACAGTTAAATATACCCATTAAATTTGAGTTATCCAAGTATAATACAATAATAGGAAATTCTGGGGACCAGGAAAAAATTCGACGTATCGACAATTTAGAGTTAAAAAAGTTCGAATTAATCAAGTTTGCCTGTATTATTGTATGTACTGTGGAACGGTGTAAATGTCGTGGTATTATTATTACTATTATTATTATTTAGTTTTTTATTTCTCAGCTTATTTATAAGTTTAAAACTATTCTAAATATTTTGAATATTTAACTGTCTAAATAGTAACAATATATAATATGTAATGGCTGAAAGTTTCAAGTACTTACCTGCGATTAATATTTTTTGAATAACAATAAAGGAACTTTAGTTTTGTGTAAATATTCTCCATTTTTCCATACCTAACTAATTTTAAAAATACGGAGAATATCGAACTTTTGAAAAAGTACCAACAGCTAATATTAAGCTGAATTAACAAACCGTTTTTGTTGAATTGACTACAACTGATTTAGATAGCGCCATGGCAATTCTGTTGCATGCACTCCTGGTATAAATTGCTCAACGCAACTGTTGGGTTTAGTTGAATTCACTAACCGGTTTTGTTAAATTTACTAGGTACAGCTGATATAGTTAAATCAACCATAATATTGTTTTAGAGATTCGACAAGTTTTTTTATCTATTTATTTATGACGTGTTTGTCATTCTACTGTTATTTTTACTAATTATTGCAATATTCAACTTTAATATTTTCTTTTAGATCCGATATTTACTGCCATAGAAGCCACCCTTGAAGTTGAAGATTGAAGCATTTTTACTTCTCCTAGATAGTAGATATGTGATAGCAAAAACAAAAAAAAACACACAGCACACGCGACACTAATCAGTATTATAATATTATAAGACCATCACTCTGCTTGGGATCTAAAAACAATTATGACCTATGCCCTATATTATAACATATAAAATGAACTAAAAAATAATTATTTTTAAAACCTAATGTGAATATATTTTTTAGTTTATTATTTGGCTAGTATAGGTACTAAAAATTGGGGGTCGAGGAGTTGGTGTAAGATATCGGACTGCAGTATTTACAGAATAATTGTACTTCCATTACATTATATATATATACCTCCCTACAGTATACTTCCGAGTAGTACGCGTGTTAATGATGGTTTACCTGTCACTAGTTTTAACTTTTAAATCGATATCTCGGGTGACGGTGATACGATTGACGAGTTGCTAAACAGTAACTGTAACTGTTGTAGACTACATATTACGTAATATGTCAAGTAGGTACACTATGTAGTAATATTATATCGTACCTTCGAATTTGTCACGATTTCGATAAAAATAAATAAACAAAATTATTATAAATAATCATATTCGTCGTCGGTAAACGAGTACCTATCGTTTTATTTGTTAAAAACGCAATACTCTATATATAGTCTATAATCTATATGGTATACGTGTATAATGCCGTCACATATATATTATTGTATATAATAAATATATATATTATTATATATGAAAGGACATATAGATATAGGTACATTATACAGTACATTTTGAGCACATATTATATTGTACAAGAAGAAACGCGAGAACGCCCGAAATGCGTGATGCGGCGTGTTGGCCTTGTGTGTATACAAATATTGTTTATTCATATCTAGTTAGGGCTGGTAATGCGCGTATTTGTGCGTAACGTTTGCCGGTATTGAGAGAGAGAAATGGAGAGATAGAGTGAGAGAAAGAGAGCAAACAAGGTTATACACAGTGTAACAGTTCCTTTGGTTGTTTGAGTTCAGATTTGCCCCGGCCAAATCGACGAGTCCCGCATATATATATAAAATGTACACATATATACATAGTGTGAGTGTGTGTGTGTGTAAACGATGAGTAGAGGAGGAGATGTGTAACAGTAACAAAGACAAAACTTTCGCACCCAAATCGCGTGTGCTCGCATATATGTATATATAATGTGCGTGTTTGTGTGTGTGTGTGTGTGTGTGTGTGTGTGTGTGTGTGTGTGTGTGTGAGAACCCGGTACAGATGTTACATTCCCGAATAAGCACGATAGGCTGAGCTCTCCCGACTGTGCTTATTTACACATCAAACTTAGGTAGTTGTAAATAAGGTACACAAGGATTAAAGGATATCGTTCACTACCTATATATATAATAAATTAAAACAGTTAATATTCCGGAGACGATTTAATGATATAAAATCTGGAAAAGGCGAGCGATGAAAACGACTAAAAGTTTCAGCACTGCACAGAACGTATACATCACGCGTTTGCAACTCACCTGAAAACTTAAGAAAAACTGCAATAAGTTTTTTTAAGCGAGTCTTATCATACCTATCCATATGTAATTTGTATAAATCCCAGTGACCGTACAGTATTCGACCAGACATGTGTGATAACTCTATAGTCTCAACTTGTATCTTTAAAATAGTGAGATAGATACAAATCGGTAGTATCTTGAAATATGAAACGGAGAGATATATTAGCACATTTAGTGCAAAGTTGACGACAGAAGACCAGTGAGTGTTCGTATACGATTCGTAAGATACTGGCAACGAAACTCCGCATGAATATAATATATTTTACAGAATATTTACGTTTAACGCGATTGCTAAATAAATCGTCTGACGCGAGTTTGACATTATCAAATATCGTTGGATTATCGATTTTCCAAAACAGAAAATAATTCACTTGGGTCACACACTCACACAGTACATATATTATAGGCAATAGGTATATCTTTCTCCTTGCTCTCTCCTACCATCTTACCCACCATCACACTCTCTCTCTCACACTCTATCCTATCTCTGTATACGTCTCTGCTTCTCTATATCGGTAATCGGTATATGTATAATACGTAAAGCCAGTTATACGTGTTCGGCGGGGGGGGGGGGATGATTTTATTTTTTCCAACATCAGTCGGGTCAAAATATTTTGTAGCTAATTGTAATAAAGGAAACGACGAATCGATATTCGACGGCGGCACAGTGGGATTGATGAATACGACGCGGGCGCGTGTGTACGGTTGAACGGACTACAAGTAAAAAAAAAATAAATAAAAAACGAAAATCCGCCGACTATATGTACGCTGACGAAGGGGTCTTTTTTTTATGCGCAGAGTTCAAAGGGCTCTGGCAATACAACGCCACATATATACACGCCGGTAATAATAATAATCCCGTTTCGCGGTCCCCCGCCCGCACTGGGGTGCATACCATTTCGATTTTGGACATTTGTAAAAACTCACTGGCACTGCACCGCGTACAATTGTACGTCGTACACATATATATTATATATTATATCGTCACGTGATTATTACTTTTATATTTGCTCTCTTCCGTCTGTCGGCAAGGCGACTATCAAATCCTTTTATAGCGCAAAGTTCCGACTAAACGATTGACAACGACATCTGCCATAATATGTATCACATTCACACACACACACACACACACACACCGACGATAATAATTATTCCACTCGCGCCCTGCAGAACCAACATCATCATTTGTGGGACACGATATAATAATGATATATATAGTAAGTCGCAGTTTATTTATATATAAAGTTAGTGTCAGAGATGTATTTAGAGGGAGGCTACTTCGTGCAGTGTCGGCCTGGTCAAGGGTAGCTAGGCAGCGATCACTGCCCGGGCCTATAACCTTTTTTTTAACAAAAAATACATTAATCCTCGATAAATAAATTTACAATATACAATATTATGAGCACAAAAATGCAAATGAGTCGAAATAGCTATATTATAACTAACGGATAAAGACAACGGATCAAAAAAAATGCATTTATTTTTCCAAGCATAAGCAATAGTAAGATAACATAGAAATAACAGCAGTATAGAAAAAAATATAGTTTCCTATATCAGGTGCGTTGACCAGTATAAATTACTGGTCACATATTTTCAATTTTAGAAAATTATACTATCGAGTATTTTGTAACTGACCAGTAAATTTGTTACGTTCCTCCAGTTTCTAATTGCGATTATATTTGGGAAATTTAAGAACTCCACCAAGTTCAGGATCATGGCTAATATTTTATTTGAAAAATAGTCAAATGTCGGAATTATTTTTATGGCTTCACAGCTTCACTAATTTTAGATATATTTTCAATAAATTATGTAAAAATGCCGGGACTCATTCGGGTTATACCTTTTTAGTTTTTTCATTTATTTAGTTATCTTTGGGACGCAACTATAATAGTTGAATGAAGGGGTGAATAATGTGCAAAAATTTGATCGATGTGAAGATCGTGATCTACGGAAAAAGGGTGACGCAGTGACGCACTACATCCGACCGGAAGTAACGAGTCTTGCAAATATACTATACGCGTACCTATAACCTATATAATACACAATATAGACTCACCTCGTCGAGATGTCATCGCACTGCACACCATAATAAAAATAGGTTTGATCGAAAATCGATCGGCAAGGCTCAGACGGACGTGGGTCGAAATAGAGACCGTCGCAACGGCTGCGTTTCTATCGAACTGACCTTTTTTTTTATTAATGATATTTTCCTATTTAATTGTACTTACTTGAAAATGTCATTAATCTTATTATCCCTCTATAATTTTTCAATCTTTCGAATACATTTCAGCTAGGCTCTAATAATCCCACTTTACGCCTATGTTGACGCGTGGCCAGGTCGTCTAAAATATGTTTGCACCTGCAGTTCCTCTAAATAATAATTGCGGCACTTATACCTGCAATTATATTAGTACCTATAAACTATAATTATTAATTTGTAAATACGGAAGTTATGAACAATATTGAACAATTATTAAGATAAAAAAAATTATGTCAAAAAAAAGTTACAATCAGTTTTCTCACCAGGAAAATAAGAAAATGAAGGCGACGGCTTCGATAAATTTTAGCACTCCCGAGTTTTGTTTTTTTCGAAAACTACGCAGTGTTATCTGAAAGTATATACATTCCATGACACCACGGTTACGGTATTGCGTATCTCGTATAATATATTAGACCATAATTATATTATATTATAAATATATGTATATGAAACGAAAAGCTCACGGGGGAAGGGGGGCGGAGACGCCCGCTTAAAAAGTTACCGCGAAATAAAAAATACAGAAGAGATATATATTATACGATTATATATATATATATAAATAATAATACCTAGGAAGCCACTGCAGCCTCGGGATTATGGACGATGTTTGGAGTGATTGAATGAAAGGCGACGGCGGTGGTTTGAACAAGAGCGACAATCAAGGGACGACCCTCGGTCCCGGTCGCGCGTACCTTTTTCCCTCTCCTCCGCGAGTGTCCTGCCACAGTCATCTACCACTCCCTTTTCCGCCCCTTACCACCTCGCGCCAACGCTTGTAGCTGTGTGGGTATGTATATATATTATAAGTCCCGAGGGAATATCGCAACGTCCTTCGTCGTCTTCAGCCGACGGCGACGACTCGGCGGGTGGCAGTCGCTCGTTTTGGATCGCGAAAGCGGTGGTCTATAATATGCTATAATAATATAATGTATATTAACATATTATATATACTAAATAATAGTTTCGAAATATATTGTGCGCAATACCCTACGGCCAGACGCACGCCGTCGTCCATATAGTTGTGATGGTCGCCATCGTTATCAGCGATTACACATCCCTCTGTGGCTCTATTATACTATATTCGTTAGTTGCACATATTGTATTCACAGTTTTAGCTATTACATCAAAATAAGGCTTTTCTTTTTTTTGGCCGAATGCTGATGGTGATCTGTGAATGTGTATACTTACAACATTTATTTTTTAGTCGACTTTATAGATATTTAATAAAAATTAAGCATATAAGTTATATAACAGTAATAACTGGCATAAGTTCACCAGTGTTCAGTACAATAGTACTAAATGTTTAAGTTTCTCTTAGGGCCGTTCTTACGATGTCCGGTTAAAGTTAACCGACACTTAACCGGAAGAATTCTGCCGGTAATAAAAGCTGTTATCAGTCGGTTAGCGTTAACCGACACTTTACCGGACATTGTAAGAACGGCCCTTAATATAATATATTGGCAATAGAAAATATAAATCATATCGATTTTGGGAAAATAAAATAATTTTCAGTATTTAATATAAAACAACTATGTTATTTTGTAATATTAATTCCAATTATTTCTAATCTTTTTTTCAATAATTCGCCATTTCCTCGAATACTGATAAAATTTAATAACAATACAAATAATTTATTATTATTTTCGTTATAAATTATTAGTTAATGAAATCTAGATAGGTACACTAATGTGTTTTCGGAGAAATAAAAATTTTGCAAGACTTCAAGAGTCTTGCAGTGATGGATTTGTTTTGGTCTTGGTCTTGCAGCTTTTTTATTGGTTTGGTCTTGTTCTTGAAAGCCTAATCATGGTCTTGGTCTTGCAGCAAGACCAAGACCAATTTTGATCATCACTATAATGGTGGGATAGCATTCCCCCAGATATCACAAATTACACAGTGAGGCCCACTCCCACATTGACCACTGAAAACATATTATGCACATTCCACCAATAATTAATAAATAATAATTAAACCTATTTGTTTTAAACGATCATAACAACGGAGTATAAAAAGTGGCCCGAGCAACAGTTTTTCGACGAAATGTGAAGATTTCAAACCTTGCAGAATTCAAAATCCCATACTACACATTTTATATCAAACTTCAAAATGCGTGATTCATTTTGTACAAACAATACAAATAATTTGTAAAATATATTTAAATTATATTCAAAACAAAAAAAAAACTGAACACTTTAGTGTATTTTAAGCATTTTTTTTCTATTATATATGTAATATGTGTGTACCTACGTGTGGTGTATTCGTGTGAGTATGTGACATGTGAATATTGTGTATTATACCTGTGTAGTGGAGTATAATATTTCTGAAACTGTTTTGTTGGTCTAATTTTCAAGTTTCATTCTCTAATTTTTACAAGGCTAAGAATTTTGTTTTTTAATTAACTAAACTTATTAATTGAAGTTAATTTGACGTTACTTGTTAACTTAATTTAAGTTTTAAAAATGCCTAATATTTAGTTTTTTAACTTAATTAAAAAAAATAGATTGTTAACTTAACTTAACTGTATTAAAATTTGCATTTTTACAGAAATGGCAGAATTGTACATATCATTTGCACGAATCGGTTTGTATAGTTAGTGTGTGTTAAAATTGATTATGAACAATATAATATAGTGTTATAGTCAATTCCAAAAAGAGTGTGACTGATAATTAAATTTAAAAAAATGGTGTTTGAACACTGTTAAATTTTTTGGAATCCTGTAGATATTGTCCACACGATAATAATATACACGTTAAAAGTTTTTCTTCTCATAGCCAACATTGAAAATGTTAATAGAAAATTCTCCCACAACATTTTCTACCTTGTACAAAAAAAAGGTAACCGGAAAGTAACATTAATTTTTTATGAACGTTTGAATTAAAAATTTGATGATATCAAATTTTCATCTATCGATTTTTTGTTGTAATGCAAAAACAAAAACCCTATACATTCGAAATTTTCACAAAATGATAATATTACCATTTTTCATACATGGTAAAATTATTAAATTATTTTGACTTTTTTTATTTATTTATAGCCATAATACATTTTTTAAATTTTATAAATTATTTTTCAGTTAAAAATTCATAAAAGTTTTTCTTTTCATAATTATGATTAAAAAGGTGGGTAAGTGGATGTCGCTCTGCTGTACAGTAGGTTACAAGTGGGTCACTGTATAATGATGGATGCTATTAAATTTGAATTCAATGATACAATATCATTGTATAAAAAAAACGATTCTGAGCGAAGACGGTATGTCAGTCTAGGTTCAAGACAAATTATATACATATCTATGGTATTAAAAAAAAAAATTGACCTATAATAAATTCCAAATTAATCATATCACAGCATCACAATATCCATTAGGTACTTATAACACGTTATACATCAACATCAATAACAAACCCTGATACTATCATAGATAGTACACTTTAGAAGTTTCAAGTAGGTACCCACGAATAATATTATATAATCACAACAAAATAACTAGGTTTTTTAATATGTAATTTCGTCCAAATTTGAACATAAAATGACTATAAAAATAAACTGTGATTGTATAGATAAATTTTCGATTTTTATTATTTTTTTTTTACATTTTATTTTTTTATATTCTTTTCATTTTTTTATTTTTTTTATATTTTTTTTATATTTTACTAAAAGGAGTATAGGGACCTAATTTTACTAAGGACTAATTATTGTTAAAGTATCACAAAAAAAATATTTATATTTTTTACTACAACTTTAATTTTTTCGTATAAAATATTTGAACTATTCCGAGAATTTGATCGTTATAATTTTTTACTTTTAACTTTTTTCATAGACAGAATAATACATGTTTACATGTTTTATTAAATATTCTAAATCTGTTATTCTGAGAATCTCAATAGATAAAAAACTGGCCAAGTGCGAGCCGGACTCAAGCACGAGGGGTTCCGTGCCATCAGTTATAAACATTTTCGCAACACGATATTCTAGGATTTTTAGTTATTTTTTGTTGTTATAGCTGCAACAGAAATACATAATATGTGAAAATTTCAACTTTCTAAGTTTCATGGTTCATGAGATACATCCTGGTGACAGACGGACGGACGGACAGCGGATCCTTAGTAATAGGGTAACGTTTTACCGTAAAAAATTAAAAGTTGAATATAGGTATAGTTAGTTCGATATAACTGTATAACAAGGTGAACATTAATTTGGCACCTAGGGCGATGGTAATGGTAAGGGGAGATTCTAGAATTATTCTTAGTACCTATATATAAAATTTAATAACTCTGAAACTTGTGACATTTTTATTTTATTACGTACATGAACATAGTTATACCTATACATCATCATTAAAAAAATAGATTAATAATATAGCCTAAATACAGTTTTTATACGTCATAAAATACACGTTATTGAAAATATATAGCAATAGTATATTAGTCTTTTACTACATAATATACTTAGAAATTCCAAAAACCAAAGTTTTAATAAATGCTTAACTAGCATTTGAATTGGGCGATCATCCAATACGTACGATAAGTTCTCAAATTATTTATAGCAAAACCTATACCTAACTTAGTGTGTAGCTTCGTGGTGAGTGCGTCGTAGACAAGACATTTAGGTAAATACATATAACATTATACATATAGGAATTTGTTTATTTAACAGGTAGTTGTGTGCAAATTTCCAACACCACCTTAGCTCAAAAACGACAACATTGGAATACTGAAGTCCGTTTAAATGCATGAGGTATTGCACATGGCGCGTTTTTTTTATTGTGGTATCCCCGTTAGGGCCTATTCCACAAGTACAAATAAAGCATCAATTTTATCCACACTTCCACCGCAAAATAATTTACTGTTAACGATCAACGGAGGATGAGTTTTTAATGTACCTATATGGCTATGTAAGATTTGTTTAATATTCATAATATGTGTTTTGACCAAGGACCGAAACGGTTGACAATAATATTGGAAAAATAATAATGAAATGATTGTAACATTTGCAAAAGTCTGTCCATGATCGAATTGAACATTATGGAATTCAATGATTGCAGCTCAAGTTTTTGAGATTATTTGGCGAATTTGTGGATAGTTTTAAATCAATAGAAAATATTATAAGACTTTATAATTAATTAATTATTTATTAATTATTGAAATTGTTAAACTCACTCACTGGTGATTTTTATTTAAAACAATTCACTTTATTACTGTTAAATTGTTCTGCCAACGTCGCTCATAAAGTTATAAGTAACACGGGTTCATCATTAGGAACTTCACTTTTATAAAATTTTTGAAAATACTATTAACATGGATATTGGTGAAAAATTTAATAGTAACAAAAAACCTACATTAGAATAGCTACAATAAATATTTAAATCAAGTAATGTTAAATAAACTAAATTGACACTTCATTTGCACTACAGTTCTCATATATTCAGTGCTCGAAATTCGAATTGAGGAACGACGCAAGAGGACGGAGCGCCTCTTAATTTTTTTTTTATATTTTGAGAGCATCCCTTCTTCCAATTATTTTCATTAGGACTGGGGAACAGGACATTTTATTTGTTAAAATTATATTCTAATTTTGTAATTGTTATTTCGTCAAGTTATTAAAAATGTATTTAATGATTTTTTTTTTTAATGGTAATTGATAACGAGGTCAAAAACATGGACTAAGATATAAGTATAATATCTTAGTCCATGGTCGAAGATTTTTTTATCTATTTATCATTATTACAATGTATAATTTATAATTTATTATTTATTAATTATTAATTTATTATTACTAATTACCTAATTAGTTAGAAATTGTAAAAATGTAGAATATACTTTTTATGTAGCCATTAATTTTCATGTTAATAAATGACAAGTAAAATTATATTTATTGTAATAATTGGTGGTAAATGTTACTGTATTGGTATATAATGTTTCAACTACTGAACTACATATCTCCCACGAGCTAGGTTGAGTTTAATCATTGTAGGGAATGCTAATTTCAAGTCTGGGGGTCAACTTACTTTTATTTTTTCAATTCGAGCACTGCACATATACGTTAATATTATACAAGTGTTGAGTATCAGAGGTTTTATACTTTAATATGATACTCTACGGTGTACCAAAATTATTTGTTAGCAATCAAGAAAATCATAGGCGCAATTTGGGCTAAATTTATGGGGGTGCTAGATTTATGTGGACCAAAGTAACCCGTGGGGGGCTTCGCCCCCCACACCCCCCTCATAACATCATTCATGCATTCATAATACTACCTGATTAATCAATAATTATTAATATTTGAAAAATAAATATATAATACAGGTAAATACGTTTTTTATTTTCATTTAAATATTATACTAAAGATATACGCCTTTGAGACATAGCAAAATTATTTATTATTTTATCTTTATCAATTTTATTGCTTAGATCTCTCTCAATATTAATAACTGACAAATCTGTAAATTTTGACTGTTCCATGCTTGTCCTAAGCCAATTCTTTATTCGGCGCATAGATGAAAAAGACCTTTCACAAGTACCTGAGCTTATAGGAATAGCTAATCCTACTTGAACAAGTTTAAACAAGTTTGGAAAAACATCTTCAGTCACCACTTCTTTATTCCAAGTATATATCAAAATCTAAATTTCCATTTTGTAAACAATTTTTTGTCAGCAACATTTCTGCTTTCAATGATGTTAAATCAATATTCACAACGTCCTGAAATTATATTATCCTCACATGATTATTTTATTTACAAAATTAACCTACATTACATTATTTACATTAATCACAACAATATATTATATACATGGTTGTTAGGTACCTATTTATAATTATTATGAATTCAATTAACGACCTACGGATACGGGCTAGTATAGAGATATCTATCTTTATTATCTATGTGTGTATCATGTATCATATTTGATATAATACCTAGGTATTATTATATAATTTATATTATTTATTATTATTATTATTATTATTATTATTATTATTATTATTATTATTATATAAGTCAAATCTTAGAAATTAATTTATCCTGTTGTCTATGACATAATACGTGTATAATCAATAACAATTAAATGATGCTCTTGAAAATTTGGGGGTGCTAATATGAATTTTGGGGGTGCTGAGCACCCCCAAGCACCCCCCAAATTGCGCCTATGAAGAAAATTAAGTTAAATATTCAAAAACTAAACTAGTGATATAACTGTTGTAAATAGTGGCCGGTTGTCATATTAAACATGTGTGTTATAATTTTTAGAGGAAGAGTTTGTATGCATTAACCAAATATGCGCTAAATAAATCTTAAATATGCATAAATATATGCACTTAAAAATTCAAAACAAAAATATGCACTCAAAATAAGCAAAAAACACAAATATTTTATGAATATTTAATGTAAATAATAAATTTAAAACTATAACTTATTAGGCAATACTTTTATTTAAAATATCAGTGTTTTATAGGTAGTTTTAATCTATAAGAAAAAAATTAATTCTTTGGTTTATATCTATATAGGATATACTCCTCCTATTCATTTATTTCAATATTAATCGAAACTATAAAAATATAAATTTTTTTTCTATATTACAATAGTAATTATTTGAAAAATGTCTGAACAAACAAAAATAATGAACACCGAAATGTGCACTAAAAGATGAAACATGCAACAATTAAAATCTTAAAATAAATCCTCAAAAAAAGAAAATTTGTGAATGTCGAAATAATCAAAATATGTACCATAAAAGTTTCATAGCTTAAATTGTTATGTCATGAAATAAATTCTCTGTTCACATAGCATAACGTACGATCAACAAAAAAATATTGCCCAAAATAAGAAAGTGCAAATAAGATACAAATTCGAGCTCTAATATTTTTTTTATATTAAAATGAAAATCACCTAAACTATACAGTGGAGTATCATATCCGTATAAAATCAGCACATGTTTGATACATTTAACTATAGTAAAAAATATATATATTTATATGTATATTATAAGTTCAAGGAGCTAAAAGTTATAAGGGCTCGGAAGTTATAGGGGCTAAAAAAGGAAAAATATGCATGAAAAAAATGTCAAATATAATGTAAAAACCATTTTATTTCGTTATTATTGTACTAAAGAAATGTAAAATTTGAAAAATAAATTTATAATATTTAAAAAAACTGTATGGCACTTTGACATTTTATTGAACTGAAAAAAATAGTTAAATAATATATTTGAAAAGATAGTAGGTACATAATACAATAGTAATATTCCTTGTTAGCGTGAAAGAGGTTAATTACACGTTGCACCCTTGTCGTTAAATTAATTAATAGTCGTTTGCGAAGATACCAATAAATACATTTAACAATATTGAGTTATATATTAAATATTATTATTAAAATAGACAGTTTTAGAAAAAAAAGATCAATTTTTTTTATGAAATATATTATGCATATTTAAATCAAGAAATATTCATTTTTACGACAAAATTGACGAAATAATCAAAAAAAATTATAATTTTTTAAATTGATCATTGTATAGCTTGGATTCATAGCTTGGTACGCTATAATTCGAAAGAGCATATTATAGAACAATATGCAACTCCTATAACTTTCAAGCCCTAATTATAAAATACTATCCTCATCGTCACCAACTATTTATATTTGTACGTATATTATGAAATATTAAGTCATTAATGCATTATTGTTTTTTTTTTCCATTTTTCTTTTTTATATACATTTTCTTTTTTATATTTTTATATTTCAGTTTTTTTTTATTCTTATTTTTTTATTTTTTTTTACATTTTTATTTTTTTTATATTCTTTTCATTTTTTTATTTTTTTAATATTTTTTTAATATTTTTTTTTTCATTTTTTTGTATATATTTTATTTTTTTTAAATGGTTTTTTTTTAGTATTTCGTTCTCACTGAGAAGTACTAATAATGCGTAAAAAATAAAAGTAAAAATAAAAATGTCCTCACTCATGCATTTTCTAATCATAACCAGCGAGACGGGAAAGAGATATGGACTTACTTAGATGACCGCAGTGTTGATTATTTTAAGTAGAAGAAAAACATTTAAATTCATTTATAACTTTACTTTAAGTTTAAACACTTTTCGATATGAAATTTAAAATTAAAAAAAAATTAAAACTTATTGAATACATTTAAAACTGTTGTACAGTATAAATAAACAAATTAATTCTATTAGATTAAACATCTGCGCATTGTATACACAACAATATATTATCGTTTTTAGCCAGCATGGTTTTACACAAACGTTTATTTACTATAGCCAACATAATAATATAATATAAATTTTATATTCGTGGGGTATATAGAGTCTATCGTAGTTTATTTGTTCAAAAGTTAAAGTTAAGGATAAAGTTAAAGTTAAGCTCCTATCTTGATTATACTTAAACGTTAACATTCACATTTTTCATAATCAATGCATTCAAAACACAACTTTCTTCATTATCACAATAAATATAATTCATAAAATAGAATAATGCCAATTAAGCTTTACAATATTGTTTCAACAAATCGTAATTTGTTAGGACGTACATACATTGTATATTATAATATAACATTATTATAACACTAGATTCCAGTGTTTGTCATCCCGCCTACGGCGGAAAGACTGTGTGGGCGGTGGTGCATCTTTGTCGGCGATGCTGGGTTTTTTGATCCAGCCTGCGTCGGGAAGGGGGGGTCATCGGGTATTGTGTTTTTTCGTGTTGGCAGCACTGGTTAAGTGGTAATTTTTGAACTCGGAAGAGTGTCTAGTCGTAAGTCACGCGATTCAAGTCGATCGTAAGACACAGCCAGCCAGGTAGGCAATCCGACTACGTCGGATCGCAGACCATGCACCGGGCGTGTATGTCCGGTTCTCGTATGTGTGTTGAAATCGGAAATTCGGGTTCTCTGAGTTTGAGTGTCTAGCTATCAGTCATCTCGATTCCCGAGTGTCGGTTGCAGTGGGGGTGTAAGTCGCTCGTATGCAAGTAGCTAGTCAGCTAGGCAATCCGACTACGTCGGATCGCAGACCATGTATCGGGTGTGTATGTCCGGTTCTCGTATGTGTGTTGAAATCGGAAATTCGGATTCTGAGTTTGAGTATTTAGCTATCAGTCATCTCGGGTGAAAGTCGATTCCCGAGTGTCAGATGCAGTGGGGGTGTAAGTCGCTCGTATGCAAGTAGCTAGTCAGGTAGGCAATCCGACTACGTCGGATCGCAGACCATGCACCGGGCGTGTATGTCCGGTTCTGGTGTGTGTGTGTTGAAATCGGAAATTCGGATTCTGAGTTTGAGTGTCTAGTTATCAGTCATCTCGGGTGAAATCCGATTCCCGAACGGACAATCCGCCTACAGCGAAAAGTGCTCGAAACGGCCGTTCAAATATGAAAAAGTATACAGGAGGTAATAAAATTGTATTTGTTGATAATTATAGAGAACAGTTATCAGGTGTTTTATGTTAGGCTTCACTGTAATCAATGTAATCATTGTTATGTTTTCGCGGTTATAACAAATAAGTCGACAAAATCTAATTTTCTGATTGGATATTTTCTAAAATATACCTACCTTGTATATTTATTTAATTATGAGAATTAAGTCAAATTAACAAATAGATAATTATATTGGTGGATAACAAATTTTATTGAAATGTAATACTATCCTATTAAACGTAGGTATCTATAAATGAATACACTATACATACTCTCGTTTCCGACACACTACTCCACCCCGGGACTCGAATTTTCGAAAAAAACGGCAAATGAAGCAGTCATATTACAGTCGTACTATTTTTTAATATAGTATTTATAATCTGTAGCAGTATTTAACCAAATCGGAATCACGTAAAAACTGTAATATATCAAGTAGGTACTACACGTAGGTTAGTTATATTATAATGTATTATTAAAAGAAACATGTAGGTGCGTCGGTAAATGTTAATTATAATAATTTTTTTGCCCAATAAATATCGTCAAACGAATAATAATAATATATATAATATAATAATGCAAATTTAAAAAAAAAATTAACACTTTCGTTAAAAATGATAAATGTGACGAAAAAAAAAACGCAAAAAAAAAGAAATTCGATTTAACACGGCCCCGCCCGTTTTAACGCCTAACCTACCTAGCCACCTACCGAGATGAAATTAGGAGTCAAATCTATGACTCTTAAGGGCGTTTGAGCGGACCACCGTGTCCGCCACCTTCGGACGTTCAAAACGCGAGATTTGCGAAAAAAATCGAACCTCGAGGCGCATGTATATACATGCGTATATATGCCTGTATATAGCGATACCTACACGGTACCTACTCTCGTTTCCGACACACTACTCCACCCCGGGACTCGTCTGTGGCTATAAATATAGCAGGGAACGCGAATAAGTAGTCGACGGGGAGGGTGATATGACCGAAAGGGGCTAAAACTATAATTTTCAAAAAAAACGGCAAAAAGAGCAGTCATATAGTCGTACTATTTAACTGCCAGAGTTTAATCAGTTCTATTAGATCTATTAGTTTATTAATACTGTATTAAACAGTATTTAACCTAAAAACTGTAATATATCAAGTAGGTACTACATGTAGGTTAGTTATATTATATTGTATTTATATAAGAAACATATATAGATGCGTTGGTCACGGTAAAATCAAGTATTATTATTATTATTTATAAAATAGTACAGTATCATTATACAATTTAGTTACAATTTAAAATATCTACTTTAATATATATTAATATTTTTTTGCCAAAAAAAAAAAAAACTCGAAAAAAAACATTCAAATTATCACGGATGGCCCAAATTATCGAAAATCCCAGAGGCCGGGTTCGAACCCACGACCCTCGAGTCACTCATCCTAACGCCTAACCAACCTAGCCACCTACTCAGATGAAATTCCGAGGCAAATGTATGACTCTTAAGCCGCGTCGCCGTGCTCGCGGCGATAAAATAAAAATCTTATCACTTTCCTTATCAATAAAAACAATATTTAAGAAAATCCCAATAAATCCTATCAAAAAGTCAAAACCCCGAGTTTCCCCTTGGCGAGGTGGGTGTTAGTACTCTCCCGGACCAAAATCCATAAAAAAAGCAAAATCCAAAAAGGGGGGGAGGAGGTGCCCCCGTTCCCTAAAGCGGAAAACGGTAGTATTCATAAAAAGAATGGGTTCCCCCTTGGTCCGAGGTCTTTAACTTGAATTCCGGCCGAGTTATACTCAACTCAAAATGTGGGGGGGGGTGGGGGCTTTGGTTCCCTAATGTTGAAAATTCATCTGGGCCCTAAAAAATTGAGATGCCCATTGGTACGGGGTCTCTAAGTCGAATACCGGCTAAGTTATACTTGGTCAAAAATAATTACTCGTTTAATGGGTCCCCCCACTCCGCCCGACGGTCGCGGGGTAATCGATTTATAAGACGTTATTATCACGTCAAAAAATTGAAAAACACGGGTTTTTTTTTAATAATAATAATAATGTTCGAAAATATTAGGATCGATAAGGAAAAGGGAGATAAGCGAGCGGAATTTATAGCGAACGCGCGGGAAGTATTGTGATTGGTCGTCATGGAAGAAACGCGGAGTGCCGTGAGCGCTCCCCGCGGATCTTATACGCGTTATTAGCGTTTTATTATATAAGATTATTATATTACAATCCAGTACCCACACACACATGTAATTTAAACCAAACACGAAACACAGCTAAATCAATAAATATGTATATTGTATATGTATAAACATATATTATAAAATTTATAAATATGATATTATAAAGGTTCTGACTTCTGTTTAGTGTTTATAATAATTATTATAGGTACTAGATAATATCTTCTATTTTATAAGTAAATTAAAAAATAAATAATCACACAATTTAGATATTAGCGTCTTATAGTAATGAAAAATACAATAATTACGGATAATAATATTTAACAGAGAAATGCCATTATAAAAATTGTGTGAAATACTTACAGGTGTATATTTCATAATAAGAATACTTTAATTAAAATATTCAAAAATTGCAAAAAAAAAAAAAAAATGCCGACTATTCATATATATTTTGAGCACCTGGAAGCTCGCAATCAAGTATCAACACACCTGTACTATGTTTTTATTCCCATGTTATATCTATTTTTTAGATTTTTCGGCAAGAGAATTAACTACTTACGTGGAATCTTGTTTTAAATTTTCAATCCTTAGCTATAAAAACTGAACATTTTATAACCTATTAATTACGATGATTAATAAATTTCGAGATTTTGAAAAATTCTGTCAAAATTCGATGTTTAAATGCTTATAAAAAAAAGTTGTGCCTATGTATACTCGTATTTTTAATATTTTTCAAATGATATTGTAACAATATATCAGGAGCCTTGTATTACATTTTTACACTTTTGGGCCCAACAGATAAAACTTTATTGATATTCATAGAAAAAAAAACTAAAAAATTTAAAAATGAAAATATCCGTAAACAGCTCAAAAAGAGTCAAAATATTTTCAAAATTGTATGGTGTATAGGAAATGCTAATATAAACATTCAGTGAAATTTTCATGTATCTATAGTTATTCGTTTATGAATAACAACAAAATAAGGAAATCGCTACATGAGCAATCGAGTGAACATCCAATGTTGTAAAAATTTGAATTTCAAACGCTCATAAAAAATTAATTTGACTGTCTGGTAGAGATTTTTTTATTGATAAAGGTAGACAAACTTATGAGTAATCTATTGTATTACATTTTCAAATCTTAGATTTAAAAATAAAAATTTTTACGAATTCTTAACTCAAAATAATTTGCTAATTTTCGTGATTTTTCCATATTTTGTCAATTTTTGAACTTTAAATGCTTATAAAAAAAAAACTGTGACTAACGATTTTTAATATTTTTCATCTGCCTTTGAAACAATATACTAGGAGCCTTCTATTAAATTTTCAAGTTTTTTTAACCAACAAATAAAATTTTATTGATATTTCTAGAAAAAAAACTAAAAAAAAATGAAAAATGAAAATGTCCCTAAACAGTTCAAAATAAATCATAATATTTTGAAAATGTTATCGTGTATAGAAAATGCAAATTTAAACAACCAGTGAGAATTTCATGTATCTACGGTCATTTGTTTTAAAGTTACACCAAAAACCAAATTCAATTTTCTGAAAAATCGATTTTGCGTAAAAATTCCCGTTTTTCCTTAATTTTTCTTTTGTTTTTCTTGATGCTTTTGAAAAGTACTGGGAATTTTAAAGTTTGACCTCCCCAATGCACCAACGATATTCACTTTCCAATCGAACAAGATACTGAAGTTGAAAATCGAAGCATTATTTCGACTACTTATCGTGTACACAGACACAAAAAAAAAAAATAATTACACATCACTGTAAAATCAATACATTCATCGTTTCACTCAGAATCTAAAAATGTAATAGAAGATTTCACATAAATTTCTACCAATAGGTAACAAATAAAAAAAAATTACTGAAACTGAACATTAATTTTTTATGGGCGTATAAACTTATCATTTTTACAATATTTGATATTCAGTGGTAAATTATCGAATTTCCATTAATCGATTTTTTAGAATTAACACATTTTCATTAGCGGTAGATAAAACCAAAGAGTTCCATCACATTCAACACCACTATAAATGTCATATTATTTCCAATTGTATTATTAAAATGGCTGGTATACCTATTATATATATTTTTTGCAGGCTATGTATTACGTAAGTTTATTTTATGTGTATTGTTAGTTTTTTACTTTCCCAAAAATTGTTGTGCTTCCCAAATCGTATAGGTATTCAGTTTCGAAGTGATATTTGTTTAAAAACTGTTCTTGGATAGTTGAATGTGTTGATATATATCACTGCTACCATGTGCCAAGATCGGCGAAGTTACTAGTTAGAAAAAACAGTGCTTGTAACTGGTTTAGGTTATTATTTATTTTGATTTTTGAATATTATTTGTATCATAAAAACCCCAAATGCCATGTAATAAAAATTCAAACATGTGTTTAAAATCAAGAATTACTAAAATGTATCACAGTATAGTGTTTTTGGAGGCTTATAATATTAATTATAAATATTTTATTCGTTGTTTTTAATTAACATCGTATTTCTTTAAAGATGGCACATATTCTAGATGAATCGTTTATTTTTGGAAAATTTATTTTCTAGTGTGGTTTTAAATACAAACACATTAATACATTATATTGTAGATAATATAGTATATTTCATGCTTTAATGCCATTATATTCTAACTTATAAGTTATAACCATATTATATTAATTTGAATGATTATATAACTATGACTTGATTTGTTGACTCTCTGTTAGTCCGCATGGTATTGTAAACCAGGGACTGGAACCTTTTGAATTTATCGGTATCAGTTCCGTTTCTGGTTCTCCAAAAATAAAATAACAGTTCCGGTTAGTTCTGGTTTTTTGATAAAAAAAAAAAAAACAATAAAGGTATCGGTTCCATATAATTTCGGTACCGGCCCCAGATAATTTAGCATTGTGACATTCACAGCTTCACATTGTTGCTACCCATATAATTATTTTTACAATACAATTTTTTTCCTGATGAACAATTTGTCGAGTCTATTGAAATTTAACATTTTAACTAACAGTATTTCTTATCTATATAACTATATAGTATATAGTTATACCAATATCAATAGAAAACCTACACAATATAGTTTATTTCTACAGATCAGAGATTTGGAGAAGGATATAATCCAGGTATGTATAAAAGTTGGTTATAAACATACCGTAAGAGCGGGATACTTTGCTCCAAATATATTTCTTTTAGATTCTGAGTGAAACGATGAATGTATTGATTTTACAATGATGTGTGTTTTTTTTTTATTTTTTTTTTATTTTTATTTTTTATTTTTATATTTATTTTTTTTGTGTCTGTGTACACGATAAGTAGTCGAAATAATGCTTCGATTTTCGACTTCAGTATCTTGTTCGATTGGAAAGTGAATATCGTTGGTGCATTGGGGAGGTCAAAATTTAAATTTCCCAGTAGTTTTCAAGAGCGCCGGGAAAAACAAAAGAAAAATTAAGGAAAAACGGGAATTTTTACGCAAAATCGATTTTTCAGAAAATTGAATTTGGTTTTTGGTGTAACTTTAAAACAAATGACCGTAGGTACATGCAATTTTCACTGGTTGTTTATATTTGCATCTTCTATACACGATAACATTTTCAAAATATTTTGATTTATTTTGAACAGTTTAGGGACATTTTCATTTTTAGTTTTTTTTTAGTTTTTTTTCTAGAAATATCAATAAAATTTTATTTGTTGGTTGCGAAAGCTTGACAATTTAATAGAAGGCTCCTAATATATTGTTTCAAGGGCAGATGAAAAATATTAAAAATCCTTAGTCACAATTTTTTTTTATAAGCATTTAAAGTTCAAAAATTGACAAAATATGGAAAAATCACGAAAATTAGCAAATTATTTTGAGTTAAGAATTCGTAAAAATTTTTCTTTTTAAATCTAAGATTTGAAAATCTAATACAAGATTACTCATAAGATTGTCTACCTTTATCAATAAAAAAATCTCTACCGGAAAGTCAAATTAAATTTTTATGAGCGTTTGAAATTCAATTTTTACAACATTGGATATTCACTCGATTTCTCATGTGGCAATTTCCTTTTTTTGTTGTAATTAAAAAACGAATTACTGTAGATACATGAAAATTTCACTGAATGTTTATATTAGCATTTCCTATACACCATACAATTTTGAAAATATTTTGACTCTTTTTGAGCCGTTTACGGACATTTTCAGTTTTCAATTTTTTTAGTTTTTTTTTCTATAAATATTAATTAAGTTTTATCTGTTGGGCCAAAAAGTGTAAAAATTTAATACAAGGCTCCTGATATATTGTTACAATATCAGTTGAAAAATATTAAAAATACATAGGCACAGTTTTTTTTTATAAGCATTTTAACATCGAATTTTGACAGAATTTTTCAAAATCTCGAAAATTATTAATCATCGTAATTAATAAATTATAAAATGTTCAGTTTTTATAGCTAAGGATTGAAAATTTAAAACAAGATTCCACGTAAGTAGTTAATTCTCTTACCGAAAAATCTAAAAAATATACAATCACAGTTTATTTTTATAGTCATTTTATGTTCAAATTTTGACGAAATTACATATTAAAAAACCTAGTTATTTTGTTGTGATTATATAATATTATTCGTGGGTACCTACTTGAAACTTCTAAAGTGTACTATTATATATATATGATAGTATCAGGGTTTGTTGTTGGTGTATAACGTGTTATTAGTACCTAATGGATATTGTGATAATGTGATATGATTAATTTGGAATTTATTATAGGTCAATTTTTTTTTAATACCATAGATATGTATATAATTTGTCTTAACCTAGACTGACATACCGTCTTCGCTCAGAATCGTTTTTCTTATACAATGATATTGTATCATTGAATTCAAATTTAATAGCATCAATTATACAGTGACCCACTTGTAACCTACTGTACAGCAGAGCGACATCCACTTACCCACCTTTTTTAGTTTGAACCTATACTATAGCTTCAATAACAAAGATAAAAATTACCTGTTCGCGTTGTTTTATATATATAGATGTTGATAATAAAAATATTATTACCTATACACTTTGTCAAAATAATTGTTAGAAGTTAATTATAACCATATTAATTACATATGTTTTCAGCTCAATAATAATGCAAACATATTTCTTTACATAATTATTTCAGTACCTTGGCAATGATTTGCCAACTTACCTCGTTTTAGATTTTGACTAAATATTTTAATTTCTTCTTATCTATTTTATAATCAGTGTTATTTATACTATAGTTTAAAACATAATGTCTCCTCCTAAGAACGAGGAGTGCTGACTCGTTAAATACAGTTTGTATATATGGTCTGGTTTTAAAATAGGGATGGAAGACAAGCAATTCCACATTGTACACACGTACCTTTTAATGTTTAATTTAAATGAACAATTGTATGAATAATTGTTGAAAATGTATTACACGTATGTGAAAACCCATTTGTACAAAATATCATGATAAAGTAAAGTTTACTTTATCATTCAAAATATATTGATTTCAATTACAATTGTTAAGAACCACTGAATACTTTCAGTAACATTATTCTATATATATTTTAATATTGGTGTATTTAGCAGTAAAATAATAAAGACATATTATTGTAAACTGATACGTGTGGTGCGTGGCAACAAGCGAGTGGGACTCCCTTCTTCATACGAATATAATACGACTGGTCTAAGGAATTTGCTGAATAAACCCTTTTGCCGGACGACCAGCTCGTATCCGAGGACTCGCACATGTAACTGTTAGCCTTTGAGTAACGTATTATAACCATAACAGACCATTTCAGAGTATTTCTCTCATTAAAACACAATTACAATTAAATAAAGAACATCATTATTCATTTTGATTTTTGAGCCAAAGTAATTTCGTCTCGTTGTTTTTGTTTGTTATAGAGTCGCTAAATGCGCGCAAATAACACAATTGTAATGCCTACATTACTTTAATAACATTAGGTTAGGTAGGTACAATAATCTTATTGAACTTAGTTATATCTTGTATACAGCCCAAGAATCCATTGAATATGGTACTTAATTTCGGTAAAAACTGCGATATATTTATTTGAATCTGGATCCTTGACACTCACTACTCCGGTTAAATAATAAGAATCATAGTGGAAAAAGCATAACCCACCGAGCAATCTCCCTGAGTCCTGACCCAGTGATTGTCCTGAAACTAAACATATTTTATTCATAATACTTTAATTAATCAAATTACTGTTATTGGGTAGAAGATACAATACAGAGTTACCTAACAAATTAAAAATTATTTACAAGTACCATATTACAAGGATATTATGTGATATAATATCCATCTATAACATGTGACAGATGTGAAACTCAATGAATTTCAAATCACGATTTATTATTATTGGTTACATTTGTTTAGTATTAAAATTATTATATTATGTGATTATCAAATTTTCAATGAATCACGGCCAGTAGCGCATCTGAAGCTCATTTAAGGAGGGGGTGAATTGGTATCACAGAATTTCAATATATAGGTACATATAAACATATTAGTCAATAAACATCTGTTATATATAAAAAAAAAATTAAACCATATAAAATTCAACATTCTTTTATTCAATATTAAATAAACAAATGTAATATTAATAATTTATTTGAGCAACAATTGTATGGTTCTTTTTTTACCAGCCGCAAATATGTCAATGAACAATGAAAATAAAGTATTCAGTACTTAATATTAAAATTGAGTTATTTACTACAGTCACAGTGAATAAAATATTTAATTTATTTTATAAAAATGAAGTGATAACAGACATAATAGATATGATGGTAGGAAAAAAAGTCTCGGGGTTAAAAGTCTGTTTTCTAAAGATAATATCTATTAATTATGTAATCATATAATAAGTAACTACTAAATAAAAAACAGATAAAACAAAAATAATAGCTAATAATTATAAAATTGTAAAGAAATATATCTATTGAATCTTAGTCAATAATATTATTAAAAAAAAAATACTTATCTATACCACTAAGTTAGATGTCAGAATAGAAAAAAATATATTACTTAACTATTAAAATAATTTTAATAGTTTTATGAAATTTTTTTGCCCCGAGACTATTTTTCTTTGAAACTTTTTTCGGGATATTTTTTTCCATTCCCCAACAAACGTATATGGCGGTGCAGCACGCTGCAGCACTGCTTGGCGGTAAAATGATTTTATCTGTCATTCTATCTATAATCTAAAACTATGACCGTAGCAAGTTGTCTACAGCAATTTTGGTTATAACCAATAAAATATTCTTTTATTATCTATGGTTATTTCAAATTTGTTTTGAACATAATCTTGTTATTTAAAATCGATAATTTTTATTGATAATCAAATAACAATATAATTGATAAGATATTCAAAAAAAATACCTTTTTTGTATCTTTTGTATCATTTATTAAGTTTGAAGTTATAGTTATGACTTATAAATTTCATATTCATTATATCATACGGCACTATTATTCAAGTAAAAAAAAAAGCCCTATGGAGGGGGGATAATCGCCACGTACCGGCATCAAATCCGCCACTGATCACTGCTAGGTTATTACTATTATGTGAGCCAATGACAATTTTTCTAAAAAAGAACTCAAGTACGAAGGCAATGCGTTATAATTTTAGAGTGTGTTGAATGAAAACAATCAATAGGTACAACAGAGTGGCTCCCAACCCCCTATGTTTATAGTTTGTTTAATAGATTTTTCATTTGTAGAAATATACTTTGTATTCTTAGAATAATACTATTGTAAAATATGATTCATTAATTTAATAAAAATTAATTTAATCTTCTTTTTTGAAAGTGTTTACTTTCAATCTACAGTGTTCAATGAGTATAAGTTAAAATTGTTAAAAAAATAAATGATTAACGTTAAATTATTTTATTACCCACTTAAGAACCGGTACAAAATTTATCAATAGTCACAAATCGTTTAAATCCGTCTGTAAACATTTTCCGGCAAGGACTATGATTGATGTATGGTAAAGATGTTTCTAATAAAATGGGACTTATGACCATTCCATATAGTTGAGAAGATTGTAAATTTGTACATAATACAATAATAGGTCTATGATTGTAAAATATTTACATAATAATTGAATCATATGAATTGAATATGGTTAAAAAAAAATAACGTTATTTGTAACGCACTACTTTATTAAAGAAAAAGTAAGGTAACGCGATAAAAATAATTTTAGTAACGCAAATGTAATTTAAATAAAAATATTTGAAGTAACGAGCAACGTAATTTCATTACTTTTTAAAAGTAATTTACCCAACACTGCAATTAGCATACTTACCATTATAGCTACATTTAAAATCTAAGCTATCTGATTCTAGCGGTGGACACATTTCTATAAACAAGAAAAAATCACAATAAAAAAAAACCATACTTTGGAGTTTTAATATTTTAATAAAAACTAATTATTACGACATTTAAATTACTATAGGTAATATATAAAACTTACTCTGAAACACAATTTATCAGAATTCGATAACCATTTGCTTTTTCCCAGACAGTACCTAAAAGCTTTGGGATAAGCCTTATGATATCCATGTTCACAATTCTCAATAACAGTAATATAATAATTAATTAATGTCCCATGAGATGAAATGTCATTAGAACCTTCATAAGAATATACAACTCCTTCAACAATTGGTAAACCCATGAATTGACTGTGACCTATCAAAAACATAAATGATAAAAATATATATTCTTTCTTAAAAATCTTAGTTTTGTAGTAGAAGTTGCCATTAAAAATTCCAAGCAAAACCATAAATTAGAAATTAAAATTGATAGGTACTAATAAATAAATATATTTACGAACATGTTTGTTAAAAATCTCACGAATCCATTGAACATGGTATTTAATATCTGTAAAACCGTAGACTGTATAGATATTGTGTGTATTTTTTAGAGACATTACCCCGGTTAAAAAATAAGAATTAGAGTGTAAAAAGCTTAAGTCTTGTCCGCTATTTCTATGATATGGACATAACCTTGGTCCTGAAACATGAGATATTAATATAATCATATGACACAAATTAAAAATATTTTTATTGTTGGGTAATGGGTACATAGGTTGAAATCCGTTAACTTTTCTCGGTGTTGGTGGGAGGGTTACATTTTTCAATAATTTATAAACTAACGCCATTTGGCTTTTTAAACAATATTGTTTAAAAAATAACAGAATGAACAATGTAACAGTCATATACATTTAAATATAACGTCCGTAAAATGAAAGGGTGATCTTGGTACGAGTGATTATTGATTGTGATTAGTTAAGAACATGATTCTTATGATGTTACCTGGAACATGAAAACCAAGTCACCATGAAAGGTGTCGGTCATAAATCTTACATTCAATTATCCTTTTAGTAAAACTAACAACGAACTTAAAGAGGCGTTTTGATCATGGTTCGAAACCCAGAAACCCTCTATAAACAGTTCAAAACAAATCAAAATATTTTGACAATTTTATGGTGTATAGAATATCATTGTAAAATAAATACATTCATCGCTCCGCTCAGAATTTAAAATACTTATAAATAACTAAAAAAAAATGGTTGCTGTAAAAAAACAATATAGTTATTGTCAAATTCAGATCTATTGTATAAAAATCCCCGTTTTCATTATTGAATTTATTTTTAATTTTCCCAATTAATAACACGTTTTAAAGCGATTTAAAATCAATAAATTCATCGCTAAACTCATAATCTATGTGTGTATTACCCAATTTAGAACCAGCACAAAATTTATCATAGTTCATTTGCGCTGCTTTAAAATACAATCCTCGACAATTATTAATATTCATGTATGTAAACGATTTTTCTAATAAAAAAAGACTTTATGTGCCATTTTTCGTGGTGGATCAATATCCTTCTTGTTATCAATAAAACGCCTGTAAAAGTATGAAACAGTTACATAATGTACAATTAAAATAAAAGTAATATTATATGCATTATGTATATATTATATTGATTTTTGAATTTCATTCCAGCGGAAACGTTTGTTTACCAGTTTACGTGTACCTATTTATATAGGTATACTATAGAACACGCGATGAAATAAACAGTCGTACAAGGAGTTAACGAACGAAATCGCCGAAAGCAAACATTCAAAATTCGATACGATGGATACATTATACAATAATATATAAGACGAGCAGAATTTATGTATACATATAATATGTACTCCAGCCGATGGCTGGTATATACAGATGGATATTCGACTGATAAAGATTTGTCAAAGGGCTCACACATAATATATATATATATATATGCTTAAAATACATGTATATATAATATATATATATATATATATATGCAAGTGTACCCGCGGGGAGCGGAAAAACTTGGTCCCTTGTCACGCGGGAAATTAGTCGCGAGCGGCAAAAGTGGCGGCGGCGCGTTAAAGTCCGCACAAACGGGCGAATCGTCGTCGTCAGGAAAAACCGCTCCGAGGCGAGAAACTCGTGATGTATATTATATAATATGCAAATCGGCACAACGAACCCTTCCCACCGAAAACGCCTGCGTGGATGGAGATTCGCTCGCTCTCTCTCTTTTTCTTTTACGCGATATTATACTGTGTTATTTGCGTAAATAAAATATACGACTCGAGCCGTTAATGACGACAAGCGCGTAAAGAGAAAAAGTTCCGCTCGATTTAAATATTCCAATTGTCTCCTCTCTCCCCCCCTGATGAGGGTATATGTATGTGTGTATGTATGTATATAAATATATAGTTATACATATAATAAGTATAGTTTGAGTGATGGGAAGGAAGTGTAGTGGTCGTCGAGATCTTTTTCCGCGAGATAGGTGAGCGAGGAGGAATATAATATTAGTCGGTCGAATAGTGTCTGCGGAGGCGTTGTTCAGGACGACTTCCGGCTGTATATATTATTATATATAATATAATATTATTGAAATATTATGCTGTAAAGTAAGTATATATTCACGAATCAACATTACACTGCTGCGCGTGCTATTTAATATTATAATATCGTATAGCCTTTGAAAAGATCTTTTCCTTGCAGCCTGCAGTTATACGACAACAACCCCATTACGCGGCATGCGTAGTTGCAGTCTAGTTGGATTTTGTTCTAATTCGTTCGTGGTTTTGTATTTCAATTTTCAAATGGTGGAAAGATTTAAAAAAAATATTGTGATTGAAATAAATGGCGATACTATAGTGACGATTTCATGAATCACACTTTTCGCGTGTATTTTATCGTTCAGTAAATTTTATATTAAGTAGAGGCTATTTTAAAATTTAACGAGGTATGCGCACGGAGACTAATAAGTAGGTATCGTTATTCATAAACACGTTTTATGTACATAGCACGCTGAGCAGTCACAGCTTCTTTTACAGTTTAAAGACACTGTCAACATAATAATAGTTTCACTTTGATGATTTTAATTATCAAACGAGTTATATCCTGTTAATTGGTTTAACAGAAATCCGTAATTACATACCTACATAGGTAGTACATATATATAATTTTAAAATTAGCAATTTGTATAAAAGTAACTCTAATCGATAACCCTTCTAAGTTCTAGCGTCTATAAATGAGCTACCTATACCCTACTTACAACTCTAAAGCAGGCCTATAGAAAATAGAATCAGAATGCATATGTACACATAAGACATATCTAGCCTAATTAATGCTGAATAGGTATATTGACAGAGGCGTGTTCAGGTATTTTGAATTTGCAGGGGGGGGGGGGGTAAAGGTACTAATATATATATATATAAGGTTGGTTGGGTTAGTCTCGTAAGACAGCCTCAGCAACCAGCGGCCTCTCGACTCGTCGCGGACCGACAGCTCACTTCACTCATCGCCACTGCAACCCACTGCACTGACCCTCTATCGTTCAGAGTGTTCGGCGTCTTGCATCCTCCTAACAGCCCATCAAACGATTCCCTCGATCCTTTACCATTTTCCATTCTGAGGAGATTTCCGCCTTATAGGGTATCTGTTATAAAGAGGTTTAACTGTATTATTATGTATATTTGGAAATAACATAGACCGGCTACAACACTCATACGCGTTTTCTTCGTTGTCCAGGAGACTTCATGTAATGTTTATTCTATGTTTATATTATGTTTGTTTGATAGCGAATTTTTATCGACGGTATAGGTAGTCGGTATTTCTTAGCGATCATTTATTTGGAACAAAATTATATTTATTTATTTTCGTGCCACTTTATTACAATAATAGTTCAATAATTATTAATTTGTATAAATTTTTTTTCTAATTTGTGATTTAAAAATAGTCTGAATTCATTTTAGTTTAGAAATAATTACTAGTACTATATAAATCGCAGTTGTATTAAATTTGGAATGACGAATACAACGGATTTACGGATATCATGAATGTACTTTCTGCAGAAGACTTACGGTAATCTCTCATATTACATACGTTGCCACATTATTGAAAAAATTAAAGGTGATAAATTAGGTTCTCGTCAGAACGACGAATGTATTAGTTTTACATTGATTGTTTTTTAAATATACTTTTACTTTTTATATAAAAAAAAAAAAATAATTTTAGACTTAATTTTTCACCAAAAATGTAAAAATGTATATTAGAGGAAAAAATTTAATTTTTAACATTACTCTTGAGCTATATATAAATAGGTATTTAAAAATCTTGACTTATTTTAGTTTTTTTTCTATTTAGGTGTATATAATAACATTTTATTTGTGAGTAAAAAAGTTTGATGATTCAATACAATAGGTTCTTACTTCTTAATATGAGTTATTTATAATACAAAAATAAGCATAATATTTTTTTAGATATTCTTATCGAAGTATAAGCTTTTTAAGTTCAAATAATCAAATGTATTTACGAAATTGGATATTAAAATGTCAAACAAAAAAACAGTCTTTAGTAGGTAGGTCAGTATTGAAAAATATATTATACGTTGGGACTTTCAACTTTGTATCAATACGTATATTATTATTATTGTTTGTTTATTTATTTTTGTGTATAAACCCCAAATGCCATACTTTTAATATATTTTGATTAATTTTAACATAATTACCTACATCACGAACCTATTCATACCATTATACGGTACGTCGGTATTGACTTCAGTTGTTATAACAGCTATTTAAATTTTAAGATTATTATTATTATTACGATTTGTGATTTTTGGGTGTTGACCAGTTGCCCCCCACGGCTGTTATCGGGATTTTAAAAATATACCAGTTGCCCTCAACTAAATGTACCAGTTGCTCCCAACCGAATGTACCAGTTGCCCTTACATGTTAATATATACTATATACACGATTACAATATATAGCCCTTAAAATAGGGAGGTAAATATGCAAATAATAAATAAAATTATTTAAAATAGTATAAAATGATAGAAAAAAAATTATATGCTTGGAATATAAACTTAATATTGTATTTTGTGATAAATAATAATAACTAAAAAAATAATATGAATACAATAGTCAATAAAATAATAAATATTATAATTATGTGACATTCGATATTATAATTTTTCATCAAAAAAATAGTATAAAATGATAGAAAAAAATCATAATACATAATATAGTTATAAATGAAAAGCGGAATATTCAATGTGATAATTTGTCAAAAAAAAAAAATAGTAAATAAATTAGATATAATATTATGTACTATGTTTTGGTATAATAATTACTATTTATAATTAATATTTGTATATTTACCTCCCCTATTTTATGGGCTATATATTTTAATTGTATATATATTTACATATGAGGGCAACTGGTACATTCGGTTGGTGGCAACTGGTACATTTGGTTGAGGGAAACTGGTACATTTTGCTCTAGGTAGTTTGAGGGGAATTGGTATAAAAAAAGGTACTTTTGAGGGCCACTGGTACATGCCCTGATTTTTTTGTCATTATTAAATCTCTTCAAAGTTCAAACTCAATCTAAAAAAATGTAACGACAAAAACAAAATATGAACGGATTTAAATCGGCTTACGCGACAAAATCAATTTGGGTTTTTGGTGTAACTCTAAAACAATAAATGACCGTAGATACTTGAAATTTAAACTAGTTGTTTATATTATAATTTTCTATACACGATAAAATGTATTATTAATATTATTTGGTTTTATTTTTAACTGTTTACGGATATTTTCTGTTTCCAATTTTGTTTGTTTTTTAGATTCTGTAAAATACATAAATACATAATAACACACAATTTTTAAATATTATGACTACGGGAGTTTTGGGGGGCAGAGCCCCCCACTATTGAATTCTAGTAAATGTTCAGAACCCACCCCATAGAAAATTCCTGAGATCTGCTGCTGTCGGCACTGTTTCGAGTTAGTTGAGTAGATATAACAGCTATTTAAATTGTATGAAATAATTTCATGATTATAATTATTTGGTATTTTTGATTTTTCTAGCATTGGTAAATCTCTTCAAACCCAATTTAAAAAATGCAACGACAAAAATAAAATTTGTTTAATATAAACGGATGTATTCCCGTGAGCATGAGCATGACATCGGGCGCGTCCCCGGGTTGCGGATGGGGGAACGTCCTGTAGTATACAGGGTAGCCGCGAAATAAGCCATACCTTCGGGGCGGTCGAATAAGCGGTCGCGGACAAGCTCACCACAGCGGAAATGATCGACCCCCGGTGTCCCGGTAGATCACACTGGAAGACAGACATACGATGCGAGGCTGTAGGCGTAGCCTGCCTGGAGACAACAATGAAGTACCCAAACCAATCAGAGTTACATCTTAAGGAGTGGAGGAAAACCGGCATTAGTCAGAGGTCGGAGAGACTCGTCCCAGGAGTCGTGATCGATCAGCTAGGTCCCTGGAGCAAAAGTGGTTATGCCAGGTCTCTACTCCTGGTCAAGACATTGTCTAGTTTCGTGACAGAAGACGACACGTCCATAGTGGGCAGTACTGGGCACTGAAAAATATATATCAGAGGTAAAGACAAGTACTATAGTGTGTAAGTATAAACATTTTACTTAATGCTTGAGAGGCTGAATATCTAATGATTGTACATTTTTTTTAAACACGTGCAGAGCACATGGGCCCCGAGGCTTATACACACATTGGAGGGGCCCACCCTAGAGTTATATCTTAATATATTTGACTTCATACAAGTTTATAATTTTAGTTATTTCATATGAGCTTTTCATCTTTTTTGCAATTTTTAAATTTTAGCTACCATATTATTATAGTTATTATGCATTAATTATTATATTTTGAAACGTATAAGTAATTATTTTTTTTCCTACTATTATTCATGTTTTATTTAACTTTTTAATAATCTAATGTAATCTTTTTTGTATACATATAACTATATTATTTTTTTATATTTTTTTGTACCTATACTTATTATCTTATTTCAAATAATGAGTCTAGAAATTAATCTATATCTGAACAAATTCCAATAACTTGGAAACACGCTATTATTATACCTAGCCCAAAACCCGAAAAGTAAAAATGAATCACAGAAGGCCAGTACCTTTAATACATACAATGATCAAGATTCTCGAAAAAAGCATTGATACCCGGTTGAGATAGTTTCTCGATATTGATTAAATAAATTATTTTTCTCCCTAACAAACCGGTTGTTGCAAAAATCGAAGTACATGAAACAATCTATTACACGTTATTCAAAACGAACATTTTAAAAACAAACCAGTTCTAGGGATAGTTTCCCTCGATATACCAAAATCATTTAACCATATTTTAACACAACCTGTAGGAGCCCTCGGATACTACTGGATACCGTTTCTCTGCACCAAAATATCACAAATTGAAACTTCAGTAGCATTAGAGATTTAGAGCCCAACTTGAAATTGCAAAAAGAAGCACTGAGTGTTTGAGTCCAGATCCAGAAAACAGCAAAAATTTTTTTAAATTAACTAAATTGTGCAGGCCAGTATCTTTATACTAAATACAATGTTCAAATTTCTCGAAAAAAGCATTGATACTCGGTTGAGATAGTTTCTGGATAAAATAAATTATTTTTGTCGCCCTATCAAACTGGTTCTCGAGAACATCGAAGCACATACAAGTATACAAAACCTACACGTCATTCAAAACTAAAATTTTAAAAACCTCCGAAATCAAACCAGTTCTTGGGCTAGTTTTCCTCGATATACCAAAAGCATTTAACCATATTATGACACTACCTGGAGCCCTCAGATACTACTGGATACCGTGTCTCTGCTCCAAAATATCACAAATTGAAATTTAAGTAGCAAAGAAATCTTTAGTAGCATTTGAGCCCCGCTTGAAATTGCAGAAAATCTTGATGAAGCACTGAGTCTAGATTCAGAGACAACACCAAAATGTTTTTAAATATTTAAAATTAACTAAATTGTACAGGCCAGTATCTTTACACTAAATACAATGTTCAAAATTCTCGAAAAAAGCATTGATACTCGGTTGAGATGGTTTCTCGATAAAATAAATAATTTTTCTCCCTAATAAACTGATTGTCGCAAACATCGAAGCACATACCTACAATAGTATATAACAATCTACACGTCATTCAAAACGAACATTTTAAAAACCTCCGAAACCAAACCAGTTCTAGGGCTAGTTTCCCTTGATATACCAAAAGCATTTAAAAATATTATGACACTACCTAGCACCCTCGGATACTACTGGATACCGTGTCTCTACTCCAAAATATCACAAATTGAAATTTAAGTATCATTAGAGCCCAGCTTAAAATCACAGAAAATCTTTATGAAGCACTTAATCCAGATCCAGCGGCAAAACCAACGTTTTTTTAAATATATTAAATTAACTTAAATTGTACAACCTAATGTAACAGGTCAAATTGTATGTATCATAATCGTACTATAAAGTATAAACCATAATTTTTGTTGCGACTTTAAATTTAAAAAAAAATTAATCTATTTCGGTTTTTTTTTTCTGTTTGTTTGTAACAGATATAACTTACAATAATTACAATATTATAATATATAATAGCCGTCCACACAATATGATAAATAATGAAATATAATTTATCGTGGCGATTCGTCCCGGGCAACGACGCCATATCATATAATAGCAATATATATACTGTTTGTCCGCGAACACTGGATACACTCTATAATTCACTTACCTATCTAAATTACTCAGTACTATAGGTACCCTACACAAATTTTAAAATTTTCCTAGCGGAAGATTGATAATTCAATAGTCTAGTTTCCAGTATTGGGTAAGTTACTTTTAAAAAGTAATTAAGTTACTTTACTCGTTACAAAAATAAAAAAAAATTTTAATTTCTTGGCAATTATCTTTGAAATTTTAAATTGAACAAGCAAATTCTTTATAAAACCTGTGTAGTTAATAGAATCATATAAAATGTAGACTTCTTCCACACAAGATATATTCATAGGCAATCAATTTAAAGGAATAAAATTAAATAATAAATTTAATTAACTGTTCTCGTGATTTACGGTGCAATTAGACATTTCAAATGTCAAAACCATTGAAAACTGAATTGTGCCGAGTTAAAATTAAATATATATACATATTAGATTGGTAAACATAATAATACCCGCATTATACATATATTTTTTAGATTCTGAGCGGAGCTAGGAAGATAGTGGTTAAAGATATTGGTGCTTATTTTTTTTTTATTTTTTTTTTATATACTGTATACAAAATTTCTACCAGAAGGAGTTCTTCGATTTCAATATATAGTACCTTATCTTTTAGCAAATTGGATCAAGATGGTACTCTAGAGAGGTCATTTTTCGATTTTATCAATAGTTATTTAATACCACGGTAAAAAGTAAAAACCACTGAAAAATTACAAAAAACCGCTAAAAATTGGATTTTAATTTCTAACGCTTTGTTTATTACCGAATAAAAAATAATAATATAATATCAATTCAACTTACATGATATAATAATTAATGACAATATTAAATATCTAAACTGACAAACCGTTTCCTCTCAGAATCGTTTTTCTTATACAATGATAGGATATCGTTGAATTCAAGTTTAATACAATCCATTATACATTAACGCACTTGTAATCTACTGTACAGCAGAGCGACATCCACTTGGTGCTTTTTTTCAATTCGAAATTGATAGGTACTTAATAGTTCGAAACTGTAATGCGTTATTCTATGGAAATTACTTTTCAAAAGTAATTTCCATTACATTTTCGTTACTTGGAAATAATTCTAATGAAATTACGTAACGCGTTACAAGCAAAGTAACGCCGTTACCGTAACGTGTTACTTTCGTTACGTTACTACTCAACACTGCTAGTTTCATGGCCCGCACCAGAATTAAAAAATATGTATAGAGTACAGTCTGTAGTATTTTGAAGAAAAATAAAAATAAAATGTTTATTATAGGTATCTAAAAGTTTATAGATAGTCATCAACTGGTCAACTTCTAAGTGAACATTTTTAAAAGTTGGTTTATTGTATGGAACAAAGAAAATACGTAACATATTATAATACTTATAAGAAATTATATGATCTAAGTATTAAATAATGAGTCCAGAGCACCTTCCCAACACTCAGCCACATACACACACATATTATACGACTTTGGTACTCTTTATAATTACTAAGTACTGAAAATACACTATTATTTCATTCACTGTTAGAATTGACTTCAATATTAATTCAAACCATTATCTTTATTTTGAACTGTTTAGGGACATTTTCATTTTTCATTTTTTTTTTAGTTCTTTTTCTAGAAATATCAATAAAATTTTATTTGTTGGTTAAAAAAACTTGAAAATTTAATAGAAGGCTCCTAGTATATTGTTTCAAAGGCAGATGAAAAATATTAAAAATCGTTAGTCACAGTTTTTTTTTATAAGCATTTAAAATTCAAAAATTGACAAAATATGGAAAAATCACGAAAATTAGCAAATTATTTTGAGTTAATAATTCGTAAAAATTTTTCTTTTAAAATCTAAGATTTGAAAATGTAATACACTTTTCCTTATAAGATTATCTACCTTTATCAAAAAAAAAATGTCTATAAGAAAGTCAAATTAAATTATTATGAGCGTTTGAAATTCAAATTTTTACAACATTGGATATTCACTCGATTTCTCATGTAGCGATTTCCTTATTTTATTGTAATTCAAAAACGAACAACTGTAGATACTTGAAAATTTCACTGAAAAATATTAAAAATACATTGGCACAATTTTTTTTATGAGCATTTAAAGATCGAATTTTGACAAACAATCAACCTTTTTAATATTTATATCTCATAAACTAATACCCCTAAAGTCGATTTACCATGAATAATTTATAATAATAAATAAATACCTATTAATGTTAATTGACAAATTTTAATATTATATATTATATTTTGAACGTTTTTGAATAAATTGTTTCATTAGATTATATTTGGTTAAAAATTAAATCAATATTGATAAATTTTGTATTTGTGAAATAATGAAAACTGATTGTTTACATTTTTCAGTAACCAACAAAAGGGTCACTTAATAGTTTGTAGTGAAAATGTCTATAATTTTTGAAGTTATACTTCTTTACGCAGGGTAGTGAGGAAAAAAAAGCGAACGGGCGGCGCGTACGAACGGGCTGCCGTACGAACGCGAAAGCGTACATGTCCGTAAATAAATAAATATTGTCATGGTAATGTTGTTTTATTATATATTATAATCGGTCCATACTAATTAATATGAATAATTAATGATCGATTATTATTTATTTTTATTATTATTATTATTATTATTCACTCACAAATCTATTGTCTGGATAAAAACAATACTACAAACAATTAGCCATCGATCTGTCGAATAAAAATATAAAAAAAATAATAAAACTATCAATAATAAATAATTCCGGATACTTCTTCTCATTTTATAAATTAATTAATATTTTTTCTTTCTTTTTCACTCACTCACGTGTACCATTTAAAAGAAGTTTAACTTCCGGCGCGCGTACTGGTAACACACATGGTTTTATTTTTTTCTTGTGTGTCAGTGACAAAAGGGGGTGGGTGATCAGATTGAATTTAGCCATATACCTGACTCAGAGGTTTGCGCACGCCTATGTTCTGGATTTAAATTACTTTAACTTAAAGAAAACATAATGATATAAAAGTAAGAACAAACTCAGAAGTCTGTATTCTCTTTGTTCGTACCTATTTTATTGGAATTTATACTGTAGAACAGTGGTTCTCAACCTTTTTGGATTCGTGTCACCCTCATCCACGATAACCCAACACTAAGGCTCCCTAACATCAAAATAATAATAATATAAAATACAAGCGCTATAAAAAATATAGTACGCAGAAAAATAATAACTACAAATTTTATGTTTGCTTTACTGTTAAATAAACATTGAAATTTTAAATTGAAAAAAAAAATAATTAAGATTATTGATAATATATAATAATTGAATAAACTATAAAATCTAAAAACAGTGTAGAATGTAGATATACCAAATACCAATATACCATATTATAGAATAAATAGATTATAGATATATTTTATGTATATATACATATACATATATATATATATATATATGCAACTTTGCATTTTATGTTAGACGTTATTGGTTATGGTAAGATTCATTTACTATGTCCCATAGTAGTTAAAGTATCTAGTACCTATACACCAGTACTCAGTAGCGTATATATGTATAGGAATTATTTTCAATATGGAACAATTTACCACTCGCGTGGGCTCAGTCGCTCAGAACCACAGAATAAAAAGGTGTTATCTCAAAAAATCAAATTGTTCAGGAGATCCATTTTAAACTATTTGCAACTTGAAACTATATTATATTTTTTCGTAATGAATTATTTTTAATACACCTAAAAATTCACAAAAATGTTCTGTGTTAACACTAGCAATTTGTTTTGTTTTTAAATCAAAATGTAACGTAAAAAAAAAAAAATAAAGTAAAAAATGTTCGATAAAAAACCGAGTCCTTCAGAAAGAACCTTTTGGTTGTGAATATAATTTTTTCACTTAATTTGAACTTCTTGTTCTGACATAAATGTATGTTTTATTAAGACGTTACCAATCTCAAAATAATAAATAATGTGGCATTGACTTTTCATTTAAATAGATAATAAACTGATTAACCTATTTACAAGACAGTACCCTGGGAGGGGTAAACCATCGCAAAGTTTTCTCAGATTATGTAATCTTAGAAATAATTAAACATTAAAGTTATATAGTTTTAATTTTCATAATCTCCCACCACCTCTCCCTAAAATTTGTTATGGGTACGCCCATGCATACTTAGTTTATAATTTACAATTTTTGACATGAATTGCACAGATAGTATCATAGTATCTTTATGTATAAAATGGTAAGAAATTCCCAGTTGCCTTAAATACGACACTGACCTACACAGTGAATAATATACCTAGGTAAGCAAAAAAAAACCTCATACGAAATTACTATGACAATTGTATTAAATTACCTACACAGCTACATAAATATTAAATATTTAAAAAAAAAAAGGTACTCTGCTGTACAGTAGGTTACAAGTGGGTCACTGTATAATGGATAGTATTAAATTTGAATTCAATGATATAATATCATTGTATAGGAAAAACGATTCTGAGCGGAGACGGTATGTCAGTCTAGGTATAAGAAATATTATATACTTATATATCGTATTAAAAAAAAACCATGTGTGTTACCAGTACGCGCGCGGGAAGTTAAACTTCTTTTGAATGGTACACGTGAGTGAGTGAAAAAGAAAGAAAAAATATTAATTAATTTAAAAAATGAGAAGAAGTATCCGGAATTATTTATTATTGATAGTTTTATTATTTTTTTTTATATTTTTATTCGACAGATCGATGGATAATTGTTTGTAGTATTGTTTTTATCCAGACAATAGATTTGTGAGTGAATAATAATAATAATAATAAAAATAAATAATAATCGATCATTAATTATTCATATTAATTAGTATGGCCCGATTATAATATATAATATATATATATATATAATAAAACAACATTACCATGACAATATTTATTTATTTACGGACATGTACGCTTTCGCGTTCGTACGGCCGCCCGTTCGCTTTTTTTTTTTCCTCACTACCCTGCGTAAAGAAGTATAACTTCAAAATTTACCTAAAATAGGTACCTATAATACCTAAATTACAAATTAATCATATCATAATATCCATTAGGTACTTATAATGCGTTATACATCAACCAAAACCGTGATACTATCATAGATATATAATAGTACACTTAAGAAGTTTCAAGTACCCACGAATAATATTATACAATCACAACAAAATAACTAAAATAGTTATTCTAGGTTTTTTATGTAATTTCGTCCTAATTTGAACTTAAAATGACTATAAAAATAAACTGCTCTTATGTATTTTTTAAATTTTTTGGTAACATAATTAACTACTAACGTGGAGTCTTGTTTTAAATTTTCAATCCCTAGGTATAAAAGTCGAAAATTGTATAAATTTTTAATTAAGTACAAAATAATTATTAAATTTTAAATTTGATACATTTTGTCAAAATTCCAACTTTAAATGCTTATAAAAAAAAATTGTGCCTACGTATTTTTAATATTTTTCAACTGATATTGTAAAAATATATCAGGAGCCTTGTATTAAATTTTTACACATTTTGGCCCAACAGATAAAACTTTATTAATATTTATAGTAAAAAAATTGAAAACTGAAAATGTCCGTAAACAGCTCAAAAAGAGTCAAAATATTTTAAATTGTATGGTGTATAGGAAATGCTAACATAAATATTCAGTGAAATTTTCGTGTATCTACAGTTATTCGTTTTTAAATTACAACAAAATAAGGAAATCGCTACAAGAGAAATCGAGTGTTGTAAAAATTTGAATTTCAAACGCTCTTAAAAATTTAATTTGACTTTCTTATAGACATTTTTTTTTTCATAAAGGTAGATAATCTTATAAGGAATCTTGTATTACATTTTTAAACCTTAGATTTAAAAAGAAAAATTTTTATTTATTAAAATTATTTTTATTAAATTACTATCCAAGTAATATCATAGGCTTTTTATTATATTTTAATTTTAAAGCGATTTATGAGTATTTTAAGATGTACTGCAATACTACAAACTACAGTTATATATCCTAATGTAATATTAGGAAATTAACCATCCAACTTTGTGTTTCTCAGAATTGTCAATAAATTTTGTATATATGGTTTTGCTTTGTTTGATTCATCTGATTTGGGAAAAATAGAATTCACTAAAAAAATTAATTTTTGCAATGCTTCTTGAATAAAATATTTTTCTATATCATCGCAATATATATTTTGAAAGTGATCTGCATTCTTTTCAATATCATCCTCTTTTAGATTTCCAAAATAAAATAAAAAAATAAAATTTATTAGGTATACATTTTACCGTTAATAATTTTTCTTTTAAATAGTAATCAAATATATATTTTATTAAATTGCTCTTTTATGTAGAATAGGTACATCGTACATACCTAATTTAAAATATATAATACTATAACTGATCCAGTGCACTACGTTGCCCTTTAAATGTGCCAACTCTTTATGACTCAAACTTTGTTCAATTCGTCATTTAATATTCGGTGTATGGTATGTTCAAAACTTATCTTAACTTTTCCATTGCCCGGAATAAAAATTCTGATTCGCAGCAGTATATTATCAGGTAGGCAATCTACCTGCGGTAGATCGCGGACGGCGGACCCCGTGCTGTTTGTACGTAAGTGTATGAACTAACTCTAGAGTATCAAAGACCAAAGTTATACCAAGTTTATCGTTTTTACTTAATTTCACCTACGGTGGATTAATATAATCAATTAATACAAAATCCTAACCCAACCGTACTAAAATCTAATTAATAAAAAAAAACAAATTTAACCGTTTTTAAATTAGCCTATCTTCTACCCAGGGGTTTAATCTACACACAAACATTAATTTATATATATATATATAAAGAAAAATGGGCTGAGAGAATGGTCAAACGACCAATGTTAGCCGTGTCTTCTTCAGTAGCGATGGAGTTACGCAAGTGGGTGTATAACTCGTCTGATCGTAACTTCCACTGATTGAACCGAATGAGATTGAGACGCTCCATTAAAATTAAAATTAAAAAAAAATAATAATAAATAAATATTATTCTCAACTTCTATAACCCATAGCAACCATTAATAAACAAAAATATCTATCGTAAATTTCAAAATTCCTGTTTTAGCACCTACCGGGGGTGGTCAATTCCCTTTTTAAATTAGCCTATGACACTCACAAAGAACTTGGCTTTCTATTGGTGAAATTGTTTTCGAAATCGGTTCAGTAGTTCCAGAGATTGCTTTCGACAACGGTAACTAACGACTCCTCTTTATATAATAGTGTAGATAATTAATATGTATTGATTTATCCATATTATTATAATTCGATATTGCAGTTCTACACATAAAAAAATGTACGTGATAATTGTGCATTTTACTAGAAAAAAAATCTTTAAATTCATTTTTGGAAGTCGAAACTATTACACGAGAAGTGTTTCTGTATGTAATAATTAATAATACATAATATTATTATCTACCTACAATAATTAAGCGGTATAACAAATTTAATATTATATTGAACATTTGAACCGCTGACCGCAAATTGGCATCGTTTTCGTAACGGTACTGCGTATACACAAAGAAACAAACCACGTACCTATGCGAGCAATGAGCATATATAGGTACCAGCTAGTTAAAAGTCATAAAACTTTTCATAACGATCGACGTATTATATATATATAATATGTATAATAGTAGATATTATAATAACTGTCGATCGGATTTGGCGATCGATGGTCGGAAACTAGCGATGTACCTATAACATTTCGTACATGATGGTTTACGTGAGAAAGCACTGTGAAAAAAAGTCATAAAAAAAAAAACTGATCGCTTGCCCTCGTACCTGGTACCTATATGGATATCGTAAAATAAACTCTCGCGTCATTTGAATATATAATATGTAAATTCGATTATGGATTGAGATCTCGTCTATTTCTTGTGTATACCTATAATATAATATACGACGACGACGTAACGTTAAAAATAGCTACAACACAGCATACGCATACCACTCGAACGTATATATCGTAATATATTATTAAACTAGCATACTTATAGCCTATATAGGTACCTATATTATACGGTATACTATATTATATAGCAATATAATATATATACCTATATAAAAAATATTAAATATAAAATATTATTATATCCGTTGGCCGAATAGTATATATTGGTATTAATCTGTTCGTCGCGGCGCATATACACCTATTATAGGTACCTAATACACGGCGTATGCACGCCGGTCGAGTACGCAGTGACGAATAGTTAAAAAAAAATAATAATAACAATAACAATGAACAGCTGCATCACCACATATACTGGTACGTAGCCGCATGCAGATGTAAATGATTTTACGCTCGCTCTGTACACGCATTTGTACGTATATGGTATATATATATATATATATATGTGTGTGTGTATATAATGCATATGTATATAATAATAATATAATATACCTAATAATATATAATAATATAACCGGGTCGTCCAGCGTCGTAGTGTCGCATTCCTAAAATATTCATACGGTCATGGTCGGAACATCAATCATACAATGTACCGTGTGTGTGTGAGCTCGGCTTTCGTATATTATATTATACACATTACACACCTGTGTACGAGTGTGCGTGCGTGTGTGAGCATAAAGTGTAAGTGGTGCGGCGGCGAGCATTTGTCATCGCCCGATCGCCGCCGACTGCCGCCGAGGAGGCTATATGGCTATGATGTTCTTTGGGCGATCTGCGAGCACACGAGGTACGCACGTCAATCAAAAACGTAAAATAATAATGATAATAATAAAAATATTAACACATACAATATATACATCTACTATCCGCGTGTTCCGTCATCGTCGTTGTCGTCGTCTTGTATCGCCTGTACTATATATTTTTCCCAAAGTATACCTATACGTATATTATATTATTATGTGTGTATATTATATTATAAGCGTTTTGACGATTCGTTCGTGTCGTATGCCCGAGATGACTCGAATTCCTACCCAAAAAGCTGATGAATAATATATACATATATATTATGTATTCGTATAATATATATAAAGAGACCTTATTAGTCGAAAAATGTCCAATCAAAATGCATTTGTCCGAAACAGAAACGCGTACAAATTCATATCGAGCATATTATGTATGTATAGTTACCTGGCACAATATATAATATTATGTATAGGTCGGTGGGTAAAATGGCGAGCAAACTAGGTATATGATCGATGAGCCGAGAGAAATATTTAAGTGCGAGCTTATATTATGTGTTTGTTCAGAGACGTTTTCTACTTAGGCCCCTACAGTTGCACCGATTTTATACATGACACTACAGACATGACCGACTCTATCCATATACCTGATATATGCGATAAAAATAATCCATCTTCATCAAAATTCTAGCCTTGGAACGACCATCCTTAGTAGGTTTAGTAGGTACCAGGTATACCTACCTACTCAAAAGTGAAAATCTTGCAAGTGGAAATGAAAATGGCACCGAAAATTATTTCTTAATATACTTATTTGGAATCTTAATTTACTTATTTACTTATGTATACTTATTTTCTTTCTTTTTTTTCTAGTAAACGATGTCCTTGAGAACGAAAGGGCTTTAGTCGCTTGAGTTCTTTTTTATTTAGCGCTAAACAAACTAATAGGGATGCATCTGCTCGCTCCTTAATTGCGGCAATTATATACATATACAAACAATTTATGATATCACAAATCACTGCAATCGTGGTACACTTGTGCCTCGTTAAAAATATGTGACATGAGATTGCTATAGGTTCTATAGAATTCACAGTGTTGTTATACATTATTTTAATGTGCACACTCATGGATGCTCCTTAATACCTATTATCTATATTGCAGCGGAAATAAATGTACAGATAAAATGTCCTTTGACTTTACATAAAAATCTATAAGTATTACACTATTAAGTATTATAGATATAAATCTAACTTGAGTAAAAAATACTCTAGTACCTACGTCACGTTACTGATGCGGTACTTAGAGAGGGTGCCCGGACTCATCGAGTACCTAAATTATATACAAGCGAGTAATCCGTTCTCCTGGTCCTACTATTGTTTCGTCGATGACTGTATAATATAACAATATATATTATATCTCTGGACTAAACGTACCACTGTTGTATAGTTACAACTTACAAGTGTATCGAAAAAAAAAATATAACACAATATTATATCGTCGTACAGCATTACGCGAGTGTATAAGCTGTATAGGTACTAGAAAGAATTAAACTTTAGTGCAGAGAGATTTCACGTATTATACATAATACATACTTTTTTCCTTGTGTGAGTCGAAAAAAGAGGGGTTTTACTTTTGTTTTTTTCTGTTTAGAGGGATTAACGAAAGGAAACACTTACCAGCTATACCGTTTTAAGTATTTTTATTTAGGTATATAGGTACTATACTTACACAGTCACACTGCTGTAGTGAGGTAGAATAAGTAATATCGTCTAGAACAAAAAATAATATTTAAAATAATATTAATCCAATAAATTGTGTAATAGGTACCTATTGTAAATATTGTATTTATCGTCAATATTCAATCCATGACAATATGACATGTTTATATAAGTAAGGAACATTACAAAATGAACTAAATTATAGTTATAATACTGGCAGTAGCCCGTTTCACCCAAAAATTACCCTCCCCGTTTTACCCGGGTACCAGTTTCGCCCAAATTTTGTTTTTATGTGATTCCCGTTTCACCCAGACTATAGTTTAGACCAATTAAAAGCTAAGTTGGCAATTATTATTTTGAATTATATAATATTTTAATATTTGAGTATCATTTAGTGTTATATCTAATATAAATAACATCACGAGGAGGCGATGTTCTTTAGTCTTCAAAAAATTGGTACATAAAACAAATTTAAAATATTTAACACTATTTATAAAAAATCTATAGATACAATAAAATTATTAAAGGTTTTAATCTTTCAAAATATATTTTATTAATATATAAATTTTATTTTTTAAATTATTACACATAGTTTTAATGAATTCATACCTATAGTAATTTAAATTTGTTAAATGCACATACCATTTTTTTTTGGAGAACAGAGTGGGTATCACCTCCTCGTGGTGTTCTCTAAATAACGCTAATTAATGATACTCAAATATAAAAATATTATACAGTTTAAAATAATTATTACCAAAAAAATGTTTAATTGGTTTAAACTAGAGTGGGCGAAACGGGAATCATATAAAAACAAAATTTGGGCGAAACGGGTACCCGGGTGAAATTCATTAATTTACCGATGAACATCCGATACCATAAAAACTTAAAACAGGTAAATTTTGTTTAAGATAGGATAATTTGTGGGGAGTCTTCTATCAAAATTACTAATGTAATTGACTGCCGCATCCTGTATAATAATATACGAAAAACGATTCTCATCGGTGACGGTTTGTCTGTGTGGATATTTACCTATATCGTTATTTGTACAGTTGTACTTATTCTTAATACGCGGGTAGCCGGTAAGTTTAATTAATATTATATAAAAAAAAAAAAAAATATTGGAAAATTACAACAAAATAACTAAAATCGTTATTCTTGGTTATTTAATATGTAATTCCCTCCAAGTTTGAACATAATATAACAACTATAAAAAAACTGTTTTTATATTTTTGAGATTTTTCGGTTACAGAAACTATACTTACGTGCAACCTTGTTTTAAATTTTCAATCCTTAGCTATAAAAGTTGAACATTTTATAAATTTTTAACTACAAAATATAATTATTATATTTTAAATTTTGTCAAAATTCGGAAGGTAACTTTGGCCCACCGTTGGAATTTTAAATACTTCTGTAAGCTTTGATAAGACATGTGACTATTATCAAAATGTTGTGGTGGTTTCCTATAGTTAACAACACTGGTAACCGAATGCAATAACATTTTTTGCCACTACCACTTGTCTTGTTAAAAATAAATATTTTTTTTGTAATCACTTTTTTTGTACCGTAAAAGTGACTTCTTTTAACTTTTGTTTGATTCGGACAGAGTTAATCGTCGTAGAACTCTGTAAATCTGACATGATCTCACATATTATATAGTACTAATAAAGTATTTGTCAAAAATTTAAAAAAAAAATCAATTTTTCATTTGTTAGAACACGTTTTCAAGGTCGGGATAACTTTGCCCCTGTGTTATTTGGTGGGTCAAAGTTACTCCGAGTTATATGGTTTTATTAGGCAAACAAAGTTTTTTCGTTAGCCAGAGGTAGAAGATTTTGTTTGATAACTTATCTTTATTTTTGTTAAATGCAGATATATTTTTTTTTTAGTAAAAACTGCGCATTTTTTTTTGTTGTGACTATGTATGTTCAAAGAAAATAAATTTTTCTAAAAATGGCTGTTTTATTTGCTATTATTACTTATTAGTTATTTTACCATTAAAATTGACTTAATTATTTCTCAGGTACTTGCTAATTTTATTAACCTAGCATAGGCTAACTTTAGCCCAAAGTAGGGTGAACAGCAAATCTATAGCAATATTTGGAGGTGAGACAAAGTAAACACATTTCTGGTAACTAACTTTGCCCCATTTTCTTGAAAAACTTTTTTGTGGTTAAAAAATTAGAAATTATATTCAGCAAAGGCATGTCTAAACCCATACAATTATGTAAATTTTTTTTTTTAGTTTTTTTAAGTGCAGCCTAGTTTAATTTAGCCCTTAAGTTGAAAAATTCTGAAAAATGGTACAAAGTTACCGCGTTTTATTGTATATAGTATTATTTCCCAAATTTACAAATCAAAGATTTTATTTAAACAATAAAAACACTTTTAGTTTTGTATTCTTGATCAGTAAATTAAAATTCAATAAATCATTAAACAATCCAACATGAGTACACGACCAATTTGTATTAAATTATTACGGACCATTATACCAAAATTGCATGCATAATATTCATAAACATTATAGATGTGGAATAATTTAATGAAACTCTCACAATAACATAGAACAAAAATACCATTTTTTTAATAAATAGTGAAAAACAATGATTTTTAACATTTAAAGAATAAAATAATATAGACGTTAATATATGTAGATAATATAGACAATAAGTCTTAAAAAATAGAATAATAATATTAAAAAGTAGTAGATTATTGATAGATTAGATACCTAAAAATATAAATAATGCTTAATGCAAAATAAATAAAATATAATTAAACTTGTGATTGAGAGAATTTAAAAAAAATCACAAAACAATGTTTGATCATTTCTCAGAGAGCTGAAGGTCAAAACACCTGGTATCTGTTCATATTCCACTTGATTCCTCACTGAAAACCATTAAAATGAATTAAACCATTAAATCATTATACTAATAAATGAATATAATATCAATGTAGTGAATGTATTGTATAAAATCGATCATACTTACTATTGCTTATTGCTTAGAATGTGTCTCAGAGACCATGAATAGTTGCGTAGACATTAAGTTAACTCATATAAAGGATTAGACGTCATTAAGACCCAATTATAATTTTTAAAACAGATAATACTTTGATGAACTGTCACAATGTACTCAATTTTTATAACAAAATCATAGTTATTTACATTTTTTAGGAAAAATAATGTCCATAATCTACTAATACCATTAATTTGTTTGTAGTATATTTGTCGGTAAATTCTCTGAAATTTATTTTTTTCCTCAAGTTTCATCATGATGTTATGATGTTTAAATAAGGTATTATTATATTATTATAGTAAAATGTAACAAGTGTTTTTATGTTCAACAGTAAAAACAACTAAAATCAATCATTTAAATACAGGTATTCTACTTTTTATTTTTTGCTGTACATTAGGTAGTAAATATAATTCAGGTTTATCTCAACATTATTAATAATAATAAATTATTATAATTATTACTTACTCTCTGTTCTTAACACTTAATTCTGCAGCTTTATTCAAAATAACACGAGTTTCAACATTAGGATAATTTTGCAATAGTTTGACGATTGTCGAAAAATCTCCTGCCAGTATTTGATCTCTGATTAAACTATAAAAAAAAGTGTAGTAATAACATTAATTTAAAATAAGGCGTGCGGCCTTTGAAGCCTTTTTTTTGGCCACCCTAAGACATATTAGTCACCTTTATTTAATAACTATAAGTCATTTAACCATCATAATTGTATATTAATATCAATCTGTGAAATAATTATATCATGATAACTAATAACTTATGCATTTTATAATATTATGTTTGTAATAAAATAAAATATAAATAAAATTGTTTTTTTTCTTTTGACAGGTGTGACTATTTATATGAATGTATAAAATGGCCTACCAAGTACAAAATTTTGGAGTACCCTAGTTTAGGTAGTCATTCAAAAAGTGAAAAATTTGATGTTCACTAACATTTAGCATACTATAGCTCTCAGAAAAATTAAGAAAACACAGATTAGGATATGAAATTAAATTATAATTACTACTTAAATTATAACCTTCTTAATGTGGAGCAAATTAACTATTCAACAAAGCAGCTTTTTGCAACCTTTCAACAATTCATTACAGTATCAGTAAAAACAATTAAAACATTCAAAATAAATCTAATATGGTACACTATTATACAAGCTTAAGCTTCTACTGCTCTGCTCTAAAATATTGGTTGGTACCAAGACACTAAATATTATTGTAATACAAAAACTAAACCTACACAATCATTGCACAGCATATATCAATGAGAAATGAAAATCGCTGTGAATCAGAAAACAGTGAATCCCATATCCTTAAGACTTCTGGCAGTGAAAATTCTTGAGACAATAACAGAGTTAACCATCTAAAAAAATTATACATTAAGGCAAACAATAAAATACTATGAATATAAAAACAAAAATAATCACAAAACAACTTACCTAAAACTATAGTACTGTGGATAAATTTCATTTTTGACTAAATAGCTATGGACAACTGGATCATTTTCTTTCAGCCTGTCTGTTACTTTACGCATCATGTTAACAATTCCAGTATCTGTTTCATCTAATGTCTTTATGAAAAAATCACGAATTTCTGACATAAGATTAGTAAAGACAAAAAAACAGTCAGCCTCGGCATGCTCTAAAAATGATTATAAATGTAAAATAAAGTAGCCATTTTAGATAGTTTGTGTTGCAAAAGCACAGCATAATTTTTTATAAATTAATAACATAATTAAACACTACATAAAAATTAAAAAACTGACTCGTTACAATGTAGATGATTAATAAAACATTAACATTTCTTTAAATTTGAATGTAATTATTTTGTTATACATAATACATTATGTAAAATTACTAACCAATATTATATTATGTTATTAGACTAAAATATCAATATAATATTATAATATTAATATAAATATAATCAAGGCTGTGTCTAGGTACCCGGATGCCCATGTACATATAACGTATCAATGTGGATAAGTCACAAACAAATATATCGGAAGGATAAAATTTAATATTTTACCTTTCATTTTAATAATTGGATCAGTAGCAAAACAATAATAAATTGGACCAATTATTTCATTCATTCCTTGTACATAACCCTGTCCAGGATTTAATTTGCAGTAAACAAACAATATCCTTTCCACCACCTCCCAATGGGCTTCAGAACCTTCTTCCAGTGGCTTGAATTCAGAGGTACTAGTTTGTTCGGATTTTTGTGATATTTTAACAATACCAAGACCTTTTCGTACAACATTTGCACTATTTAGAAAATGCATACCCACTCTTCTGTTCAATCGTTTAGTACCGCAACTGTATACAACAATAGGTAATGGATAATCAGTTGCTTGTTGGAAGAAAGATAATTCAGGATGTAATCGCCTAAAATTTAGAAAATAATTATAAATTATTACTACACATTCTATGGACCGAACCTCTGAATTATTATTACCTGACATCTTTATCTATTTGTGTAAGAGCTTGATTATCTTTAAAAAATGTGTTCCACTTGCTGTTGGGATCCTCACTCAATGGATGATCACATTCTTCATTGTCGATTGAACCCGGAGTGACTAATATTTCATCTGAAGAATTAAAATATGTAGTAATTGATAAATCATTAATTATATTCTCTGAAGTTCTATCAAACAAATTAAAAAAAGTATTAAAATATACTTTTTTTAAATTTATAAGTTGTCTTTTAGTCTTTTAGACCTGTACCTATAACATGAAATTTTTTTTAAAAAAATGTTTAATATGATCCTAATGCAATACAATTTTATTTGTTTATAATACAAATTATTATTATTATATTATAAGAACCAAATAATAAATATAATAGTATATTTTTATCACACATTTCAATTACCTAACCACTGCTGGTATAGTTTTCTATGATGGTCTAGCTGTTCATCCCATTTATTTCTATCGCATGGTAAGTAATTTAGCAACAACCTCCAACATAACGACCTGTAACCTTTAACGTCAGGAATACCTGAAAAAAATTATATTACGCATAAAGGTACATGGGGCTAGAACATTTAAGAAATAGGTACACTGAGCAATAACAACCGTTGAAACAGAACTCCCTCAATTTTGATAGATCGATCACTTCTGATTCTAACACTTGGTCAAGATCCTTCAACCTGAAAAAAAAAATTATTATTATATTGAGTCATCTCGTGGATGATGTTGGAGTAAAAATTGTGTCCGAAATGTTTTAAAGTTTACCTCGAATCGTACGAAGACATTGTGAACAGCGACTGTCAGACGATGTTCTGAGGACCTGAATTTGACCGAATTAACATTTAAACACATACCAGACGTCAAATGATTAATGTTTTATCCTACTAAAGAGACCGTTAGAGATTATTAAAGGTCTGGCATGCAAATTAAGATTATTATTAATTTTTCTATACGTCCACCGTTTTTATTTTATCAAACGTTTCGAAATAGCAACACGGTTATCTTATCACAATTGAAAAAAACAACAATCCCAGACTGTTTATTCTCTGAATTTTTGAATTATAGGAGGCAGTGACTATTTAATTGTCAGGCACGTCCTACTGAAACGATTTACGATGGTATCTTAAATCGTGCCTACTATATAGTTACTATACCTATAATTTAATATTATTTAATATTGTTATTGTGGAATGTAGATAAACAATACATTGTTATTGTCCACCCCGCCATCCAATGTTCGTTATTAAATTTCTGTGAACCTGTCAAATCGGTCAATCACCATTCACCGCAGTCAGACAGACAGACTGATAGTCGACAGACCGCAAGTGGCATTAACGAGACCGACTACAAAATATTAAAAACGCTGTTTTTCAATTTTTAACCGAAATGGACTGCCGAAAAACGAGGGATACATCGTTGTCCCAGAGTATGTCCATACCGACGTTGATGAATGTAAAAAGTGAGTACAACAAAGGTTTGAATCAACAATGTTAAGTGTATTTTATAAAGATAAGTACTGTGTGTATAATGCTCGATATACTGTTGTATTACAGCACGGGAATACTACGACGTTTTGAATAAAAGGACTCAACTGGTCGGTCGTGCTGGATTCGGTGCTGATCTAGAAATATCAGATGATACATCCATTAGCCGTTGTCATGCAGAACTCATTCTTGTCAAAGAAGTACGAGTAGTACCTACAGATTGCTTCATTGGTATTTGGTACTCTAAACGACTAACAGTGTTGATTTGTCATTTTTAATTCTAGGTAGTCGGCAGTCAAGTGAAACTCTTTTTGACTCTAGTGGACAAGAAATCAAAGTATGGAACATTTATAAATGCTCTGGATAAACAAATTGAAAGTAATATCACTAAAGTTTTAAATTTTGGTGACACAATTCGTTTTGGCATAATGAATAGCATTTGGACGTGAGTAAATCTCAATTATTAACTACTAATATTATAATACTATCACAAGTGATATACAGTTTTAAAAATGTTTACATAATTTGTTTTACTACCTACAAAAGGTATACATTAATACTTATTTTATTACAGTGTTGAGGAATATCCTTTAATGGCTTGTCCGTCAACATTGAGAACTGCTGAAAAAGAAGCATTGAAACATCTAATGACAAAAATGGGAGGACAAGTATCGCGTGATTGGTCTGTAGAATGTACACATCTCTGTATGAATTCTGTCACTGTTACAGAAAAGGTAAATTTATTATGCCCGTTAAATTTGTTGTACCTACCTAACTTATATTTTTATTTTATTTCATTACATTATAATAATATCATCTAAACAAAATTAATAGGTAGTATATAGTTGTAAATGGAAAAAAAAATTGGGGGATCCACATTTTTTTTTTTAAAAATAGAAACTTACACTCATTATTACGTTTTAAATATAAAAATATATTCTTAATAAAATAGTCAATAAACAATATTCATAGCTAAAACTGTTCTACTTTTAAAAAAATTCGGGGATCTGGATCCCCCTCAGTTACAGTCTTGATTTGATATAATATATAAGCTAGATTAAAACAAAATTTGAATGTTTTGAGAGAAGACTTGGGCATTGTTGGAAACAATGTTGTAGTTCATACAAGTGTATTAATATTTATTCAAACAATGTGATTTATTGCAACCTATCTATAACTAATTTTAAAGATATATTAATATATTATATGTATACCAATTATTGGGTGCTAATTCGGTATGCGCTCTACCGGTTTTGGCGTTCTACTCTCAGTCTACATTCGGTACGCGGATATTGGACCTCAATTACTGTATATGCGTTATCTGCCTCGTTTTTATATAATATGTTGGGTATTTCTTTCAACTGTTAATAATCTTGATAATCTCTAATTATCTTTACCTTAATTTGTATTACTGTTGGTTTTGCTTTTAGTACAGTCATCACTTAACGAAGGTTGTTCGTTACGAGTATAATATATATTTTTTTTAAAAACAAACTTTTAGGTAACAACATTATCTGTGTTCTCTCGTTGGTTTTTTACGATATTTAAATTTTTAAGTGAGTTATGGGTATGTAAAGTGTTCATAACTCACTTAAAAATTAAAATATAGTAAAAAACCAACGAAAGAACACAGATACTGTTCTTACCTAAAAGTTTGATAATAGGTCAATTCACTCTAATATAAAAACTGACAATACCCTATTGAAACTATCCAACGAACATTTGCTATATCGTATGTGTGTAAGACGGAGACAACACATGCGGGTGCGACGTCCTCTTAATAAAATATAAAATAACCAACTCAGACACTTGTTTGTAAAGAATCATCAATAAATATAAAATATAAAATAACCGACTCAGATACTTGTCTGCAAAGAGTCATTAATAAAATAATACAAACAAATTTAACAAATATAAATATAAAATAAAACCCAGTTAAAACGACCTATGTAGACCGTAGAGTACATGGATACCGACTCACAACACTTTTCGGTAGAGCGCATACAGAAACAGAAACTTGTCGGTAGAGCGCATACCGAATTAGCACCTTATAGTTGAGTAATAGAGCAAAATTAAAACTTCTCGGCATAGGTATAATGGTATGCTACCATCAAAAAGAAAATCAACAGCTAATAAAATAAACTACTGCTTGAATTATATCAACATACTGCAACAATAAATTTAATATAGAGAAGGTGGGCAAGTGGGTGTTGCACTACTGTACAGTAGGTTACAAGTGGGTCACTGTAATGGATTGTGTTAAATTTAATTCCGAGCGAAGGCGGTCAGAGAGCTTATGAGATTACCAAGTAAATTTGATGATATTATTGTAAATAAAGTAATTTATGTATAACCTATTTACGTAGAACATTGCTTTACATTTTCAATCATTATCTATAAATCATTATCATTATATATTTTTAACTACAAAATAATTATTAAATTTTGTCAAAATTCAAACTTTAAGTGCTTATAAAAAAATTGTTTCTATGTATTCTTAATGTTTTTCAACTACTATAGACTATAGTAACATTATATCAGGAGCCTTGTATTCAATTTTCACTCTTTTTTACCCTACAAATAAAGTTTTATTGACAATTATTAAAAAAAAAACTAAAAAAATTGAAAAATGCTAATATAAACATTCGGTGAAAATTGCGCTGTAGTAACGGTAATAGTAAATTTGTAAATTAGCCATTTGTTTTAAAGTTATATACTTATATCATTTATTGTTAAAAAAAAAGTAAGTTTTAATAATATTGCTATTTATTTATTTTTATTTGTATAACAATAATGTTATGAATTACTTATGATAGTAGGACATATATTTTTTCAGTGTATTTTTGATTTACCAAATATGTTTTCCTTATTTTATTCTACAAACTTTAAGTCACTTTCAGGTGTTATTATGTCTAGCATCAGCAAAATCAATAGTACCCCTTCAGTATTTTATTGATTTATGTAAAGCATTATCACCTGATTCGTTGTCGGAAGTACCGTTCTGTATGGATTACAAGCCTAAATTGGTCGAAAGTCTTTTAAACCCAAATTCATTGTCGTTAGATGTGAATAACAAACGTAAAACACTATTTTCTGGAAAAACATTTATATGTTCTACAGTTAATCAATTAAATCGTCTTTCAAAATTGGTGAAATTAGCAGGTAAACACAGTTTTACAACAAATGTAGATTAAGAAGTATAAGCTTATATTTTATTATTTAGGTGGAGAAATTATGAATTATTCTGATGGAATTTTATCTGATGATGATATTTTAAGCTGTACACAATATATTCTACTGCAACAAGATCCACACAATGAGGAAAATGATTATATGTACCAACAAATTCTGGGTAATTTCTACTTAATGTCTGTGAAATATTAATAGCTGATCTCTAATGTGTGGAGAGGTTAAAATTAATGTATAATATTTTTAAGAACTAAAATGGGAATTTAACTATTGTAATTTATAGCAAGTATGATAACTATTCATTTATAAAGCTCTATACTAAATAGCTTAAAAGCAGTTTGTAGAGATTGAATGATAAATTGCTTATCTATTTATATTTCTCATTTTTGATATAGATTAAAGAAAGAATAGTTGGATTCAGGTAGATAGAAACTATACGATTAAAATGGAACGTTCACATTTTAAGTTTTTTTTTTTCATTTTACAGCTAAAATAGTGATGAACAGTGTAAGCATTATTTTTTCCCTTTTATTTGTGTAGTTTTTATTAGAAACCTATAATAATATACTTAAAGCATAATAATAACTGTTACAATAAATATTAATATACAGTGTTATTATCATAATTGAGTCATAATCCTAATAGCCAACTGAGTTTAAAAATCAACTAATTACTAATATTTATTTGATGCAATTACTAATAAAATTTACCTAAGAAATTATTAAATTAATTGTTGATAGTTATACTTCATTATTATTGGTTTTAGAAAAACTTAAGATTGCAAACAAAAGATCAATACCAGAAAATGATATTGGATTTGCCGTAATTTTTTCAAATACTACAAAACATTGCAACTCTGATTTCAATGTTTCCTTAGTTAATCTTGAATCTCAGTCCAATTTAATTAAATCACAAGAGTCCGTTGTCTTGGCTCCTGAAACTGAGGTACTTCAATCTTGTAGTTTTATTCATACTAAAATAATAATTATTGGGATATTTTTTTTATATTTCAGGTTTTAACTGTTAATGATAGTGAAATATTTTCAGTAAATACCATACCAGATTCTCTTCCAAACACCATACCAGACTCTCTTCCAAACACCATACCAGATTCTCATCCAAACACCATACCAGATTCTCATCCAAACACTGAAAGTGCCTTTAAGAGGTATTTCATTATAATATACTAATTGGTGTTTTAAATCTTTATTTTATATTCTTATTAACAATTTTTTAGACCATTAGAAGTTGTATCTGACTCTGAAGAAATGATGTTACCAACAAAACGTCCCTTATTGGCAAATAGTGAAGAAAAAAATAACACTATACAAACAATAAGAATGGAAGAGGATTTAAAACCGTTCCAAAACTTAATTGAACCAACTCCATCCAGTAGTAACCATGATGTGCAAAGTCATATTCCTAAAACCCAAGCAGTTGATAACACATTTACAAATGATAATTTGTGTTTAACCACAGCGTCAAGCTCACAGTACATTTCAAGCACCAGTAAATTGTCAGCTTGGCTTCAAGGCACCGTAGCTGACAATAATGTGAACAATACTAATAATTTACAATCGAAGACTGTTGAAAACCTGGCTGTTCCTACAAAAAGAAAAATATCAAATGATCATCCAGTGTTTAATAACGAAAACGAAGACCCATTTAACTATATGGATATCGACGAAGTTGAAGAACATCCAAAAAAAAAGCCTAAAAAAAGAGCTATGGATTCAATATTTTTTCCTATGGTTGACATATCTAACAATAAAAGTGAACCATCTAAAACTGTGGAGACTAATCCCAATATAGCGGTAGACCCAAATTTTATTATGAATTTACTCTCAGAGGCCAAAGGTACTGGACAGTTCATAGATGCGAGTATACTGTCTAATATATCGGTAAGAAAATATATAAAATTGGTAGTGACATAGAAGCATGTATGAAATACCATTGATTATACTAGTAGTATTTACTATTATTTATAGTCAATGTTAATACATTAATCAATTTATAAATATTTCAGTCTGCTAATACACATGAAAATACTGAATACGATTACTTGTTAAATTCGGTCATTGTGGAAACTGTCAGTATGGTGGTATCCAGACCTACACAAACTGCAAACATCATTCAAGGAAATAATAGTAACCTTAGAAACTTCAAAAAATTCAAGAAGGTAACAGTTTAAAGTTGTCATAACTCATTGGAAAAATACCCCTTAGTAAATAATTATTAAGTAAATAAAATTATATATTTTACTACGTATAAAAATATTGTACAATATTATCATTGCCAATTTTCAACTGGTTAAATGTACATACTAGTTAAATACAATAATAAACCTATTATAAACTTTAAGTGATTCAGAACAATATTGATATTTTTATTCGATGTCAATATTGAACAAATTGTCCAACTTGACAATTATAAATAGGCCATTACTATTTTAATATTTATATACTTAGATAAGTCTGAAGCCTTTTAACATCAGAATTAGTATAATGATATCTAAAATATTTAAATATGTAAATATATATTCTGAATTTTATAAAATATAATAAGCTTAAAAAACTTAAAATCATTAAATGAACTACTTATTAAAATATCAGGAGCCATAAAATCTTTATTATGAGTGTATTGTTTTTAAATACCATTATATTTACAATTTTTTAACCCCATTATATCCTTTGATAAGATTTTCAGTTTAAATTAATATTATATATTTTATAATTTTTGTTTTAGAAAGGGCCATCCATGCGAATTCCATATATTGTTCCAATGGAATTCACTCAAATCGATTAAAGTGGCTTTATGTTGGTCTATTAAAAATTGAATTATTCCTTATTTAAGTTAAGCTCTGTTTAATTATAATATTTTTACTTGTTTATTTATGTATAATTAATATATTGTATAAATTAAATAAACTGTATTATGTACGGTTATAAATGGTTATAAACGGTTATAAACATGTGATACAGTTTTCTTGAGTACTCCACAAAATAAAAATATTTTATACAGTCAGTATTTTTGTCACTCCATGTCTAGTATAATTTCATTTAATACAATACTGGATTCTACAACTTCACGTAAGGTATTATTGTCACAGCTGACAGACTCCATTTCCACGCCGGGAGCTCCTAATAAAAATATACCTTTATGACTAAATTTTTTTTTAAAACCTACAAATATGTATAACAGTGATTCATGCAATGTAATTCACATAGTTCAAGGATTGAGTTATAACTAGCTAGAGTTTCTAATATATTATCTAATATAATAGTAAACAATATATGCATATAAAATTATATTATTCATTTATTTGTAACAATAGATATAAATTTTATTTAATAATACTTCATAAAGTCGCCTCTAAATGTGGTCATCCCTGAACAAGCATTTAAATTGTATAAACTAATCAATAAAAATTATAAATTCTTAAAATTGTTTGATTTCAAATCTATCCTTTAATTGATATCTAATTAATATCTCCTGTCACAAAAATAAAATAGTTCAGTGACCATTATTTAACTTAATAATTCACTATAAAATTATATTACCTATAAAGAAAAAAAAGTGTTGGATAAATTTCTTATTAATGATATTAATGATTGAATAAATAATTTTTAAATGCATTAAGTATACAACATAATTAATATTTAATTACAAATGTATAGGTAGGTACACTTATCATGTAAAAATGTATCATATGTTCTAAAATTATAAAAAAAAAAAATAAAAATCAAATACCTATAATATTAAAGTTATTAAATTAAAAAAACTAAGCTATGTTTAATGTTTAAGATAAATATTGAATACACAATTCATCTTACTTTTATATGTTTTATTTATTCATGCTTAATTTTATTGTACTTTGTTTCAAAGAGAGAACATGCCACGGTCTGACCAAAATTTGTTTTTCTATACATCTCCACGCGACATCCTGCCGTAGAGAATTCAGTTTCGATAGCAAGGTAACGAGGGGTGATGCATAGAACCTGCATGTTCTCTCGTGGAATAGAGTACACTAATAAATTTGGAAGTTCTTACATGTTGACGTTACATTATCGTCAACATATTAGGAAACGTAAAATGTTTTCCCGGGGATTTTGATTCTGTTTACCGTATTATGATTATCATATTATAGAATTTTTAATTAGACTTGTACTACTTGTACACACCAATTATAAGTTTATTATGTTATAAAGGAAGTAGGGACTTGTTTTTTATACTAGTATGTAAACGATGTAACACCAAATTTAAAAAAGAAAATAGATACTTAGGAATGGTTTCTTAGGAAAATTAAAATGTAGCTATGTACAATACAATTTATTATAACCAGTAGCGCAATTGTGTGGGCTTATATAGACGCAACTAGGGTTAAGATTCTGGAGGGGGTGTGCTACTACAGCTAACAAAACTATTAATTTAAAATAACTTAATAAGTAATACTTTTGTGGGACTAATCCCTCCTAGCCAGGGCCTGATTAAGGAGTTGGTCACCAGTAGGCTAGGGTTGATTTGGCGCCCCTATGAATGATCGGAGTGGTTGGAGGGTAAAACGAGGATTAAGAAAACGTAAAAACAACAGACTTTTTTTGTTTAAAATAAAACGTGTTTTATATTTAATAAAATTATACACAAAAGCATTTAAACATTTTTAATTTATGATTGAACTAAATATTAATCATTTAAAAAAGTTTTTTCCTTGATTTTAACGCTGCGAAAGACTACTATTTCATCGAAAAAAATATTGTTCATGAATTCACTTTCAATAAACAAAAGTGCAAGGGCCTTCATTTTATCCTGGCGTAAAGTGGATCTTAAAATGTTTTTCACCCGCCCTAGAGCAGAAAAAGATCTTTCTCCGCTACAATTTGTGACGGCCATACTCAAATATATTCTTAGAGCCACTTTAACATTTGGAAATAGTGCCTCTATCTTCAAGGATTTTAAATGGCTCAAAAGTCTTATATATAATATTAGTGGATGTGGGATCGCTCGGTCGTCGGTGCGATAAGCCCTCGACGATTACAAGAAATAGGTATATGACAAATAACGTAATATATATTACAATAGTCGACCGGGCGGAAATTCGTTGCGGCGACGCGGTAACGGCACGGCGATATAGGCCGCGGCATTGCCCCCCCCCCCAAGTTGTACCACTGTGGGTTTAGTCCTTCAAAACTACTCATTGCCCCCTCAAGTTAATTTAATCATCAAACTCATATTATGTATATCAATTGAAAATTAATTAATTAATAATAAAGCATTTTTACATATTCCTTAGTAAAATGTTCGTAACACGCACATATTCAATGATATCATCGGGCATAAATAATAATAATAATAAGCATAAATATGTAAAACAAAACATTTTATAATTTTTCTTGTTTAATAAGGCGTTATGTAAAGTGTATTTATATATTTTTGTTCTTATGTCCATCACGGATAACTCTAATAATTATACAGTTCATATTAATTCTTAGACTCTTAGGTCTTTAGGTACCTATATACCTACATAGCTTTTTTAAAAACTATCTAAATGATAATAGGTAGTCGATCTGACTTTAAATTTGTTGAGTAAGACTTGAAACAAGCCATGAACACTTTCGAAAGTAGGTACTGAAGTAATGAATAATTATAAAACGAAAATGAAACTATAAAGTGAAAATAATTATTTAGTGGTTCATTTTTTTTATAATAAAAATAGGCAATGAATAGGAGGGTGGGGGCAAAGCTCCATCGGGTTACTTTTTAGAAAATTTTATGGTAGAGTTTCATCGCACCCAAAATTTTTGGTTGTTATCCTGTGGATGTGTTGTGGCCAGACGAGTTATTTACGACGTCAGATACCAGTAAATTCCGGCCCAATAACCTTTTATATGGTTGTTGGTGAGGCCTGGGGTAATACACCGGGAGTTTTCGCTTAAAATTAAATGTTTCATTCTACACTAGCCATCCTAACATCTATATAATTTAGTTGATTTGTTACTTCGAGTTCTACTTGAGACTTGTGAGACTTACTACATAAAATGCAGAAGTAAAGGATTTAAGGATTCAAATCAAAGGAAATGAGTGAAAAATAAGCGTTTATTATAGACAACAAATGATAAAGCTTAAACTAAAAAAATAGGGCATTTTAATTTCGTTAAACCATTAAGTATTAATTTTTTTCAAACCAATAATCTAAAAAATAAAAATTTAAAGCAAACTCATTCATCATCAAAAAACATGAGCTACCTACCTACCAACTTGATTTAAAGAATGGGCAGCGATTCGCCACCACCGAAATGTTTGGGGTGGTTGCGTTACTGATTATAACTACTTTTCAATAACTCGAATAGAATAACATTTCTAGTGATTTAATAAATATGTAATGTTTATCTATTGTTTTAAACTTTTAGTTTTCCTCAATTTTTTTAAATATAATATAAATTACAATCTAACAATCTATAAATATTTACAAAATAACCATAAAAAATTGTTTGGACATACCATAGTTTTGCAAACGATCCCATTGTTCTAGGGCCAGTACCATTGGTTTAATTTCTTTATTTTCGTTTTGTTCAACTATGAACTTAAGACGGCTACGATTAATATCATCCAAAGTCAACCAATTAAAAAACATCTCTTTGAGTTGGGAAACTAAAGATACAATTAAATGTAAAATATTATATTTAAGGTTTTGGTTATTTATGTTAAACCGTCTTACGCTTACCAAAAGGTATAAGATCTGTTAATGAAACAAAATTCTGGTAAGCAGACATTGCAGACATTTTTACTATACATATAATCTTCGCAATATTAATTATGATTCTAAACAATTGTTATTTTGCAAAAGTTATACAGAAAATAATTCCATAGATACTCAAATATTTGATATGTCTTTGTAAACTGTATATTTTATATAGGTTTTTTTTATATAAAAGAATATCCCTGGTAAGAGATAATATTAATTATTATACCCACAACCTTCAAATTAAACATAAAATTTTGCTATAAGCCTTTTATTTGTTAATTGTTATAGTATGTTATATTGATATTTGATATGTCAACTGAGTATTGAACATTATAATACAAATTGTATTTATCTAGATACGTAAAAGTAGTAAAATATTTTGTGTATAATATATCTATATTTTTATAAAAATAGGTAGTATGGTTTAAAAAAATATCAGAAACATTCAATTTGAGATACTTAAAACTGTATACCTGAGTGCCGAGTGGTTACCTACTTGGCGGCTTTTTAATGTTGGTATTAAATTTCTTGAAACCCATAGGCTCAATTTCAACTTTTGGCTTGGGGGGGGGGCTGAATATATTAAAGGCAAGCAGACCATTGCAATATTTAGCATATAATAAAAATTGTATGTCCTAGGTTTGGGGGGGGCTACGGCTAAGTTTGGCGGGGCTTAGCACCCCCTAAGCCCCCTCCTCCAATTTGCGCCTATGTTGAAACCCCCGAAGTAATACTTTTTGTTTCTCTCACATTATGTAACCAATGACTATCAGAAATAAACAAATATCCGGCCACGATATATTTTAACTTGGAATTCCTATGAGGCTATGACACTTATGACAGTATGACCTATGAACAATAATAATATACCTTTTTCCCAATATTTTGTCTATGATCAAATGCATATAAGTACCAACATTTAAACATAATATAATATATCTATATGATAACAATAGCGGCTAATATGAACTATACATTTATAGGTACGACCAAATTTTTAAACCAAAATTTAATGAGTATAGGTATTAGGTATTAATTAATAATTGTTGCAGACTGCACCTAATAGTGTACTTTTACCTGGTTAAATAAAAACTCAAAACGTATACAGCTAATAAAGAATGAATAAATATTTATTTTGCCGAAAACATTTAATAATAACAAATTATGAAGTGCAATAGACAGATAAATCTAAACTTACATCCTATATATCTAGTGATAATACTTTATAATATAGTATAGGAAACAAAATATAGGATACAGTTGATAAATGTTATTTACAAATATCAGATCACTTATAGTTACAAAATATTAATCGACTTCTTCAACGGTAGGTCCTCGGGGACGGGCTCCAGGGAAACCATTGGCACCGGGTGGCGCGTTAGTTGATCCGGGTTGTCCTGCGCCGTGGATCTTCAACATCAGAGCCGAACAGCTGTTTTGGATTTCCTTTAGCTTGAACTCATACTCTTCCTTTTCCGCCAACTGATTGCTATCCAACCACTGGATGACCGCTTCGCATTCCTTTTTGCCGGCGTTCTTCTCAGATTCGGTCAACTTGTCGCCAGCCTCGTCCAACGCCTGTTTAACACCAAACACGTAGCTCTCCAGCTGGTTTTTGGCCGCTATCTTCACTTTTTGTCGTTCGTCCTCTTCTTTATACCGTTCGGCCTCGCTGAGCATACGATCGATTTCGGCTTGAGACAGACGGCCCTTGTCGTTTTTGATGACGATGTTCTTGGAGCGCCCAGAGCTATTGTCCTTGGCCGAAACGTTCAAAATGCCATTGGCGTCCATATCGAAAGTCACTTCGATCTTGGGCACTCCTCTGGGAGCTGGGGGTATGCCAGTCAGGTCGAACGTACCCAGCAGGTTGTTGTCCTTTGTCAAGGCCCTTTCACCTTCGAACACCTGTACAGTGACGGCCGGCTGGTTGTCTGCGTACGTGGTGAACGTCTGCGTTTGTTTGCACGGAATGGTAGAGTTGCGTTCAACGATTTTGGTCATAACGCCGCCCGCGGTCTCTATGCCGAGCGACAGGGGGGTGACATCCACGAGCAACACATCTTGGATTGCAGAACTCGTGTCACCGCTGAGGATGGCCGCCTGCACCGCCGCGCCGTACGCTACCGCCTCGTCGGGGTTGATGGACAGGTTGAGTGGCTTGCCGCAGAAGAAGTTTTGCAGGAGACTCTGGATCTTCGGGATCCTCGTCGAACCGCCCACGAGTACCACGTCTTGTATGTCTCCTTTGTCCAACTTGGCATCCGCCAATGCCTTCTCCACCGGTTGTAGAGTCGACCGGAACAAATCGGCGCACAGCTCCTCGAAACGGGCCCGAGACACACGAGTGTAAAAATCGATGCCGTCGACCAGTGCGTCGATCTCTAGGGTGGCTTCCGAGCTGGATGACAATGTCCTCTTAGCCCGTTCGGCGGCAGTCCTCAGCCGCCTCAGCGCCCTAGGATTGGCGCGCACGTCCTTTTTAGTCTTCCTCTTGAACTCGTCGGCCAAATGAGACACCAGTCTGTTGTCGAAGTCCTCACCGCCCAAGTGTGTGTCGCCCGCCGTGGATTTCACTTCGAATATAGAACCCTCGTCGATCTGCAGTATCGACACGTCGAACGTGCCGCCGCCCAGGTCAAATATCAACACGTTCCTCTCTCCCTTCAAGTTCTTGTCCAGACCGTAAGCCAGGGCCGCGGCCGTCGGTTCGTTGATTATTCGCATTACGTTCAGACCGGCTATGGCACCCGCGTCCTTTGTCGCCTGTCTCTGCGAGTCGTTGAAGTACGCCGGCACCGTGATGACGGCGTCCGTGACGTTACGGCCCAAGTACGCTTCCGCGGTCTCCTTCATTTTGGTCAACACCATCGAACTGATTTCTTCCGGCGCGAAAACTTTCCGTTCACCTTTGAATTCCACTTGGATCTTGGGCTTCCCACTGTCGCTGATCACCGTGAACGGCCAGTGCTTGATGTCCGCCTGTGTCTTATCGTCGTCAAAACGACGGCCGATCAAACGTTTCGCGTCGAACACCGTATTGACGGGATTCATCGCCACCTGGTTCTTGGCCGCGTCACCGATCAACCGTTCGGTGTCGGTAAACGCCACATAACTCGGTGTGGTCCTGTTACCTTGATCGTTGGCGATGATCTCCACTTTTCCGTGTTGCCAGACGCCCACACAAGAATATGTGGTGCCCAGATCGATACCGATCGCCGTTCGTACGGCCATTTCGTCAACTGCAGTCGATATTTTAATGCACGCACAATTAATGCGAAACAATAACACAAATGTGATTATGTGTGTATATTAATATTATAGTATATAATATATAGGTACCACGGTTCGATCGCAATAACGATTTAAAATCACTCTTTGACTTGTCTTCAAACACGCACGGTAAAATAAAATGTGTGTAAACTGTAACACAGAGAGTCGCAATAACAATATAATGTCTCGTTGAAACACGAACCGCACAGGCGTCGCTCACGAATTCGAACTGATGCAGGGAAAGCGCCGTTTGCGGTTATATAGACGGACCGATCGTTCGAGAAGGTACGATACGTTTCGTGAAGCGCTGCTGTGACGGCCGAAACGTTCGAGAAGGTTCGATACGTTTCGTGAAGCGCTGCTGTGGCGGCCGAAACAAGCCAGCCACAACACTGACATACTGTTTATAGTATGTTTACTGTTTACATACTGTTTTTAGTTTTCGTCACTGCTCTAGTGCTCTACATACCGTATCTATGTAATATTTCAAAACGGCAATGTTGTAGACGATTCGCGAATTTGCTCAGTCTTTCTCGTCATTTTCACCGCGTTGTTTACGTACATCAAACGTACCTATATCTATATTTGTTTTTAATGATTAAATGTCCGTAATGAAACTGTTCAAGCATAGGCGCGATTTCGATAAAAAAAACTGAGAGGGTGCTTAAGCTCTGCATTTAAATTAAATTATAACTATGAGGCATTTATGACTTTTTTGAGCAAAAAAATTTTATGAAAATTTAACATTGAATAATCGTATCTTAGTTTTATTGCCACGCTCATAATTAGGAAGCTGTTCACTTCCTAGTTATTTATCTTTATGTTTATTATTAAGTTATTAGTACATTAAAATATTAAATTTACATTATTATTTATGTTATCAATGATTTTTACATTTATAAGATCATTTTTTATTAACTGTATATATTACCATCTATGTAAATGCCGACTGGCGTCAATTAATTAATAAATAAATACTTATAGTGTATTAGGTACATTTTATAAAAATTAATACAATAGTCAATTTTAATTTATTAAAAATTGAAAACAACTTTTTTTTATATTTTACTCAAAAAATATGACAAATAAAATATATTAGTATACAAGGTGTAACAGAAAGACTGGACGAAAAAAAATGACGCTTCTTAAACGTATGACAAAAATTGTTAAAATTATAAAATTAGTAAATAATTTAAGAATTAATATACTCATGTCAGCAAATTCCCCAAAAAAATATTTTGAAAAAAGTTATTATAGTAGCAGTTTACGTATACGTTCCAAATTCATTTAATCAAAAAATATTGATATTTAAAAAATTCTAAAAAATAAACTACTTGATTTCGGTAAATGTTTTTACTATCGAAATTGTTCTTATAATCAGATTCACAAATTAGATATTTTGAATATATCCAAACAAATTTAAATCAAATTTTAAATTTTTATTTTCAATGTTAAAAAATAAAAATAATTTTTTGCATAATATATATAAACATATAAATTATTAGAGGGTGCTAATTTTAGAATTGGGGGTACTAATACCCTCTAAATTCCCCCTATTGGAGCCTATGTGTTCAAGAATTCAATAGGTAACTTTCTTGTTGACGAATACAGAATAATGTATTTTAGAGGTACCTACCTACTATTTCCAGCCGTCTGTATTAATATTTAATATTAATATTTAATAGGTATTTAACATTTTCTTACACGTATTAATGACTATAACTTATTATAATGACTATTATAATATACCTAGTGTATACTGTATAGCCGTAAACCGTTGATTATAATATGAATTCTGAATTTGGAAAAAAAGCACCAAAATAAAATCTACAGAAAAAAGCCACTTACCAACAAACACTAAACATTCAATGAATATGCTCAAATTATTTATATTATTAATTTTTATATTTAACATTTAAAACAATTAGGTTCAACGATAGTATCTAGTTAATTCTGTAACCAAAAAATCTGAAAAATATATAAATACATTTTTTTTATAGTTATTTTAAGTTAAAATTTGGTCTAAATTAGATATTTAAATGAAAAATAAGGATTTTAGTTTGTGAAGTAATTTAAAAATATTATTCGCGGGTAGCTGGTTACTCGAAACTTCTAAAGTATATTATTACAATAGGTATACAAATAATATTAGGTACTTCAACTTACCACTTACCGTATTAATAATACGGACATATGGTTACCGTATTAAGAACATAAATCTAATATAAAATATTTTTATTAGGTATATTTTTTAAATTTGCCTTCATAAATTTCATATTTAAATCATTATTAATAATATTAATTCATATTTTATATTATAACATTAGGTAAGTATACACTAAAAATTGTTTTTCGTTATAGGTAATCATATTATACTCTGTTCAAAATAAGATCGTGACCCGGCGGCCGAGTTGTGCGCATGGGCGTGGCTTTGTTACGTGGCTGCGCCCGACGCGTCGCTGTAGTGGGGACGGCATCTGGCCATATGTCTGACCGCCGCCCGACGAAAACTGGTCGCCGCCGGGTCACGATCTTATTTTGAACAGAGTATAGTCATTACTGTTTCTCCAAGAACCACATTCAAGATACTTCCACTTAAGTATACTTTAAATCGAGGCAATAAGTAGTAGATAATTGAACAAGAATTTTATTTTAAGTCAAGAGTTTAAGGGTTTAAGAAGACCAATCTTATAAATATATATAAATCACTATATCTGTTATTTAATGATTGTTAATTTTATATTGATGTTATATAATATTTAAATAAGAAAATGTATGAAAAACAGTTTTGCTCTATTCAATCCCGGATTAAGGAGCCTTCCGTAACCAGTTTTTTTGCTCAAAAACATGCTTTACAGGAAAAACTCAGGGTTTCACCTTAGAGTGATCAGGTTTCTTTTTTTCGTTTTGAAAGAAAAACACTTTTTTTCGGGGATCATTGGACTTAGATTTTCAAAATTCTATTCCCAAACCGGCTAAACCATAAAATACGATTTTGAATAATATTCATCGTAATAATATTATTATGATCATTTTTCACAAGATTTTGTTATTTTTATTTTTTTTTGTTTTAAGCTACGAAATTAAGAATTGAAGTCAAATTCGCCCCCCTATAGACAATTCTCACTTAAAACAAAAAAAAAATTAACCAAATCAGACCACTACGATGCGTGAGTTTTTCCTATAACCGTGTTTTGTGCAAAAAACATGCATTTCACACGTCATATCATCAGCGGTGCTGTTGACATGTGTGCACAGGGCGTGCTGAGTGACAACACAAATGCCAACAAAATTGCATATTACCTAAATATTACCCCTTATTAAAGACACCCGAGCAGGCCATATTTATAGAACATAGACCTATAATGGCTATTGAACCCACATAAATAAAAAGAAGGTGGGCATGTGGGTGTCGCTCTGCTGTACAGAAGATCACAAGTGGGCCACTGTAATGGATAGTTTTAAATTTGAATTCAATGATATAATGTCATAAGAAAATAGTTTCTGAGCGAAAAACACTTTTTTGTGTGTGTGTTGTGTGTACACGATAAGTAGTCGAAATAATGGCTCGATTTTCAACTTTAATATCAGCTTGTTCGATGGGAAAGTGAATATTGTTAGTGAATTGGGGAGGTCAAAATTTATTTCCCAATAGTTTTCAAAAGCGCCGGGTAAAACAACATAACAATCAAGGAAAACCGGAAATTTTTACCAAAAATCGATTTTGATTTTTGGGGTAACTCTAAAATTACACGCAGTTCCACTCAGAATCTAAAATTAATACAGTCATGTTCTCATCCATAAACAAAATAAATTATAATTTTTGTACAATCGGACTAATATTAGCATAAAAATATCTTCATAATTATTTACTCACTGTTGAGAAATAATTTCACGATTAATTAAAAGGACTTATTTTGTTGTCTCTGTCTAACAAATTTTACGCTCAGCAGATTACGTTTAGCTCCGTTAAAGTTTAAAAATTAGAGTGAATTGACCTCTAAATTCTAATCAAATTTAAAGGTTAGATCTAAAGAATTTTTAAGCCTTTTATTATATTTTAATTTTAAAGTGAGTTATGAGTATTTTAAGATATACAAATTGGAATACTTAGAAAAAGCTATCGTATGCCGTTGGCGTATAAATGTGTAATAGACAGCTGGAATTCTCGACGTGATGGAACGATAGGCGGTAATCAGGTCGCGGCGTATTTACGGGGGGATTAATCCCACCCTTGGTCTTTTTTTTGCTATTATTTTAGATAATAATTATAATTATATATAGGTATCTAGACACTAAATCGTGTTTAGTATTTACTATATTAATGTACTTTTTAGTTTTGTAAATAAAGTAAAAAAAAAATCAGTTAAAAGGTAATTGATAGCCTATTATTACACCACTGAAACTCCGCATATTATGTCGAGTTCGTGAGATTCCATCCAATTCTATCGTGCTGCAGCTGTATTGCCTGTATTACCTACTCATTACTGAACAGTTGTTCATTTGGAATAAATAAACAAGATATTTATGGACTAAAATACCAAAATCAATATATTATATTATTAATTATTATGTAATGGTCTAGTCGGCGTTTTTGAAACTGTGTTATTTTTAAATTAAATAGGTATTAAGAGGACGCTACACCCGCATGTGTTGTCTCCGTCTCACAAATGTACAACATAGCAAAAACTTTTTTGATCGGGAAAGAACCGAGAAGGCTATAGTCATAAGCAGGGCTAGAATTTGTATGCAATAAAAAATGGTAAAATATGCATTTTATTTACCAAAAATATGCAAATATATGCATTTACATTTTTATAGGATAAACACAAAAATATAATTATAAAAAAAATAGTTATTTGTTGAAATACATCAGTGATAGGCTATTTGTCTTAATATAATATAATTGAGAAAAAAAAATAATAATTTATAATTCACATTCACTACTTGTGTAGTAACTAGTAAGCGAGTTACTACCTAACAAATAATTAATAAAACAAATTCCACAGGTACATAATTAGTATACTATACTGTAATTCGGCATAAATCGGATATTAGAATCGGAAAAGGATTTCCTACTGTTTAACATAAGAAGACAGGCTCACTGAATAATATAATTACTCAGGAAGCCCTGTATTCGACAATGTTCAAATATAAAAATATAAAATAGTAGAATGATTATTTTAATTATAACGCTGTACGCGACGATATTCAATATACAAATATAAAAGAGTAGAATGATTATTTCAACTGAATCATAGATTAGCATTTTAGCAATACGCAGAATTATACTGGAAAGTCATAAAATGCGTAGGCTGGATTGGCTGGAACGATGGTCACACAAATCACATCCGTGAGCCGAGATACAGTATCTATAGGCAAGGGGTACGGGGAACTTCATATAAAAGGGAGCCCGAATCGACGTGCAAGCACCTTCACGCCACTTTGTACAACATTATTTTGGACTTAAAAAATTATCGAGCGTTTTAAATAAAATTCACAATAAACAACATCTGTCTTTTATTTATTCATCAACCATGACTTCAACATCAAATAAAGTGTCTGCGACCTGCATCTATAATAACTTGGTAGCCACTTATCTACTATTAGTACTACGATAGTAGGTACCAAGCACCGAGCTTATTACTCTTGTGCTACATATGCTACGAGTTACGACAATATATTTTTTTAAATTATCGGAATGAATGTCACACTATTCAATCTTTTATTGCATACCTATTGTACCATAGGATTGTATTTATAAAAATAAAATTTATGTTTGACAAAAAAATCAAGTTTTATGAAATATACTATAAAACATGCATTTTTCGCATTCTTATAATCGAAATATGCAATAATATTAATTTTATTCAATATATGCAATAATATGCATTTCATCCAAAATAATATGCAAAAACATGCAAAATAAAAATACCACCATTTATTTCATCGTGAGGACATTCGTGGACATTACTGACAAAATCAATAATCAGAAGTCGCAAAAAAAACATGCCGTTGTATATAAATCCTAGCCCTGGTCATAAGTCATAAACTCATAACTAAGAAACGAGGTTTTCACCACATAAAAAGGAGAGCTTTGTCTGTGCAACGTTGTTTTTATTTTTTTGATATCATTTATATGGAAAAAGTTCTTACTGTTTCAAAAATCATTATTGTTTGTGTTTTTCAAACTAGAAAAAACATTTTCTCGGTTCTTTCCAGTTTTTGTTATGTTGTACATTTGTAAGACGGAGACAACAAATGCGGGTGTAGCGTCCTCTTTATACCTATAAATTTAAAAACAATAACTAACGCGGGGAGCAGGGGCGTATACAAGGGGGGGATGTGGGGGTCAGACCCCCCCCCCAAAGGACTTTTTTAAATTTTATAAAATAGTGTTCTTAATGAGTAATGACTTAATGTAAGGAAATTACAAGGAAAAAAAATGGCAAGGATTTTTTGTAAATTTTTATTTTAACACAATATTTAACAATTAATTAAAAATAATTTACTTAATATTTAATCAGTGATCATATATTTATTTCATATTCATATAATCGTATTATGTGATATTTGATAATATGTATATTATATATACAAGACGTATAATAAATTATTATAAGAATAATAATATGTGGCAGACCAGCCACGGGCCGTCGCCACCGTCACCGATATCAACGCGGCGGAGACGACGCCCGCATGTATAATAATACATTTTCCTATACATTAGAAAAAGAAATATTATTATGGTATAATATAAGGTTATTGCACGATGGTTTTTACGCATTTATACCAAAACATTATCAATTTTGTATATTATCAACTAACATGGATATACCTACAACATACTAGCTAATTGCTATCAGTAATTTGTTCATTGAAAGCTAAAAATAGCTTAAATAATAAAAAAAGAAAATTAAATTTTGTTCTATAATTACTTATAGAATTTAAAATAAAATTTATTGAATATACATATGTTTTATCATTTATTAGGTATTTAAATGAGCACATACCTAGGTTTAGGTATTTTCGTTCCATAATAATTTGTTTGCAACTGATCCCCCCCCCCACAGTGGCGTAGCCAGAATTATGAAATGGGGGGTGTTTAAGTATAGATTAAAACCAAGTTTTTACAGTTTTCGTATATAAATAAATTTAGGGTTCGGGACTTGACTTGTTGCACTAAAAATTATCGAAATATGCATTCAACGTTTTAAAAATATGCTTAAATATATGCAGCTACATTCTTATATTATTTTTGAAAAATTCATAAAATATAATACAATTTTTGTAATAAAAAACTAAGAAATAAATAGGTATATAAACATGATAAAAATAATTTAAACGCGGGTATACAAATTTTAATATAGGTACCTATATATTGATTAATATGATGGACGGAGGACACAGCTATTGCATGTTTTTGACATTTTTAAACTATTGTTAAATAAAACTTGATTTTTAAAAATACTGGCATAAAATACTAGGTTAATAAATAAGTAATAACGAATAACGTGATATGCGAACCACGTGATAAACGAACACGTATCTACTGATTTTCATTTCTTCGTACAATCTAGAATCTAGATGTCAGTTATAGTTTTAACACAGTCTTGTACTCTTGTTGCAAAGAGACTTATAAAATCTTACGTACCGTATGCGAAAATAGGGCCAACTGTAGCCTAGATTCACCAACAACTTTAACAGCCCTCCCAAACATTTACTAAAATTTTTTAAGCTTATTCAATTTTATAATAGTATGATTTTAGGCTTCGGCTTCCCCAAATCTCAAAATTAGCTCCTATTGTACCTAACCAAACATATTATTTTTAAAGATATTTTTCAATGTTATCCAAATATGATTTTTCCCGACAATTGTACCTATGTAAGTACCTACATTTAAGTTAAAAAAATTCAATATATGCACAAATATACGAAAAATCGCTCAAATGTACAATTTTCCTATACAATATGCAAAAATATGCAAATTCAAACATCATTTGATAAGACAAATTTATAACTTATCTAAAATAAAACTACAAGGAGTCCCGAACCCTATAAACAATATATTTATTAAGTAGTGGCAAATGTCAATGGGGGGTGTTTAAACACCCAAAACCCCCCTGGCTACGCCACTGCCCCCCATACAAAAGTTATGTATACGCCACTGGCGGGGAGGTAAATAGGTAATGGCCGAGTAGGTACGCGGCCCGGATACAGAATATAATATTACAACCAATTCTTAGATTGTTTGCATGAAATAAATGTTTCTACAAAACCAATAGCCTTTTAAATAAATAGATTTTAAAATATTTTGTTTTGCGTTATTTTTCGTTCAATGTTATTCTATAAATTGCGTTTTGCTTTATTATTTGTTTATTGAAATTCTAACGTTTTGTGTAATGATATAGGTATAAATGTATAATACTATATTTTGGTTCCTATGTAATCGTTATGTTTTGTTTTGCGGTACTATTTATTTATTTTTGATTATTGCTTTCCGTTATAATTACTTTTACAAATTTCAATCGATTTTTATCAAATATAACTTTTTTTTTTTTTATTAGCTTCTAGTTTAAACTTTAAACTATGATAGGCGATAGCTCAACAATTACAAAATTGTACTATAGTACAACATTAAATATTACATTATGATATTGACTTAAAATATTAATATAATAATATGAATTGAAAACCTATAAGGTACAATAATTACATTTACATATCTGGCGATTAAAAATATTTTAATTTAATTTAATTATGAGATAAGAAAGGTCATAAGGTTATTATAATGTTTCCAAACCCTGAGGAGAAGATACTTTTAAGTTATAGCGCTTGGAGAGAGAGGTCAGGGGTATGATAAAGAGTAAAAGAGAACGTGGGGGGGAAATACAGTATTGGTTTCATAGGTCTATGATTACTACACTTTTCTCTCTTCTTTCTTTCTCTTATATGATTCCTGGACATTGATGGCAGGCAGGGGAGGAGCTACACTGAGGCCAGGGTGGGTAAGTGCCCCTCCCAACATTTGATTTTGCCCAACCCTATAATTTAATGTTGAACATTTTATTCTAATCTGTAAATGCATTTTATTAAATTCTATAAATATAGGTAATACCCAGAGCCGTGCCGTTACGATTTGGCGCCCGGGGCAAAATTAAAAATATTCGCCCCCTATTTTATTTATCATTATTCATTAATCATAATGCGTTTCATTCCTATTTAATTTAATTTAATTTTTTTTTACAACGTATTTTGAACATTAATTTGACAAAAAACTAAAGTTAATTGCAATAGTAATTATTAAACAAAATAGTTAGGTATAATTTATTAATTTATACCGTATTAAATAATTAAAAATGATAAAAATCACAAATTATATTATATTTACATGTTATATTTACAAACGTATCATAAGAGCCTATCATATATAAGTATCATGTAGTTAAAACTTAATTTTTCTGGACTTTATTGAAGCAAAATCTTCAATGACGTCTTCAAAATCAATGCTTTTTGTTATTTCATGCTCAAATGCTCAATTGATAATATTGCAGAATTGGTTAATCTGTTTTGCGACATGGTTGACCGTAAATACGTCTTAGTTAGTTTCAATTTACTAAAAGAGAGTTCCCCGGAAGCGACGGTAACAGGCATGGTAAGAAACAATCTATATGCAGTCATTAAGTTTGGACAAGTTGAATCAAGTTCATATTTTTTAATTGCGTTTAAAATATTTAAAGCAGTTGCGTTTAAGTCTGGTAAAATTGCTTTTACTTGATATTTAAAAAATTCGATTTCGTTAATTATTTCCTGGTCAATATCTTCGTTGTATTTGATAGCTAAATCAGCTGCATATTTTTTCAATTTTTCAACTGGTGTAACAGATAGTGAATGAGCAGAAAGGAATTGAAAATCATCAGCAATATTTGATAATTGTTCAAACCTCCATTTCATTTGAGCCATCATATTATCAAGAACTTTGTAGTATTCCAATGTTAAAAATTGATCTGCAGAAATATCTTCACCCGATGAATTTTCTCCACTCATAACTTTCCTTTTTATTGTCCTTTTGATTTTTAATTCAGATTTTATTCCAACTTTATCACAAATACTAATAGCTTCAGTTTTAATTTGTTCATTTCCACTATCACGCATTTCTTGGAGAGAAACATTTAAACAATTTATCATTTTTGAAGCCTGATCTATTGAAATATTTGAGCTTTGTAATAATTTATTTACACGATATATTTGATTCAATATTTTATCCCACATGACTAAAAAATAAACAAATTCCAAATCAAACTGTTTCAATATACTTTCTGCATTAGCAACCCCATCGCCAAAAATTGGATTGGTAGATATGTCACGTAAAGCTTTTATCACACCGCCAAATTGACAATACAACGAATGAACTGTATTATATTTAGATGCCCAGCGTGTGTCACTGTTCGTTTTTAATGTTATTTTCAAACACCGCATTAGTACTTCCCAGCGACTTGTTGATCCAGAAAAATAGTTAAATATATTTTGTAAAAATTATTTCATTTCAGAAAAAATTTGTAATGGTCCAAAATAATTGTAAAACAATAATCTTTCTCATATATTTTATTTATGTAAAGTTTAAAATATTATTAAAAAAAAATGTTTGGCGCCCCTTTAAACCATGCGCCCGGGGCATATGCCCCCTAGGCCCCCCCCCACGGCACGGCTCT